>OX235279.1:123370841-123996071 GCA_944472155.2 Trichobilharzia szidati
GAAAATGTCCAGGAAGGAATATCAGAATCGCCTAGTTAACTAGCTCGTGGGTTTTCAAGGCCATCCCAAGCCCAGGTATAGAGGGAGGGTTTGGAGTGGGGTTGATAACCCTACACCACTAAAACTACCAAAATCTACAGGAATTTCAACGCAAGGAAAATGTGGTAAAAATACAAAAAATCGAAACAACAGTTTTATTTTCCTCTCGAGGCGGATAGGCGAAATGACACAGTAGGCTGGTGAAGGAAGAGAACTCATCATGGGTCGAGAGACTGTCGCTCGGGGAAATGAATGAGAACGGAGAACTATGGAGGACTTCTGCTCTTTCAATGATTTCGTGATTGGAGGGAGCGTGTACAAGCACAAGGATATACACAAGGCCAGTGACATGGAATTCACCTGACGGTCACGCCACAAACCAGATAGATTTCATCTCAATGCTTCTGCTCAAGGAAGTGGAGATGCAGTCAGCCTGCTGGATGCGAAGTCGAGAAGGGGAGCAGATATGTACTCAGACCATCATCTAGTTCAAAGAACCTTCAAGGTGTAGCTAAAATCCGTCAAGACAAATGGAGAAAGACCGCTGTATTTCAAGTTCAACATTCAGAAACTGATGGACGGAACTATATGGGACGCCTACCTTCACTACAGGTTTGATCACAGCAAGTTCGGAGACACCACATGGCATCACTGAGGTAACCTGCGTGGAAGAACATTGAAACTCTCTGAGCGCGATATTCAAGGAAACGTGGAAGACTGTTCTAGGAAGAAGGAAGGGATACGACAATGAATGGCTATCAACGGACACCTACCTGGAAGTTAATCAAAGAGAGGAACGGAGAGAAGAGGAGGATGGTGGAAGAGAAGATGACTCAATGCAAAGATGGACAACAGGAGAAGGAGAAGCTGAGTTCAATGTACACTGCACTGAATAAGGAGAGGAGTGAAGAAGTGTGCTGAGAAAGACGAAATACAATTGTAAGACGCACTAACCGGAAACTGAAGCAGAGCAGGTGGGCCGCAGGTTAAAGACATCTCAGAACATTATATCAGATAACCATGTCACTCGCTATCCGGGAAGAGATCAACCCAGATGATGAAACCAATAAAAGATGCTCAAGAGAACCTAATCACCAAGGAGGAGAAACAAATCAAACAATAGTTTGATCACTCTTAAGGACTCTTGAATCAACAATCAGCCGTAACTCACCCGGAAATACTACAAACAACAACAACAACAAAAACACGCACGTAACTGCCTGCCAGTGGACACCACTCCTCCAACGAAAGCGGAAATTCTGAATGCGATGAAGCTACTGAATTCCGACAGAGGGGGGATAGCAGGACCAGATGGACTTCCCCCAAGCACTGAAAATGGACCGAGAGACCACAGCAGATGGGCTCACGACATTACTGCGAAAGGTGTGGAAAGAAGGAAGGGTACCCACTGATTGTAAGAAAGGCTACCTCGTCAAGCTGTGAGAGAAGGGAGACTTACGCCCGTGCAAGAACTGACTGGCGCGAAATAATGCCCTTGTCCACTCCAAGTGAAATACTATTTCGCATAATCCTGGGGAGAATAAAAGACGCACTTGATATAGGACTCCGCTCTGAACAAGATGAACCCAAAAAAGGAAAATCATATGACAATCAAATCGCGAATCTACGCATCGTCATCACAGAACAAAGCACAGAATGACAGTCAAAACTCTCTCAACTTCGAGAACGCCTTCGACAGACAGTGCTTTTCGAGAAATAATTTGGAAACTGTTTCAACACTACGGTGTGTGATGCCCAAATTTTTATCAACCCCACTCAACAGCTGACTATATGACAATGCCACGTGTTAGTCAGGTGGTCCACAACGGGAAACTCAGCGAGGTGTTTGAAGTGCATACAGGATTAGGACATGCCTACCTGCCAGGATGTTCTCCTCTTCCTGAAATATCTTTTAATCAAGTGGTGGCATAGCACTCACCCAAATATACGCTGTCAACTGATTGGCCATAACTATCAGCAGGAAATGGAACGATGTTTGGTTTGTCGCTCAACTTTGGTGGTGACCCTAGTGAACGGTTTACAATTTAACATTTATAAGAACCTGTTCTGATCGCTTGTACCATTGTCGAACAATTTAAACTTTTGAAAAAGTATAAATTATGATACTCCACGATTGTGATTTATAACATAACTGATCGTGACTATAAAACTGGCATGCATTTCTTCTTAACACCAGTTTATACGAAGTATACATTATTATTATTAAATTATCATTATTATCACCCACGATGATATTCTTAATTGTGGTGGACTGGATTATGCGTCAGATTGCGCTTGGGAGTGAGGGGACAGGAATACGCTGGATCACTGATAAGAAGACTCTAGAAGATCTGGATTTCGCGCGTGGACGATATATGCCTAATGTCACACAAACTCAAAGAATTACAGGCAAGCGAAAACCTAGAAACTGGTGGAATAAGCAAGCAGGCAACGAAGACAGGACTGCAGGTGAACACAGAAGACGGAGGTGATGAAGATAACCGACGAACAGCAACAACAACAACAACCAGCACCAATCATCATCAACGGGAGAGATTTATTAGAGGGTACTTCCTGCCTTCACTTATCTAGGAAGCCAGCATCGTTTCAACTACAGGCAGTGAGAATGGATGAAGATGTGAAAGCCAGCCAACCAGTATCGGAAAGGCAAGATACGCACGCTCTCATCAACCTGAAAACAGTTTGGAAATCTTCTGTACAGCACTCCATCTCAGCATAAAGAACAAGATTCTGATTTTCAACACAAATGTGAAGTCAGTCAGTCAGTTCTTCTATATGCGTGAGGAACTTGCACTGCGTGTCACGAGGAGGATTTCCAACAGCCTGGTGCAGACTATCATCATCAGCTGCCTCCTTCACTGGCTGGTTCCATACTGAAGATCAAATGGCCAGCTGGACAGAAAGAATTAGCAACAATAAACTTTGGCCGGGAACAAACCAACCAAGATATGATCGCTCAACAAATAAATAGGAGGAAGTGGAGATGGATTGTGCAAAAATTAAGGATGTCATCGAATGATATCGAGTGCAATACAGCCAATTACTCGAGTGGAATCCAAATGGGAAGGGACGAGTGGGTGGTAGGTGTGAAGGTGACATGTATGAGATTGTGCAAAGAGTAGATGAGAGATTATGGGGAATTGTGGACCCAGCTGAAGAGGATGGTAGAAAACATAACAACGTGGGGATGTGTTGTTGAAGCCCTACGTGCCACTCGGAACCCTAGGGAATAATAATAAAATATTTAAACACTGTGTCTTTCATTCGAGATCTTCACTTTATTATTTTAAATATAAACCATTTCTTCGTAGTCATCTAGATATGAAAGTCTATTTTTATGGTATATTGAATTACCAGCGTTTCTCTTTCCCTAATCAATTATATTTTTAAAATCTACTTTTTTGCTGAAGATAAATTTTTCACTTTCCCCACCTTTCGTGAGTGCTTTATGCCTTAAATTCAACTCAAAAAATAATAACTATCAATATGCGAGAGACCTAACCACTGTGCATCGGTGGCACAGTGGTCCGGCACCGACCATGCACATGGTCCAGAGTTCGATCCCCAGCCGTCGTACACCTGACATCTATGGTCGGCCTGCAAAATTTGAGCTACCGATATCACATGCTGAAAATTCCATACCTGTAACAAAAAGTACGGTGTGAAAGCAATCTGTAATAAAAAAAATGATTTACCTGGTGTGAACGTGTTATGAACAGGTATGATTGACCAACTTGAAGATTTGGACAGGCACAACGTGTATGACGTTTATCTGTAGGATTAGTTTTAAGCCTTACCCAAACACGATAGGCTGGTAGATTTGGTGAGGCGGTTTTCGGTAATAAGTGCTCTGCTGCTCCAATTATACGCCAAGTATTTTGAATTCCAACTTCAAGGCGCATTAAATCTCCGTGAATTTCGCGGGATTTGATAATACCACGGAACACTATTTTGTTTAGAAAAAGAATGTGTTGATTGATTGTATTTTAAAACTGTTTGGAATGTCTCACTATTTTACGGTGAAATAATTCTGTCATAGTGAACAGTAATGCAAACTTACGCATGTAGTCAGGTTTCAGTATCTATCTGCTGATCTCTTTACTATTTCCGATAAATTGCTTAGTTTCTCTTACAAGATATTTGGTTATATTATCTAGGTTCTGTAGAATGCCAGTTTATTCACCTGTTAAAAATAACACACAACTTATACGCTGATAACCATATGTTTTCGACCCCTTTAAATATCAATTCCACTGAGGCTTGCATCAATACCTCAGTTTTCGTGAGTATTACCCACCCAGCCACACTGTCAATTATCAAGATATATTGATTGTTCAGTAAAATTCAGTCAAACTAAAAATCAGACTTAGGAGACAATTTTAATACTTTTGTTGCGTAACATGACTCTCAGTAACCTAGTTAAACCACAAGTAGTACGCTGAGATCTTGTGAATTTCACTTTATAGAATGATAGATGTACAGAGGGAATGCAATAAAAGTATTGATTACGCATTTGATAGGACTACCTAACACATCGGAGAATTAGTTATACTTCAGTTACTAAGTTAACTAAACAGCCACTGGTAGGCATGTGGCTAAGGTTTGGGTGAAGGCTTGTTTCGCGATAAGATTGGAACCAGTGGTCTTTGAATTTCCAGTGTCTAGTGGAGATGAATAAAAGTTATAGGAACTTACTAATACTCCCCCTGGCCCACTAGATGAACCTTGTGGGTTTCTCAAGTCATATCTCTGGTTCTCATGAAAACTTGGCATAACTGTCAATGAATGAAATGGCACTAAGACCTGGCAGACGTCTCCACAGCAGGCAGGTAACCAGAAGCCTCAGTTTTAATCTCAGCCAAATTTCACTGAATCGGTTTGAAAACCGAAACTATATCACTTAGGTTGATCGAAACTAATTATAGTCATCAAAAGTGGCATATAATATTGAAAACACAGGTACTGTACGACCGAAGTAAAATTCAGCTTTGGCTATCAAAACAATCTGTATTAAATAAGTTTATTTTAAATAACGCACAGTGATATAGTATTGATAAGTGTATGACGTTTCGAGCAGAGTTTATTGCTCATAATCATATCAATGTATTCATACAGTTTCATAAAGTGATTTATATATTTTCTCAGCACTCCCTGTTATTCATGGCGATATTCTCCATATGCAGTATACTGTTGTGTCATTTCGGTTGCACGTGTTTGACACTGATTCGATGGACAGAGACTTGATAATCAACTTCTCTCCCCACCTAACTACACTACTTTTTATTACCTTTGACCCTGTCCTACTCGATTGGGTGATTCCAGTGAACGCATTGTGATGGCTGAGATTATTTAACTTAACTTTAGCTAAATTCCTATGTTAACAAAGCAGGATATCGCATTAGGCCAGCAGATGACTTTAGGAACACACTGACATACGTGTTATCTAATTATTTAGCGTCAAGATTATGCCCCATTACAGGTAGGTTAAATTGTAGGCTAACTGATTCCTATGGAATGAAACAGAAACTGGTGCAAATTCAATTAAAAGATGATTAGTTTTGACATAACCAGTCTATATACTAAAATTCTGATTAATACAGCTCTGGAGGCAGTCAGGAATGAAATGAACATGTATCCTGAACTCAAAAGGAGGAGTAAGCTTTCGGTTGATGAAATTATATTAGGTGTTCAATTATGTCTAACCTCCACTGTACTCGAATTTCAAAACAAACTATATCAACAGAAGAATGGGGTGACGGTGTGATCATCAATATCTCCAATAGTAGCAGAGATATTTATGAACAGTTCTTAGTTCTTAGAACTTTTAATCCTACTCCTAGGTTGTGATGGAGTAATGATGTTTTTTAAACCATGTTATTGATGTATTAATGAATGATTTATTAAAGGTAGAGTACATATACGTGTAGTTATGAAAGTAACGTTGATAGATGCACAACTCAGAGGGCCACTAGGCTTAGTACGCAGCTTTAAATCCATTTGCAAAATGTCAGGATGTCACACACAAGAGAAAACTTCATACAGCAATTGGATGGATTTCGGGATGATATAAAAAAATGTTTGGTTTTATGTGCCATGATAAAATATGAGGGTAAATTTTTAAACTCCGGTAAGTTGTGCTACAACATCTGTTACTCCAATGAGGACTTACACAATTCCGTAGAAATCACATCCACCAGTGGACTTGTCTGTTAGATGAAGTGATTTTCCCTTTTGCTTAACAAGCTAGTACACTAAGGATGATGAACAGCACCTTAACATCCATGAGTTTTTCTAATTAGTACATTTTTCAAGAATTTAATCTCTCAGTTCTTGCATACTGGGACTGAAAACACTATTGGCTGTTCCGTATCACACAGTGAAACAGTATTATTTACTGGATGACCTTTCGGACACAATGTATAGTTCATAACACTATCAAGTGTATCCACACAATTTGAAAACTTGACTTCAATAGTTTTCTTTCTTCGTTCCCAGTGGTCTCAAGGGTGGTAGAATTTTCCATATATTCAAGACATCTGCTGAATTATTTCTATTGCATTTATCCGTAGTTGATTTGATAAGAAAAGCTTCAGTAAACAATTAATCCTTTTGACCTATTACATAAAATTTCTAACTGTCACTTTATCCCATTCTATCAAGTAGTGGTGTATGACTTCATGTCGTGCTTTAGTTAATCTACTGAGAAATAAATATGACAACGAGCCAAATGGAATCCAGATCTTAATAAATGACAACCACAATGATAACTGAAACGAAACTTACCGGCTTCACAACGACAAAACTTCTTAAACCGTATTCTCTTTTTACTTTTCTCACATGGAGGACATTTGGAACCTGAATCAAATTGAATAGATAATCCAAGGTTACAAAGTCCATTTACATACAGAAGGGATAAATACATCATTAAAATGAAAACTGTTAATAGCAATACTTGGTATTCTTTGTTTCCCCCTATTTTGTAAAATAGTCTGGCGAATAATAACTTACTGTTGCATTACCAGAGTTGTGTAATAAAAGACCTGATATCTTGAGCATAGGTTTTTGTGCTTATCATCTCTCACCATCTAGGTGAGAGGTATCCGTATTCTGAGTAGAAATGTTACTGACTACAGTAGTAGAATTGCTTTCCAAAAGCCTTGAAGGAACAATAGCTCATTGATGAAGGTGAATACTAACAATCTGATCGCACAGATCAACAACCGCTTAGAGTACACCGATATCGGAATAGTTCATATTCTAGCATATCCTCAGTATTTAATAACAACAGACCTGCATTAACCATTGTAAATATTTTCTTCTTCAATTGGTTAAGGATCTGTGAGGTATAATTAATTACTGCTCGTTAGTCCCATCATCACTTTTATTAACAAAAGTCTCAAGTGCTTTATGGACATTTTCCCTAATACCTGACTGTATGACTTATTTCATCTTTACATTTGCTGTTTCTAAATAAGCGCGTATCAGTATAGATGCAACAGATCTTACTTTAGATAAATAATCAATCCTCAGGATTAGTAGAACACGATGTTATTCATTCTTGTTCAGCTGAATGTGTTCTCCCTCCTTAAGAAAGATATGAATATACTCCATCCTTAAGCCTATAACCAATGCATAATGTAACAGTAAAGGCAATAATTAGTACACTCCGAAGCAGTATAGGTTTATTAAGTGAAAACTGTACAGTCTCTTGGTATCAGCTTCTCCGAAATCACCGTAAAAGTGATGAATGTATCGTGTACAACAACTTTATTTCTAATCAGCGAATTAATTTACTGAACATGAAAGAAAGCGGAAATTGAAAAAATAGTACAACTGTGTTAGGGTAAGTGTGAAGTTACCTTTACGAATAAATTATTCTACTGTCAACGCCAAGAATGTTAAGATTGAGCATAAGAAGTTCACTCATATTTTACTGAGTACGTTTATACTACTTAAACGCGATAACTAGTATTATTTATTTATTTAAGGTAATTTCGTACTTCCTGTTGATCGATTTATTTTCGACCGAAATGTCCCGTCTCTGCTGACAGACTCTGCGACGATGCCTGACAACATCGTGATAACATGTAGTATGGTATTTCACCCATAATTTCACGCTGATTGACTTGGGTAAAGCAAAACCAAACACTGAAGCAAAATGACATATATCAATGGTTCTCGTCAGTTCTCCTTAGGTGTGTGCGACAGATGGGATTTATTGCATTCTATTATAGACAAATGTTTAGCACACTTTAACTCGTATGACAGAAGTGTATTAAGTCAGAGAGTACAAATATTATGTGCGATTTTGCTACTCCAAAAAATGAAACGAAAATGTCAGTTTAGTGTATGCTCTTTTCTTAACATTAATTCTGAAAATAAGTTTTTCTGCTAACTTCACCTACTTCGCGCTAAAATTCCCCTATGAACTAACAGGTAATGAAATTTAATTCACAAAGTAGCTAGAATTATCACACTGCATATGTCATTTGTTACTTCAAATGCTGCAGAAATGAGTCTCCCAGGTAGTAGTACACTTAGGCAAACTTATTGGATTTATAATGCTTCATCAATTTCGGTATAAGACAAATTAGTAGACAAGTTTGGGTTCAATTGTCAGACAAAAGTTGTCAATGGACGTGAACATTGAGCGTTTGTTTATTGGAACTGGCAGCCATTGGTGGGTAACTCGAAGGCGCGAATGGTTCGATCGCTTGCAAGTTGAATGAAGACGGGAGCAAATACGAATAAAAACTTTGTAGTTGTCTTCACTTTAATTGCCAGACAATATAATTTCGTTCAAGGAATACTGGTGTTTTGGATTTAAAGTTGAAAGAAATACACAGTCTTTATCGGTTGCAATAGGAACTAAGGGCCAAGTTCCTTGACAGAAGTCCTTAAATGAGAAGATTGAAGGCGAAAGTCTATGTGTGATTAAATTAAAAAGCGTCAGGAAAATTTTGTTTGTGAACCATTCACCTCTTGAGACTTAAAATTTACGATTTCATCTCCTTATAACTAAGCAAGTCTTTTATGTGTTAAACATATTCTGTTCATTGACATGTGTATACATAGATTCGTTACATCAAAGGTCATGTGGTAAGAGATGGTTGCTAGCCAAATTGGTTGACAGTAATTGAGGTCAAAGGTCAAGATGGACAGGCGGATACAGTTAATATATAGATGAACTGACACAGCCACAAGAGATGCAAGGTTAACTTTGTGTGAGAAACAACCAATCAACAGACTGTATTTTCTACTAACATTAACCTACAATAATGTACATCAAAATCTATAAATACGTGTTGATTTTCCGTAATAAACGTTCTGTTGCCTGGCCCTTGTCTTCTGTTGTTACAGTCATACGATCATCACCTTCTTTTACAGTGTTAACACTCACCGTTCGTGTCACATGATACAGTCGATTAAGTGTAGTTTACTCACAGGTTCACTAACTTCAAAATTAACTAGACTAAAAATATGAGCGTTTGGTGACTTTTTGGACGTTATCACTTTCATCTTTAATAGTGATTGACTTAACATAGAAATATGTTGCTTAATTTGACTCATCATCAAATTCTTAATGTTAAGTGAATACTATTCATTAAGTCCATCACGAATTCAATAGACTGACAGTTATATCTTTAACTTATTCTCTAGATGATATGTATTGGAATTTCTGTGAAGACTTCGAATCTTTCAAAGTTACAGATATGTCTTGTCGATTAATACCTGTAAACATAAATCCAGGTCATGTAATTTCTGTACGCTACTTTCAATTGGTCACTATCATTTAAAATGGCATAGTGATGACAAGACCACGAGACAGGTGTGAACGAGTTGAAATCTATTTTGGTAACATTTGAGTGATACTACGAACTAAGAAATGTGGATGGGACGCCTACCCTCCAGTGGCCAATCTATGTAACAAATTTATAGAATATTTTCCACTTGACTAATTCAGTTTGTTGTCATCTGGTAAACCAGTCACTGTGAAATGTTCAACAGAACAGAAAGTCGACTGCATACTAAAGTGGTGCATATTGGTGAATAACAGAAAGATAAATAATTTGATCCTGTAGTTTGTAGTCAAGAAAATAATTTGTCAATTGAGAAAACACTTCTCTGAAAATAACTCTCAAAATAATTTTACCACTTACTTGGTTCTGGTTTCATTTGTTCAGATTTAACAGGAAGAGCTGAACCAATGAAAATGGAAAAAAAGCAATATAATTAACACAGAACCAAATTTAATCATATTGTTGTTAGTTAATATTTATTTTCCTTCCTAGAAGGCTATCACAGTGAATGAGCACTTTTTATGTAAAATCCTAGATTTGATTGATTTAAAGCCGAACTCTAAGGTTGACTACAGGTATGCACACTGATAAGAAGAAAATTTTGGAGAAAGAATAACTTGAAAGAATTAAACCAGTCAAATAGCCATATTTATTTCCCCATACATTCAACAAGCGATATAGTCTGATAATTATCAACAGATGTAAACGCAAAACTTTATTCACCCTATCCTATTTCAAAGTCTAGATAAGAGCATGAATGTTAATCCAACACTAAATATTTACTGAATATCTCTAACTGATATCAATCCGTGATCAACTCGTAAAAAATATCTATTTACAAAAAATCAGTGGACAGCATGTCTAAACAATCTGTGTCATTTCAGTCTTCAGATGAATTATGAAACATTAACCCTCTAACGCTCAATAAATTTTTGAATCCAGTTTGTAATTTAGAATGTATTGTTTTTATCCTACAATTCAACTTCAGTGGTCTTTCTTTTCAGTATACTAACTAAGAGATATAAATATGTTGGAAGCATTCATTTGGAAGCGTACTGAAGGTCGGGATTGTTTGAGCCACTACTTCCAGTGATATTCTACCTGTCAAATATAGCGCACACTTCAGATGACGTCTTCCAAACAAAATTAACTCGCATTGTACAAGAACTGAGCGTTTCTGATAGTTAACATGCAGTGAAAGATACCTGAGACAAATCTCAATTTACTTAAAAAAAGAGAGATTTTCGATTCTCACAATGATTTTTAGAATTCTTGACATTCATTTTGGTTATCTAACTTCTTTCTACTACTCATCATTCCCAAAGAAAATACAGGTATTAATTATGATTTGCAGTCCTCATCACAGCATGCTAATAGCAATGCTGAATATTCTTTTACTGGAAATTGAAACTAAAAGGGTCTGCATTACAATCGGTAAGACACTTAAAATGACCATGTTTTTATGGTCTCAGTAAGTGTTTTTCATGCTTTTTAGATATGTTAAAAACGCTTAATATCTAAGAAGTCTCACTAAGATGTCTCAGGCTTTAACCATAATAAAAAGACAAACTGAGTCAGCATGCAATATTTCCTTATATAACGTAATATGGGACAAATGTGAAAGTGTTTTTATTTTTGGGACATCAAATGCTCATGTTTCATTTATCTTTCATGATATTAACGTTACACTGCATTTTGAATAAACCCTCAAGAACCTATGGAATTCATTTTATTGTCCAATTTACACAAGACTATCTCTGCCTTCAGTAGCCATTGAAGTGTAACCAGAGTCATGCTGGTTACTTCATCGCACTTTAATGGCTTCTCTGGATTGTTTGTAATATATTTACAATAACAGGAGTTCAGATACTCCGATTAATTTGTAATTGGTTTTGAGTAGTTGGAGGTGACTGACAGAAAGCCGTAAACTACATTTTGAGTTTACTGATCCCTTCCAGGATGACGTAATTAGAACTTCGGATGACTTGACATTGCACCATAAATGTATACACATAGCACATTGTGCTGACATGCAGAATCTGATGCATGAGTGACTGCATTGCAAGCTTGGTCGACAGGATATGATCAGAATTGAGAACTAGACCATATGACTCTCGCCTCTCTCCAGCAACCAGTTGATGTACACAACAAAAACTATAAGCACGTCATTCATAACCACAGTGGTAATGACTTTGGCTACAATAGTGAAAGATGAAGGCTAGAATTTCAGAAGTGAAATCAACTCCTCTTAGGTTAAAGACATACCTTATTGAAAATTACTGAAGGCAATCAATAAGCGTCATGTTAAATCCCTACCTTGTAGCTCATACTCAGACAAAAAATTACCCCTGTTACATGCTCATTACACAGACCTGGTTTGTCAGCTAAGTAATCAAAGAAAATGCTTTCCCCTGAATAAATTTCATCTCCCTACATATTCAGATTTAAATAAAGCAGTCTTCATATCCTTCTCTTCTTTGAAATTCAATATGAATTAGATCAGTTTCATACCTCTTACAGCAGACTATTCAAATCTTCAACAACTTTCTTCTTCATTTCCTTAATATTTTATATCTATAGTTAGAACAGTAATCATGGAAATATGTTTCTAGGTCGACAGGAAGAACAGAATTTGTGAAAGAGAACATTTTCTTCTTGCGATGGAATTAAGATTTATCTTATTCATCCGTTTTCTTTATTTTGATGTCCAAACATGGAGAGAACCCTTAAAACTGAAGAGAAATAACGACATCAGTCAATATACTCATGATGAGCAATACTGCTTATAAATAAACTTGCATACTACTTGTATGGTGTACGAACTATAATTAAGCGAGAAATAAACTGAGTTTGGGTAGCTAGTGTCTGTGTGTCTTGATGTGTGTATAAATGAAGAAAGAAGACAAAATAAGGGATACAGGTAAACAATAAGCAACTGTGCATATGTATATGTCTTTATGCATGTATACAAAACAGAAATAATGAAAACACATCATTTGTATAATAATTCTATACAAAGAAGTTAATAAGTAGTAATGTAATTTACTTTGTTCATTTCCCTTGAGAGAAAAGTAAAATGAAAAAGCAAGTTTTCCTCTCTGTAGAAACAGCCATCCAAGTGAGTGTTTTGCATAAGCTGGATAGAAAAATGTTGTTTTTCATTATATTCGGTTTAATAAAACTGATGTAACACAGTACAGAGTAGTTAATTAACTAGTTATTTAGTAATTCGGTCAATCGGATAATCACTTCAGGTTTATATACACGTGTAACACTTTAACTTAATGGAGTTTCTTTCTCTTGCTTCATCACTATGTTTCCCAATACTTGTTGGAGCAGTTTTCCACTCTCCTTTGATAAGTCTAAATGAAATAATGCAATTTCTCCCTACATAATGAAGAGCAAGAAGGAGGAAAGCTCAAAGAATTCAGATGCTGTTTTGTGTAGTTCAGACACCTTTACTGACTAAACTTAACAAGACTTACTACATAATAAACATGAATTAAAGCCTCTTTTTATGCTTTTCTCTTTCTGACTATTGCTTCACAAACACTTTTTTTTAAAGTTGCCCGAGGACCTTTTGTTTATATGTCCGTTATTTAAGAGCATAGAAATAGATTAAACATATTAAACATATCACTGCACGAGTAGACTCATACAGAAAAAAGTTAAACAGTGTGTTAGCACTTATAAGTTTCCAGACCGTAGATGTTACGAATTTCCTGGAATAATTTGAGCACCGAGTCAGACTGAATCACTATAAATTATTTTAAATAATCCCAGTGTATTTAAGAAAAGATCAAATCAAGATTTTTCCGAACATTTAGCTGTGTAAGCCACAGCTTCTTCAGCAGAATTACTCGGATTTTATTGATCATCAAAATATATAGTCAAAAAATTTTACATAAATTGAAGTCAGTTTATTTGAAGGTGACTTGTCCATAGACATTTGTACCAATAGAAATATGTATGATATCAATCCGTGATCAAATCGTAGAAACAAAACTAATCCTTACAAACCAACTATAGAAAAAGAAATATGTAAGCAGATATCATATATTTGTAATGACTTGTGTCAAATTGTCATTGTGTATATTTGTTTGTATGGGTGTATGTGAGTGTATGTTATTTGTCATATGGAAAAAACGTAAATTCACGTATGATAAACATGATAATATTTTTATACGGGCCAAAAAGGTTCAAAGAGGTTTTTGTTGTTTTTTTATCTGTCTTGCTTCATTAGAGTTTGCCATACAGGTGATAAGTCTATCCATTCTCTCCTGTTTACTGCATTCGATGTGGTTAAAAGGTGCAAGGCTTCACAGGTCAACCTTTCTTTATGTGAATAAAAGCCTCTTCCAAGAATTTCGACAGTGTCGAAATCAATTTATGTAATTTATGACTACATATTTTGATGATTAATAAAATCCGAATAATTCTGCTGGAGTTTGCTACTGCTTAGTTAAGAATTTCAAGTCATTGAATTTGACGGAGAAATCACTACATGTAACGCCACAGTATCACTTCGGGAAACTTAGATAAGAACTGTGTTTAAATTTTTATCTAAAACATCTTTATTGTTATACGATGTGCAGGATTTTCACTTCCATCAAGTTCTGTCAATACCGTTACTATTATTATTGATATTATGGGCACAACAGTGAATAAATCTTATGAAATGATTGCGAAATTCACAGAAAAACAATCGATTTCATTTAGGGGACTATTGAAAACAAGCGAGTACTTTTTTCCATTGACAACAAGTAGTTTGAAAACATATGACATTTTGAAACAATAGTGAAATTCATGTTCATCACTTCCTTTTTCCTTTGACTGGGTAGTGACGAATTCATGTAGAAGAGCGTCATATTAAGATTATAAAAATAGACTGTAATGACAGTTCACTACTTATTGAAAATAATTGTGAAATGTTTGTGAGAAAGCAAAAAAATCATTTGACATCAAAGAATTTTAACGATAACGAAAGGCAGATGTAATGTGAGTTCTCAACGGAGTGAGCAGACTGAAAAGCAAGAGGTATAATAGAAGTTATTTTAAAATTTAGTAAGACGGAATATCATTTCCCTAGGTATATGATGTTTCATTCAGTCAAGTTCTTCAAGCCCGAATCAGCTTTCTTACTGTTTTATGCCTTATACTGTGAAAAAATATTTAACTTGAATTCCACCCCTCGCGAAAATATTCAGTAAAAATTTTTACAAACTATGCAGTCCTTTGGTTTTTGGCGTTCTTACGTTCTCTAGGCTGGATTGAAAGTAACAGTTTCTGTCAAGAAAAACAATGAAAGCTTCTCAATCCAACCATAGAGCTAAGAGAACACTGAAAACACCTATCTGGTCTACAAATATCTTTCATTTCAAGATTCACCTTTTGTTTGTATATAATGCTGTGATGAAAGTTAACTTTGGCAGTCACTATTCATCTTGTTCATTTCCGTGTAATTTTTAAATAATTTGAAGAGAAAATACTTTGTCCAGTCCAAAAATTTTTAGACGTAATAGGCAGTTTGTTTTGACAGACTATCCTATCTACAACTTGAAGACCCTAATAAAGTGGGGATGATTCATGAAGTCATTTTTAATCAAGTGTCAGTTTTCTACTGTAGATTCACAATGCGACTAAAGTATACAGTTGCAGATAGTAGCATGATAACAAGTGCATCCATAGCCTTTAGTCGTTTAAGTTACAATAACATATCTGCGTATTATTTACTTTTCTTTTCTCTTTAAATTGTAGAATTCATGATAGCTGACTCCTTAATTATTTTACGTTTTCTTGCAGTGACTTAGACATCCAGAAGCGAAAATCAGTGATGTGGATCTTCGTAGAATTATTCCAGTACTTAAATCATTAATTTTGGTTTTACTGCTGTGAAAACAACCAGAGCACCTAGAGTCAATGGCCTTCTTAAAGTCACTAAATGTATAAGGTCACTGCTATTGATTCCGAATATTTTCACCTACGATGAAATACTCCGACTGAGTTGTAAATACCCATGCATATGCAATTATCAACTTGTAGTTTACTTTGGAAGTTACGGTTTTCAAATTAACTGGCAGTCGTATTTGGTGTCACTAATGTTTGTATCAGTGTTCCTAATGATTTAAAGCATGTATCACATCCTGAAAATAATCTCTAAGTGATATCCCGATTGTTGTATTGTTAGCTGCTAGAAATTATTCAAATAATTTATTGAATAGCAACAACTACTACTCATTTGTAAAAAATTATATTTGTAAAATCTCAGCGAGATTGAAATGAGTAATTCCAACGTTTCGTTCGGCAATCTGGTCCGAACTTCTTCAGGGAAATTAATCGAAATTAACATAACATAGGTTTATATATAAAAGGAACATCACTTGATTTTAAAAAATTTTGTCCAATCATGAGTCATTCAAAAAGTATCAACAAGTATAGTAAACAAAATTTTATGAGCTGTGATCAAAATTTGACCCCGGACTTACAAATATTGGTCTACCTTTGTTAAACACTTTAAACAGAGTGTGTATGTGTGTGTGGGTGAACAGTTGTAAAACATTTCTTAACGTTTCCATAAGAAGATATGGACAGTCGAGAATTTTGACCAAGTATTAATAATTAGTGATACATATCCATTTTTATTTATTAATAAGGATTTCCTATGCATCAGCTAACATCACGCCTTCATGTCTGTTCAAACCGTTAGTATCTAGAATTTTATGATTAGACGTATTTTCAAAATAATGGTGTTTAGGATTTTTTTTGCAAATGTCTACTTCTCACTCGGCGCCCGAATATTTTAGAACTATTCTGTCAAATCTTGACGACAGTTCATTTGAACTACTACTCACTCTCAATTATTTATAATTAGTTTTCTGTTCCAATGTACAAAACAGAGTTTGCGACTCAGTAAATTTAATCATACTGTGTAGACTGTGAGATCTCTTTGAGGGATATTTAATGTCACTCTGCGTGAAAACTGTTCTTGTTTTGTAAACATTGACGAAAGAAACCAAAGATGTATGCCTGAAATTAATTGTTAAATATAGCTACACCACAGTCTTGATCAATATGAATTCACTTTATCTGTTCATTAGATGCTTAGCCCTATCCGGCACATATCAACTAAACACAGATTAGATAAGGGTACAGATGGAGACTTATCCATGAGACACGTGGTTTAAGAAGCGTTCACTTTTTGGATAGCGCATATCACTTTGTTACTGGCTGTTACTCTTAACTCTCCGTCTCTGATTTTACTAGAATAAATTAATCACTAACTAATAACAAATGACCTTGGTAGACGGATGTCTAAATAGGATACATGAACATTTAGCAAATCAGTGCAAAAAGTGGCATTACACTACTCCTGGCTTTCACTGTTAGTCAATAACATAGAGAGGATTTGGCCATGGTGGACAGCTGTGTAATCCATAACTTTATAATGTTGATAAAAGTCAAGTTATTTAGTTTATTTACATTATGCTTACTAAATTATTCAACAATTTACTATAGTTCTGTATTGAGTGGTTAGTGTCATCTGGTAAGAAGTAATCCTTTCGCCATATCTGGTGTCACCTATCAGCACGAAGTACATGTAGTCACCAGGAAATTTACTGCTCAAACTCATATCAACAAATTCCCCTAACTTCCAAACTTTGTTAACATAAATCCGTTATTTCTCATTTCTTGATTATACTGGTGATAATTCTTTCCACATCTCTGGTATCGTCGTTACGTCATCCCCACTGCACGTGGTAGGTGTAGATTCGACGAACGAAGATTGAATGATCAATCTTCTCCGCCATCTACCTCTATATTACTTTTTAGAACTTTAGTTGTCCCAACTTGTGTGTGATTGTGTGTTAGTGCATGCATTGAGACTGTTGAGTTTCCCTCTTAAATATTCATCTTATTGGGGTCAATCATTCTACACTCAGCTAAATTCGTATGTTCCGATAACCTGACTGTCCCTGATGTGACCTATGTAGTTGACCTCAATCATCGCAATGTATTTTGGACATGAAATCATTTTGCCTAATCGGATTAATGGGATTCTTTAGCCTACAGAGTACATCTTTGAGAGAGAGAGAGTTTGTAGGTTTAAATGCCACCCTGTTTCATGCTTTATCAAGAATTTTAAGTAGGGTTTCGGAGGTAACTTCCGTATATGGTAAAACTGGAAATGTCTTAAGTTCTTTCCTACTTAAGTTATGGTTAAATAATCTCGCCACATTTTTCTCTTATTCTGATCTTTTAGGAACTTCCTAGAGAATTTTATGGAAAAGTCATTTATTTTGTTATTCAAGCCTGTTTTATCAGATGACGGATGAGATGACTTAAAGTCTAAATATCTATTGGTGTGTTAGCTTTTCATAAACGTTGATAAATAATTAGCCTTCTCCAATTCGCTCTATGTTACAATCTAACATGGCTAATTCTCCATGTTCCTTTTCAAACTCAATTGTAAATTTAATTTCTCCCACTACAGGCAAGTTCTGTTTATAACACCAAGAAAGTGTCAACCACATATCTCCACCATACCTTTTTGGTAAGATTAAATGTTTTAATAGAGCTATTTTCCCAACTGTTCAAGAAAGTGTCTGCTGTGCTTGGAATACTGGTGATCCCCCTACCATCCCTTCTATCTACCTGGATATTTCGCCCTAGAATTCTGAATTCTCAGAATAATTTACTCAGTAGGCGGCTTTGTTCTGAGAGTTAGTTCCTTTTTAACTATTTATAAGGCAATAATGGTTAGTGTGTTAGTATGACGACTAGTTAAATAGAAGCTTAACATTTTTTATAATTAATTCCCATTTGGATATCATTTAACTTCTTTTTCATTTTGCATGAATTGATTAGTCTACAGTTTATGCGATTTCTGATCTGAAATAATATTAATGCTTAGTATTTCAATAACTCAAAGTAGCAGTATTTCTGAAACCAACTATTGATCTTGTAAGGTAACCTGGTTAGTGCCTCTTAATTGAACCAGGTATTCTACCGCTATTATTAATTTCAGACATTAAGTTACACCGTTTAAACTAACCCAGTGACAGCTTCACTCGACGTACCAAATCTGCTGTAGATTTCTTGAACTTATTCATCACTTTATCTACCAGCTTCTTAATTTCTTCACATTGGCCTGTTGTAATGTGTTCATCGACTTTAATGATACAGTCCGACTTATTCATCACTACAACTGAATGGCCTCTATCAGCCTTTGCAGTGACTATGTTTTTATCAATTTTGAAATTTGTTTTGCCAGTCTTGCTGACTGCGTTATGTTTCAGTTTCTTTCCTTGTTTTACTGCTAATACACATAATGGTTGGACCTTTTTAGCTGTCGCTTCATCGAATGAACCTAGTGCCAGGAGTAACATAATCGGATTTCAATTCATTGACTGTCATGTGAAGCGCTTTTATCTCACTAACGAATTGTCCTTTTGTTGACATGATACAAATTAAAAACCTAACATCTTGTTACCAGTTTGTATACACCATTCAGTTATACAAGGGACCAGACACAATGTGATTAATGTGAGGTTGGTTTTTCACATTTCAGAACTAGATCGTACAAGAATTTATTTACAACTGAAAATAGACCTAGCTTCTTAGTGTCAAAAAGTAAGCGTGGAACAAGTGAAGCTTTGCAGATTTTAACATCTTATCTAAGATAATAAGCAATGAAAACCTATGTTTTGACGAGTCTTAAAATCTCAAGAGAGTCTCAGTAATACTTAATACACGATAATATATCTCCAATAAAGGTTACCTTTATGAGATTTAGTTGTCAGAATAAAACTGACTGTTAGTAAGTGGTTTCATGAAACATCTCTGTGAGTAAGTAAAATTTCAGTGCAAAGTGCATTAAAATTTATACTTTTCTCTTCCCCAGCAAATATTTAAAACCGATCTTTGTCAGTTATGACTCATCTGTTCTTTTGTCCACTTTGGAAGTGATACACAAAATTCAATTATTCCATACAAAAGATAACAGAAAAATCTATGGACAATCCATCTAAGCAAATACCACAGCTAAATAATCCTAATGGAATTGTTGTTTTGAATAGCGAAAAGATGTGGAAGAAAAAAAATTCATGCGAATATATGAGACCATGTGTTAACTTTCATTCTTGCTGTTTCCTGAAAACATATAACCGAAAAACATTTCGGGAATAAATAGAAAAATGAATAAGGAATCAGAGGGAATATAATGAGTTAGATTATTCAGAATACTTTATTTACTTACTTATTTCATTAGGGAAAATAAACTAACGCTTGTTACATATTAAGTGTGTGTGTGTTTGTCTGAGAAAGTAAGTAAACTTCACTGAGATCCTAGTCAGCTTGTGTTGATCGACAAAAGGTCACCTTTTAGGAAAGCATAATTTGATTTTGATAATTAACAAAGAGGAACAGATTTTTTCACTCACACTGGAAAATAAACCTGACTGTTTATCATGACCAGTCATATTTCTCCAGGTGTAGTAGTAGTTGCTTTTAGAACAACAAGAGTGATGAAAAGTAGCCAGAGAAAGCTATATGTTAGAAAGACATGCTAAAATAATACTTAAAGGCTTACACTATTAGAAAATTGTACAAATATGTCGTACGCTAGTGATATTTATGAGTATAGTTTTCTACTTTTCAGTTTAAGTTATTTGATTTTTAGTCTACCACCATGGTCTATGTTAGTTTTCCTAGCATTCCTTGACTGCTTTAAGTGGTTATGTCAACAATGTCCTAATAGTAGAGGTTCGATTCATGTATGTTAATGATAATAATAATATGTGACAAAGCAGTCAGCGACTACCCAGATCAAACTGCCCGGCAGAAGCATCATTCGATCGAATGTTTCATTGAGAAACTCCTATTACGCACAGATAAGGAAAAATATCGATACTGATTAAAACACCTATACGTTCATCTATAAAAAGGTTATCAGACAGTTACACCACCTCAACCACTGTTACATACAGACTAAATTCGTCTGATGGATAAGAAAAGTTTTTTTAATTACTTATGATACTGAATAACGAGTAACAAAAATAAGCTTCATAATCGGATAGGTAACTTTTGGAGTAGCCTTTTTGTGAAAAAGCAGTATGTGACTGTGATTAATCAAAACCACTGCAGATTTGGGTAATATGAAATTATGGAATGAAAAAGGAAATTAGTTCAGACAAAATCTTTATGGGAAACGAAAACACACAACTGATATAAGTATAAAACTTAGGCACTGTGGTAGAGTATAACTCCATTATGGATAAGATTTTATTTTGATAAATCACACAGTGTTATACAGTAATATTAACTGATGACGTTTCGAGCACAATTTACTGCTCATAATCATATCAAGTCACTCACACAACTTTTTACTTCATTTATATACATGAGCGAAATTCATATATACAACTCTTTTGAAAATAAAGGTCAAAACTCAACATGGTGGGACTACCTACCATGTTCTAACAAGAGCAGTTAGTTTAGAATGAAGGCGAGTAACAGAAATAAATCTAATAATATCATCTGAATGGCATATGAAAAGAGGGGAAGACTGGAAATTAATTGCATGAAAAAAAACCCAGAGAAGGTGAATACACGACATGGATAAAATCATAAATTGTTGAAAAAACTGAACACCTAAATGTCCTCTGGTCTGAGGAAAAGTTGTCGATATTTCCTTTGTGTTGTAAATGAAAAAAGAACTTTTAGACTGTTCACTTATCGATTAGGTGACTATACTTTAACAGGTCACTTCAGATGACATAATGCTATCATATTTTATACAGGGATTACATTGAAAGAATTATCCTAAACAAACGTTCTCACATAAGAAAAGACTCACATTTTTTTGCATTTTATTTGTTTCGTTATCGTGTTATCTACTCCTTATTACATAATGGCATGTACTTTAGCCGGGCAAACGATTTAAGAAAATCGATTTTATTATGTTATATGTAAAAAATCTTCAAAAATAAAAGTATGATTAATATTCACATAAACTTACAAGTTTGGTCACTCTCCTTCCTTCGATATGCATAGTGTTCAGTGGCTGAAATATAAATCCAGGCAAAAATGATTAAAATTGCATTCATATAATTTTGTTGAAAATGAAATGATTAAACCATTATAAAACAATAACATTCATTAGACTTTTAAAAGAGTCTACACTTTGCACAGTTCACGAAATTATACCTTCAGACCACTCAGAGATAAATCTGCCAGCGTTTTATCATTAACAAAGTGTTTTTTTCACCTTTACTTTAAGCACAATATATTGACAGTATTTGCCGGTATTTCACTGATCTAATAGTCCTTTACTATTCAGTGGGTTATCAAATCATTTAAATGTGATATCAGGTGATGATTAGTAGTGAGTTTAACTTATTTACTAATGTGATCATGTAAGTTAAATTTGTACAGCCAACAATGAAGTCTTCTACTATAGATATTTGCTGTATGCTAGTGATATGAATTTGTAAGTAGAATACTGATGTTGTTGATATTATGGCGAAGTTGATAGGATTGATGTACTGATGTGAATAACGAAGCAAGTTTGTAGAGAGAAAGAATGGAGATAATTGTGAAACAACATAAGAAGCATGAAACGAAGACAAAAGAAGCGAAAGACGAATAACTTTTGCTAACTTATGCTTCAATACAAAGCTTTTATATGTTGCCATCATTTCATGTCACTTTAGCAAATAAACAATTCTGCTGCTAAGGACAACTGTGCTTCTATGCCATAACAGAATGGCAATACTGAAAAAATTAGAATGAAAAAGATCCCAGATCACTTTTTCCACCATTGACTAATCCATCAAAATGCCTACACATTGAAAATACTCTTCATACACTAAAAGTATATTCCTCTGACTGAACAGTTCCAGCATTATAATTGTAATTTTATCTAGTGAGAGAATTTGAGCATTAAATATTCTCATGATAAAGTTCACTGTGCGTATCTGTAAGCTGATTATGATAAGAACGCAGTGACTGTGACAAGTTCATAGTGAATCTAGACTAAAATGGAAATTGATTGGTTACAGGTTTGATCATGAGGTGACATCATTTATGGAACCATTAGGAGACCAGGCAGTCCTGGACATCTATTTCGTCCTTGTTTGGGACTCTTCGACAGCGCTCACCCTCCGGAGTTCGAACCCAGGATCTTCCTGTTACAAGGTGGGCTCAGAGACCATTCAGCCTCTATAGTCCGATCCGACGGCCCATGGAATCAAAATTCTACCAATTCTCGATATATACAGCACAACCACCAGTCAAAGTCCTACGCGAGTGATTGTTCTCCTGCCTCACTTAGTAGACGCCGCTGAACACGACTCCTGACTAGAGCTCCAGATAACATCCTGCATAGAACCAGATGGTAGTGAGCATCGGATATATTATCAAGTGATGGTTTGCAAACCAACACTTGATAACAAAACTGCAAGCTCAGTCTTTTAATTAAAAAAGTGATTCTTTGTCAGGATTGTCGATTATTGGAGAGAACTACATTAAACCATAGCTCCTGGCTGTTACATTTGGCATATTTGAAGGCAGAGCAAGACTGTTCTTTATGATATGAATGAATGTTCACTTTCTAGAGTGTGATGCTTATTCACCTTCATCTAATTGGTTTGTGTATGCTTTTCATAAATTACGCTAGAGAGTCATATGATAAATTCTACTTCCTTAAAATTTCCTGATTCTACCTACATTGCACTTGATTTGTTGCTATCTTAAGTAACTGTTTGCATGAACTTCTAAAATACTAAGGAGCTCCATAAACTGTAAGTCTACTGAAGTCCCTTCTGTGTCCACTGGCACAGTGTGAACTAACAATATATACAGATAAAGGTTTTTCCATGTAATTTATTTGCTTTATTTTTGGACCAGACATAGTAATGAAAGTTAGGTTGAGATGATAATGTGAAAATTATGTCCACACAGACAAAAAATAATTTTCGATAATATAGTTTTTCTTTCAAATTTTTTAATAATTCCCTATTAGTAGACATAATTTCTTTTCTGTCGATAAAAATTTCATTTCCGTATACATACAGGCAGATGATTTCTCAAGAACATCTATTCAAAGTGATTATCAGGTGATTGTATGTACAAGCCAATTATCAGTCAATTAGTTAATAATCTGATTAGCTGTGTTCAGTTTATATTAAAACGTTTGCGTTATGCGAGCTCACCCTAAATAACTCAAAGTTAAATTATGAGTATCTTCAAAGATTGCTCTTGAAATTTACAGTGGTCCGAAACTTCTCAATATTTCACTACCAATAACCATTCAACCTTAGAATAAACTTTTAACTTGGACATGTAATTATATCAAAGAGGTTAGACACTATTCGCATTGGTATAGATAGATAGACACAGTATAGGCAAATGACTCAATGACAGATTGGAGTGTATATCAATAGATGTATATGAATTGAAACATACTGACAAAGTGACTGTGAACGAAAATTGAATTATTCTTATCCACTAGTGTCTAACTTCTAAAAGAATGATGCAAGTTTATAGACATGAAAAATCACAGGGATACGATAAACATTAGAATTATAAAACATCTGTGAGCAATTCTTCACATACTGAAGACCTCATCATCAATGATGAATTCGAAGCTTACACATTTATATTTACACAAATCACTTCACGTCTTTCTGTCGAACAAAATCAGTGTCAAGTCATGGAATATTAAAAATGCTTGGAACACCTGTCAGTTAAAGGATAAAAAAAGACAAACAGCCATGAGTCATCACAATTTTTGAAAACTTATGAGTGCACTTCGAAACGCATTCCTGATTTCTCTGTTTACAAATATCGTTCAGTCATAAGGATGATTAAAGTTTTTCTCCCTACTGAAATATTTCATTTGTGGAAAATCACCAAAATCTATTACGTAACTTAAATAAGGTTGTGTAACTGATAAGGTGAATGACACTTCGATTCACATTTTAATCTTTACAGGAAGTCGATTTCTGTTTTGTATATGAGTTGTCAGAAAATGATAAAAAAGATCGCATTGATTGTAATCACTGACATATGTCAACAGAAACTCGAAGTTGAAATGAGCGTATTGAGAAAAACAAGGCTATCTAGTTTAGATTTCCTCACTTTATCTTAAGTCAGATACGAATACAGTTAGCATAAGTTTATGAAATGATCAATACAGAATACCTTTAGAATGAAAAGAATGTCATCAGACGATCCAATCATCATCCTTATCTTGACAGTTTGTAGTTTAGCTGTATGTATAATCTTTTTCTCAAGTGCAGACTTAGTAACAAGACACATTTAACCGAATTGGTATATATTTGGCTTCTAGAGGTTAATGATAGATTAATTGGTTTGTTCAGTTTTGTCGGTTTTGGTAACTAAGTTGTGGTTGAATTTTAAAAATCACTAAGTAAAAGGCAGTGAGTTAAGTGATTTCACAAAAATGAAGTTGTCAGTTTATTGTCAAGTAAAAGAAGCATAGATACCGGAGTGATCAAAACAAGAACGAAACAGTTCCATTTAATTTAAACTGTCAGAACCCCATGTAGGCAACATTTCAAAATGTGCCATAAATCAGTTGTCATTATTGCAGGATAAAAAGTCAAAGTTTCGTGTGATCGAGAATGCATACCAACAGCCATGAAGCATCATGAAACCGTTTCTTTTATTCATGACTATCTCACTTTGCATTGTCTTTTAGTTTTAATCTTTATAGTAGATCCACCCATATTACGTTTTGATATGAAGTTCAGTAATTTCAGTTTTAAGCTGAAATTAGACCACGTTTCCGTCCGATTAATAAGTACGTGTTCTCACTATCAGTTTTGTTTGTCTTACGGAAACATCTGAGTTGGTTTTGTCGTTAATAGACTCTTCAAAAATAATGTATCTGAATAGTAACTGTATGTCAGTGTAATGACAAAATTACCACCAATTACTGAATGACGATTAAAGAGATTATACTTGATAAACAGAGCAACTCAGCTGTTAAAAATCGAACGTACACCAAACTTCAAGTGGCGTTAAATTTTTGATGGATACAGCTTAACGGTTGAACAAAACTAGTAAGTTACGTAAGGTTAAGTTCCTCGATGAAGTTCATTGTCCCAACATTGAATGACACCTGAGTTTCCTAGAGATTCAGTGCATGTCTTATTGATAAGTGCCGATAAACACAAGGCTTTGATGAAACAGTGCTATTAGCTGAACTTTACCGTCCAAGGTCTACTTAATAAGAGTGTGGGTTTTATCAGAAAAAGCGTAGTTTCAGAATAAGGTTTCGCAATCGTCAGTGAATCTAGGTGTCGTTATAAATAGCAAGGTTGCCTCCATTTTTTGTTCCGTAACTGTTTTCATTCGAAATGATTTTAATAGTTCATATCACCCTACAATATTCATGCAGTTCACTACAAATACCTACATTACAAATAATATGAAACAAAATTTTTACCTAGGACACGATTACAATGTAACACCAACAGCTTACTTGAGATTAAATTGCAAAACCAAATTAGCTAACTGTTATTTTAGCAGTACTTTTGTAACCACATATGAACTTGAAAATTTCTGTGAATCCAGGGATATGAATTATTTCCCCCCTTTCGTTTCACTTTTTGGTAGGGATCATAAGGATGTAGCTATTTTACCTCAGAAAAAGTCGAATTTTCAAATTTTTTTTTTTCACTGTACATGTCGGGCGTAGTGTAAAAAGTTCCCTTAAACTGTTTTCCCTTCCATACATTATTATTAGTAGTACTTTTTAGTCAATTAATACATTTTCAAAGATTCGTAAATGTGAATATGCTAAGCTTGCATTTATTAAGGGCAAAAGACAAATGCGAAATCAAAGATAACACTTTGAATTACTTGCTGTAATAGCAAGATTAATACTTGCTGGGGGAAAAATACGTGCAAAACAAGAAATTAGTCGAAAATGATTTTGCCATCCATTATACATCTAGATAAAATCACTGAATTTTACCTATTAAATGTGAAATCTATAGAGTTTGCAAGTGGATGCTGAAACAGCATTTTTTGTAGACTAAGACGCAAGACAAAGATGAAGAGATGCATGTAGATTCATTTTGAAGACTTGATATTTAATTAACCAGGAATTCAAAATATGGCCAGAAAGTAGTTTGTTCGCTAAGTTATTGTTTGTAAATACCCACCATAATGCTTACGTGCGAAAAAGGGTTAAACTTCAGCTTAACCAATGAAGCTGACATAAAGTATTCACTTTATTAGTTTTTGTCCACATGAAATCACAGAAGAAATCCTGCAAAAGTCATTAAAACAGAACAATACTTTTACATGATTAAAATTCAGCATGTTGCAAAGGAAAGTATTTTTTTCTTTGTCAACGGACTTATTGCATAAGTCACTTTGTCTCTGAAGTGAAACAATAACAGATAAGTACCCAGACATTTATGATGAATGTTAAGTAGAGAAGTAGATAACTGCTTTGTTATTAATAAACTTCAGTAACTAGATTGTGTTTGTGGATGGCATCCAGCTGCAGCACATGAAAAATGAGCAAAATATGATGTCCAAAGTGTTTATAGTTAAAATAAGAACACCTATTTATAGAAGAAAACAGTCTGTCAGTCTATAATCTGCAGTGATATGAAACCATACGAAAAACGAAAGTCCAGTTTTTTGCAATCCAAATCCTCCATCGTCACAGAGAAATAAAGGTAGCATAGTAGTTAATGCATGTACTACAATAGGTAGGGCAAAAAATCAATGACATATAAGGTGCTCCTTTAAAGACTGTCTCTACCAGTTTCTGTATAGATTTTAAATGTAAATTCTAAAGGAGATTATTACATCATTGTGAGATTTCTAAACGAATAAAAATAAAATGATATAATTCTATTTCACAGGTTCTCATCAGCTGCAGACTACCTGAAATTACAATGGTTATATAAATGATAATAACATACTTTAATGTTTGAGTAGTAGTAGAGAAGAGATAAAATTGACGCATCCAAAAAAGAAGAATGAAAGCATTACAATTTTTAGTTGAAGTTATCATCATCAATTTATACACTTTCAGAGTTGAAAAGAGGGGGGAGGGGGTAAGACAGAAAACAGAAAAATTGATTAACAGAAACAGTGTTAGCTTGTAGGTTCACATGGCAACTCCAAAAAACAAAAGCATTTACAGTTTATAAGATTGAGATTTGCTCAGTGAGTTGAGATCACTGAATTAGATGACTAATCAAAATCAAAATTCAGTTACCAAGGGAGTGAGAGGTTAATCACACTCTCTTTCTGTATGCATAAGTCTGGTTTAAATCGTTTGATTGCGATCGCTTCGGCAAATCGTAGTAAATTTGCTGTCCTTTGTCTATTTAATATTTTGAAGGACTTAGAAATCTCCACGAGATGTCCGGTATCAACAATATGTCTGGTAATTGCACTCTGAACATATTCCAAGAAACCTATTCCTGAAAGGAAGCAAATATTCTCAGAGTGCAATTACCAGACATATTGTTGATACCGGACATCTCGTGGAGATTTCTAAGTCCTTCAAAATATTAAATAGACAAAGGACAGCAAATTTACTACGATTTGCCGAAGCGATCGCAATCAAACGATTTAAACCAGACTTATGCATACAGAAAGAGAGTGTGATTAACCTCTCACTCCCTTGGTAACTGAATTTTGATTTTGATTAGTCATCTAATTCAGTGATCTCAACTCACTGAGCAAATCTCAATCTTATAAACTGTAAATGCTTTTGTTTTTTGGAGTTGCCATGTGAACCTACAAGCTAACACTGTTTCTGTTAATCAATTTTTCTGTTTTCTGTCTTACCCCCTCCCCCCTCTTTTCAACTCTGAAAGTGTATAAATTGATGATGATAACTTCAACTAAAAATTGTAATGCTTTCATTCTTCTTTTTTGGATGCGTCAATTTTATCTCTTCTCTACTACTACTCAAACATTAAAGTATGTTATTATCATTTATATAACCATTGTAATTTCAGGTAGTCTGCAGCTGATGAGAACCTGTGAAATAGAATTATATCATTTTATACTGCAAATTTCGTCTTCCTTTCTTTATCGAAATTTATCAAGGGAACCACTTGTATGAATAAAAATAATTTTTATGTTGAGAAGAGAATAAATTTTGAGAAGAAATACTTACTGTGCCAAAGGGCACTATATTCAATATAATAACATAATAAAGCATGAGTTTAGCAGAGTTCTAAAATTTTTGCAGCCCATAATTTTTCAGACGCTACCACTGGCTTCTTCATTTTTTTAACACACTTTCTGTATTTGTTGGTTATCACTTTACAAATTACGAAATAATGTAAAAGTTCGAGTCAGCTCCTTACGTCAGGAATCCTACATAGTTCTTTTCTTCCAGTGGATACAATGTGAATTTCACTCACAGTGAGTGAGACACCTTTATTTTAGACTATCTGAGCTTCTATAAGCTTTCTGATACCAGTGGTTTGTTTATTTCGATTCAGTGTCATAAAGCTGTCATTTATTCAAAGTGAAAAGAATCGGTGAAAAGGTTTTAAGTGAGACAAAAGAAAACAAACAGTTTACAAACATCTTTTAAGCAGTCGGCTTAATAATGTCTGTGAACTATAAGAGTGTTAAATAAGCATAGGGATAAAGTGAAAGAGATGTTTATTTATCTTAAACAAACGTAAATTCAGTCAGGGACTCAGAACGTTAGTACCCGTTGTCTTTCATACCTGCACAGGTTATGGAAATGGTGAGGAATTTCATCATGTCGAATAAAATGGGGTCAAAAATATGGAAAATATCATGATTAGGAAAAGAAGTCATGCAGACAGCATGACTAAGACACATTAGATATGCTGGACTCGTTATGGATAGGACGTATCAATTTCATGGTGTTCACTATTAACATATTTAGATGACAATAACTACTAAGCAAATAAACAAAGAAAAAATAGTCAGTTATGTTACAACTCATTGAAAGAACAAAAATATTAGAATAGAAATATGGAAATATATAAAAACCTAAGAAGTAAAATATATGTCTTGAGGTCAGTGTTCAGTCTGCCTATGGATTTCTGTTATGTGTTAAAAGGTGGTCCTCATTATTTCGTAATTACTGATAGTTAAATCTCCGACTTGGATGATGCGTTTTCCTCAGAAAAATGTGAATTAGTGAATCACTGGTTATGACTGGGCATTAGCTTGAAAGCAGATTAATATTTTCTGTAACCTTCTTCATATGGACGCATACAGTAGTCATGTAGTAAGAATTTATGTTTGTCAAAAAGGTGACTATAGAAATTATCCTCCAAAAGTGATTTATGTTCTTATCTATGCTAAATCGCATTTAATCGGACACGAAATCTCTTGAAGACTAACGAAGTGAATAAAAAGCATTTAAACAAAAAAATTTTTTAAGGAAATTAGCTAGTTTGCTTTCCTCCTTTTTATGTTTGTAGTTATGAGTACATAGAGCTAAGCAGAGTTACTTAAAGATTTTGTGTTATCCTATTTTTGCATAAAATTGTTGTCTGCATAAACAAATGGACTTGGTAATGTATATAATAATAATAATCTACTTTATTCCAAAAACAGTACTTATAATACGGAATGGAATTCTCAGCATTTGTCAAAATATATTCGAATAAGATACGAAGATGTGCTCTGTGCATCTCTCCATAATATTCCAGTTTTAGTCTTTCCTTAAACGTAAACTTTTTATGCCTGAAGTTCCGTATTTTAACGGTTAATTTTTACTGCTAGATCTTTGGAAAGAAAAGTGTCTTTGACGTTTTGTAATCCTTGGGTTCTGAACAACAGCTGAAGAATTGGTCAGTTATAAACTAGGTACCAGGCAGCAGGTTTGAAAATTTCTGTTTCTTAAATTGCATAGTCTGAAAAGACTCTGGATGAATAAGAAAATTATCCGATGACTCTCCGGTTGTGATAGGCTTTAGAATGTTTCATTAGACTAACATTTTCTTTGTCATCTGAATGTTTAACGTGATGACGGAATTCTGAGGATTACCGGTTTTAATATGATGCTAAGTAGCTCATAGTTTTCTCAGAGCTTCTTTATAAATCTGTAATTCTGTGTTAATTGTTCTTAACTAACTAGCGAATAAAATGCCGCACATTAACTTAGTAGATAAGCAAAATTAGTGTCTATATATCGCATGTGTTGTAAGACTTATTTCAAGTACGAAAATATGCAGAACAAACATTCCATGGAATGAGAGTAATTGGTTCCATTTGATAGTATGCTCAACGTTTTTAATTTCTGTTAGTTCCTGTTTCATACATAATATTGTTTGCCTTGATGATTTTAAAATCTTAAAGCGAGTTCACTCAGAACATCATGTCATTTACATAAAACACAATATCTCCAGATAAATATCTTTCGGAAAGATTTTCATTACTATGAATGCTGTTCTCTTTCTTCTGCAATCACTAATCATTCATATATTTGTGAAAATTTCAATAGCCCACATGATTATATTATTCACATTTAAACTTATGTTCACGAGTATTTAGTGTCAAAGGTGATAATTCAACTGTAAAATACCTGGTTTTCTGTAGAACTTCAGTGTTTATTGTTGACTAACATCAGTGGAAGTTAAAGATTGCCAACTCAATAGCACTGAACAGCTCAAAGGTTAATATACCTTCATAAACCTTATGCTTTTACCTGTATTTCTTTGTTTGTGTAACCTTGCATCAGAAAAACGATGAGTTGTATTAAATGTATATCAAAAAACAAAATTAGATAATACTAGTGAGAGGATAAATCACCTAAATCTTACCTTTAATACACGGTGCATCATGAAGACGTGTTTGTTTATAGCCATCTTGACAACGATTGCAAGCTTGTCCAATAACTCCTGGTTTACACGGACACTGGCCAGTTTTACGATCACAGTGTTGATTGGGAACTGATCCGATTGGATGACATCGACATTCTACAAGTAATACACTCATAAACGTTTAATCTTTTCTTTTTACTTTGATCAAGGTGAATAACCCATAAAACAACATGCTTAAAAAGTTTTCTAGTGGTAAAATAATATATATATATATATTCATCCCACATAAAAAACATGCAGTTTGAAAGCGACATAAGATGCAGAAATATATATATATATATTCATCTTATCAGTGATATTGTTGAAGTCGTTCATACTTGTAAGTAGCGACTTCACATTGAAACTACTATTATACATCAATTTTTAATACACGATTCACCATGAACAGATGCTTTAAACATATTGATGTGAATTAAATAAGGTTTGTATCCAAAACAGTTTTGTTCTTTCTCGTTTATAACATAGTTATGATTTCTAGACTGCTATTCATTTACACTTGATATTTGGCATGACACTGGAGCATATGTTAAAAAAGAAATGGATAACCAGCTAAAAGGATGATCGTTCATCTTCTGTTGTCATCCACATCTTTTAAAACACTTCCATTCCTTGGACTTTCTTTAATCATCGCTTAAATCGTCCTCCTCATTTTGTTATTCTTTCAGAACGTCCAAAGTAATATGTGTTTCTCTCAAATAATGCAGATAAGGACACAGCTAAAAATAATACCATGCACTTTGTTGCATGAAAGCCAAAATAAAGAGGAAACTACTGAGTGTCTAAACCACTGCAGTTTGTATTGCACAGTATGTCTCTACTCTTCACCATTGACATTAAGTTACGCATATCCTTCAACAGTATTTATCATACTAAAATGGGTCCGCACACATGTATATCTTACCCAGACAGACTTGGTCGTGACTAACAGGTTTTGTCCAGTCCCTATAATAACCTGTCGCGCAATTATGACACCTTCGCCCTACCGTATTGTGCTGGCAGTCTTGACATACACCACCGCTTACTTTCATCGACATCAAATATAACTGATTTGAAAAAATACACGAATTTGAATGCAAATTGCAATCACATCCTGATCATTGTTATTATTCGTGCATTCATGCATTAAAAAGTACATTCGCAATGTGGAATGCAGGAATTCATGCAGCGTTATTTATTTTTGTTTTTAAATAACAATAAAGAAACACCGATATATGAGATATCACAGTTGTTACCACAGCAACATTGAATTTTGAAGCACATTGTTTGGTTAGCATTGTATGGTTAGGATTGTAGAATGGATATAGGACGAATAACGAATCGGTAAACGGTTTGCCCCATCATGTTATTTTGCGAGGAACAGTAAGTTATTAAATTTGATAGATAAATAAATAAGCATAACAACAATAATGAATTAGTCACAAATAACAACGACAACAATAGCAAAGTTAATCACGTTGACAACAGACAACATCGATACTGACATGAAAAAATACAAATATCAATCTAAAATATTTCGATACCATATTTTTGGGGTTAGTTGATAATAAACTTTAAGAACTTTCCTAGCTTGTCTTTGTTATCATTAACTGCCTACCTCGACATGCTTGCTCATTTCCAATGGGTAGTTTCAGATCACGATAATAACCAGTTATGCATTGATCACAGTTTGGACCTTCAGTATGGTGCTGACATGCGACACATACACCACCGGTTTTACCACCGGAACGTTTGAATGCTTTTACGCTGAACACACACTGATTAGTGTGGTTACCGCACTGACAGGCTATTTTGAAAAAGGAGGTGAAGTTATTAACCAAAGAATCCATTAAAATAAAGAATTGTCAGCATAATTATCCTTATAGGTTCTGATTCTCGTTACCAATTGTAAATAGGTTATTAAGTCATTTATAATTTACTCCACCTAGATAAAGTAGTTAAAGTTGGACGACATGGAATTAAATAACTGTTTTAACTGTAAACACTAGAACAAACTAAATTCAGAAACAGTTACTTGCTCCTGGTGATATCCACAGAAATTCATTTTCACTATCACTATTTCTACAATTCCCATATTTTTGACGTTAGCTTTAAAAGTTACACCTGTTTAGCGGCTCCATAAATGCAATAAGACTTCATATGCCCTCAATCATTATAGAAACGTATTCACTCTAGTTGTTTGTTTATAATCATTTGCTCTTCTTTTCCAAATGAAAATGAATAGAACCTCGAAGCCAAGTTTTCTCATATGCAATTTTGTAGCTGATAAAAAGGTGGAATTAATCTCTCTGTTGAGAGAATATGAAATTATTAATTTCCAGACTACAGAATGGTATTGTTCATAGAAATTATACTTAACAAATTCTACATGGTGAAAATATATTGCCCATCCTGCGACTGTGTTAATTCACCGAACTTCATAAAATTCAACCATGTTGATTACTCAGCCAAATAAATATAAGCAGCACAAGACTGCCCGACTGGTATCCATGTAATGCGTGATTACGGAAGGTGAAACGGAAAACTGGACCGCTAGAAAATTTGATTTGGCGTATTTCGAATCTCTTGATTCTATCAGCAGAGGGTCTCTCCGTTAATTCTGGCATTGTTGTTTTCAAATCCTGTCATGATCCAAATTTTCATTTCACCTTCAACCATCGTTTATTATGTATACAATTGTTGCTTTTAAGGGGAATTTTAGTTACCTAGGTTTAATATAACTGAATAAAATAATATGTTTCAGTCAATCAGTAAAAAATATCAATGGAATTAATGTGACATTACTGTTATTATTATTATTTTTGCAATAATATTTACTACTGGTAGATTTAGTTAACATTCAATATGACCAACTTGTCTGTGGCTTTCGAAAGTTACTCACCAATTTACATTTCTCAAATTTAGAATTTTGCTTAGTTTATAAGTAGATTCTGTTGTGTTCCCATTTAAAAGTTTCGTTAAAATCTTTCATGGAAAATATCTGACTACTACCTGATGAATAACAGATCAACCAAATTATGCTTTCAGGAATATTCTTACCATCTTCAAATGACAATAGAAAACTTCTTAAAGTAAAGGACCTCTGAACTAAACTTTCGTTCTAGTTTAAAAATTTTATGCTCAGCAAACACAGTGGCATTTAGTTGGAATTAAAGGTACAGAGGTCCCATGCTAAGGATGTTACCATCAATTTGCTAGAATGAAATTTAATAGCTCGTTTTTTTTTCTCACTAGCGATATCGCTTTTAATGCACTGCTTTTGGAAACTCTTCCGATTTACGAGAATTTACTAAAGAATTTGCGTCTGTCGATAAGGTCAAACGAAAAAATTTCAAAAATAAATTCAGAAACAGTTATTTTCTGTACTTCTTAGTATCCACTGGTACTTAGTTTAGTGAAAACTAACTTGATATTCTATTATGGTTCTTTTCAGTTGTCACCAGTACATTTTAATCCCTAAACTTCTATCATATTAATGTTGTCTGGTGGCTGAAGCGTTGGTTTGTGCTCAGTAAAACAACATAACAGTCTGGATGCTGTTTTCTCTCTTTAGATTACCGTAGAAATCTAATAAGTTAAATCCATTCTTCTAACTAATTATATCCCATCATTTATCAATTCTCGATCCTCGGAAATACAGTTTAGTGAATCTCGGCATGTTATTTCGAGTACCAAGTATGAAAATAGAAATTTATGTAGATTTACCTTTCTCAGGATTTATGTGTTCCTTTATCTTGTGTACTATTTGACGTATTACTGGAGTGAAAGCTCACATGCTGAATACTGGTGATATTCTCAACTTCACTGGAAGTGAACGCAAGTTCATAGGTATGAGATAAAATTTCATAAAAGCGGTGGTTAGGACAACTACCAAAAAAGTTAGTATCACTTCAAGGTATTCTGATAATTAAAATAAATCTACCTCAGACATACTTCTTACATCAAGAAAATGACTTACACATTAGTAATTTAATTTCAGAGATGCTTTGCAATGTAAGCAAAAGCTTCCATTATGGGTGAAAGTTATTTTGATTAAGTTTCACCGTATTATACTGATGACGTTTCGAGCACAATTTATTACTTATAATCATATCAAGGTACTCACACCACTTTCTAGCTTCGTTTATATAATTCTATTATTTTTCATCGCTTGATTAGATTTTTGTTTTAGTATTTTCCATATTTCCGGTATGAGTGATGAGTCATTCCTATTGCACGTGTTGGGTGTAAGTTCGATCAACAAGGATTTAGTGCTCGAAACGTCATCAGTAAATATTACTGTATAACACAGTGAGACTTTATCAAAATAAATTTTACTCAGTTCACAAGTTCTATTTTTATAAGCAAAAGCTTTTTAACACACCACACAGTGAAAAAAGTATATGAAACCATCGAAAAATCACTGTCGCTGAACAATTTTGCTTAAATTACAAAACGCTATTCACTAACTTCTGACTGAGATGGTTAAATTAAAGATTTCAAGACTTATAAGTAAAATTTAAGTTCCAAGATGGTCTCTTCGTGATGTTGTGGAGAGATTAGTCGAAAATATTTTGTTAATACGAGGATTACAGCTGCTGTGAAAACTCGCAATATGATTCTTTTTAACTGGTAATAGGTGAAATTAAGGAAAGCATGCATCGTATACAATTTTAAAAGGAAACTGTTTGCACTTTTCGAAGTCTTTCCTAACTGATACTATTTGATCCCATATATTTCTCTTAATCCATTTTAAATATCTGCATCTGCATGTAAATGCCATGCAACAGAAATATTTCTTTATTTACACATTTATTGCGTTATATTACACTTTTAAAACCAAACAGATGATAAAAGATAATTTCGTAAATTAACATACATTAGAAGACTACGTTCCTGCAAACAGACTGTGAAGTGGTCAGTCTTCAAAACTATGTTTCTCTATGCATACCTCTACGTCATCTGTTTTCTTTATTGTTTTTTTTTCACTTCAGATTAATGCTTATCGGGAATAATAGTTTTTGACAGCGCAGACAAATGGCTGAAAACCATCGTCAATTCCTACAAATATTTAAACACAAACATACACAAACTAATTGAACAAGTACTTATGGACTGGCAACTAGGCACACTATCAAGGTTTTGGTGTTGACCACCTACCAGTATCGTTAGCATATTGCAATCACATAAATATCTATTTGTCATCATCCCCTTAGTCCCAGTATTTGTTTGTGTTGATAAAGGTATATGCACCTACGCACATATACCCCTGTCATTATAATGGAATTATTTTCATGTTTAGATGATATATTTTATTACCGTTTGGTGGGCTTATAAATTTTCTACACACATTGGTGTAAAAGTGTTCTACAAATTTTATATATATATATATATATATATATATATATATATGTTCACGTAGTAATAACACTAAAGTTTGTCGACTAAATGTGAGAATAATGTTGATAATGTACATTGAAAATAGATGTGTTGAAATACAAGAATGCAAAGAATCAAAACAGACTGACAAATTAGTGACGAATATTAACAACTGCTGTTTAAAAGAAAAGGCGAGAAGACAGAAAAATATGGAAAGACACTAGACCAATTAAGCTTTTTCTCTGGGTTTTTGAAACTCTGACAAAGCTAAACATGATTCCACTATAATTAACCCTAGCAATTATAAAGAAGATAATAAAAGTGAGATTAACGAAATGAACAGTGTTCAAAAGTAGATGTATCTTCATAATTTTACACTAGCCAGCACTCTTTTAAAGATTTAACTTCGGTATGTCATATGTATAAAGGATCTACTCCCCTTAAAGAAGATAAAACCTTAAATACGATGAAGAGTGTTTTACTCAGTATATACGACTGAGAACTCTTTAATTAGTTAACCCTTAATAACCTATATATATCCACACTTATAATCCTCAGCTTTTAAGTTAAATGACACATTCATCTGATTTCACATGAATCATGAATGTTCACCTTGAATAATACTTACACGATCTTTACATCTAAATCAAATGTACTCTTTGTATAGGTAAATTAAAGTAGAATGTGAAAAATAAATCACCCTGCTAATATTTGGAAAACAAAATCTCATGTTTGATAACTAATCAGTGGTGTAATATAGTTTTCATCACTCTAAATATTTTAAATGGCTTTCACAGTTTAAACAGCATCTAGATCTTTTCATATCCAAAAAGATCCAGTTAGTTAAAAACATTGGGGGGGGGGGGGGGTAAATCATGAAAGTATTGATATTGTCATTGGATCCTACATTAGATGAGTTAATTTGTTTGATAAAGCAAAAAGAAATATAATATTATTTACTGAATGAGGTTTCGAAAACAACTCACTCCCCGTAGCAAATCAGTATAGTTACGCAACACTGAATTATTTAGCTCAGTCAGTTCACATTCTTTGATTCCTACGACATTATACAGTCTTTAGACATCTGGAATGTGTTGCAGTAATTGCATACTGGTAAAATCAGTGTAATATATTTCTCTTTGCACCTACATATATTCATATACAGGACTTGGTCTGTATTCAAACCAGTTTATGATGATATTTCAGGATACTTGAACTAATAGGGTTCATCCTGCTAAATTATGCGAAATTTTCATGCAATGAAAACCTAATTAACCTCTATAAGTTATACTGGTCTTTTCACTTGACTTTTTATTATTTTATTCCTTTGTCTCATAACATAATCTCAATTTCTGTATAAATGTTCAGGTTTAAATACCAACTCAACTTAACTTTTACCAAATGTCCAAAGTATAACTTTTTATATCCCCTTCACACATGTTAGCACTAAAAACAATCAAAGAATACAAATGAACTACTGAAACATATGCTGAAAGGTGTCTGTTACATTGAAGGGATTGTGAAGAGAGAAATGTGCTCCAATAAGTATAACTTCATTATAGAAACACATATAACAAGAGACTGCAAGTTGTTCTCTTAATCTGGTATCATCAGAAGACCAGTATCGTGAGCTGCATACTTATACTTTTGTTACTTATCCTTCATGTTAAACTGTTTGATCTCTCTGTCGTAGGAACAATCTAATTAACTATTGTATTTATACATCAAACTGTACAGTTCAGAATTATTTAAGTAAACTTAGAATAGAGTTAAATGTTTATGAGGCATAATGCACAAAACAACTTCGAACAATCGAACACTTGGATAAACGAAGGACTGCTGTAAACAGTGTGATGTTTGAATATGGTGGATAAACTGGCATTTCACCATGATTAAGTAAGCAGTTTATTATGCGATGGTGTGCCTCTCAAAGTGAGTTTAGCGTAGGCTGACAAATGGAGTTTCCCAGTACAAGAGACTAGAACTCATAGTCCAACAGGTTACCTGCGTAGTGATAGTCTGACTTGGCCACTGAATCGAATCTCAGTGGCTGAATGCTATACAAGCTTGCCTTGTAACCAGAAGCTCTTGGATTCGACTCCTAATGGGAACGCACTGCTGATGATCCCAACCTAGGATGAAACTGCTGTCCAGTACTCCCTGGTTTTCACTAAAGGATATCAATCCATGGTCAAACTTGAAAAATAAATCTAATCCTTGCAAATCAACTCTTTGGAATTTTCTTGGCATTTTTATCTTGCTAGAAAAGTCTGTGAATAAACTCAAATCGCTTCTGTCTACTCATCTACTACATTCAATTTGTATTAAAGGTCTTATCTGGACGGTTCCAAGAAGAAATCCCGTTCATTCTTCAGTTGGGTTCTAATTTTTTGAATGCTTTCATACACATATTTCTTCCGCCGAATTTTGTTCCGACAAACACACCGCTGAAGAGTCCTAGAACAGAACGAAATATGTTTCCGACATACCTTGAATTCCAAATGTTTTTTGTCTCTTCATAATGTGAAGAAAAAAAAGTCTGTTCGTAAGTCTGAAAGAAATTGCATCCATAAGATTTATAGTAGACAAAAAAATTCCCTCCCCCAGGTTTTTTCCATGCAAGTTTTGATAAGCATATCACAAATTAGTTTTTACGTGACATTATCAGATGTAAAGAAGATAGAAGACATTAAAGTGAAAAGGAAACTTCAGCGAAATTGTAAGAAGAAAAATAAAACAGCTGTCTGTATTTCTGAGATATATTATGCACATAATGAAATGAGCAACTTAAATTACACTAGCTTTTCCCTATTTGTCTCTGTGTTTCTCAGCTGGACGTATACACCGATTTTATTCACCACAAGTGGATGATGTCATTATGGTTATACATAGATATGTGAATGTAAAATAAGGGATACAGTTGTACACAGCTGTTTTGTTTATTCATCTATCGCTAAGGTGAAGACTGGATTTTAGTGCTAGCATATTAGAAATATGATCTCCCTGCTTCTCCCTCTATCTATCTCTATCACTTTCTTCTAAGTGGACTATAAAATAATAAAGAGGTTTGTCAGTTTGTTTGTATGCATTTTTGTGGTTTATTTCTTTATCCTAAATTAAAAAGATGACCATTGCAAATACTTGTTTGTGTGTATGTGTGTGACCTAATTAAGCCAGTCTCATTAGGAAGTGTTGATTTACACTTTGAGGTTATACAATTAGAGTTCAACTTGTTTATTTGTTTGTTTGGACTGTTTTTACCCAAATAGTCCGCCTCTCCGATAAGCCGTAATCTGTATTTTTTTTTTTTAAATGTCTTAAGAATAGTGATAAGATAAATTTCTGATGTGTTGGACTTTAATTTTCCTTAAATCACAGGGAAAAATTCAAGAATTATAGTTGAAATATGAGCGCTTCCACTGATATGATGTAGGTGTGAGAGATAGACGAAAAATTCGTCTAGATGAAAAATGCGGGGCTGTGATATTTCCAATAATACCCTGCCGGTATTATCAGTATGAATATGAAGTGACAGGATATATTGTACCATTTATCACAAGTGAACATATTTCCTGACAAATTTTCTACAGAGTAAAATTATCCCTAATAGAACTGAAAGTGGAAAAAACCAAAACATGCTGTCGGATAAATAACTTAGTGATTTTCTAAAAATGCCAGGAGCATTTGACAAAAAGTTTATTGAAGACTTTCAACTTCCCAAGACTACATGCATTTGGCTCTATAAGAGATCTGAGTGGGGTAATTCAGGTCCCCTGGTCAGTGTATTACCACGTAGGTATGAATATTAATTTCGAAATAACCAAAAATATTTAAGCAGTTTCAGCAGTTTTCTAGATAATAAAAGTTAGTAGTAAAGACTATTTTTACAGCAACCACTTAGAGTGACAAGTAAATGATATAGAATTAGTGGATTTGCAAATCATTTTGTAAGTGAATTTATACTCTACAGGTCTGCTATGTAAACTATCTGCTATGGATAATCAAGGTCTATACTCACTTTTTGAAAAATAATACTACACTCACATTAACTAGAGAAAGCACTTAAGGTCTGCTTAATGTCTGTTTCATAATACCTAATGCCAAGACTATTTACAATGATGAATTACTTTTTTGAACATCGAAGAAGATGAAGAGGTAACAGTTACTGAGACGAATGTATGCAGGAGGAAAATAGAACTGACTGGATTTTTTTAATTTTTATATAACAAAAACCAGCGAAAGTAAAACACAGCGTTTCATTGTTAAGTATTTGAAACCTAATGTCCACGTACAGCCGTAATGTTCAGGGCTAACAATAGACTTGCAGTATTAAATTTTACCAATGTTCCCTTAAGCCCTAATTCATTCACCAAGTGACAAGTATTTGGCAAAGAAGAAGCGATATTTGAGGGAAGTGGAAAACCTATTTTGTGTTAGCTAGTGAGAAGCATCTTGGTAGGGTTTCCATGAACACCTTTTTTAATAAAGCCTTCTAATCTGCAAATAGACTATGCTATCAATTCCTTTTCAAAAACGGCAGCAGTTAATTTAGTCAGACAGTTACACGTTCTATGCAATAAGTAGACTAGAAATCTTTTGCTAGGGACATTCAGCGCATATAATTTATTTTAGTTGAGTGCATGTACTGAAACTGAAAAGCATCTTTTGATTATTTTGGATGTTATCTCAGAAAATTTTCAGATATATGTAACTAAAAATCTTGCCAACTGTGTAGACTGTTTACTGGACGTAAAATTTATCTTTGTCTTTTTACAAATCAAAAGCTATGAAGTTAATGTCGAAGTAGTACTTTTATATTGTTTTTTAATTACACTTTTTATTCAATGAACTCTATCCTTATAACTTTTATAGTATCCTAAAACTTCAGAACTCAAAGAAAGGTGTTACGCACAAGGGAGGAATAGTAGGGTTAATTAGAATAAGGATCTATACCAGCAAGGCTGTCTGACATAGGCTGTGTTGAAAGACTGATCCTAATACAATGGAACGATGACTGAGACTAAATGAATATCTAGACTGCCGTAGGACTCGAACCAATGGACTGACGATCTGCAAAGTAAGCTGTGAGACTAAATGCCAGCGAAAATTGTGTGCAACCAAAGAGAAGCAAGAATATAAGTTATTCCATGATCGTCATTTAGTAGTCATAGAAACAGTGTACGCTTACATAAGTTTGTGACAACAATGGTCATCATTAGTTCATATAATCAATGCAATAAACGCATAAAGTACCAACCAGTCGCCACTTTGTCTACATGAATTGTTGTTATGCTTAAAAGATCAAATACAGAACGTGCAGAAATCGGATGCCACCAAAATACAAATTCCTTAATTGTGTGTTGTGAAAGTAAGATATTCAGACAATAGTCATACTGGTACACATATTTCGTAACTGCAACGACTTTCAGCGATAAAGTAGTGTCAAACTGCCGTAATAATGAATTTTCCATATTTCTTCCGTATTTTAACACCAGCATACCTTCAGGCTAGCTAGGTCCTTAGCAGTCTGATCAAACGATTCCGCTATTATATGAGTGAAGTCATGCATGATATGTCACTGGAAACAACAATAAAGAAATCATTTTCTTTCCTTGTGAAATTCGCCATACTTCAATCATCTGCTATAAACCAAAATTCTCTTTTTGAAAAGTAAAAGTAAATGTAGATTTTTCCTCAAAAGACAAATATTGTCATAAGTGATTTACGAGATGCGTAATCGTCGAGCTAAAACACATGAACATAATCAGAGGGAGAAAGCTAGAGTAGGAGAGGTGTATAGATTTAACGACAGTCAAATTGTCATCGTGCATCAACTTAACGTCATCAAGCGACATTATTTATACACCCCTTCACTTCTACTGTGGTCTACAACAGTTTTGTTTCATTAAACTGCATCTGATTAGTTCGGCGTAACATCATAGATCATATTTGTCTTAATATTTTCTACACCTTTCACGGTTTCACTATCTTCATCCAAAGTTTTCACATTTGAAAATGCGTAAATGAAACTAGTATTGTACCCAAGATAGATATAATTCATATGTTTAATAAATTCTGTATGATTAGGCACAAGCATACACAGAAACGTGCAGTTACAAATATGCATTCACATGACAACAAACAAATGAATACCTTTAAAGAAATTTCAGCTTAGATTTTAAACGTGTTTGTTGCACATTCTAATTTGTCTAAAGAGTAAGACGAACTGAATAAACTTCTTTCCTTCTTATTTTGTCCGTAGTAAAATGGAACTAAAATTGGTATTAAATTATAAGCGGATAAATAAAGGCTGGGATTTTTCTTTCTTAACAGTGTAATTTTTCACCTCTGTCTCTTGTATTATTAACGTTAACCCATTTTTATAATGATTTATGGCAAAAGAAGTCAAGGCAAGGGTTACAAAGTAAGCAAAAGTGTGTAATTCTTCTTTCTTTCACTGGCACACTAAAACAACGTTCATTTTCCTATATGTTATGAACTCCACGTTTCATGCAGCTTTTAAGAATGATAATTTATTAACAGTTTCAGTTTTCTTGCCACCAATAATACTGGTTTTTCAAAGTATACTAACTCATTTGTTGCCTTGATTTGCCAAATCACCGGAAAGGCTTAGACCAAATGAAACTTGGTTGACTATCCTTTATTTTCGTTGATTCGACAGAAATGGCAATCTATTAGAAACTGAGTTTTTGGTCCGTTCAGCTATTTAGAGTTGTTTATCTATATCCCCAAGATACAAATCGCATCTCCAGCTAGATTTTTGTGAGTTCAGCTTAAAGTTTGTGAGTATTATCCAAATTAAGCGAATACAATTTATCATACATTAGTTCAATAGCTCGGCAAGATTTTCCACAGAAGTAATGCTCATAACTCTTGTAATTCTAAAACCGTGAATTGAAATTTAGGCTATTTCTCATATGGTTTAAAATAGTGAAATGAAGACAGGTGAAGAAGGCTCACTATAAGTAGGGGAATTTATTTAGAAAAGATTCAGCATTCTTTAGTAACATATCTTACATAGTCATTGACGAAAAGATATTTACGTCAATAAGAAATAAAACGTCTCTAATTTTTTTTTAATTTCTAGTACCTGATTATACAGTCAGTTGTCAGACGAAGCCGTCTCAATGAATCATGTTTATAAAATGTATTTTGTAAACTTTCATCTGCAGTTATTTTCTAGGGCCTTATATGGAAAATAACTTATCGTAAAACCAATTTATTAGTTTTGTATACAGTGACATAGGGAAGAGGACATTGTTTATAATCTTATCAGAGTAATCGTACAACAACAGAGCCCATTTCGAAATCTAGTTCTGTTATTTTGAACCACGAGTCAAACGAACATTTAAATCGATTGCCGAAGCCCTTCTTTTATTTTCTTCTCTATTATTTATTGTTCTGGTGGTATCAAACAACGCACAACTAGTGTTCGACTATCTGATGGAAAACCAAGGATACGGGAAGCAAACATGAGCACCAAAATATAATCAGTATAGCTCAGTGACTAAAATTATAAATTTTTCAACTAGTAGCGTTTTTACAGTCAAAAGTGAAGGTCTATGGTTTCATTGAAAATAGAATAGACAGTATTTCCATTTTTTATGAGAATACGATTAAATTCAGTGACTTCTGTGTTTTTCAGTGAAGCCTAAGATTACTGATCTTGATTCTGATGCTGTTAGTTTAAATATCAAGTATACCTACTAGATTTTCATACTGATGACTGTCCGCTTCTTTATATTCCTTAAGTATTAGTCTTCATACAGCAATAATACGTGGGAAACAAAGTTTAAGCGCAGCTCATGTACAAAATCCTAGCATTACGAGCGTATCAAGTCTACTTAATTCAATGAATTTTACAGCAGACTGCAATTTAATTCCATATTAGTTTGTTTATTACTACCACAGTGCCCAAGTTTTACACATATATTAATAGACTGTAATTAACTAGTTACTTCCTTTTATGAAAATCTCTACTTCAGATTATTCAATACAACTCGACTATAACTTAATAAATGTAGAGCAGTTTCAGTTTAATAAATGGAAATTTAAACGTCCAACGGATTTGTTTCTTCAAGCCTAGGGAAATTAACATGAATGTGATGAAGACAAATCACAAAAGTTTCATAAAACATAAAGGAATTAGTTACTGCATAAATTAACCAACAATGACATGTTATGGACAACTTTTCAAAAAAAACTAATGTTTCCATACAATACAATATGACTTGTTTACCAGTTATATGAGATAAATTTAATACAGCTACTAGAATGCTGTTGTTTGTTTTCATTGTTGTTAATTTTCTTCACGTACATTTCTATGACTTTTGACACACAAGGAGAAAGGATTTATGAAAAGTATTTGCTGAAGCTTTGCTTCTTAACATGAACAGTGTTCTACTTTCATCCAATCCACTTATCCCTTAAAACATGTACAATGCATACACCAGTTCACACACGTCTATGCGCATACATAATTTCAAGGTGATGGTAATTATATCGTTGGTGAGAATGTGTAAATCTATTTCTGATTTATGGGATATGAAGATTTCCCTTCGTTTTTTCTTTTCATTTAAAAAATGGAGTGAAATAAGTTTTTGAAACTTAAGGAGGATTTTATATGAAGAAACATGTCAAGTCAGTTTACGTACTTGCAATGACATATATATATAAACTTGCTATGCGCTAATCAACTAATTAACCAAGAGATCAGTTTATCGAATACATTATGTCTTTCTGGTTGATAAACTAATGACACAGGGCCACAACATCTTGGCATTTTTCCTAGTGAACATTTCTGCTTTGAATAATTAACCAATTCACTTAATAAATTTAAATGTCATGTAAATCATTTCAAATTCACTTATGTGATGAGTGATGATGGTTATTTGTCAGTGATCTGTAATTCTACTTGACGTTTGTTCCAGTAATGTTGGTCATCGGGGAGATTGAGTTATTTATGTTATTTAACCTCACAAATTAGCATTTTATCTTGTCAGTAAGCCTCTGTTTTTGACATTATAAAATGAAGTTTTTATGAATTGGGAATGGAAATTTGCGTAAAAATCAACTGAGGTTCTAATGGTAATATTTAGAAACAGTAAACAAGAAAACACATTTCGCGTCATTTTTTTGTGCATATTTTTAAATGAGATCACTTCACTTTAAAACATCTTAATTCTCGTAATATCCTTGTGCACAATTTTCTGCATCTACTGAATTTTAAGGTTTTCACTTGGCAGACTAATATTAACTACATTGCTGTATTCAACAGATGATAGTGCCACTTAGAAATGCAGTGAAAACCAAACCGCACTAAAACCCTATTTACTTTTAGACTGAATCCATTATCAGTTTACACCCTTGGCTGTGGGTGAGAAAACACGCAGAAGTGAATTCCCACTAAATGAGTGCGTAGTAACGCACTTGCTACTAAACCGCACAGTCCTAGGTTCCTTTTTCTTCTCGGGTAGTCAAAAATGACACAGTTTGGGTAGTGGTATGTATGGTCATCAGAATAAAAAAGTGAAGGGAACTGATCTGTCTAATAGTGAACAACACAGACTTACTGAAAAAATAAAAGTTATCTGTGACAGAGTGAGTTACATAGGTAATTTCTCTACTGTTTTAAAAGTATACTGCTTATTGCATATTAAATGGCAGTTTGATGTGACATACATTGATACACTATTAATAACTGGTTTAACTGATGTCGCATCGTTGTGTTTTATGTATAATACATTTATTTAGTACTTAATGGTATTCTGTTACAGTGCCGAGCTTTTCCTCTTTCGTTCAATATTCCTTGCATGCTGAAATTTGATATTCTTTAATTTAGTTGTGTTCTCTGGGCTGAAATCAAAATCATCCACCTGAGCTACAAATCTTTTCTGTTGTTGTATATCCTTTAATAAGCCGATACTACTCGCTCGTAATACCATCAGAGTCCCAGTGTAGTTTACATCACAATGAAACCTGAACTCTGGATATATATCCCAGTAAATAATGAGATGAGATGCTAGAAAGAAATCCTATTGATTAGATGCTCTGCAGATAGGAATATGCATGCTTTTGTGTGGGCAAAATCTGATGAGAAATGTAAATGGTAACTCTGCACCTTATTAAAGCCACCTAATATCATACAGATGGACACTAACAAAGAGGTTCTTGTGAAGAAGACATATTGCTCAGGTCAGTCTATAGTCTGCAATTGTACAAAAAACTTTCTCCCCACAGCAGGATCTGAGTTTGTAATGTCCTGACTACGTAATTCTTTGTACACTGTGAAGTTAAACTCGTTATAAATATGTATGTTATATATATATATATATATATATATATATATATAGTAGAGACTTTATTCGATTATACTTACTCATTTCTCTTTATGAATCAATCATTCCTCACTAAAAACAGTATCACTATTTCTCACTAATTTTCTAAAGTACTTCGTTAATTACAATCGAGACAACCCATAAAACTGCTAATATACTGAATGAGATTACTAATGGCATCACCAAAACTAATAGTTACTGGATGTCATTTGTCAGTGAAGATTGATATATCCTCTGGAAGTTAGGCAAGTTGGTCTGAAGCAAACTTAGTGCACTCAAATCATACTACATCACTTTTGCTTAGTCAATGAGTATTCTGAGGGGTGAAAGTAGAAATAGAAATGCCAGATCTTGCAAAGCGTAACTGAAGAAAAAAAAATAAAAATTTCTAAAAGGTGTTTACGCTTCACACACTACTGATAGGAGTTTCTGGGGTAGACTAAATTTATTTGTCTGCTATTGGTATAATGAAGTGTCTGTGATTCTGGTTTGTGTCTCAACTAAAATCATCACCTTGTTTATATCAGATATCAATGAACTTGGATCCAGGATAAAAGAAGACAGTTGAAGGTACTATCTTTTTTCCTATACATGCAAATAGCCCACTACCGGTAAATACAAAAAGCGATCTTCGAGCGAGAAAATCTAAAGGTCAGTAATCCATCTCAGTATAGCATATCTTTTTATAAATTGTCGGATAAAAACTTCTAATTTCACCAGCTCAAAGTCACTGGTCTTAACGTTCTTGTCTCTTAAATTCCTTACTGAAAGCTAAAGCATACTACTACTGCTGAATGACAGTCAAGTAAATCATTTTCTGATCGAAAGTAAAAGATTGTCTTATGACAAAGCAAAGGCCATATCAGAGGCCGTAAAATAAATTGATTAAATAGTTATATGTTAATCATCTGTACAGCTGAAAAGTTCCTTTAGATAATTTATTTCGACGACAATGAGAAACAGTTGTTACGTTCTTCTAGTATTCGCCTAAGTAAAACAAGTTTGAATATTAGAGGCAAAATAAAAAAATCAGATGTGAACTGTGTTGATAGGTCGGTTTTCAACGAAACTAGCATCTAAGATACAATCAAAAATCCTGTAAATAATCCGCGACAATCTTGCTCAGAACTATTTGCAAAGGACTCATAAGTGATATAGCACAGTATGCTTACTGATTAAGATTACAGGACACTATCAAGAAAGGCATGTGGATAGAGGAGTTATATCTTTCTAATATGCATACAGACATCTTATCTGCTTCGTTGAAAAATAAACTGAATAGAAAAGAATTGTTATGCACATTCAGTCATCCAGCCACAGATTATCTGATTTTGCTAATTCTCTTTGCCTTTTCTTTGCCATTAAGTTAAATGCTATGAACAGTTTTGTCAATTGCGACTGCATCATTGCATCACTAGTATTAAGATATTTACCTCATGTCTAAAGACTAAAATTAGCCATTATTCTCCATTATATAAGCTTTAATTACGCTTAAATCCTACATAGGGGTTTTTTCGCCGGTGGAAGGAAATTTTTAAGTCATGAACACCATTCACAACTTTGTTGCTTCCACGATCAAAATGAATACTTAGGAACATCAACAAAACAGTGATCTACTTATGAATTAATCATATAATTTTGAAATAATGGAGAAGATTTGTAGCTCAGGTGGATGGTATTGATTTAGTTGTGTTCTCTGAGCTGGTTGGTTTAACTGTGGAGCTTTTGTCGTCCTTCTAGACAACATCTTCAGCTCAATGGTCTACGAGCTCGCCTTGTAACCAGAAGGTCCTGGGTTCGAATCCCGGTGGGCGCGTACTGCTGAAGAAACCCAAACTAGGACGAAACAGCTGTCCAGTACTCCCAGGTTTTCCAGTGGTTCTCTAACTGATGTCAGCTCATGATGAAATCCTCCATGCAATTAAGCAAAATCCCTACCAAACCAATACTTGACAAGAAAGTCCCAATTCCAAGTCAATAAAAATGATCAACAGAGACGTAAATGAACAACCAGTCACAACAATGGTTGTCAAGGGATACAGTACATCATTCATGGAGAATTTGAATGAGTTCGTTTCATACTGAAACCTGCGCTGAAGGTGTTCTCTAGAAGGACGATGAAAGCTCTGCAATTAAATCAACCAGCTCAGAGAACACAACTAATTTATTTAGTACTTTTATTCTATCTTCTATGAACCTGTAACAATAATCAAGTTTTTTACTTAAATTGATTCTTGACTATCTGCATAACTTAGTGGGATAGGGAAAAAAATTCTGTCATCGATTTTGTCATTAAAATTTAAAAATAATATTCAGGAAAGTAAATTCTTTTGCGTTGATTAATACTCACTATTATCATTAATACCTTCAGATTTTCAAAAAAAAAAAAACCAGTCGCATATATGGTACATTAAAAAAGTGCACAAATACAAATATCGATTATATAGTTTTAAATAAAGCATTCGAGAAAATTATAGAATATAAGTAGCACACTTAAAGTCAGGATGTATAGATTATGTTTTTCCCTTATTGCTTTAATGGAGTGAGATGATGAACTTCATTATTTAAGTACATCTATACTCTCATCGTTTACTGAAGCTATTTGGAAAAATGTTTGAGATCAACTGTTTAGAGAATAAGGAGTGAATCTTGACTAATTAATAAGAATTACGTATTCTTAGCCAATTTTCCTTCAGCATCTAAAAGTATTCTTATTTCATGACGAAATATCTAGTATAACACATAAAGAATTTAAAAAATACAGGCTTATGAAAATCCATTTTTCTCTGTAATTCTTTCGCTTTCATAAACGTAAAACGAATTAAAATTGATGCACCACTTTAAATACCAACTGCATATTATTTTTGCGTGCGAAAAAAATGTTTGAAAATGTATATATAAAACAACATTGGATGCCAAATACTACCATAACTTAAATTAAACTGTATGACACTCGCTTCTTTTAGGTTAATAAAGAGGATATCTATGTTTTCTTAATCAAAGCCAGTTAAACAGGAGTAAGGGGAGTTTTACTGATGAATATTACTTAAGATCTAAATAAGTTAAGATAAATATTTACGCAGACAGTAGGTGAATTCAGCTAAATTAAGTACAGTTACCCTGGCAAACATACTCCTAAAAACACCCAAGTTACAATGTTTACACACCATTTTACTAATCATGAATATTGTGAGTTTGGAAGGCACTCATACAACCCACTGGAGTCATATATATATACACCCTTGCCCCAATAATTTCACAGGATTAACAATATGAAACACAATTTACATGATACATTAGAATATTAAGACTAATTATAAAACTTACGTTTACACTCATTAGCTGACTCAGAAGTACCTCTTGCCCATGGTCTATCAAGGTACCCAGGTGAACAACGTTCACAATCTGTCCCTTCAGTATTATGATGACAGTCACACCTAAGTGGACCCCAGTGTGATTTTACTTGACCATTATTGTCTTTATTATTGACTGCTGGAGATGTTGTGTCAGTAATTTTATCTCTTACACAACGATTAGAATGTCCATTACACTTGCATCGTCCACCAACTGACAGATCAGAAAAAGCGAAGTGAACACCTGTTTTACCGCTGGGCAATTTTGAGTAATGTTGATCAGATTGATATGGATGTTGTGACATATCCAGAGTGCCTGTTTCAGATAAAATATGATTGATATTAAGGCCGCCATAGTTGCCACCATTACCAACACCGCCACCAACATGGAACATTTTGGATGGCTTCAGCATACTAGGGTTAAGGAACAAACCGTTTGAATCGTGCTGAATATCGTCTCTATGATCTGGAAATCTCATCAGACTAATTCTTAAGTCGGTCATTGTCATCCAATCGATTAAAGCTGAACTCCACGGTTGTGCTGATGGACGTCCAATAGTTGTACTGAATACGATAACATTTGATGACTGTCCCGAGGAATCATGTATTTCTGAAGATTTCAATGCTACACATAAAACTTCTTGTATATTCGCTAGAGATATTTGTGCATTGTGCTCATTACTTGTAGGCAAACGAAAGGCTCGATAACAATCTGTTGAAAAATACTGCCATGGTCTCCAAGTCACACCAAAATCAGACGACTTATACAACGCAATGGAGTCCGGTAACTGACCACATGGTTGCAAAGAAATATAGTACACTTCAAAACGCTTCCCTAAAGATAAAGTCAAGTTAACTGTATCTCCAGGCTGGACAGATCCTGAAATCCAGCAGGTTTCATTATTCATTTGGTGTCTATCAGTTAATAAATGAGTACCAAACTTGTCAGCTGTATTGCACACTTCACACTTTGTGTTCCCCATAGAATATCGGCATACCTGTTCCGGCTGACCATGTTCGCCACATGTTGATGTTGCTTTAATTTCAGCATTTTCAGCTATATTTGTAAACGGTGGAGAGCATTCCACAGCTTGACCTTTAGTATAGCATACAGATCTCGTTGCCTCATAGATGACTTTCACATTAGAATCTTTTTCTTCCACAGAGTTTTTTTTATTCAAATCGGAATGTAATATTAGATCATTGGGAGTCACATGAACGACGTGGTTGGAAAGTGCTAGCAAAGCAATTATCCGAAAGAGCAGCATCATTTCTATCATATTAAAATAAATAACGACTAAATTCAGTGCAGATATTCTTCCTTAAATACTTGTTTGATAACTACAGGCAATATTAGTTTTTCTATTTTTCAATTTTATCTTTTGTATAAAGCTGTTTTGTGGATACTTCTGTTGTCAGTGGTGATGCTGATGACGAACTGATACGACAAACATATTAATGATTTCTTCAGTGACAAGCGTTGTCTTGTTGTATCCTGACAAGAAAGAATTAACTGTCACAGAGACTAGCAGTTGATAACAAGCAAGGTTTCTCTAATGAGATAAGATTAATAAATGGATAAATCGCACTAAAATAAATCAGCAACACTGTTGTCATCATTCGTCGTCAAAATTTAGCTTCACTCTTGATAGAAAAAATCTGATTGGTTGATAAGTGTTAATTCGGACACAGTGGGTGGTTAAGATAGATGAACCCACTTTTGATAGGACAATGTTAATCTTAGCGAGTTAACCAATATACGTATGGGTGTCAATTAGTTTACATTTATTTAATAATCACATTTAGATTAGACACACTGTTAACCAAAACGAAATGATTCAATTACACAAATTGATTTAATTGTGATGAGCGATAATACTGTAGGTATTTTTTCTCATATATATAGCAAATCCCGAATAATTTGATTTCTGTTCAACAGATTTAAAAATTAACTATTATGCTTAGTATGTGTTTTTTAGGAAGTTAACTATTTTGCATACTGATTAAGAGGTGATAGCAGATTATACAAGCAATAACCGATGATCATTAATGAATTTACATATATATATAGACACATTACGCTAGTTACTGACTAGTGTTCAATCAAAAATATGCAATACAGTCCTACAGGAGGTCAGTCGCGAGCCTGAATGGCTCAGTGGTAACGTCTCTGACTGCAGCACTGGTTGAAACGGGTTCGAATCTCAGAAGGGACATCAGTTCCTTCAAGGTTGCAGATACGCCTTGCTGATGAGTGCCAACTAGCACGAAACCTAGGTCCAAGGCTTCCTGCCGAATGCCTCCAACCATCTAGTACCAACAATTCACAGTGCACCGTAATGGCGAGCCACCTAGCATGGTGGCCACATTGCAAACATGACTGATAGAATTCAGTCTGCACCGAAGATAGGACTAGACACATTACACTAGTTACTGACTAGTGTTCAATCAAATATATATATATATATATATAACCATAAAAATGCATCCATGTTCAGCCACTATTTCAAATGACAGATTTATTCATTGCAATATTTATGGTCTTATCACTGTTTCAAAAAATGTATGTTATTATTCCACTTTTTCTTCCTAATAGGAGGAATGATCATACCTAGGCTGGGTCACACACATTCTCCTAAAATCGCATAGGTATATTCTCACACATAAACTTCTCGGTTTCATAATGTCAGCGGATATCATTTGTTGGAACATTAATTTGTAGTGACCAAATGACTATATTTGCAGTGATCTCATATAGGAATAAATATGACTAACTGAAATCTTTGATATGGTTGACTGTGCTTATTTTCTGTCACTCTGGCTGAAGTTCAAAAAGCAAAACCTATGGAACTTAAGAATACGTTGTAGGATTAAATGAGAGAATTGAAAGTGTTCGGAAATACGATGATGAACCTGCCTAATTGTACGCCCAATGTAGCTTGCTCTGCAGCTACAGATTTCCTTGTTTTATAAACGAAACAGTATCGTACATTTATCCCACTTACTATTGAATTTTTGATTAATTTACCTCCTTGATTGTGGCAGGAATTGGGTTAATAGTTGAAAATGAACTCAGTGGCATTTAAAACGTAGATATTCTTGCCTAAGAGTCTTCTATTCAACTACAATGTGAACTTCCCCTAGGTCTGAGTATTGCATTATGCACTTATTATACCGTCTAAACCCTTACTTCCTTGGTGCTAAACACCAGCTAGTAACAAATAACAACAATAACCTTTAAGCTAGTGATTTTGCGTCTGTCACCAGAAAAGTATTTTTAAGTCATCTTTCTCAGCTCTCCATGAAATACATAGCTCATCATGAGCGTCAGAAAGCAGGAATCCGAACTCTAGAGACTATCTACTCTGATACCCAACACCAACGATGGTGAACTTCAGTTTTGTGTTGAAGGTTTTAACAAACGTTATTCAGTGGACATTAATGGCTACATCCGGAGATATATTGGCGTATCTACTTTAGTTATACAAAGGTTCAGTCTTTGAATGCCCTCTTATGGACAACGTTTTCGATATAGACTGAAATGTTTGAAAGAAACAGGGACTTTTCAAGAGTTTTACCGACAAATAATTAACAAATATCTGTAAATTTTAGGGATGGTGAATATATTCAGTCATCAATATACCATCTCGCTTATATTGATAACTATATTAAAAAGTTGATATTTGGGATTCATCAGACACTTAGCACTAACTAACATGATATTCAGCACTGTAATGTACACAGTCTCTGTCATGCGGTAGACTTCAGATATGTGACATATAAAAGACTATAACCCCATTCATTCTCATGTCCATATCTAATTGTGCAAACATATTCTAGTTACTAGATGGAGGTACACCTTAGATTTAATGGCAGCAGAGCTTTCAATGATACATCTGTCATCATTTTGAATGCAACTTCATAAGTAAGGAGTTTGTTAGTCTTTCTATCTAGCAAGCTTAAACCTAAGTGAGTTACAATTTTGCCATTTCTTCTCCCTGGTTATTTGTCTTTCATAATTTACTAAGTTATACTAAAACGATTACCACCGTTTAATTTTTTCCTTCAGAAATGTCACACACATTTAGACTACAGCTTTTCTTCTTTGCAATCTTAATTTTAGAGAATGACTGATATAAGTTGGACAGTTTTTATCACTTTTACTCTTAATTTCACTCAGAAAACTAAGTAATCTTAGATCATACAAACTCTAAAGCAGCAGGAAAGACCTTAGAAACTCAATCTTTAAATGAGCTGGAAACAAAAAACCTAGCAGAATTGGATATAATGTAAGGATCACTGAATAACAAGTTCGTTAAAAACATTTGATGAAATTCAGACTAAGACTACATTTTAAAGACAACAGCAGAAATACACTTATTGGTGGTATTCTTCATTTTCTAGGCGTGACTAATGTATCAAATAGAACTAAAACAAACATCCAACTCACACCAATCTCCTAGATTCAAAATTTCAAGTCCAGCTAACTTAAGTATAGATCCACGAGGCGAAATTTTCAAGGTTAAATGGCTTATCAACACCATTTCAATATTATCCAATTTGACCGAATGGAAGAAATCAAACAATTAATCACAACATTTCGACCAAGGCATCTTTGACCAGACATTCATTAACAATTATCTTCAAGGGATTAATTTATTTTCATACCTCAGTCTTACGGCTGATTAGTAAACGACATGAATAGTTTGATGACAGACAAATCGACTTCTTCAGCAACTGACCTAGGTCGAAATATTGCATCTTGCTGACAAGTAGCGTGAAGAATCTTTGATTGAAGTAATTGGTCACTTTTTTCGTATCTTCCCCTGTTTTAGTTTCGGATATACCCGTTGAGAATGCTGAGTGACCGCACTGTTCCTCCACAAAAGTTTTAGTTTTGACTATGGTCTCAAAAAAACAGAGCAAACTTATAATAACAGGTTAAAGAAACTATTTACCTAAAAGGTATTCAAAAATTCCAAAAGAAACTATCGCTTACTACCTGTTAATTAATGTATACATATACCGTTAACTAACAGTTCTCATAAACACATTATTGTATTAACTAACATTATTGTATTCACCTAAAAAGTTGGACTGTGTAGGTGTGCTGGAAAAAGCAGTGGCACACTTGAGATTGAGGAGAATAGCATTCGACTTAAAGTAAAAAAAATCTGCCTTTTCTATTGAATGGAAAAATACGCACGAATACTGCAATTTGTTTTCAAAACTTTCACTAGTCTGTTCAGGAAACAAGAAGAAATCGCTTAAATACACAAGTGGTAGGGTCAATTCCAGTATAAATACAAATAACTATCAAGTGGAACAAGTGATTTTGTATCTTCATCAGTTTGTATTTATAAGTAGATTAAACTATCTTTGTAGCCATTTAGTTCAGGCTAAATGTTTTGGTGAAGAATAAATCAGAAATTAGTCATTGCCTCAGGTGAACAGATAAATCTGCTAATTTTATTTACTCTCTCGCTACACTTTAAATTGTTACTGATTTCCCTAATTATCATAGTTAATGCGGCTAAATATATATAGGGAGGGTAATCATTTAAAATTTCGACTGAATCTACTTAGCTTCTTCTTTCCCATTTACTGCCTCTGAAAACGTTTCTGGTTGTTGTACGAGTTCCGTTAGAAACACCGTTATGTTGATGGTATGTATATGTGTATGCACATCTGCCTACTTTAAATGGAAAAAAGTAGCATAAATAATTTCTGTTGAAATATCTATTCTGCCTTCTCACTAAACTTAATGCCTTCAGGTGGTCACTGCGTAATTAACTTATCTACTAGCATAATAAAGCATAAAAATTAATGTTCTGATCACTTTCGCTTACTTTTTTTATCTTTTAGTTGCTGGTATTTTCATCCCTTCAAAATCTGTTTTACTTATATTTTGCCAGTTATTTATTTGCAATTACCAAAACAAGAAGAGATAACTTGATCATATGAGAAAAAGTTTCGATTTCAAGTGAATATTACTGAATACTGTTGTGTATTGTAACAAGAAGACATCTGATCACTTCACAGTTTACCAGGAATAACTGGTTGTAATGGAAAAATTGTTTGAATAATCCTTCCTGGATGATCTAATCACACTATTTATACTTTTTTGAATATTTCAACTAACTTTGTAATTGTTACACGTTTTTATCTTAGACTGTATATCATTATTTTGACATTTGCATATCACATGGTGATTCGATCCTTATTATTTGTCTTTTTCTTGTTCAGTCTCTAATTTTATTGCTTCTCCTTGTGGTTGTATGAACACTGGTAATGTGTTGTACGATGTGATTTTGTTTGAGTAAATAAATGAGGTCATTCTGACCCTGAACTGTCCGCGGGAAGCGTTGCTTTGTAATTATTGTTTAAATCTTTTAATCCCACCTTTCTGGGTACATACTGCCTGAATATGAGTTCCCTTTTTGTCCTTAGACTAGACCGTATAGCCACCTAACGGTACTGATGAGTTAATTTTAAGTTTTTGATTTTATTATTGTTTAACAGAAGAGCACAATAATTGAAGAATAATCTTCTTTTTACTGTCTTTGGGGCATTTCAAGACTGCGTAAGTCTAAAGGAAGTTTTGCCAGCTATACAGTTGGACTCAAAGGTCTTTTTCCTGCTCACAGACCACAGCGAGTCAGTTTTGATCGTAACACTGGTTACGTTTTTTTTCTATGTCATTCTATTCTGAGAAAATACTCAGCCCACGAAAATAGAATATTCAACATAAATTTTGAACAGTTGACAGTAGAAACAGTTGGTAGAGTACTTGTTTAATACCGGTCTCACCAAAAAATCCTACAGTTATCCATATTTTATGAAACATCAAGCAGTAACTGAATTGGTTCAAAACTAGACTACCGCTATATTTGAGGAAGCACCCTGTTCAGCACTTTCAGTATGTTACTACTTACTCAGTTGATTTAAACTGAGTGATCCATAAACCAGAATGAAAAAACCGAGAGTTTCACCTCGTGTTTGATATTTACCCAACAACTTAACTTTAAAGTAATCACAGAAAAACTCATTTTTTTATTAGGATATCCAACAACTGCCATAAGAGACATAAGATACTAATTAAAAGGAGTCTTACATTTCTGTCAAGAACATTACATTTACGTTGCTGTCTATCAAGAACAGCACTTCGTATTTTTTAGAGAATACGGAGCTTACTGATTATTTCGTATCCTTTCATAGCAAATAAGGATTTTGTTAACTTTTTAAGGACCTGAATGACCAATATTGTAGGCCATAATTGGAAACAACGACTGATTCCTACAACTTACTATCCAACTCGCTTAATTAATCTCAGTAAATATTCGTTCAAAATTAAAGGGTGATTTACCAGAAACGGATACTTTTTATTATTTCATTTGTGTTATAGTGATCATAAATTTCATAAGAAATCTGTCTTAAAATATAGTAGCACTACAGTTAACTAAATTACTCGCATAACATCCCTTGACTATAGTTGTAATCGGAATCAAAACTTTACGATATTACTTTTGCTTTCAGTTGCTAGCTGTCGCCAGGCTTCTTCCCATGGAAGACTTTTATAAAACTCATTAACTATTTACGAATGTGTTTGTACAATCCTTTTTGAATATCCATCAGGCCAGTTTGTGACAGGAAGAAAACAGGAGAGATACCTCAGTAAAATTCTCAGTGAATTTACATAAGTACAGACAAGCGTCCACTGAAGTCAAATTATTTGTGAATACAATTCTGGAAAGCTAAGCTCAATGACGTTAACAGCTGTATTATCTATACATGTGAACCATAGGACTTTTTCATTAGCTGACTAAGAGAAGGAATTTTTAAGGCATATATCTGACATCAAATCATAATTGGTTAATCATCCAACCAGGCAAGATTATCCAAATGATTTATTCTTCTACTTGTGTTTTAGAGTCATCAATTATCCCTAACAAACACCTTTCAACAGAAAATATTTCTCAAATTATGCAAACTGGATTTGTGCGGTACATGTCAGACAACATCAATAAATGTTAAAGGCTATGGATAGCTTCGAGTGAAATTTCCGTATTTATGCATCGATATTGTGAGTTGCAGTGTTTAGCAGACTGAATTTATGTCGGTCTAATGGGATTTATGGTTGTTCAGTTCGAGATATGTGTCCATATACGCCTGGGACTCGCTTTCATTACTAAAAGAAATTTAAAAAAGGGAACTTAGGGGAATAGTTTCTCTACAAAAATATGACTGTTTAAGTGGTATTCTACTGGCTTATTAGTTATGTGTGTCACTTAGATTTATATATGATTATCCAGTTAAGTTTTTACCGAGGAGAGAAAAAACAAACATTGCTGCGGAATAGCATGGATTCATTTTATTTCATGGTTTCTCTTCATCTGCACACAACCTGCAACATGTAATAAAAGAAGTTATGATACAACTATAAAATACTTTTGTTTAATCGGAGAACACAATTTAATTAAATGTACATTTTCGGTATTTTCCTCATCAGGCTTTGTAACTGCAATGTTAAGTGTTAATCACAGACATCTGAAACTAATGCAGTTAATAGAATTAAAGTTCTGACATATGGACTGGTCGATTATAATGAAGGTGAACATAATTCATATGAATTGTGATCAAGATTTGACCGGATAGTTGCAAAATAATTGAGCGCTGAGTGAGAAGTAGACATTTTTAAAATTATATTTGTAAAATCTCAGCGAAATTGAAATGATTAATTCCAACGTTTCGTTCGGCAATCTGGTCCGAACTTCTTCCCTGAAGAAGATTTTATAAATATAATTTTATAGAAGGTGAACATACTCATAATAACAAGGATTATTCCATTCAAGTTTTTATATAATCTCGATAGTTACCCATTGTGTATATCTAAGTATTATGTGAATATTTGTAGGGATAGGAGAGAAAAATAACTATTGTTTCGAAGCGATTAGAGGAATCAGTCTTCCAGTGAGAGATATTGTAACACAATGAAATAAAACAATGCTGATGAGGCGTTACAAGAACGAATTTTCTCTTAGAAAATAAATATATTTGTAGTCATGGGTGACGAAGTTAAAAATGAGATATTACTTAGGTGGTCTGATAAGACGTTAGCACTTATGTAACTAGATATAAGGAAATACAGTGAATAGAACTTAGGGGACAGGAAATTAAGTTTAATATGAAAGTCGGACGAAAAACGAAGTAAAAGGAAAAACCGCAGCCGGAAAACAAAACATCATGTTTATTAGCAGAGTCAAAAATCGACAAGCGCCCTTCATATATTACCTCTGACCGAGTTAACTAATCCACATACCGAAACGCCTTTCATTAAATAGGCTGAATAGCTTTGAATTCATCGACTACAAAACACATGATAGACACACAAGACACGCGCTTAGAGTATTCAGAATAATTAACAGACAAAACAACCCAACTCGTTTACGAAGCAATCGAAACGAAGGGGCTGAAATCTGGATTATGTATCTAAAAGTACTCCGATGTACTTCATTTATCCTGGTAACGTCCACCTAAGCGCCTCTTCGTTTTCCGGTTCTACCATTTTATTTTCTTGTGTTTTTGTCGTTTGACTTTCATACTGAACTTAATTTTTAATTCTCCGAGTTCAACTTACTATATTTTTTATTACATCTGATTACTCAGTTATTACTGACTTATCAAACTGCCTAAGGAATTTCTTATTTTTTAACGTTGTCACCCTAATATATATATATATATTCTGCTTAGTAATTTTAGTGGGAAATTATATGATGTTAACGAATAGGTGGATAGTAGTGCTTTTTCCTCCTCTTTTTTAGAAACCTTATGCATCTGCTTCTCTTATTATGTCTTAGCATAAAAAGAAAATTCAACATGGCAGAACAACTAACATAACTGTATTTTATTTCTAGGCTTTTCAAGCCATATCAACTCTAATATCAAAGTATATGAACAAAGGTTTTGTTTATCATGCTTTAATCGATTCGATGGCAAAATATTGGCTCAAAGGGAAGTTGATATCAATTTTTGGCTGGTCGAGATGAGTAGAAATGAATTATTATAGTCATAAGAAGTATTGACAGAATGAAAGCTGAGTAGAACATGAAAATAGGGATTTTATGGATTGTAAATATGGAGGTCATACAATATATATATATATATATATATATATATAATATCAGCAAAGACACAAACTTAAGATGAATTCGATTAACGAGGAGATGGAAATGATAATGGCCTATGACCTAAAGTAAAATACTTATTGTGGAAAAGAAAATCTAAAAAACGGAATTTTTATTGAACACAAACTGCCTTCAATGAGTCAAACTGTTGCTTTTGCAGTAACTTAAGTGATTTCATGGATTAAAAATAGATTAAATGATCAAGGAGACTCTGGGAACTTATTTTCTTCTAGTTCAGAGGCCTTTAGAACTGCACACAGATTACTAAGAGAGACATTGCTCCCAGGGCAGTCAGATTATAAATGAATGCTATTGGCTCACAATTATTTTAAAGTCACGTGTTATTTAATTACCTAAAACAATCTAAGACACCAAATAAAAATTAAGTCTTGTAGATGTAAGAGCTTGCTTCATTTCAGCGTTTCCTTTGTACTGGACATTACTAGATTTATGTTAGTATTCACAGTTCCATTTTTTTATTGTGGAAATTCTAAAGTATCCAGAAATCTTGTGAAGTGTTCTTAAATAGAGCAGACTGAATGAAATCAGTGTTTGAACTCATAGTGCTGACTACAGGTAAGATACATCGCTGGGAGTATGTTTTCACTTTAGATGAGGAAGATAATTTTCCTCATTGAGTTATGTAAAGATTAGGTCGAGTACAAAGGTTAAAGCCGATACAGTGCTAACTTATCCCAGTAATACATGAAACTGAAAGTTTAGAAGTTCACCTGCTATCATATCTTTGTGGTAATAGGCTGAAAGAAATCAATTGTTCTAAGACTAAACGTTGATGTGTGAACGCAGAATGACTGCTGAATTTTTTATTAGTTATATCAGCACTGATAACGTGCCTCAAATATGTTTTCACATTTTCTGTTCCACATATCTGAATAAGTTGGTTTTATATAGAAGGTAGGAAGATTAAGATCAAAAAGACCAGCCATAGAGACAAAAATACCTCGGAACGTCCATTTAGAAAATACATTTGTGTACTGACTAACATTAGACATTAAAGCCTGGGGTCCGTAATTACTTGACTCTTGATAGGATCTCATTAAGTATTACACTCAAAGTAGCCAAAATAAGTAAAATATAGTTATAAATGAATTTTTGTTTCCTTCACTTTTATTCATTACAATGTAATGATGAAAGCTAGAACCTATTCTTCTGACTTTACAAAACATGAATCACTCGTGAGAATAATTAAACAACACAATTTTAATAAGCAGGGATGATAGTGAGACATAGATTTATACGAGTCTAACTCTTTCAGAATGTTGAGAATGCGTTTGTTATCTCACAACCACACTGTTGTGTTACATCCAACCCGCATCAGCGCCCTGCCTATAGTAGAGAAGAAATAATCTGAACATGTGTTTTATTGAGTTTCACTGAACTTGGAAGTTTATTGATAGATGAAATGCCATCAAGCATGCTAGAATGTTTGGCTTTGGTTAAACTACATTATGTCCCCAAAGAGATGTACATTCACACCTATAAAAAAGGCCTTGAAGTGTGACTACACAGTACGAAAAGTTTTCCAGAGCTGAAGTGATATGATTATTACTGTCTGAGTACTATTAAATGTATACAGGAAATTTGCTGAGTGAGTAGGGTAGAGGTCGAACGTGAAATCTTAGATTAAGCAGGTAAGTCTGTTGATGAAATCGCATCACAAAGTAAATTTATTTGATAAAATCACACAGTGATATACAGTATTTATTATTATTATTATTCCTAGCACAATTTATCGCTCATAATCATATCCAGGCAGTCACACAAATTTCCAACTTCATTTATGCAATTCCACTATTTTCCTTGTGTGGGCGTCTGTATGTGTTAAGGTTTGGTAGTGAGTGGAAATACTAAAGTCCGACAATGTTGGTGTCGATGATTATCAACCACAAACTGATTAGACCTATGAATGAATTAATAAAGATCACGTGAATACGCTGATATGATTATGGGCGATTAATTGGGCTCAAAACGCAATCAGTAAATAGTATTATATATCACTGTGTGCTTGTATTAAATAAATTTACTCTATGATGGAATTATATTCTACCTTAGGGCCCAAGCTATATTCTTAAATCTGTCGATATAACTTCGACTTTTCATAAACTAGGATGGTTAGGACGTGTCAAGTATGTACAGATACTGTTTAGCTTATTTCATTATTTTAGCAGTGATAACATACGAAAACCGTCTGAAATTGTAAACCTAACTATGGTACAAATTAACGAATTCTATGATTGCCGGTATAATTGATATATACTTCCTGGTCGAGGTTAATAGAAAGATCAGTTAGGCTTCATGTCTTGAAAACAGTTGATCGAGTAAATGCGCATGCATACGATTACAGAGCTTGACACCATCGTTTGCGATAAAAACCTTAATAGACAAGAGCGTTTCAATGTTCTCACCTTTCATAAATTAATCAGAGATTATAGTGATAGTGAATAACGCATTCACATCGTGAGAAAGTTAAGGGTTGAATACCAGTTACTGATGCAATTTTAGAAATACATGCACGAAATTAAGGTGCATTTTTTGTTCTTATCCACAATTTATTTTAATGACGTTTATTTTACTGAGTCCTGCAAAGAATTTTCTTATATTAGCTGAAGATTTTAACACTTGATAGCTCACAAGATACTACAACACACTTCATTTTCGTTTTGTGAAAGGTATAAAATGACGGCGTAATTTACAGGAGAAACGGAAAATGTACTTAACATATGAGATCTACCTATGCTATTTCAGGCCTGTAATTAGTAGAGTATCGGAAAGTACGCTTTTCGTCTTGGATAAGACTCAATAGACAAATCTATTTTCTTTTCAATGAATTTGGTTGTTGTATAATAGAGTCACAAATCCAAATATTTGTTATCATCTTTCTAGACCAGTCTTTAAAACATATGTACAAGTGGTTAATTTTTTAGTGCCTTTTTTAGTTCACTAAACTACAACCTACATTAAACGTAAAAAAAATTCGAGAACAGTAGAGATACCACTGCGGTCGTTTTTAGGTCTTTACAAACTTCAGGAAGACAGAAAACGAAGTAAAAGAAGAGTCTCTTTATTGTAAACGTAAACGATGTATTGGTGTGATCATGTAAGGTAGACGCTCCAACAAGTTGACTGATAGAATTCAAGAGTTAGCTTTTAGGAATTTGATTTTTTGAGCTCTAATCACGGATTTTCATTCGTAGTAGACCTGGTCGGGAGTGAGGACGGATTCTGGCCGACGACAATGGCCGGTAGTCGCTCCAGAAGTTGTTAGAAGTTGGAATTCATGGGTCATTGAGTTGGGTTCCACTGGCTGAATGATCCACGAGCTAGCCTCATAACCGGACGAAGCTGGGTTTGAAACCTGGTGGGTGCCTACTTCCAGTGAATCCCAAACTAGGAAAAAACAGCAACACTAGGTGACGAGGGTTTGAATCTCAGAGAGGACACGAGTTCCTTCAAGATTGTAGAAGCGCCTTGCCAACAAGTACAAACAAGCACGAAGTCTAATTCCAGAGCTTACTGTCCTAAACCATCTTTCTACAAGACACGGTAAGATTCCACAACAAACATGTCTAATAATTTATGCTCGAAACGTCATCTAGTTGTTGATACTGCATCACTGTGTGATTATTAAGATAAACTTATCTAATATGGAATTACATTCTACCACAGCGCCCAAGTTCTACACTTAAATTCTGATTGACTAGTTGCTTAGTATATCAATTTAGTTACACGTTTTCACATTTTTTCTCATATCTATTTTCTCTCTTTCTGTCTCTCCAACTTCCGTTTGCTGTTTGTTACCACTTTTCATATTTCCGGTATAGGTGTTGCATCACTCCGATTGCACGTGTACGGTGCTGAATCGATAAACAAAGTTTCAGTGATTAACCTCTCTCTCCATCCTGTCCCACCCACCCTATTTTGTGATTACATGCAAGTGAATGCAGTGCAATGACTGAGCGTTTTGCTAGGTTATTCAACTTAGCAGTGTCAGTTATTCTAGGTCCAATATTCTAGTTGACCCCGATAGACTAGTTTGACCTGTATAAGTGGCCTCACAGTCATTACATGGTATTTGGTAAATTATATTATTTTTCTTAATTGGATCTATTGAGTCCTTTAGCCGACAAAGTTTATCTCTGAGAGAATTGGTTGGTTTAAATGCCATCCTAATTCCGGCCTCATTCAGAATCCTACGCAGGAACACTGACGTTCCTGCTTTGAATTCTATAATATTTTTGTTATTTTCATCATTTTTATTGCTAATCTTATTTTTTCTATGGTTCTCCATGTATTTTTGAATAAATTCTGGTGGGTAGTTATTCACTAGTAATTTTTCCTTCATTTGTTTGATTTCGTTATTTGAATCTTCTGGCCTACTAGTTAGTCTCTTGGCCCGATTATACAGAGATTTAACTAAACCTTTATTTACCGATTCTAGATGGGATGACTTAAAGTCTAAGTATTAATTAGAGTGTGTCTGTTTCCTTTAAATGCTAGTATCTAACTCACTTTCTTGTTTCCGTTTTATTCTACAATCTAGCATAGCCAACTTACCCTGTTTATTTTTTTTTTAACTCAGAAGTGAATTGGATTCCGTCTACTATTGAATTTATATGTGTGAGAAACTGAGGGATATGTTCAGATTTCAGCACGGTGGATGAGTCATTCACATATCTCTACCATAACCTAGAAGCAGGATTATACGTTCTAAGAACCTTATGTTCCCAACTATCCATAAATATGTCTGCTACTACTGGGGACATTGGTGATATCATTGCCACCCCAATCGTTTGTTTACATAATTTATTTTGAAATTTAAGTACAGGGTAGGTTAGTGATAACTGAACACCTAATATAATTTTATCAGTCAAAAGCTTAGTCCTGCTTTCGAGTCCAGGATCCTTGTTCAGTTCATTCCTGACTGCCTCCAGAGCTGTATTAATGGGAATATTAGTATATAGAATGGTTATGTGAAAACTAATTATTTTTTAATCTTTTTAAATTGAATTTCCTCTAGTTTCTGTTTCATTGCATAGGAATTAGCTAGCCTAGAATTTGAACTATCTCTAATGGGGCAAAATATTAGTGCTAAATATTTAGATAACTCCTACGTCAGTGTTCCTAAAGTCAACTGTTGGCCTGATGAGGTATCCTGCTTTATGAATTCTTATAGTCCCATACATTCTACTAGGATTATTAGTTTTAGGCATAAGATTAAACCACTTTGGCTCACCCAGAATTGACTTCATACGGCGTACTAGATCACTAGTAGATTTTTTGATTTTATTCATAATGGTGTCCAGAGGTTTTTTAATTTCCAAATATGGGCCTGTTTTAATATGTTGACTGACCTTGCTTATGTAGTCTGATTTGTCTATGACTACTGTTGTATCACCCTTGTCCGCCTTTGCAATCACTATGTTTTTGTCGTTTCTCAAGCTTTTCAGAGCTGCTATTTCTTTTTGTGATAAGTTGCTTCTTCGTTTCTGCTGATTTTTTATTGTCAAGGCACACTGTGCTCTGATTTGTTCCGCAGTAGTTTTGTCTGTTTCAATTAATACTGCTTCTATACTGGGAATGATGTCTTCAGGTTTTAATCTGTTAACAGCTACATTGAAGTTTAATCCCTTTTTAAGTACTTTTATTTCATCAGAACTTAAGGTTCTTGCTGAGAGGTTAATTATCCACTTTGTTTTATTGACGGTTGACTGTTCATTGGTGAGTTCTTTTACTTTAGCAGGATATTTTCCTTCCATTAATTTGTTGAACTTTTTGATTAGAGTAATTTTTTATCTATTGAATGTAGCCAAACTTGACTTTTTAGCTGTCTCGAATAACATTTCATAATCCATAATACTTTTTGGTTTTGACTTCAGTTGTTCAATCTCAATTCTGATGGCAGTTAGCTTCTTGATGCTTCTATGGATCTCTTCTTTTAAGCAGAGTCTATAAATCAGAAGCATCTGACATGATAAAAACATGGTATATTTTTCTCTGTTTAACTGTGAATTGGTTGAGTATAGATGGGACATAATATGGTGGCTGAAAATATTTTCTGTGAAACTGTCATTCCGTTTCGCACAATGACCTAACAAATGATACTGTTTATGCTTCATTTACATTCATAGTAGGACAGTGGAATAATTCACTTCATTTTACATGTTCTAGTTGGGTAAATTTTAGATAGAATGATATAACTAAGCAATATCGAAGTCAATACTAGCAGGTTAATGCACTTACTGCTTTGGTACCATACAGCTACTTTACCTGTAGAAACTTGAAGCCTATTAATGTAATTCGGTGCACTTGCAAAACAAGCCCATTAAGGAGTCACTACCACGAAACATTTTCATGCATATAGAGCCGATTAATAGTAGGTACATTTAGAGGAGGACTGATATCTACATCTACTACCACAACCAGTACAAGTTGTGTACTCTCATATTTGTTAGGTCCTAGTTCGGTAAGGTTATAGGTTAATGATATAAATCAGTTTGGTTGGCAAGGAAACATTCCGCGGGCTAATTTCTTTGCAAATCTACAAGGTACAATCATATAGTCCATTTAATAAAAATGAACGTTTAGAATAAACTTCCGAATGTCTGTAGTAGGGTTTTAAGCATACATACTCAAGGTAAAATCACAACAGCATGTCCTTTAGAGTCCATAAAGAGCTGTTAACATAAATAAAGGGTGGTAACAACACCGCCTAATTCAGTTAATTATCAAACCCGAAGGTAATAAATACGTTGTGATAAGCTAAAAAATGACAAAAGGATTATTATATAATCCTCAGTTTTACGAGCTTGGTAATCGGTCTGTTTATTTACATCATTATCCACATTGTAGCACTGGAGAACGTCGACTAACAAAGAAGAAAGTAGTAAGAAATAATCAATGTTCTCCACAAAACAAGATTAATTGTAGTTCTAATGACTAAAAAAAGTCATTGAATAAAAATCTATATAATTGTGTTTAATTAGTTCAAATTATGAGTACATTTATTTCGAAACAGCAAAAAAAGCAGTTATATTGTTATATATACACAACAACACTACATGAATAGCCAAATTATTCTAATTTAACAGTACATAGTATTTCAACTACCATAGTCTCATACAACATGGGCCTAACAGTAGTAATCAAGATTTTCTTGCAAATTCCTATACATTAGTATTCCGTCAAGACCAGATATGTATGCCTTGAAGTCTGCACTGATCAAAAAACTAATCCTTCTTCGGTCGGTCGGTTTTCGACATAGAACTTTGCACATATGTGCGGCAGTTCAAGTCGCCACACTCCATGTAGCACACAAAACAAGAGAAGAAAGTAGGAGAAATGCATATTAGAGACAGTGAACAGAGGTGTGAGACAAAGGAATAGTAATAACGAATAACAAAACAGTTTCATTGGAAATCATAAGTCACAAGGAGTGGATGCATCTGCGCCACTGAGAACTATTTTGAGCCATGTCATCAATTGTTTCCAATCATTGGTTTTTACCGTCCCGAGGACCCCAACCAGGAAGTCTACATCTTCCTACGTGGCTTAGATTAACTGTTGTGGATTTCATTGACTGGTGCCATGTTTTCGTTTGACCGCCGCTAGCTCTTTTCCAGCCTGGCCCTATATCAGCTAACATTGCCCGTCGAGGAAGGCGATGACTAGGCATAAGTAATACATGTCCTAACCATCTCAGTCGATGTAATTTCACAGTTTCGTTGACTGATTTCCCCTCCCACTTACCTAGCACTCGACGGATGCCTTACCTCAATATTGCTCACCTTATTATACCACTTCACGCAGGAGATAGAACGCAGACACCTATGATCGAAGACAGCTAATCTTTTCATGTCTTCTGCTCTCAATGGCCAGGTCTCACAGCCATAAAGGAAGACGGAGTGGACTGTTGAGCAGTACACACGCCCTTTGGTCGATAGTCGGATATCACGTCTACGCCAGAGACGGCTTAAACTGGCATATGCGAAACTAGCCCTCTGTATTCGTGCTGAGATTTCGTCGGAGATCAACCCGTTGGGACTGATGGTACTTCCCAAGTAAGTGAAGCGGTCAACGTGCTCTACCACTTCACTTCCTATTTCTAATCTAGGGGTTGGTGAAATCCAATCCTGCAGCATCATCTTACATTTTACGGGGGCGAATCGCATACCAAACATACGAAGATTGTTGCGCAAAGTGCTCAGTAGACTCTGCATTTTGTCAGTGTCCTCGCCTAGAAGGACTATATCGTCCTTCACCGAGGAGACGTCAACTACGTCTGCGCTGAAGGTAGTCAACAGCCCATACTCTTGCTATCAAACAGTTCTCGAATACTTAACATATCCATCAATCGAGTAAACGACTCACATTATTTACAAAGCTATATGAGTTCAAAGCAACCAAGTTCTGAATTCCGGCTAGAAGAAGTAAAACTATAGAATCCAACCAGTTATTTGAAAGGTGCATAGCTCAAAGTGAGATTACACTACAATTTTCTTTTGAAATTGAAAATAGTTAAACCTCTCATCCACGCTGCTTTCATTCCTTTCTCTCTTTCTATCAGCAAATTTACAAATTCCTGATCTGCAATATCTCAAAACTATGAGTGGAACTCATGGATAGGTACACATAGTGTCGGCAAGCCATGTTCCGAACTATGTATGGAAGCCATCAGTTTCATCTCAAGTAAGCCTAACTATCTCACTAACCAGTACTCTGGCATCCATAGCAATAAATGTTTGTGAGGTATGAACACAGAGTTCAGGTGCGTCCATTCACTACATACTTCCTTTCTAAATTCCATTTATTGCAAACGTGGACAAAAAGCGAAGTCCTAAAATACATTCCTTGACCAGATACCAGTTGACTATCATATTTTTAAATGTCTGTGTTAAATGATACCGAGGGAACCAAGAACGATCAGGATACATACAGATAATCTTGTGTATTCTCTGCTTGCACACCCACTGACTGTTGTTCAGGTAGTAAAAAACACAAGTTATGCGGGAAACTGTTCCATTGTCTACAAATGACTGTCTTTTCCATTTTTTCTTTGTACAGATTTTAATTTACAAGTCTGCAGGAAGACTGAAATCCTTGAGTTTTATTAGTAAATAACAATCGAAAACCTTCAGTGCAGCCTTTTAAAAGATACACAATAGGGTATCCTATTCATTGAAAAATGTGAAACATAAAGCATTCCACCACTCCACTACCCATCCTTAATGCAGAACATTGAAACAGTACCAGTTAACATTTGGCGAAGCCCAGGTTTATGATGTTGTTGTGTTCTGTTAAACAAATGGTATAACCATGGCGCTTTCATTATCGTTCTGGACATCTTTGACGCTGAACTCAATGTTGTCTAGAAGGAAAATGGAAGCTTCCCTACCAGACCATCCAGATTAGAGAACACAAAAAGTCCACACGAGCCGCAAATCTTCTCTATCATTCCAAAGCCTAGGTGGTTGCTAAAAAAATTTCAACCCAGAACATTGAGAAGGTGTCACACTCTGTTGGCAGCTATACATGAAACTACTTTCTACTCAAACACTAAATCAGCACTGATGATGGTTGATTTACGGAAGACACATATCAGATAAGGAACAAAATATGGTGACTGTTGAGTGGAGAAACCAACACTTTTATGTCGAAATATTTAATTCTTCCTTCAAACGAGTTTTTCTCCGACAGACAGAAACCTGTAATGGCTGATTACGCCACAGAATGCAGTAATGGGGTTCCAATAAGAGATTCAAAAACGAATGTTAATTTCTACCGAATAACAGTCTTGCCAAGAACCACTGATGATTTTAACAACAAAAAGGACAAATGTAACTTTGACGCCTTGTTTCAGGATCAGTGCTGATTGCCTTGCAAGTTACACCTTCCAACAAAAACAATATGAAGAACACAAACGAATATATTAGATTTAACCAGAAAATGAACACTTTATGAGAACAACAATAAAATTACAATGACAAAATACATTAGGCTATAGATTGTTGCTACTTTGGATATAAGTTGGAATTTAGTTGGGAAATACATAGGAATGAAGAGATGGTAGGAATATTAAGTTGTCATAAATGAATAACAGATAGAAAGTATACGAAATATAACGTTATCTATATGGTGAAACCTGGTTTATCTTCAAATTTCATAGGCACGAAAAAGTCTCAACATGTCTTGGAGATGGTCCGATTCAGATTTACTCGTGAAAAAGCGATCTATGAAAATATGTATAAATAAGTGGAGTATCTTAACGTACCAATATTTGAAGCCTCGACCAACATCCGGGGTGTATCTTTGGCATCTGAGTTCCAGTGCATACACTAAGTATTACTGATAAAGACTTGAAATACCTCTTGAAATTTCTTCTGAAATTTAAGATACTCTTCAAATGAAAGACTCAGATCACTAGACAGCCACATGTTGTACAAATGACGAAGAGTTCGGTCAGTCAGGACTTCTTTAGCCTTTTGAATCTTCTGAAATGATAAAGCTTCAAACAGTCAATTAGGACTAATAAGAATTACTTGTGTTCAATCCTGGATTTCTGTCTGGATGAAACTCTCGAGCTTTCATGCGATATTCAAACACAATTTGGTCTTCCTAGTGAATGTTGATTGAGTTAATTTAACAAACAGATGAGTCTTCAGAAACGCCAAGCAATTCGTAAAAATTATCCTTTTTGGTATCCGGTTTAGTGAAGAGTGGGTTCATCCTAAAAATTCACAGAAATATCGACTGACTTTTTGAGGACAGAACCTGTTGAACATGAAAGTGAATGGTACAACATTAATTCCAATTGAACAGTCAGAAAGAACAATACAGAACTCTATACAAGAAAGGTTCCTGTGCTTCGTAAGTAGAAACAGAATAACACAGCAAAAATAGTATGGTTCTACGATAGAAAAACAAACACGAGAAGAAAAATTAAACTGAGTTTGCTAAAAGTGGTCAGTGTTTCGAATGTGTCAAGGGAAGCACACATCTAAGTCATGGTGAAGCTTTGTAAGACATGTTACAACAAGGCTTCAACCTTTTATTTATAGCATTCCAAGGACCATTGTTACACAACCTACAAGTCGCTAGGTGGATCATATAAATAAATATAGACTGCCATCGAAAATTTACTAAATGGAACCATGAGGCTCTGCTTCCCGCATCCTTTTACTTAAGCAAAAGCCTTCATCACATATGCCACCATTGGTTCGCCTACATTATCATTCAATTCAAGTCGTTGTGTGGTAGTGGAGTACTCCAGAGCAGTTAGGTTCAAACGAAAAGAATCAGAATATCCCTTTCAAAATAAAACCATTGAAGCGTCGTTATCTTTGGAGATCATTACACTTTCTCTGTAGAGATCGAGTCAATGATATGGCTGAAGGGTTGAGGCGTATCACCAGTATGACGGTAACATAAAAAGGTTGCATATGGCCACTAATGGAAAACAGCCGCTAACTTGACCATTTCACTAAAGCCGCAAGTTAACAGAGACAGCTTATTACGACAAATTGTTATGAGATATGGCAACTTTATTTACTACACGGAGTTTGACACAGAAAAAATATTGTTAAATAGGGCTTCCTGAGAAGAGTAATCTTCTTAAAGCCACGTACATGGCTTGGATTGAATTTCAGCCAACCTGTGAATTCAAAAATTGACATAAGTGATGAGAGCTTGGAATGGGCGAACAGTTGAGAGCTATATTTTAATCGATCATTCTCTAAATAACTTCTCGTTCTACATGATATCAATAATTTTCATTCATTACAGAAGAAAAATGTTTCAAAATCTCATTGAAAATCTTTGCGCATAAATGTTGCAAATGCCGCTATTTACACTGGAGAATTCGCAGTGTGCCCGAAAAAAATGCTAGGTGGGAAGATATAGAAATAACTACATAAATATATGACATCTCTGGTTTATACTACACCTTATGTTGCTGAATAACCAGAGAAAAATGAAACGCTTAGTGGTTAAATAATCCCTAACGGGATTTCTTTTTAACCAATAGGAAGAAAAAACCCATTAGTGCAATCAACGAAAATATCGACATCACCTAATGACTTTTAAACCTGGTAGCCAAGACATAATATTCTAAAGTCCAATTGTTTATTTAAAGGAGAAGTAAACATTAATTAATATGCTCCAAGAAAATTTCATATGAACTTTCTTGACAAGCAATGTTCATAATGCTTGTAAGACACTTAAAACATGAATTCCGCACAAATACTCAGAAGTGGACCCTACAGAATATATTTTGTTTCAGGTATCGGAAGTCAAAAAGCCCTTTAGGTTTCGATTCTGAAACTTCAAGGCATTTAAGATGTCAGATACCTGTGCAACAATTATGCATAAGACTGTCACTTCAGTTCTATTCTCGACCTAAAATACGCCTATTTTGAGAGCTCGCAGGATTTCTAGCCAGTCCCAAGATCGGGTAAAGAGGGAGGGTTGGGAGTGGGGATAGCAACCCCACACCACTAATCCTATCAAAGTGTTACAGAAACTTCAACGCAAAGAAAACATATTAAAAATACAAAAACTTGAAATAACAATCTAATTCTTCGCTCGAATCGGAAAGGCGAAATGACACAGCAGGCTGGTGAAAGCCGATGAAAGTAAGAGTAAGGATAGGGACGTGGAATGTCCGTACAATGTACGAGGCTGGCTGGGAGGTTTGTCAAGGTAGTCGGAGAAATAATAAGATATGGCATAGAAGTGCTGCGTATCTTCGAGAGTAGATGTGACGGGCGTGGACTCTCCAAATTAATAACCGGATAGTCAATAATCTACCCCGGTCACCCAGACGACAACCACGAACGCATCGAGGCAGTGAACGGCTGTCATGATGTCACCAGTGGCAGCCGAAGCCCTAATACAGTAGGAATGAATGATTATCATAGCGAGATTCAACCCAAAATGAAGGAAGGGAGGTCACAATTATCCAATGCTACACACAGTGCTACAAACAACGCACAACAAGAGAAGGAGAAATTTTACAGACAACTACAAAACAGTAGTGGACCACATCCCGAATGGTGACATCAAAATCCTTATGGGATATATGAGTGCAAGCCGAACTGGGAGCAGATAATACAGGAAAGAACTCGTCATTGGTGGAGAAGCTCTGGCTCGGAGAAATGAATGAGAACGGAGAATTACTGGCGGACTTCTGCTCTTTCAGTGATTTGGTGATTGGAGGGAGCGTGCACAAGTACAAGCACATACACAAGCCTAGCAACACGGAACTCGCCTGACGGTCACACCATAAGCCAGATAGATTTCATCTCAATGCTTCTGCTCAAGAAAGTGGAGACGCAGTCAGCCTGCTGGATGCAAAGTCGAGAAGGAGAGCAGATGTGGGCGGGCTCAGACCATCATCTGGTTCAAGGAACCTTCAAGGTGAAGCTGAAATCCCTCAAAACAAATGGAGACAGACCACTGTATTTCAAGTTCAACACTTAGAAACTGATGGACAGAACTACAAGGGATGCCTGCTTTCACTACAGATCAGATCAGAGCAAAGTAGGAGACACCACATGGCATCACTGAGGTAACGTGCGTGAAAAAACTTCAGCACTCTCTGAGCGCGACATTCAAGGAAACGTGGACGACTGTTCTAGGAAGAAGGAAGGGACACGAAAAGGAATGGCTGTCAACGGACACCTACCTGGAAGCTAATCAAAGAGAGGAAAGGAGAGGAGAGGAGGATGGTGAAAGAGATGACTCAATGCAAAGATGGACAACAGGAGAAGGAGAAGCTGAGTTCAATGTACACTGCACTGGATAAGGAGAGGAGTGAAGAAGTGTGCTGAGAAAGACGAAGGACGATTGTACAACACACCGACCAGAAACTGAATTAGAACAGGCGAGCCGCAGGTAAAAGAGACCTAAGGACATTATATCAGATGACCAGGCTGCTGGCTGTCTGGGAAGAGATCATCCCAGATGGCGAAACCAATAAAAGATGCTCAAGGGACCCTGATCACCAAGGAGAAGAAACAAATCAAACAATGGGCTGACCACTCTAAAGGACTCTTGAATCGACCATCGCCCGCAACTCGCCCAGAAATACTACCAACAACAACACGCACGCAACTGCCTGCCAGTGGACACTACTCCTCCAACGAAAGCAGAAATTCTAATTGTGATCAAGCTACTGAGTTCCGACAGAGAAGGCAGTAGGACCAGGTGGAATTCCCTCCGAAGCACTAAAGTGTGACCAAGAGATTACGGCAGATGGTCTCACTCCATTAATGCCAACAGTTTGGAAAGAACGAAAGGTACCTACTGATTATAAGAAAGGCTACCTAGTCAAGCTGCCAAAGAAGGGCGACCTAGTTGGGCCTGTGCAAGAACTGACTGGCGTGGAATAACGCTCTTGTTCACGCCAAGTAAAATACTGAGTCGCATCATCCTGGAGATAATAGAGGGTGCACTGGATACAGAAATCCACTGGCCCAACCGGAACAAGCTGGCTAGATTCAGAAAAGCCAAATCGTGTGCTGATCTAATTGCAACTCTACATATCGTCATCACAGAACAAAGCACAGAATGACAGTCAAACCTCTCTCTACCTCAACCTCTTCGACTTCAAGAAGGTCTTCGACAGACAGTGTTGACCGAGAAGTAATTTGGAAACTGTTGCACACTACGACGTGCTGTGCCCAAGTCCTTGTGAACCTCATTCAACAGCTGACTATATGATAATGCCACGTGTTAATCAAGTAGTCCACAACGAGGAACTCAGCGAGGTGTTTGAAGTGCATAAAGGAGTAGAACATGACTGCCTGTCAGGATGTTCTCCTCTTCCTGAAACATCTTTTAATCAAGTGGTGGCATAGCACTCACCCAAATATATGCTGTTCACTGATTAACCATAACTATCAGCAGGAAATAGAATGATGTTTGGTTTGTCGCTCAACTTTGGTGGTAACCCTAGTGAACGGTTTACAATTTAACATTTATAAGAACCTGTTCTGATCGCTTGTACCATTGTCGAACAATTTAAACTTTTGAAAAAGTATTAATTTATGATACTCCACGATTGTGATTTATAACATAACTGATCGTGACTATAAAACTGGCATGCATTTCTTCTTAACACCAGTTTATACGAAGTATACATTATTATTATTAAATTATCATTATTATCACCCACGATGATATTCTTAATTGTGGTGGACTGGATTATGCGTCAGATTGCGCTTGGGAGTGAGGGGACAGGAATACGCTGGATCACTGATAAGAAGACTCTAGAAGATCTGGATTTCGCGCGTGGACGATATATGCCTAATGTCACACAAACTCAAAGAATTACAGGCAAGTGGAAACCTAGAAACTGGTGGAATAAGCAGGTAGGCAACGAAGACAGGACTGCAGGTGAACACAGAAGACGGAGGTGATGAAGATAACCGACGAACAGCAACAACAACAAGCAGCACCAAATCACCATCAACAGGAGAGATTTATTAGAGGGTACTTCCTGCCTTCACTTATCTAGGAAGCCAGCATCGTTTCAACTACAGGCAGTGAGAATGGATGAAGATGTGAAAGCCAGCCAACCAGTATCGGAAAGGCAAGATACGCACGCTCTCATCAACCTGAAAACAGTTTGGAAATCTTCTGTACAGCACTCCATCTCAGCATAAAGAACAAGATTCTGATTTTCAACACAAATGTGAAGTCAGTCAGTCAGTTCTTCTATATGCGTGAGGAACTTGCACTGCTTGTCACGAGGAGGATTTCCAACAGCCTGGTGCAGACTATCATCATCAGCTGCCTCCTTCACTGGCTGGTTCCATACTGAAGATCGAATGGCCAGCTTGACAGAAAGAATTAGCAACAATAAACTTTGGCCGGGAACAAACCAACCAAGAGTCGATCGCTCAATAAATATGTAGGAAAAAGTGGAGATGGATCGGGCATACATTGAGGATGTCATCAAATGGCATCGAGTGCAATACAGGCCACTACTCGAGTGGAATCCAAATAGGAAGGGACGAGTGGATCGTCGGTGTGGGGGTGACATGGAGGAGATCGTGGGAAGAGTAGATGAGAGATTATGGGGAATTGTGAACCCAGCTGAAGAGGATGGCAGAAAACATAACAAAGTGGAGATGTGTTGTTGAAGCCCTGTTTTTAACTTAGAATGCAAGGAAATAATATTCAATAATGATAAATCTGAGTCTCATCTCCCCACTTACCAAAATTCCATTGTTTAAGTATTTTCACAAATGTCTAGTTCCAGCGGGAGAGATTGCCTCACAGAAGTCATTAACATTGTTTCTAGCTGAAGCTGACCAGAATGGAGCCCGAAGCTGTTCAAGTGGCTCAACTAACCGCTTCAGTAGAAATGGTGAGGCTGAATTGTATGGTCTATACCGACTCAGCCCTTCTCTGATCCAACTATTAATGCCATGGCTGCCATGCCGCACCATGTTTCCTGCTACCAGCAAGATAACATAAATAGTCCCGGCGAATCAATTAAAATTCCTAGTTAGGCAATGAAACCTCGCCTAGACTACTAGGTCACTAGTATTCTAGCCGGTCCCAAGCCCGGATAAAGAGGGAGGGTTGGGGCGTGGTGCTAGCAACTCCGCCCCCAAAACTTAACCAAATCGCTACAGAAACTTCAACGCACAAATATATTCAAAATTCTAAAATTACAAATAGTGACCTTATTTTTCGCTGGAATCGGGGAAGTGAAATGACGCGGGCTGGTGAAAGCCTTCGGGAAGCCAGTCAGCCGATGTGCCTTCTTTCGATGAAAGCGAAAATAAGGATGGGGACGTGGAATGTTCGTACAATGTACGAAGCTGGGAAGGCTGCTCAGGTAGCCGCAGAAATGAGGAGATATAGAATAGAAGTGTTGGGAATCTGCGAGAGCAGATGGAACGGATGTGGAAGGAGCCAACTATCAACTGGAGAGACAATAATCTACTCCGGTCACCCAGAGGACAATCACGAGCACACCGAGGGAGTAGCCATCATGATGTCACCAACAGCGGCTAAAGCTCTCATGCAGTGGGAACCAATCTCCTCCAGGATAATGACAGCCAGGTTCAACTCAAAAGGAAAAAAGGTTATAATCATTCAGTGCTACGCGCCTACAAACGCCTCAGAACATGAGAAGAAGGAGGATTTCTACAGTCAACTACAAACAGTAATGGACAACGTCCCAAAGAGCGATATCAAAATCCTGATGGGTGGCATGAATGCGAAACTGGGAGGAGACAATACAGGAAGAGAACTCACCATGGGTCGTGAGGCCCTCGGTGAAATGAACGAAAATGGTGAACTCTTCTCAGACTTCTGCGCCTTCAATGATTTGGTGATTGGTGGCAGTGTGTTCAAACACAGGGATATACACAAGGCAACATGGATTTCACCAGATGGACACACCAAAAACCAGATAGACTTCATTTCAATCTCAAGGAAGTGGAGACGGAGCCTACTGGACACAAGATCGAGGAGAGGAGCAGATGTGGGTTCAGACCACTATCTGGTACAAGGGACTTTCAAGGTGAAGCTGAAAGCCTCGAGGATACCTGGGGATAGGCCACAATGCAAGTTCAACACGCAAAAACTGAAGGACACAATCACACAGGACATTTTCACTGCAACTGTCAGAGCAAAGCAGGAAACACTACGAGGCACCACCCAGGAATCATCCGTGGAAGACCATTGGAACTCTCTGAAGGTAATTTTCAACGAAACGTGCTCAACGGTTTTAGGAAGAAAGAAGAAACAAGACAAGGAATGGCTCTCAACAGACACTTGGAAACTAATAGAGGAGAGGAGAAAGGTGAAAGAGAAAATGATTCAATGCAAAGATGGACAAGAGAAAGAGACGCTGAACTCAACTTACACAGCACTGGACAAAGAAGTGAAGAAGAGTGCCAGGAAGGACAAAAGACAATTCTACGACAACCTGGCTACTGAAGCTGAGAAGGCAGCAGGCAAAAGGGACCTGAGGACACTATATCAGATAACCAAGTCTCTATCCGGGAAGAGATCAACACAAGTGAAACCTATAAAAGACAGCCAAGGGAACCCAATTACCAAAGAAGAAAGACAGATTAAACAATGGGCGGACCACTTCAAAGGACTCTTGAACCGACCACCACCTACAACCCGTCCAGTAATACCAACAACAGCACGTACACAACTGCAAGTTGACACCAATCCTCCAACGAAAACCGAAGTCATGAATGCAATCAAGCTTCTGAAAGCTGGAAAAGCAGCTGGACCAGATGGAATACCCCCGGAAGCACTGAAAGCGGACCCAGAAACGACGGCAGATATGCTGACTCCATTATTGCAAAAGATCTGGAAAGAGGGAAAGGTGCCTACTGACTGGAGGAAAGGTTGCCTGGTGAAACTACCAAAGAAGGGCGACCTGGGACTCTGCAAGAACTGGCGAGGAATCATGCTCCTGTCGACGCCAAGTAAAATCCTGAGTCGCACCATCCTGGAGAGAATCAAGGACGCGCTGGATACAGAACTCCGACCAGAACAAGCTGGATTCAGGAAAGGCAAATCATGTTCTGACCAAATTGCAACTCTACGCATTATCATCGAACAAAGCATGGAATGGCAATCAAATCTCTACCTCAACTTCATAGACTTTGAGAAGGCCTTCGACAGCGTTGACCGCGAAGTAATTTGGAAACTACTCGAGTACTACGGCGTACCCCAAATATTCATCAACCTTATTCAACAGCTGTACGACAACGGCACATGTCAAGTGATCCACAACGGAAAACTCAGCGAAGCGTTTGGAGTAAACACAGGAGTCAGACAAGGGTGCTTATTATCACCAATGATATTCCTAATTGTGGTGGACTGGATTATGCGTCAGACAGTGGGAAACGAGAAGACAGGGATATCCTGGACCGACGTGAAGAACCTAGAAGACCTGGATTTTGCGGATGATTTATGTTTGATGGCACACAAAATCGAAGACTTACAAGCAAGAACCGACAAACTGGTCGAAGAAGCAGCAAAGACAGGACTCCAGGTGAACATAGACAAGACGGAGGTTATGAAAATAACCAACCAACAACAACAACAGCAGCAACATCCAGTGCCAATCACCATCAACGGGAGGGATTTGAAAGAGGTTACTTCATTCACTTATCTAGGGAGCATTGTCTCAACCACAGGAGGAACGGACGAGGATGTCAAATCGAGAATCGGGAAGGCGAGAAACACATTCATCAACCTGAAACCAATCTGGAAATCTTCGTCACTCAGTATCAACAACAAAATTCGGATTTTCAATACAAACGTCAAGTCAATTTTGCTTTACGGATCAGAAACTTGGCGGGTCACAAGGAATATTTCCAACAGATTGCAGACCTTTATCAACAACTGTCTTCGCTCCATACTGAAGATTAGATGGCCAGAAAGAATCACAAACAAGAAGCTATGGGAACAAACGAAACAGGAACCAATCGCTCAACAAATATGCAGGAGGAAGTGGACATGGATTGGACACTCGCTGAGGAGGCCGTTGAGTGACATCGCGCGTCAAGCCCTCGAGTGGAACCCGAAAGGGAAGCGGCGAGTGGGACGTCCAAGGGTGACATGGAGGAGATCGTGTGAGGAGGAGATGAAACAGTATGGAATAACATGGACGCAAGTGAAAAGAACAGCGTCAATAAATCTGGATATCTATGAAATGACGAAAATATGCTGATAGCTGCATCTCAGATACCAATGACTCATTCGATGGCAAAATTCTGCTCCTGCATGCCTCTTTCGACATTTTTGTATGGATTGGTTCGCAGTTACTCAGGTTCCAGACAGAAAAGAATAAAAATTCACAAGTTGCTGAATTATGATTACTTCTCTGCATGTTTAACTGGATACTAACTGCTGTAGTGAGCCGTTTGCAGTTTATATTGCTTAAAACATCGTTTACGGTAAACTGAGTAACGTTTTATAAGCCATTTTTATACTTTTGTGACTAGCCCACCATATCGACCGAATGTAACGCAACACTCAGTTGTTTCGCTCATGTTCAACAAATTCAAACAATAATAGTGTCTAGGATTATGCCATATAAACTGTTTTAACTTATGCAGAGTGTACTTACGGTCAATATTTCATTATCTTACCTTGTATATATATTTTGTGTTAGTGGAAAATTTTAAACATGTTTACTCCATGTGTGCATTATTACCATATTGTTGATGCTTGTCAACTGGAGTCCCTCATGTGCATAAAGTGGGAATATATTATTGTAAGACGCATTTTATTGTTTTATGAGGGAATTGACTTCAAGCTTTATTTATTTTCCCAAGTGTATGTAATCCATCCAACGCATACTTGGGTTTTTTTTTGTTAATGCGAAGTCAATATCTCTATATTTGTTGGTGTGTTCCATTGAATCACCAGTTATCCGATTTTCCCCACAAACTAAAGATAAAATGACAGCAACCATGTTATTTAACCGTAAATCATGCAATTTAAATATGTAACTTAAATAATTCTTATCCATTCCTATAGAACTTGTTTTTCCTATATTTGTATGAACAAATATGTACCTTATTATATTATCATTACTAACTATATTTACTAATCGTATGTGTAATTTATCGAAGTGATGATGCCTGTAAACTGGTGTCCCTCATGTAAAAAATGAGAATATACTATTATTATTATTATTATTAAGACAGAAGCAAGTGGAGACGTGCAGTTGAAGCCCTATGTTCCACTAGGAACCCAAGGGAACAATAATAATAAATATAAGTTAGGCAATGAGGAAAATAAGTCACGATTCACCGAAGATAATTTTATTTGTCGATGAAATCATCTTCAGAGGCTGTACAGTCGTATTTATATTTACCAAAAATATATAGTAGTCCATAATTGAGTAATAGCGGTGATATAACTGACATAATTAATTAGAAGTGACTTCGAAAGTAAAAATAAAAGTTATGAATTACGTAATACTCAACGGCTTAAAGGAAGGAGGGGATAGAAATTTGGTAAGGTCAAAATTGTTATTGAGTGGGAAAAATAGTTACCTGAGTGTCCATTTAACAAGTGTGAAGCGTGTGAGAAAACATCAAAAAGAACATGTGAGAGTGACAATAGTGAATTAATTATCAAACTAAAGGCAAAGTTACAACTAGAAATATAATAATTGATAGCGAATCGCTATTGAGGGAGTGGGGGACATGGTATGATACGAGACTGGACAAACCTGAAGCATTTTGTGCCCTTTGTTCCCCCTACTGTAGGCAATATTGACAGACGACTCTGGTGGAGCTATGCGGCTTGAGTTCACCAAGTGTTCGAGAATTGTGCCAGTAATTGTCTTGCATTGTGCTCTTGCTAACCATGCTGGATAATGGTCAGAGATGCGCCTGAAAATTGTGTGCTTTGTGCTGCCAATAGTACTCCACAGAGAAAATAGAATTAGTAAACACCCACTGAAGTGACCCAAAGCGGCAGGTTGTTCTACACACATCCATTGATTATTTGTTAGCCGTAGAAATTGATCCACAACTTAGGCAAAACTAAGTCTTTTCTCAGTGATCTGGGTAAGCAGTTCTTCAGAATCTCAGGTATCGCCTTTAAATTCAACGTTGATATGTAGCAGTTTCTTCGTTACCGTCAGGGTTCTTTTGGGTTTGTGAGTAACCTTCATGTTTTTCCCGAAGAATCTTGAAGGATATCCATTTTCCAAGAGGAATCGCCTCAGTATCTCCAGTTCGCCCCCGACTGTATCACTGGTCCATATCCTTCTTATTCTTGGATATAAGGAGTGGATCAGCTTTCTCTTTCTTCTCAGAGAGACCCATCTATAAAAATTCTTCCATTGACCATTCCATGTTGGTTTCCTGTAAATTGAATTTTGGAGAGAACTGTCAGATCTCCTTTCCAGAAAAACATTCAGGAATGGAATTCTGAGCTAACTCTGGTTCTGACGGGAACTGAGTGGCATGACTGCATTTGTCAAACATCCTAATTATCATCTCGATGTTAAGGATTTCATTCGTGTATTTTTTTACATGTGAAAATTATCGGTAGTCGGTCGCAACACACTATTCTTTGGATTTGTCAAGAAGCAGTCTGCAAGTAAACGACCCAATGGTGGCCTCCTTGCCATTCCATCTCTTTGTCTATAGAGTGTGTTGTTGATTTTGAACTGGACATTGAAAATGCATCCCAATAGCAGTTTATTTAAGCAGTGGATCGGAAAACCCACGTCTACAGTATTATCCTCGGTGAATTCGCACATAAATCAAATAGTTTCTGTGATAAGAGCATTAGTGAAAAGGGAAATAACATCCACAGATATCATTTTCTTCCCAGATACTTTTGCATCACTTACTGAATTGAAAAATTCAAATGAACCTGAACTGACGTGCTGGTAGATTATTCTGACATCCAGAAGAATGTCTGGATAAAGTTTTATCAGCGTTGTCTCGGCGATTCATAGGGACGATGCCGGCACCTTTGTCGGGACAGAACACGAACAAGTCTTTATTCCCTGAAATACCGCATAGTTTCTTTCTTTTCTCACCTGAAATCAATCGTCTGACATTTGTTTTAGTACTAGCATTCTCATGACAACTTTTAAATACCGTAGACTTGAATTAATAAATAGACACTCAGGTAACTATTTTTCCCACTCAATAACAATTTTGACCTTACCAAATTTCTATCCCCTCCTTCCTTTAAGCCGTTGAGTATTACGTAATTCATAACTTTTATTTTTACTTTCGAAGTCACTTCTAATTAATTATGTCAGTTATATCACCGCTATTACTCAATTATGGACTACTATATATTTTTGGTAAATATAAATACGACTGTACAGCCTCTGAAGATGATTTCATCGACAAATAAAATTATCTTCGGTGAATTGTCTTTTATTTTTTCATTAAAATATGCTGTCCATACAACTACTCATTATTTATAAGTTAAACTTTCTCGAATTCATTTCATTTCGACTGAATAACAGCATACGTGCAGATAGTATGAAAGTGCTGCTGAGTGGCAGGTACCTTCACAAACAAGGAGTGTTTCGGTTCATGTTGATCATTTCATTAGTAGTTATATGCTGATATCATAAACTTTAGTCCAGCTTTCATCTACTATCAACACTTAACATTTTATGTCAATACTTTAAATTTGATGCTACTCAAGCTCAGGTGAGTTTTAACAGCTTTTTTGCTCAGCGTGAGCTAGTTTTATAAATCGCGTCATATCGTTCTGGTATAATGGTAATTTTTTGAACAAAAGCAAGCTGTTTAACAGGGGTGAACAAACATGCATGAATATTCCATAGGACTAATAATGTGTATTCCTAATACAAAATTGTAACGAGCACTATTTTCAAAAGCATAATTATTGGAAGCGTTAAGCGATGGTCTGAGGATCAGGTCAGACAATAGCGATCCAGGAGAGCAAGCGCATTAATCATGTTGAAACGCAGATCCAGATGGAGTTAGTGAAAATAGGTGAAAACCAGTTTTTCTGTAGGAAATGATGAAGGAAGCTTAAGAACAGTAAGCTGGATATCAGGCTTGCAAAACAATATAAATGCAGGTGACAATTTTTACCGAGAAGTTACATTTGTGTTTTTTTATAATGTTTCATGCTAAGTATTAGTTGAGATACTTAGAAGGAATAAAGGGACAGTGATCCCTACCCATTCCAGACAGTCGCAAGAAGAAGTTTTGGAAAGGAAGTCAGGCCTCAAAATCGGAGTGCAGGAAAATGTAGAAGAAAAACAAAAGTTTAGTCATATCTGTGCTGCTATTCTAAAGTATACACTTAGGTGTCTTACTGCTGTAACTACCTCATGCTATGAGCTTGCTGAGAAAGCCTAGGGTTAAGCGTCAGCTTTCATGCGGCTTCTATATTTTTTATAGAGAAGTCAATCGAACTCAGGAGATCGAGTAAAACAGTTATGTCTCGTAAATGAAGGTGGTCCCAATATTTCCCCAACATCAGACCCACAGAAGAGCAATCACGACACTCTCACCATCCATTACGAGGGGAAACAGTAAAATGCTCCCGTCTGATCCCCTTTATGCGGCTATCTGCGCCTCGTGCAAGCAGTTTAAGCCCTATGGAAATTCATGTTATGAGTAACTACTCTCAGTTGACAATTTGGTATGTTTCGTCCACCACAAGCAAAGAGATTTGACCGCTGTATCATACTTTTTAGATATAAGCGAACGGAATCCAAAAATGTTAAAATCGCGGCACAGTGGTACGTCCTAATTTGCGTATACGTATATAAAGGTTTACAAATAAGTTGCAATATGTGGAAAAAAGATTCCCACTCAGCTAGAGAAGGGGGAATGTAATCTCCACTCACAGCTGTGGTTATGTTCCCTGAAAACGCATTTGTCCGCAACCTGACCCAATCAAGACAGGTAAACAAACTCACCGTAGAAGACTAAATGGTCGGGGTACAATTGGATGGACGAACTTCTCCGATCCTCTTCATTACTGCCCCACCAGAATCGACTGCATTTGATTCGATTCAGCGAAGGAAGTTGCTGAGAGTAGGAGGATATTGTGTAACGACAGAAGACAAGGGCCAGGCAACAGACAGTTTATTGAGAAAATCAACAGATATTTAAAGATTTTTATGTACATTAATACACGTTACTCTTAGCAGAGGAGTAACATCTTCTGATTGGTTGTTTTCTGCCTGAAGGTTATTCTGTCATCTCTTTGTTGCCGTTTCTTAGGCATTCCGTTGATATTTCTACTAATCGCTAAATTTACAGTTGTTGAGTTAGTCTTTGTTCTTTTTTTCGCATGACCAAGATTTGGGACGAAAACCTTGACGTTAATTGCTGTCTACTAATTTTGGCTAGCGCACAGCTCTCAACAAAAGACGGGTAACAACACGTAAAGCATCCTACCAGGCTGTCTAAGATTTTAGATCTAGTCTTCACTAATGGTATCATCCCCACTACCCTTCGAGTAGGTGAAGAGTTTCCTGGCAGCGACCACAGAGTAGCATTTGGTACATTCAATATTTTCACCAGCATCAGTTCAACAATAAGCGCCAACGAAGTATTACTCAGAGGTTACAGACACGCTCAGTGGGAGGACCTGAAACCATACCTACTCACTCTAGACTGGGAGCCATACTTCACACACAGCTTGGCTATGAAAACAAACAACTTAATCTGTGAGAACCTAGAATCTGCAGATGACTTCATTGCTCCAGCAAGACTTGTGAAAACGAGGCCCAAACAGCCCGACTTCACTCCGGTAAGGATTCGAAACCTACTGCGTAAGCATGCTAGGCAATTCTACAGATGTAGTGACTTTTCATTACTCATTACACTCAAGCAAACTTGTGATTCATACAAATCTAATCAGTTATCTGAGTCCATCAAACTAGAACACATCCTCCACTCACGACCAGATAATATAGAGGCATTAGTAATACTAATTAAGTCACGAATTAACAGCAACAGAATAAGTGTCCCTAACTTATTACTAGATGGAGAAAAACTATACGAAGACCCGTAGGAGATATGCGAGTTATTCAGCTTCCACTTTTCTAGCTACTTTACTAACTTTTTAGGTAACACACATCCGCGCAGTAACTGTTTAATTAACTCACTGATTTTCTCTTCACTGTAATCTTCAATAAGTTCGTCAGTATAATTATTTCCATAAACACTTACATTAGCAACCATATCTTTTAATATTTTATTTATATACTTATATTATTAGTTCTGTTTTTGAGTTGAAATGACTATCTTCAGTCAACACTTACCCATTTTCATATAATTTTCTAAAAAATTCATAATGTTAAAATTATGTAGTATTTTTTCCATGATATAATTGATGAGTCACTTTGCAATGTGTTACGCACACCATATAAAATCGGCCGTGAAGATTTAGCATAACAAGTTCTGCTAACCAGCGGTGCACCTAATAGCTAGTTCTGGCTCCCCCCTTACATGAATACAGGAACAGTGAAGTGCACCCGCATCTATTAAGCACACTTGATACATGCACAAGTTTAGGTCAAATAAAGATCCCTACCCACGTTTCTAGCTTAACTAAAAATAAAAGTGCCTTAGCCTATAACAAATCCAGTACTCCAACGCTTAATTCTTCACCGAAAACAGCACACACCACCTCGATAGACAAAGGTGAGCATGACGCTGAAACTCCTCTTAACATAGGGTCGTCTTGTCAAACAGTACTACTGGGTGCTGAACCATATTCGACGCTGATTGACGAACTTAAATACTTCAAATGCTACTTCAAATCTCATCTTTACCTGATCCTCATAAATGCTAGATCTGTTCTAAATAAACTACCAATGCTCAGAGCACTCACAGTAGTATACAAACCCCCTATAATTGTCGTCACTGAATCTTGGTGTAATTCGAAAATACTGGATGAAGAGACAAGCTTAGATAACTACACACACTTTCGGTGTGACAGGGAAGGTGGTAAGGGAGGGGGCTGTCTCATGTACTTTCTGAGTGCACTTACTGTATCACGGCTAGAAAGTAGTACACTTAACATGCCTGAGACTCTATGGGTTAACTTACACTTAAATGACGCAACAGTAATAAATGGATGCACCTAAAGAGCACCTGGCACCTTTAATAATTACGAGACCCAACTTATTAATACTCTGGAGCAATTATCCACCTTACACTGCGATCATAAGATCCTATGTGGAGACTTTAACTTACCAGAAATCAACTGGGATATACCCACAGGCCCAACTAAATTTGATAAGTTCTTAGGCACACTGGATATACTTGGCTGGAAACAAACTGTCACTACCCCTACAAGGGGTAATAACGTACTAGACTTAGTCTTCTGCCATAATATAAGTCCCCTATCAACCACAAAACAGTGCTGTGTGCATTGCCACTTCCACCAAGTAGCAATGCAACCCCTACCCTTACTTTACAATAAATAACATACAGGAGCTACAGTAAGGCAGACTGGACTTTGGAGAGATCAATGTTAAGATCCTCAGAATGGAGAGAGTACTTCTATACCGATAACCTCTCGTCAGCTCCAGACATCTTTTACTATAACTCAAACACATGCTTAGACGCTGTGATCCCATTGCAAACAGTAAAAGCCTCAAAATTCAAGAAGCAATTTATTCCACCAAAAGATCTCTCAAAAAAGACTGTCAACAAGTTACTTCAGACGACACGACTTTAGTACACTATGGTCTATACTTAGTACTCTTAGCTCCATCTCGCAAGTTCATAACTTGTGTATGAGAAATGAAGAATGCACCGCACTAGCCAGCACCACCAGAGTAGGTGCTCTCACAGAAATCTTAAAGAAACGAATGAATCGCCAAAGTCATAAAATTTTTCTCCTTATAACTTCAGTCAACAGCTATCCATTTTCACATTTTTCTAAAATCCATGATGTTAAAGCTATGTAGTATATTTTTTCCATTGTATAAGTTGATGAGTCACTTTGCAATGTATTACGCACACCATATAAAAATCGGTCATGAGAATTTAGAATAACAAGTTCTGCTAACCAGTTGTTTTTCTCAGGACCGCTTTACATAACTTTGTTTTTAACTGTTTCACTACACATATCACTCTGCTAAATAGAATATAACTTAGTTGCTGTAATAAAAGCTATTTCTATACTTCATAAACCTTAAGGGAAACTTAATTTCTTGGTCTTTTGTAGTAACGTACTTGTTCACATGTATGATGGTAATACTGCTAAGAATGTCTTCTGGTATTGTTGTGCCCTGTGACCTAATAGGAAGCACTTGTCATGAAAGCTGTTAATGTGCAGCATACTGTATGATTGGGACCGGATCAAAACACCGCAATATTAAAACTGCGGTCATTGTAAAAGGTCTCAGAGCTTAATGTCAAAAAAGGAGGGAGGGTGGCGCATGCTGATCGGCAGATTTGGTAGTGGTCACAAATATGAATCGCTCATATCTGTAGGACAGCAACATGCATTTTTTGACAGCTCGAGAATTAAACAAGAGTTTAGATCCTCAGTAGGAAAAAAATGAACCTCAGAAAATAAAAAACTAAAAAACTAAAACAATAATGACTGCACAGATCTAAGTTATTAAAAAAATGCTTTTGCTCCTGGCATCTACAAGCCTGCTCAGCTTCTTGTCAAGATTCTACCATATGTGCCATACACAAGTTCGACTGACATCTTACAGGTCAGCATATCCAACAGGTTCTAATCCTTCGAGCCGGTTCTATCTGAAATGTCACTCATATACTTCACGACGATCCTTCTTTCTAATTACTGTTATACTCCATTTTATCTTAACTCCCTAGGCTTTTAATAAAGCTGAAATTTACTATTTTCATTCAAACTCTTCGCTCGCATAAAGTTCGGTTACTCTGATGATGAAAAAAAGAAAAAACATAACAACGACGCCCATGTATGAGAATAGCTATATTTTCATCGAAAATGTCATGGTTTTCCATGGCATCATGCATTGGAAATGTGTCCTATCATTTCAAGTGCTATATGACTTCTTCTTGTATTTATCTTGTAAATATACTTCCAATAATGTATTATTCATAATTGCACTTTATACCATTTTGCAGCTGCCCAGTATTTTCTTTTCTTCCTGAAATAATGTTCAATCACGTGTAGACGTAGCACTCACTCAAATATATGTTGTTTATCGATTGGCCATAACTATCAATAGGAAACGGAACAAAGTTTGGGTTGTCGCTCAACTCCGATGGTGACCTTCGTGAAGGGTTTACAATTTAACATTTATAAGAATCTGTTCCGATTGCTTGTATCCTAATTCAACAGTTTGAACTTTTGAAAAAGTGATAACTTATCCTAATTCACAATTGTAATTTGTAAAATAATTGATCGTGCCTGCAAAAATGTTATGCATTCCATGTAAACTTACCCATTTATACGAAATAAATATTAGTATTACAATTGTAGCACTTATAACACTCGTCGTGTATGGGGAATATGAAACAGGAAGATAGAGAAAACCAGGTAAAAGTAAGGCTTGTTCGTAGTGGAAATTGCGGGTGCTTACTGAGTGATAGGACGAACAACCAGCTCAGTGTTTTATGGAAATAGTGAGTAGTCAGGCAGCGAATAGCAGCGCACACTGTTTGTGGGGAGGCTGAGCACCTGAAGGTCACTAATGCATTTTGTGACTGGTAGATTTTCCTTAGCATGAACGTTGCGGCTAATATGTATTGTGGGCTCTGAAATAATAACGAATACATATGGGCATATTTTTCAGGTTTAAGGGGCAAATTAGTCTACTACAGTACCTAAACGCGCTTAAATACCCTTACTTCCCTAAAGACTATAAATAAACTAGTAGCATAAATGCATAAAAAGACATAGTAGAAACAAATTTTTGTTCATCAAATTACAATGTACAACGAATATAATCAAATATTTTAGACTCCACCTGCTTTTTCTTTGTCCTCTGGTACATTTCTGTTGTATTTACTTTGTAGTACAAGTTGCATTGATCTACATTCCGACTGAAGCTGAGAAACAATTGAAGTCACTTACTCATATATCATCCCTCAAAGTTTGGCTAGTAATGGCTCAGCATCCTTCATGAAATCCACTGTCACCATAACAAGACGCTGTACAGCATCATATACAAGCACTGTCAACGATCTAAAATGGTTTTTATATAGCTTTCTACGCGTTTATCAACTTACTCGTACGGAGCAACCATGCTGTGACAAATGGCGGGCTATGGGTGACTTGAGCGCAGTAAAACAAATCTGCTTGACAATGACCAATATTAATCTGCATGCAGTTGAATTGACATCTGGTATTACTTGCAATAAAATGATGTCAAAATCATAAAAATTAATCACTCACTTTAAATTAATACACAATTTGAACATAAAACGAGATACGATGCCGCACACAACAAAGTTATATGGAGGAATTGACTTCAAGCTTTATTTTTTTCCCAAATATTTGTAATTTATCCGACACGTACTTGGGTTTTTTTTGTTAATGCGAAGACAATATTTCTATATTTCTTTATGTGCTCCATTGAACAACTAACTATCAGAATGTGCTCACTAACTGATATCAGAGTGGACAGCAACCATGTAATTTCACTATAAATCAAATTCATGTAATTTAAATAATACTTATCCATGCCTGTACAACTGGTGTGTCCTACATTGATAGGAAATATATATTATTAATATATGCGTTAAGTTCACAGATGTGATATGAGTTGGATCTACTTACAAAAAATATCATTGGGCAGCTTAATTAAAGAAGTGTAAATTTTTGAGATTTAGTATTTTCCAGATAGTTGTAAAGGATGGATGAAAGAGGTAGTTGTGTAGTTTCTGCACTTTGCAGAGGACAAACTACTATACATAAACCGGAAGTCCTACGATTTTTCAAATCTATCATGGGCGACTAATCTATAGTTTCCCAGTTTTATGACTGTTCCCTCCTTTGTTCACACATTCAGGATGCCCAGGATAAGGATTTGTTCGCCATTGGTAAGATGGATTCACCTGATACATATACATCCTCAGATATTTCTCAGTGTGACCGAAGATAGTCGAAGGAGTACGATCTCAATATTTGCATGGAAAGATCAAATCTAGTTTCTCCTGGAGGACATGGTTGCGATGAAAACTCAAAAGGCTGGTCCAATGCCATTACCAGTTGAGGGAAACTGGTCCAGATATTGTGAGCAGAATGATTAGTAGACTTTATGATGACTATGACGCTGCTGTAAAACGTCTACAACTGATTTTTCTTCACTGAATTGTTATAAACTCTTTTGAATGTAAATATGTACTCTTTCATACTAAATTCCTTTTAATTTGGTTGACTATTGTCCCATTGTAAGTATATGCATTTATGTCGACCACCTGTATCTCTTTTATTCATCATTTCGAGGAGGTTGCATAGTTAACGCGAATGATAGGCAACGTAGTAGTACTTGTGTGAAACGCGTCAAAGTCTTAAACCACTATTATTTCCTCAGTGCGTCGTCAAGCCTTGCATGAAATGTTCCAGTTACATTTAATCCGGTTGAGTATGACATTAGCATTCACCAGTGTCAAGAAGAAAGTAGTCGTTGAATATGCCTACACTGGAATAATGAAATATAAGCTAGCAAACGTAGGCTATCTACGTACACCACTTGTATGGGTAGTCTAGGTTCTTCAAACAAACTATAAAGCGTGTATCCCATTTATCACAAGTAGCCTATCATTCTTATTTTATGTATTATGTTATGTAAAATAGCACTGTTTAGGGAAATCATTGGGTATTAAGAAGGCAGTGTTATACAGTAATGTTTGCTGATGACGTTTTGAGTACAATTTATTGCTCATAATCATATCAAGGTAATCACACGACTTCCTAAATTCATTTATATAGATCCGTTGTTTTTCATTTGATTTGATTGATAGTAATATTTTCCAAATTTCTGGTATGAGTGATGAATCATCCCTATTGCATGTGCTGGGTGTAGATTCGATGAGCAAGGATTCAGTAATCAACCTCTCAAGAGACACGGAAGAGCATTTTCTCCGTAATTTAATTTTGCTTAACAGACAGACTATTCGTGTTGACTTTAGATGATGTCAGTGTACTGTGGAGTAAATGACTGAAAATGGGCCTCTTGTAAATTGCAAAATCAGCGGATCACTTGCTAGAGCATTAGTTGCATTTACCGAGAGGATAACTCCTAACTCTTATGTTTGATTCATTTTTTGACATGGTTGTCATAGCTGGGGTAGGTGCGAAAGGTTGGCCAGTGATCACGAGATTTTCTTTGACTGCTAGACTAGCGATTCGTGTGATGGAATGACCGGTTCGTTATATCACTGTTAATTTGACAAGATGGCTTAAAAATTGGCTTTAGTGCAACGTGTACATAACCTGCAATCACTCATTCACTAGTTGAATTGGTCATGAAATTGTACTGAACGAGATGACGAGTGGCATTCATTAAGCTCTTAACAATACCGTTGGCATATGTACTGGCCGTTTTGTTCCAAGTAACCACAACTCGTAGTTGTTTCAGTATGTCAGTACCTATGATGGTGTTTATCACGTGTACAGTCAGTATTGTTGAATTAGTTAACAGTCATTTCTTGGTAGCTAGTGCAGCAAACAGACTTTTGTATTCATGAACGGATTGAAAGGTGGTTAATGGGATCCAGGAACAGTAAGAGACTTCTGTTTTACCCAAAGCAAATTTCAATCGTTAAAAAATTAAGCTAGCCATTTTACTAATGCCACATCACTATCACGACCATTTAAGTACCTAAAACCCTATTACAGTACTCGCCTGAATTCCAGATAAATACAGCTTTACAGATAAGAAGTGATTTCACCAGTCATGATGAATGCATAATTGCGCGAGAATAGTTGGTTACGAACATGGTTAGTATCTCAGATATCTAGTAATATAAAAAGCAGATACTTAGCGGAGAGCTAATGCCATATAGTTCATTGGTTAATTCTAACTCGTTTATGTAAATTTGGGGCTCTAATCAATGCAAAGTTACATGAACGAAACATAGTTTTCCATGTGAGCATGTCACGATAACGTAGGCATCATATGCGTATTATTTGCTACGATTTAGAAAACTACCTCACACTGAGCAATAATAATAGTATATTCTCATTTTTTACATGAGGGACGCCAGTTTACAGGCATCATCAATATGATAAATTACATATACGATTAGTAAGCATATTTAATAATAGTAATTTAATAAAATGCATTTTTTCCTACCTGTGTAGGACACACCAATTGTACAGGCATGGATAAGTATTATTTAAATTACATAAATTTGGTTCGTGGTAAAATTATAAGGTTCCAGTCATTTTGTCTATGGGAACAATATGATAACTAGTCATTCAATGGAACACATCAAGAAATATAAAAATATTGTCTTCGCATTAACAAAAAAAACCCAAGTATGTTTTGGATGGATTACAATTACTTGGGAAAAAAATAAAGCTTGAAGTAATTCCTCCATATAACTTTGGTGTGTACGGCATCGAGTCTTATTCTTGATTTATATCCAAATTTGATAATAATTTAAAATAAGTAATACACTTGTATACTTTTGACAGCATTTTCTTTGTAACATCACAAGTTAATAGTACTCAAAGTAGACTAATAATAATGACAGTTTATATTCTCTTATAAACGGGTGTTTTCAAGAGATGCAAGCTATTTTTGCAAGAACAATCAGTTATGTTGTAAGTTACAATCGTGAAGTATTATAAATCAATACTTTTTTATTGGTATGAAGGTATATTTCACAAGTGTAATCCAAGTTACGTCGTGGGGAAATGTAATGCGTAATTCACGAGGGAATTGTAAGATGTGGGATCAATAATGTTTGCAGATCATTTGTCATTGTAAATGGGCAGATATCTACATTCTTCATTCTCATTCAAAAAGTCAAATGGAAGCTGAAATGGTGAGAGACAAAAGAAGACAAACAACAACAACGCAAAAGAAAGCAAGTGGAGTACTTAGGGAGTGATTGCTATGTATATATACATTTATATTCTGTTTAGTAATTATAGTTATTTTGGTGCACTAACTAACTAATCCCTTTATGCTAACTTTTATATTGTGTGAACTAATATTATTGTCCTGTGTAAAAATGTCTATCATGTACTTCCAATAATATAAAAATTTATAATTGTAGTTTGTTGTAACTACACGTTTAATGAACTTAAAATATCTATGTTGGGCGAAAAAGTGGGTGTAGGATTCAGACTCAGAAGTGCACTATCTTTGAGCAGTCTGGTGACTGAGGAGATGAACACTGCGAGTGTGTTTGCATCGCGCACATCAGCTGGTAGTCTATTCCAAATGACTGAAAACTTATTTAAGAAGAAGTTGTACCGCATGTAAGTCTGACAATGCTCTGTAGCAATTAGGTTGTGATGATTTCTAAGATTGTAACTGATGACAGCGGTAGGTTTAATTATTGGCTCGGAGGAGTGCACGAGCAGATTAGTTAGCTTGTAGTAAAAAATCAGGTTTAGCTTAAGACGTCTTTTCCAGAGTGGTTCTAAACTTAGTCTGTCGCAACGTTCATAGAATTCGAGACCACTTTCTAAACCAAGAATTCTTAAGGTGAATTGCCGTTGCACTCCTTCTAACTTAAGCTTATCATTTTGTCTGAGTCCGCTAAGAATAAACGGGCAGTATTCTAAAATAGGTCGGACACATACTTTATATAATAAAACCCTAGTTTCACAGCAAAAGAAATTGCGAATTATGCATCCTAGGAGCCTTCGTGTTTTACGTCTGGCATAATCAGTTTGTTCAGAGAACGTTAAGTTACTAGAGTATCTGATACCGAGATCTACGACTGAGTTGAGCTTGGCTAGTTTACGTCCATTTATTTCAAGATTCAGGTCAAGGTTACTGTTTCCGATACAAATCCAGCCGCATTTATCAATGTTGAACTTTAGACATGATTCAGTACACCATGTTGCGAGACTACTTAGTTCAAGATGTATTTTATTTGCCATATCGCTTAGTTCATGAGCGTAGCAGGAGTAAACGACTTTGAGGTCGTCAGCATATAGGAATGATTTACCTGAGGTGAAGCAGTTGCAAATGCTGTTAATGTATACTGTAAATAAAAGTGGACCTAGGACACTACCTTGCACAACCCCACTTGTGATCTGCCTAGGATGAGACAATACAGATCCAACCTTGGTTATTTGTACCCTATTGCTTAGAAACGATTTTAACCACCTCAGTAATGGATTGCGAATACCACATGAATACAGCTTCTCAAAGAGAATACTGTGAGATACCATGTCAAATGCCCTAGATATGTCGAAGTAGAGAACAACAACTAGCTTACGTGCTTCGCGACTACTAGTGATGCAGTTGAAAAAGTCGAAGTGGCAAGTAACGCAAGACCTATTTTTGAGAAATCCGTGTTGAGACCATGTAACAAGATTTTCCTTAAGTAGATAGTCTGACAACTGATCTTTGACAACTTTCTCCATGATTAGAGAGACAACTGAGGTTATATTTATGGGTCTGTAATTGAGGACGTTTGCCTTATCACCGGATTTATAGTGTGGAATTATGAAGCTAGTTTTCCACTCATTAGGGTAAGTTCCAGTGTCCATAGATATTGAGAAGAATTTAAGAAGTAGTAGGGGTATATCACACCCACTGTTTTTGAAAATTAGAGAAGCAAGGCCATCCAGTCCCTTGCTAGTAGAGGGTTTAGGGCTTTTAACTGCTTGCTGTGTTAATTGATTGATGAACACTACACTTCCGAGGAACCTCGCCTAGATTACTAGGTCACTAGTATTCTAGCCGGTCCCAAGCCCGGATAAAGAGGGAGGGTTGGGGCGTGGTGCTAGCAACTCCACCCCCAAAACTTAACCAAATCGCTACAGAAACTTCAACGCACAAATATATTCAAAATTCTAAAATTACAAATAGTGACCTTATTTTTCGCTGGAATCGGGGAAGTGAAATGACGCGGGCTGGTGAAAGCCTTCGGGAAGCCAGTCAGCCGATGTGCCTTCTTTCGATGAAAGCGAAAATAAGGATGGGGACGTGGAATGTTCGTACAATGTACGAAGCTGGGAAGGCTGCTCAGGTAGCCGCAGAAATGAGGAGATATAGAATAGAAGTGTTGGGAATCTGCGAGAGCAGATGGAACGGATGTGGAAGGAGCCAACTATCAACTGGAGAGACAATAATCTACTCCGGTCACCCAGAGGACAATCACGAGCACACCGAAGGAGTAGCCATCATGATGTCACCAACAGCGGCTAAAGCTCTCATGCAGTGGGAACCAATCTCCTCCAGGATAATGACAGCCAGGTTCAACTCAAAAGGAAAAAAGGTTACAATCATTCAGTGCTACGCGCCTACAAACGCCTCAGAACATGAGAAGAAGGAGGATTTCTACAGTCAACTACAAACAGTAATGGACAACGTCCCAAAGAGCGATATCAAAATCCTGATGGGTGGCATGAATGCGAAACTGGGAGGAGACAATACAGGAAGAGAACTCACCATGGGTCGTGAGGCCCTCGGTGAAATGAACGAAAATGGTGAACTCTTCTCAGACTTCTGCGCCTTCAATGATTTGGTGATTGGTGGTAGTGTGTTCAAACACAGGGATATACACAAGGCAACATGGATTTCACCAGATGGACACACCAAAAACCAGATAGACTTCATTTCAATCTCAAGGAAGTGGAGACGGAGCCTACTGGACACAAGATCGAGGAGAGGAGCAGATGTGGGTTCAGACCACTATCTGGTACAAGGGACTTTCAAGGTGAAGCTGAAAGCCTCGAGGATACCTGGGGATAGGCCACAATGCAAGTTCAACACGCAAAAACTGAAGGACACAATCACACAGGACATTTTCACTGCAACTGTCAGAGCAAAGCAGGAAACACTACGAGGCACCACCCAGGAATCATCCGTGGAAGACCATTGGAACTCTCTGAAGGTAATTTTCAACGAAACGTGCTCAACGGTTTTAGGAAGAAAGAAGAAACAAGACAAGGAATGGCTCTCAACAGACACTTGGAAACTAATGGAGGAGAGGAGAAAGGTGAAAGAGAAAATGATTCAATGCAAAGATGGACAAGAGAAAGAGACGCTGAACTCAACTTACACAGCACTGGACAAAGAAGTGAAGAAGAGTGCCAGGAAGGACAAAAGACAATTCTACGACAACCTGGCTACTGAAGCTGAGAAGGCAGCAGGCAAAAGGGACCTGAGGACACTATATCAGATAACCAAGTCTCTATCCGGGAAGAGATCAACACAAGTGAAACCTATAAAAGACAGCCAAGGGAACCCAATTACCAAAGAAGAAAGACAGATTAAACAATGGGCGGACCACTTCAAAGGACTCTTGAACCGACCACCACCTACAACCCGTCCAGTAATACCAACAACAGCACGTACACAACTGCAAGTTGACACCAATCCTCCAACGAAAACTGAAGTCATGAATGCAATCAAGCTTCTGAAAGCTGGAAAAGCAGCTGGACCAGATGGAATACCCCCGGAAGCACTGAAAGCGGACCCAGAAACGACGGCAGATATGCTGACTCCATTATTGCAAAAGATCTGGAAAGAGGGAAAGGTGCCTACTGACTGGAGGAAAGGTTACCTGGTGAAACTACCAAAGAAGGGCGACCTGGGACTCTGCAAGAACTGGCGAGGAATCATGCTCCTGTCGACGCCAAGTAAAATCCTGAGTCGCATCATCCTGGAGAGAATCAAGGACGCGCTGGATACAGAACTCCGACCAGAACAAGCTGGATTCAGGAAAGGCAAATCATGTTCTGACCAAATTGCAACTCTACGCATTATCATCGAACAAAGCATGGAATGGCAATCAAATCTCTACCTCAACTTCATAGACTTTGAGAAGGCCTTCGACAGCGTTGACCGCGAAGTAATTTGGAAACTACTCGAGTACTACGGCGTACCCCAAATATTCATCAACCTTATTCAACAGCTGTACGACAACGGCACATGTCAAGTGATCCACAACGGAAAACTCAGCGAAGCGTTTGGAGTAAACACAGGAGTCAGATAAGGGTGCTTATTATCACCAATGATATTCCTAATTGTGGTGGACTGGATTATGCGTCAGACAGTGGGAAACGAGAAGACAGGGATATCCTGGACCGACGTGAAGAACCTAGAAGACCTGGATTTTGCGGATGATTTATGTTTGATGGCACACAAAATCGAAGACTTACAAGCAAAAACCGACAAACTGGTCGAAGAAGCAGCAAAGACAGGACTCCAGGTGAACATAGACAAGACGGAGGTTATGAAAATAACCAACCAACAACAACAACAGCAGCAACATCCAGTGCCAATCACCATCAACGGGAGGGATTTGAAAGAGGTTACTTCATTCACTTATCTGGGGAGCATTGTCTCAACCACAGGAGGAACAGACGAGGATGTCAAATCGAGAATCAGGAAGGCGAGAAACACATTCATCAACCTGAAACCAATCTGGAAATCTTCGTCACTCAGTATCAACAACAAAATTCGGATTTTCAATACAAACGTCAAGTCAATTTTGCTTTACGGATCAGAAACTTGGCGGGTCACAAGGAATATTTCCAACAGATTGCAGACCTTTATCAACAACTGTCTTCGCTCCATACTGAAGATTAGATGGCCAGAAAGAATCACAAACAAGAAGCTATGGGAACAAACGAAACAGGAACCAATCGCTCAACAAATATGCAGGAGGAAGTGGAGATGGATTGGACACTCGCTGAGGAGGCCGTTGAGTGACATCGCGCGTCAAGCCCTCGAGTGGAACCCGAAAGGGAAGCGGCGAGTGGGACGTCCAAGGGTGACATGGAGGAGATCGTGTGAGGAGGAGATGAAACAGTATGGAATAACATGGACGCAAGTGAAAAGAACAGCACAAGACAGAAGCAAGTGGAGACGTGCAGTTGAAGCCCTATGTTCCACTAGGAACCCAAGGGAACAATAATAATAATAATACACTTCCGAGGGAAGAGCTAGTAAGGGGGCCGGTTTCACCAGGAATGCGCGTTTCCAAACTGAAGTTTGCAAACCAATTACTGAATATTTCACAGATAGTGGCAGGCTCATTGTAGATAACTTTGTCATGAAGTAAACAGGGGATGTCCATCGTCGACTGCATTCGTTTTTTAAGTGTTGTTAAGTTATAAACTTTGGAGGTGCTTTCAAGTGCCCTTATTTCTTCGTCGAGGTCCTTTTGAGAGCGTTGGCGCTTGATAGATTCAAGAGACTGATGGATTGAGTGCAGTAGTGATATATCCTTAGTGGAATAGTACTGTTTTTTCAACTTCCTTAACTTATTGCGGCATGCCCTCGAAATGTATTCAGCTTGGTGTCTACTTAATTTCACTACCTTCTTAGGAGCAACAGTATCTAGACAAAGGATAACATTCCTGTAAAATAAGGACACTACAGTCTCCAGGGAGTCAGTGGTAAAATATTCATCCCAGTGACAGAGTCGAATGAGTTCTTGGACTAATCCCCAGTCTGTATGTTTGTAACTGTATTTAGTGGTGAGAAAGGCAGAGAGCAGAGTACCATTCTATGGTCACTACTGGAAAATCTGTTACCAACATAGGTGGAGACTGGGATTGTGTCATGACAAAACACAAGGTCCAACATGTTGTCGCCATGAGTAGGTGTCTGGACGTGTTGTTGCCATCCATAACAATCGATAGTGGCAAGTAATTCGTCGAAGCGTTGGGGGCCGGAACTACTTAACCAATTGACTTCTGGAAGATTGAAGTCCCCTGCAATTATTTTGTAATTAGTACTAAACGATGAGGCATGTGCGAATGATTTAGCTAATAACGCATCAGTTTCTTTGGTTGAGCTTGGTGCTCGATAAACACAGCCTATGAGAAGCTTGTACTTATCTCCTTGTAAGACGACCCAGAGTGAATCAGGTACATCGTTCAGTATTTCATCTTCCACCTTACTGGCTACGAATGAGTTATGTATATATATGAGACATCCTCCACCACGCTTGCAGTCTCTATTTGCACGGTGTACAGTGTAATCATCTATGCCTATATGCACATCAAGTACAGAGTATGAGCACCATGATTCAGTAATCAGAGCTACCTAATATACCATGAAATTTACAATAATTGTATGAATATGTTTAGTGCCCACTGAAAATGAAGGCTAGACTAAAGCTTAGGATAGTCGCATAATTAAAGCTGATTGAAAAAATCAAAATGAATCGATTCTCGCCTGGGGCACTTCCTGTTTCGTGGATGCATTTGTCAGTAGCATTTTGATACTATGCTTTTATGCTTTCATAGAACTGGTTTTCGATGGCTTCCAAAAGTTGTTGTGCAGTTGGTAGCAGAAAACGTGGCCATGTAACATGTCAAGACTTAGGTGAAAATATACAGCAAGAAAGGACTGGGTCAACACAAAACACATTGGACTCATCAATCCTGGGAAACCAACTAGTTAAGCTGATTGAACAGACTGGCTTCAAACAAAAACGAAGTTCATGGTTGCGATGTGGTTACATTTCCTGCTAGACGTGAGTTTTGGTCGACTGCTGACTTTTTAGCCTAGCCCACCTAAACCGAAGGCCAGGATTTTGTCAAAACCACCATAGTTAGTGACGGCAGGATAAAAATGTTGCTGCTGCTTAAAGATGTGCTTATTTTCAGTAATATGAAGGGACTACAAAGATAAGCAATCACAACACAACGTAGACGCCAAGCTGTTTTCCTTTGAATAATTAACCATCAACCATGTGTTCCAATCCGTACGTATGGACAAAATTAGTAGAAGGTTAAAAAAATTCAATTCACCTGACTTGTTGGACTACTTCGATCTCTGGTACGATGTTTGGTCGCCTCAACTATAGACGTGGAATGTTCCGCGGATATTTAACGAAACATTGTATTCAATTCCTAGGCAAACAAGACGCACAGGTCAGTTAGATTCAGTGAACTTTATCCGAGGTTTCTAAAAGTAGTAGGACGCCATACAGCCATGCATCTGACTGTTATCCTCATACTACTGCATACTCAAGTGTTAGATGCCCTATCCACAAAACTGTCCCTGTAACTGTACTTTAAACTATAGGCAAATGGGTAATGCTGGCTTGTTCGGAGAAAAACCTTTTGTCGAAAACAACGTGGCTTCCTCAGAAGCTGATTCTGTCTCACAGTGCTTGCTACGGTAAGACAAGGTATTTCTGGGCTAGGGGTAAAAAGAAACGCGTTTGCATTTGTTGTGAAAATTTCAGTAATAAATTCGACAAAGTGTTCATGAAACTGGAAATTTTTAGGGTCACAGGTTGTCTGCAAACGTGAACCAAAGAATTTCCTGTTTACAAGAAAGTAAGGGTAAAGACTTAATCATGAACTCGCAGCTGGAACTGGACAGGTGGAACAAAGCTATATGAAACACAGTAGATGACGTATATTTATTTGTTTTTAATGAGTCAGCGAATTACCGAATTTCCTACAATTCATATGATCTGGAAGTTGACGACACGAGGGATGACATTAACATGCTTACAATGCAAATAGGTTTCAGCTTTTTGTTAGGTTGATTCAGAGGATTAGTGAGTCTCATCAGATTAGTAATGTACGCAAATGGCAATGAATATCAGCTCAGGCATCACTGAGATAAAATCTTTTCTCCTGTTGAGAAGCACCATGGTATGGGTGTTATAGAAAGTATCCGACTTAAATTACAGAGCGCTTTCGTTCGCCTTCACATTGAGGCTTTAGGAAATGTGGGTGAGAATCAAGGCGGATACAAGACTCACCAATGATATTATCTCTGGTGTTGCCTACAATAGTAGACTGCAACTAAGAATCCAGCCCTTTCCCGGAAGAGGACTCACACATGTTGGTAAGAGTTCAAAAATCAGACAGTACAGCTCTTAATACGACTGATTTATCTAGACACAAACTAAATGACGGCAAGGAAGATATATAAATAGGTCGTTCATAATTTCATGGGGCTTCTGTTGTCTTTGCTTTTAATTTTAGTAAGCTATCATAATCATACAGATCTTAGCAGGAATGTTTAAAGGCCAATAACGGACTACATATCTAGGAATTGGTTATACAACTGAGTCACCTATTATGGTAATTGACTCCAGAAGAAGGTGAGACACTTTCCGTCCAGTTACGATTGGAATAGATAACGACAGATACCTACTAGAAAAGAAGTGACAAAGGTCATAAACTTCCTGAATCTCACTCAAAATCTGAAATCTAAAATCTCGGCTTTTCATACCGGTGACTTGGATGCATTTCCAGAAACGTGTTGTTTTGTTGCATAACGACAGTGTATCATTAGTGCGCGTGAATTGTTCGGGCGTTATGACGCGCTGTGATTAAATATGTTGTCCGACGCATACGGTTCATTGTTAGATTCTGTCGATTCATATTACTGTGGAAATAGCTAGTTATGGGAAATTCTAGTTCTTCTAGTAATGATCAAAGCAGCTGGATAGCCGTTTCTGCTGTAAGTCCCATCGTATGTTCCGTACTCTGTCATTATGCTGATATATTATCAGTTTGTCTCGGTGACATTTAGCGTTAGTAGTTTCGTGGTTTGCTTCATACAGAGAAGCAGACTCATAAATCCTGATGAAGTGAGGACTAATCACGCGTCATACTGTATTGTGAAGATGCTAACGATGATCTAAAGACTCGTTATAAAGCGTCGTGATCTGTGCCACGATGTTCATTGTGGCGGAGACACTTGTCGGATAAAATTCCTTTAGATCATAGGGTTTTCTAGGTGTTTGTCGTTGTAGAATCTTCAGATATTGAGTTAGATTTGAACATGGCATGTGGAATTCTCCGGCAAACTTGGCTGTATTGTATCGGCAGCACGTTGTTAGATTTCGAAGTATGTTAAAGGCTTTTTGCTAAGAACATATAATTTCTTAATAGGGAAAACTTCTAAAGACTTGTCTTTGGCTCTATGACAACAAACCTTATTTAAGGCCCCGCATACATTCTTGTCACGTGTGTTTAGCTTTCAGTCATGCGGCCCTAATGCAAGTGCAGTCTCAAACAGAATGAATGTCTAGCTAATTAAAGTCCTGGACACCCTTTTAAGGTCCCCAGGCCGCCGTCTTTCTGTGTGATAAAAAGAGCTGTTTATAGTAGTGTAATGGTCAATTTGATGTCATATAGACAATGAGCTTATAAGTCTTACCCACGTAGGAATCCATAAGAATAAGATTATGTGCGACTTAGTTATCTGTAGCAGCATAGTATATCCTAGTAAATTACACAATAATTTCAGTATTTTTATAATTTATTGTGCCATTGTAATTACAGTAAATAATAAAACTTTTGGGTTTATTGGTTCTTTTGTCAGTTTTATATCCTAAAGTTTACTATTTGCAGGCGTGTTGACTGTAACACTACTTTTAGTGGTTTTAGAGTTCCGATGGTCAACACATATTTACATTGACCGAAATTATGCAGTTTGTAGACATATGACTCACTGGCTCATGCTTACGGTCCTGTGTTTGAATCCCGCCCCACATGCCATGTAACTGGTTAATATCATCAGCGTTCTCACAATTTGCAGCTTACTGTCTGGGAACATAAAATATCTGCTCATCATTAGAGCTCAAACATATATATATACCTACATATTAAAACCATCTTGATAAGCGTTTGAATTATAGCCTTAGAAAGGTAACAAGTTTGTTCACTTTTGGCTAAGTCGCAGTATGAGTATGTAGAAACCCACTAAACGCAACCTTTAGTTTTATAAACCCTATTCAAGACTACTTAGTGATTGACTAGTTGTGCCTACTTTGAAGTACAAGCGGATAAACAAGAATAAAGTGCCGTTTGAAATAAAACTGACCGGAGTACGGTATTTTTGTAACATTTAGTTCCCTTCATGAATTTCAACAGAGCAATAAGACGTAATGTATCTGAATCGTATAATGTGTTTGTGCAATACATTTCTAACAATCTGATAACTCTAGTGCTTGTGATGTATATATATATATATATATATATATATATATTTGTATGTACATATATTGATGGATCAATAAAACGGTGTATTTATAGAAAACCCACCTGTACGGGGCAGTATCTCAATTACCACAGCTTCTGTCCGGTTGGATACAAAAGATCTTTAATGAGGTACCTCTGTAGAAAACTCCAAGGAGTATGCTTAAAAGACGCACTTGAAGGTGAGGAATGAAAACTGACACAAACTGTGGCTAATAGTAATTATCTGGAGGAGTTCACAAGAAGATATAAAGTGGTCAGAACACCGAGATTCACTCTCCAACTCGCCTCTAAGAAAGACGTACGTATCAGGCTACCATGTATGGGTGATCATATCAACCTGGTAACTAGACAAATATTGATTACTGCGGTTAAAAATTTTTATGCAGCGAAGGTAAGAATAATTGAGCATGTGAAGTCCGCATATCCATCTAAGCCTTAAGAACTTGCAAAAAATGATGTCACATCCCACTGTAGCTACCACTTTAAGTGTACGTGTGACCACACACATAGAGAGGGCTCATCGATCTTTACAAGTAAATGGTTCAGAGCGTATTCCTAATTGACTTTGAACTCATTAACAGTGAGAACAGACGACTCTTCTATTGCAAAACATATTTTAGAGACAGGACATAGAATTGATGTTTACACATCTTTTAAACTTATCTTTAAAACGTGTTCAAGGCGTAACCTAAAGTTTGTTGAAGACCTAGCAATTAGGGAGTTTATGCGTTCAAAAACAATTCCTCATCACACTATATCTTCCTATGTGAACTTTGTTTTGATGCCAGAGAAGATATATTATTACCTCTGGTTTAGTGACTTCCATTGTTATTTTGACCTTCAATATGTCCTTTTAACTTGACCTATGTCGATTTTCTCACCTCTTAACGATTTATTTTTGTCTTGTAGCATGATGGGACTAATCCTGTTTTTGAGCCCTCACTTCGGTCAGTAGTTGAAAGACGATCTGTTTTTCCTTCCAAGAATGTCTTAAACAATGGTCAAATATCCTCTTCTATGCTTCCAACACAAGCGGTATCTGATTCTTCGCAAAATTTCGAACATTTACGTTATCAGTCGTACACTGCAAATTACGTTTCTGATATTCTTCAACATTCTAAGGGAACAAAAAGAACTAATGATTTTCCAAGCGTTCCAGTGACCGTTGCTAGTGCAATAACTGTTGGAAACAATTCATGCTTTCCAAATACACATCAGTCTACAAACTTTCCAGCAACTCAGCAGCCAGTTAACCTTCAGGAAAATTCCCTTGTACACATACGAAACAATGCGGCTCATTCTTCCTCTCAGATACCCACAGAAGGACAGTTCGTAGCTCTACATGATTATGTTAAACGTGTAGACGATGATCTGAATATGACAAAAGGTCAAATATTCAATATACTTGATAACTCGCATAGTGATTGGTGGTATGCTGAATGCGTGTCTACTGGGAATCGAGGTTACGTACCCAAAAACCACTTAGCAGCTGTCACTAGTTTGGAGTCGAATGAGTAAGTAATTTTCACAACTTAAAAACGATGTAGTACCCATCACTGTTCCAAAATAATGTTCTGAGTGTGGTTGGATGGTTTATTTTTGAGGCACTTCGCTTTGGCGGTTTATGGCAATTTAAAAAAGTAATATAACGGACTAACAAATTGCAGTTACTTGGTGGTGAACTAATTAGCAATATTTTCAATCGCTTCCACCATCATGGGACAATCTTTTGGTTATCATTACTTCTTCAAACTGGAGAGGACATAGGTACCGTATTACAAAATACAGAGTAAGACTAAGAGGCATAAAACGTGAGACTAATAAAAAATAGGAGTGATATGGTAACGGGACTGATAAATCCAGAAGAATTTTTTAAAGTTTGTTTTTACTTTTCCATGAAAGAGGAAGGAGATTGCCATTGATTTACGTTTTGATTCGTATCTTCCTGTGTCTCCAACCATAATTGCCTCGTTTTCAGTATCGGTACATAAAATAGTAAAGTACTAATAAATCATAAGCTGGAATAATTGCCTTAAAAGAATCTCTTCTGCTTTCAACTAATCTCAGATGAAAGTCGCTAGAACTGTGCATACAAACTTTTGCAGATCAAAACTAATATTTCCACGTGAATTGTTAAATGATAGCCTTCATCACACCTAGAACACGTTCCGTACTATTGCGGTTTTATTTGCATGATTTTGCCCATATAATCAAGTAATCTAACCACTGTGTTCGAGTCGTCCTCAGCCTGTATTAGCCAGTTCTTGGTTGTAGGAGAAAATGTGCTCATCAGTACGTCGTATCCTTGATATTTTGCAGTCGGACTGACATTGTAATAAAGTTAAAGGTCATCCGGACCTCTATACTTCTCTCTAGCTGAAGACCAGAAACACTGTGGTACACACCCACCAGTACTTACATGGAGTTTTTACTGCTTCTGACGTTGCACCACACAAATCTGTAATTTTATGTTTGCAAACATATTAGTTCTTTGATAGCAAAAAACGTATACCACATGAATACAACACTCGATTTACTTAGACAATAATCACTAACTTTAGAATTCTTTTGAGCATCTCAATTTGCAAGGAGAGAATGAACTACTTGAGACACTGGAGAAAAGTGATTCTGTATCATTCTGTCAGCAGACTTCTAAGGGGCCATTTCAGACACTGGCCCCGCAAAATGATTAGAGGAATTTCATGTCAAGAAACATGTTACTAGCAATGAATGTTTTGTTCTTTAATTATGTAGCTAAGATGATTCACGCCACAAAACAGCTTTTGCACATGTATTACAAAATGAGTTGAGTGTGATGGTGGGGAATATTTTTGGTATAGCTGGTATCGAATTGCTTCACTGATCATTACTACCTACGTTGCGTGGAAATTTTCAAATATGTATAAAATATCGGTCTCAGTGAACTATTCTTTCCCAGACACAACCTGCAGGAAATATGTATCTTTTGAATTAGGCTTCAAAATGCTTTATCCAACGTTCCAAACATTCAGATCTTGCATATTTTACTTATCTAAAACTTCTTCAGTAACACCACATCACCACAAGTGGTTTGAATGCGATAGATCAGCTTTAGGCTTCTAAGTGTTTATTTCCACCTTAACTCGTTCACCCTAGACTTGTTCATACTAGTATATTTATTGTCCATTGTGGCTGACTTTGTTAAAAACCCGATCGGCATTCTCATAGGCTCTGTGTCTCCAAGTGTGATGTTCCTCTGTACTAAGGTAATCATTGAAACCACTGCTTTTCATTTTTGTAGGACCTCTTGTTTTCAGTGAAAGTAGTCCACTTTGAGTTCTAGGTGCACGTTATTCATTTTCGTCAACCCTTACACTTTTAGTCTAAGTTAAGATTACATTGTAACTGAATAAAAATAACTGTCGATTGGGATACATTTATTAAAGTCTTTATCCTGGTTTTATCGCAGCACTGACTTTTGTTATGCGCTGTCATAAGGTCCTTTAAGTAAATGTGCCTGTGATTCACTTTCTTTGGAGATAAATAAAGCAGTTATTTGCGGTATTTCATCAAGATCTTGCATCCAGGATTCCTCCAAATTGTAGCGAAAAGCATCTTTTGCGTGATTTTCAAGGAAGCACAGTTATCAATGAAAGACATAAGTTGTTTAATAATAGCTCAAGTAGGTGTCATAGTGGGAGACGCCTTTTCCAAAGCAGGTGTTAAGTCGATGAGAGAGCTGAAACAGATTTCAGTTTCAGTTGATAGTGAGCTGCTGAAGAAAATAAGAAGTCGAAAATGAAAAATAACTCAAATAAAAAATGATGCATATGAAAACATAACAGCAAGATTGGTGATTGGATATAACTAGGTATCACACAGTTATGGAAGCATAATAAAGGCCTCATTTTAGTGCTTCTTATCATTATGTTTATTCTCTGTTTCACCCGCCGTCTGACTCTAAGCAATATATCAGTGGTCGACTTTTTATAATTGCATATAACTGGGATAGGTTCTACTCCTCTTAATCATTTCCATATCCCACTTGTACCATCGGTTAGATACTAGGCGTACTCACATTTCGTTGGTTGATTTTTCGTATTTACCAATCCACTGATAAATTGTGGACATTTTTACTGTTTTATATTTGTTCGAATACTCTCTATAAATGATGCCACTAAGTACTGACTTGCAAGTGAGTACAAGTATGGGTTATTTCTGAGTGGAGTATAGCATCACATTCATCCTTTGGTCTCCTGAGACATTTACAAATACATCAGAACTAACAAATAACATTGTTGTGATTTGTAAACAATTAAATAAATTATGTCAGATTATTGGATTACGTTTATTTACCACGTCTATATGCATTTTTCAGGTAAAATAAAAAGGGTATGGGGTGAAATGGTTTATAAATGCCTAAACCAGGTTCACTTTTAATTCTGAAACAGTTTGGGCATTTGGTAGATGATATTCATTATTATAAAAGTCTCTGTGTCTCTCAATGAATGAAGACAAAACGATATTTTTTTCACTAACGTTTCGCCACTAACCGTTAGTAGCTTTATCAAAGTATTACTAAACCAGAATTCACAAAACCCAGCTCTCATATAGTAATTTAATCATCTTTCTTCAGCATGAGGTGATTTTTATGTTGTCAAGTTGGTCAGTTGGTAAAGATAACAAAACCATGTGCAGATTGTCGTATCTGATAAGCGTATAAAATTGTAAAACAGCATGTGTTTACATAATAAAATTGCGTGTCACATTTGTGTTTATTTTGTCACTTCACGAGGGGGTTGCAGCCAGGTCAAATTCTACATCAATGCATCATTCCTATTCAGACAATTTGGATTCCATTTGATATGAAGTGCTTCTGATATTAGACGTTCTTTGTGATTTCTGAAATTTCTCTTGATTATTTCAATATTGTCAAAATCAGTTTTGTGGCCGGATTTTATAGCTTTTCTAGTTCAACTGGATTTCTCGGTGGTCAAACAGATGCTCCGTAGTGATAAGGCTGTTAGCACTAAATAGCAGAACGTCAGTAAAAACAGTATCCCTTTCGTTCTTTATTCAGTAGAGTGGTTTAGCTTGCTGATTATTGCACTTAGTTTAGAAGTTACATCAGCATTAATAAGCTGCTTGTTGACAGGTTTCTCACCCCAAGTGGAGAAGACCAGTTTGGCATTTGCTAACTTAGGTTACTTTCAGTAGCCTTCACAGGACGTTTTTACTATGCAGAAGTTTTCACTGTTAACTGTAAAACATAGTGATAGTGGCAAATATAAAAGCTAAATGATATTTGATCAAAGTTGCGGTATTTTTGCCGTGTATAACACTATGTGATTTATCAAAATAAAATCTTATCTATAATAGAGCTAGATGAAAGAGTATTTAAGTAATACCGAGGTCTGGTTCATGTCATTACTTAAAGACAGGTTGATGTATAAAACTGTGAAGCATATGCTACACCTTACAAACTGCCATCCTCCTCTACGAGCAACGTCAGTAAAACTAGGTTGAAAAAGTTTCGGGTAATCAGTGCTAAATGTGGCGTCAATACATAAAGTGGTTGGTTGTGGGTCTAAAGCAAGTAGGAATCTGCAGATTACTTAGTTGAATTTCTTGGAAGGATCGTAATCATTGGTTTAGAAACGTACTGATGTGATCCAGTATCGTTCACACTATCGTAGATCTTCACTTAGCTATTATCTTCGCCATGCCTATGTTCGCTTATTTTAGTGTCCTCTAGTTTTTATTCTCTTCATGTTTTGAAGTGTCGCAACTTAGACTGATGCACTTCTGTTTAAAAATTCACTTCAAATATCTTTACTTTGTGTTTTATGTAAGATATTTCATCTTTAACTATTGACGTTATGATTTTACAACTACTCCTATTGTGACGTTTTTAGCGCGTCATAGTACTGAGACCCATTATGCTTCAGTCATTCAATTATTTACCTCTACAACCATGAATTCATTTATCAGGTATAATGTATGACTTGCAAATCTTGTCCATCTACGGTCCTAATTACTGTGATATCGGTGGCAGGACTAATTATTAGGTTAATATTAAAATTCTTTTGTATGAACAGACATCAAGTTATGATCTCTAGGTTGTCTTGAAAAAAAAAACATAACTAAATGCTAATTGGAATGGTCCTCAATTTTAGAATATTGTAGATTCCTGAATAAGATAAAATACTCTAGTAAAACATTCTTCGTAATGCAACATATCCACTATTTTCGCATAGTAATCTTTCGATTTCCCTACAAGTTTATTCATTAATTATTAATCCTGTGCAGATGTGTGAAGTTTTGTAATAAGGCACTTCCTTTTTCGAATATATGCTATTAGCGCTGTACTAAGAATACTGACTCACTACCACGTGATTTTGACTTTTTCTTACTGGGTCATGAGTTCACACTTCGGAAACTAGATAGTAGCCTTAGCGCTTATGTAATGCGATTCATAACGGTCACTGTACTCCATGAAAAGTGTAGGAAACTTAAAAAGCTTTGCCACAATTGAAAAAAAGTAATGATAATATCATTGAAATAAATGTCTTAAAAAACAATTTCCAATGCCAAACAATGTTTCGATAATGCTGTGGTTTGATAATAAAGCATATTTTGTCATTATGAGCAGCAATATCAATAAATTCAGAAAGAAGTTATTGCTTAGAAATACACTGAGTGATAATAGCAAATACGCTATCAGGTATTTCAGCTGTTTATGAAAATGTGAGTTTTCGAATTCACAAACTACTTTTGTTCAATGATCTTCTCAACCGCTAAACTAAATTTCAGTAATTTCCATCAAAACCAACTTTTCATACTTGTGTTTATTACACTGATGACCTTACAATTACCTGTTTTAACCTTATCAAAAAGTTTTTTTATTATCGTAAATTGTGTTAACATTCATTCTTTCGGTTTTTAACGTACTAAACAATTTTATTTCGAACCCAGGAGGGTGCTTACACCTAGGATTCTAAGCTCTTGATAATACATGATTATTATAGTTTTTCTTACCTATGAGTGTATTGGAAATTAACTAATGGTTGATGGTTATAATTGTAGGTGGTATTTTGGAGAGCTGAAACGTGTTGAAGCGGAACACTACCTTCAATTACCGGGCAATGATCATGGCTCCTTCTTGGTTCGGATTAGTGAATCCCAGTCAAGTGAATACTCCTTATCAGGTGGGTTTTAATTACTATAGGAGTGTTAAATAGATATTTTATAAATGTATAAAAGCAGGTTTGTCCTGTTTTGTTTTTCATGTAAGCTAGTAATATATCAATTTCTGGTATTGAAGTTTACACAGAAGTCTTTAAGACTAGGTAAATTAGTAGACAGTATGGAAATTAAAACTGCTACTAAGAATAGTACTGATAATTTGTCACTGAACTATATTTTTTTTATAAAAAGTACCACGCATCCGAAGTGTGACTATCCGTCAACGTACCGCATAATTTAATTTGTACCGAATTTCGGCATAACAAAGGAATCAATAAACATCACCGCCCCTAAATTCTGTAGACTATATGCTTCTATAATAAAAGTTGGACAATCTTTTGGAATCCCTGCAGTCAGTGACGGGAAAACACACACTGGCTAACCAGTCACAGGTCTTGACAGAGATTGGTTATATAAGTCTCAATAACTTATCGTCACTTTTGCATGCATTCCACTGTGACAATAAAAGAGATTCAACAAAGCTATATTCTAACTGTTCTGAAGTTGTTCTTTGGTTGCATTTATTAATCAGCAGTAATTTGTCGTTCTTTTTAGTATGGAAGTCAGGTTGACACTGTCCGAAAACTAATGTGTTAATCTTTGGATTACTTTGTTTAAACATTCAAGCTTGTCACACATCACAACAACACATCTCCACTTTGTTATGTTTTCTGCCGTCCTCTTCAGCTGGGTCCACGATTAAGCAAACTCTCTCATCTCTTCCTCACACAAGTAGAGTTGGAATTTGATCAGCACATGATTTGGATTTTCCGAATCTAGCCAGCTTGTTATGGTGGTGCTGGCGGATTTCTGTATCCAGTGCACCCTCTATTATCTCCAGGATGATGCGACTCAGTATTTTACTTGGCGTGAACAAGAACATTATTCCACGCCAGTCAGTTCTTGCACAGGTCTAACTAGGTCGCCCTTCTTTGGCAGCTTGACGAAGTAACCCTTCTTGTAATCGGTAGGCACACTCCTTTCCTTCAAAAGTTTTTGTAATAATGGCGTGAGCACATCTGCCGTAATCTCTTGGTCCCACTTCAGTGCTTCGGGTGAAATCCATCTAGTCTTGCTACCCCCTCTGTCAGAATTCAGTAACTTGATCACAATTAGAATTTCTGCTTTCGTTGGAGGAGTAGTGTCCACTAGCAGGCAGTTGCGTGCGTGTTGTTGTTGGTAGTATTTCTGGGCGAGTTGCGGGTGATGGTCGATTCAAGAGTCCTTTAGAGTGGTCAGCCCATTGTTTGATTTGTTTCTCCTCCTTAGTGATCAGGGTCCCTTGAGCATCTTTTATTGGTTTCATCATCTGGGTTGATCTCTTCCCGGATAGCGAGTGACATGGTTATCTGATACAATGTCCTGAGAATTCTTTTACCTGCGCCCGCTTGTTATGCTTCAGTTGCCGGTTAGTGTGTCGTACAATCGCCTTTCGTCTTTCCCAACACTCTTCATTCCTCTCCTTATTCAGTGCATTGTACATTGAACTCAGCTTCTCCTTCTTCTGTTGTCCATCTTTGCATTGAGTCATTTCTTTCACCATCCTCCTCTGCTCTCCTTTCCTCTCTTTGATTAGCTTCCAGGTAGGTGTCGTTGACAGCCATTCCTTTTCGTGTCCCTTCCTTCTTCCTAGAACAGTCGTCCACGTTTCCTTGAATATCGCGCTCAGAGAGTTCTGAAGTTTTTTCACGCACGTTACCTCAGTGATGCCATGTGGTGTCTCCTACTTTGCTCTGATCTGATCTGTAGTGAAAGCAGGCATCCCTTGTAGTTCTGTCCATCAGTTTCTAAGTGTTGAACTTGAAATACAGTGGTCTGTCTCCATTTGTTTTGAGGGATTTCAGCTTCACCTTGAAGGTTCCTTGAACCAGATGATGGTCTGAGCCCGCCCACATCTGCTCTCCTTCTCGACTTTGCATCCAGCAGGCTGACTGCGTCTCCACTTTCTTGAGCAGAAGCATTGAGATGAAATCTATCTGGCTTATGGTGTGACCGTCAGGCGAGTTCCGTGTTGCTAGGCTTGTGTATGTGCTTGTACTTGTGCACGCTCCCTCCAATCACCAAATCACTGAAAGAGCAGAAGTCCGCCAGTAATTCTCCGTTCTCATTCATTTCTCCGAGCCAGAGCTTCTCCACCAATGACGAGTTCTTTCCTGTATTATCTGCTCCCAGTTCGGCTTGCACTCATATATCCCATAAGGATTTTGATGTCACCATTCGGGATGTGGTCCACTACTGTTTTGTAGTTGTCTGTAAAATTTCTCCTTCTCTTGTTGTGCGTTGTTTGTAGCACTGTGTGTAGCATTGGATAATTGTGACCTCCCTTCCTTCATTTTGGGTTGAATCTCGCTATGATAATCATTCATTCCTACTGTATTAGGGCTTCAGCTGCCACTGGTGACATCATGACAGCCGTTCACTGCTTCAGTGACCTTGTGGTTGTCGTTTGGGTGACCGGGGTTATTAATTTGGAGAGTTCACGCCCGTTACATCTACTCTCGAAGATGCGCAGCACTTCTATGCCATATCTTCGCATTCCTTTGGCTACCTGGGCAGCCTTTCCAGCCTCGTACATTGTGTGGACATTCCACATCCCCTTCCTTACTCTTGGCTTCATCGAGAGAAGACATATCGGCTGGTTGACTGGCTTCCCGAAGTCTGGCTTTCACCAGCCTGCTGTGTCATTTCGCCTCTCCGATTCTAGCGAAGAATAAGATTGTTATTTCAAGTTTTTGCATTTTTAATATGTATTCTTTGCGTTTAAGGTTTTGTAACACTTTGATAGGATTAGTGGTGTGAAGTTTCTATCCTCACTCCCAACCCTCCCTCTTTACCCGAGCTTGGGACTCACTAAAAGCTAACGAGCTGGTTAACTAGGCGCAGTTACGCTAGGCATGACAGTGCCAAATTGTGCATACCATAAAATAATGACTGTTTGGCTACCAAGATGATGTTTGTTGAAGGTAGACGCTTTTTAAATTTAGTATGTTCATAATTACCTAAAAAGCTTAATCGACGTTATCAACGCAGATGATATGCAGTTTAAACCTCGATGATAATTTATAAAAACAATTTACTAAATAATTACTAATGGTCTGCTTGTATGTAGATTGAAAAGGAGCAGCGCAAACAAACAAATATGTCAGGTTTCAAAATAAAACACAGTTTGTTTGTATTATATCCAAATACGTTACTACTCTAAAACTAGTCAAAAACAAAGCCACTTACGCTTACCTTTTATTTGATTACATATGTTTTAGTATTGTATAGGTCGTTTTTCTTGTGTTAACAATAGTTTAGACAAATGTTACAAGTGTTATCAAGCCTTTAAACTCATACGATAATAACATGTTTGTACTTGTATTTGAAATTAGTACAATCGAAGTACCAACTTTCTTTCCAGGTTTTATTTATTTAGTTTTCGTCCATATTGTAACTATTTGATATTATTCTCTGTGGCATTCTATATTTAGTAGTAGTAACGAGATAAACCTGGCGTGACTTGGTGATCGCTATGTTACTCTTATGAGACTGACGAAAGAATAATGTGCTATTAATATCCCATGTGTGTTTGTTCACCTATTCACCATTGTGACTTTTAATCCGGTAACTCATATAGTCTGTAAACCACCTTCTGCTTGAACTAAACCTCCTATATCAGCCCATCCTCTATTTTAAATTCTAGTGTATCTGAAAGTAAAATTTTCATGGATGTATGTTGTATTTCGGAGACACGCATACAAGACCCGAGTGTGGTCATTCACTTGACCTCACCCGGTCAACAAGGTGAATCTGCAAAATTCACTTTAAGGGTGTCGGGAGACCCCTCAGCTAGCTCACGAGGACTCGCAGGTGTAGGGATAGCACTGAGTGTTAGGGTGGAAAAATCACTCCTTGACTGGATCCCAGTAGATAGTCGTATGTGCGCGGTCCGCCTGAACGGGTCCGTTAAAAGAAGGAAAGACGGCGTTACCCGTCGTTGCCTTTTCGTAGTCTCCGCTTACGCCCCAACAGATTGCAGTTCGGATGAATTAAAAGATGACTTCTACCGGAAACTGTCTAATTTTCTGCAAACAGCAAAACGTTCAGACATAGTTGTTTTAGCAGGCGACTTCAATGCCCAAGTAGGGAAGTTGTGCCAAACTGAGAAGTATGTAGGTGGTACGTATAGAGTTCCCTGCCGACGAACCGACAACGGTGATCGTCTTCACCAGTTTTGCTCAGATAATCATCTGTTCCTAGTCAGCACTAACTTTAGGCACAAAGAAAGACATTATGTAACCTGGCGACCTCCATCACCAAATCAACGCTGGACTCAGATAGACCACATAGCCATAGGGTATCGTTGGCGAGGGTCAGTAGAAGACTGTCGCTCCTTCTGGAACACGTGCGTAGACTCTGACCACGCTCTAGTTCGCGCACGTTTATGCTTACGACTAAATGGACATAAAAAATTGACGGCAACGAAACAGTTACGTCCCCAACTAGATCGTGACACTGAGTCCTTATTTAAGGAAGAAATAGCGAAACTAGTTTCTGAGGTCGACAGCAGGACTTCCCCTGAGGTAGCCTGGCACAACATACAGTTAGCTATGGACACAGCCGTGAAAGCTGTGAATAAGCTAAAACCTAAAGTTAATAAGAGCAGATGCGTCCGCTCCTTGTGACTTATGATTTCCAATGCAACTGTTTTGTTCTTCGTTATTACTATCTCTTTGTCTCACACCTCTGTTTACGGTCTGCATTATGCATTTCTTCTAATTTCTTCTCTTGCTTTGTGTGTTACATAGAGTGTGGCGACTTGAACTGCTGCACATATGTGCAAAGTTCTATGTCGAAAACTGACCGTCTGAATGATGAAAAGATAACCCATCTGTAGGAACCATTTCTCTAGACACGGGACGAGATAACTTGAATGATAAAGAATATGAAGGTGTATTAGGTCGGTTGTGTTCGATTGTTTTTTCTATTCGGTTAAAGCTAAGTGAGTGTTAATTTCTTTCGGATCTTCAAAACATTTAAGTATATTTATCGTTAAGTACTAAAATATAATTACTATGAAATTATTAGCAGATAAATGTACTTATTGCTTTTCTGGGTTGGTTTAAATTATGATTTTCTCAATTAATTGGACTGCAATCTTACAAGACGTTTCCTCATTAGAATTAGCAAGAAAAGAAAGCAATTATGTTTCCTAAAATTCTCGAATTCAAATTGTAACTACACACGATAGAAAAAGACCATCAATTTTTTATACAATTTAAATTTTAGTGTACGTTTAAAAATAGGACACTGCGGTAGAGTATAATTGGTGTTTAGTTATTTATTGCAGCATAATTTAAAGTTTCACGATTAATCAGTTGTGCAAACTTATGAGTTATAGTTTGTTTCTGTTGCTTGGCTGATTATCGGTAGTCAATTTACCTAGCATTTCTATTTTATTGCCTAACCTTTGTAATCACACTAATACAACGGTTTATGAAGAAATAGAGAAAGGGAGAGCAGGAAAATGATATCATCCGTGTTGATAATCACCCATACAGTAATCAAGCTAGTTGATTTTATTACGGATGTGACCTTTATAAAATGCAACCATCCGTTGTGGATCGCGTTAGTTCTTTTCATATCTGTTACTTTTTGTTCGTAAATATTTCATTTTTAGAGCTCATATATTAATTATGATCGTTGATAAATCTTTTTTTATTGGTATTTGTTTCTTAAAACCGAATCACCTAATAGTGCAACAGACATTTAAAATGCAAGTATTTGACACATTGATCAAGTATAGGTTTTATTTTATTTCCGTCACTTAACTCTTATGGTCTCCTATATAATAACTAGCGAAATTGTGCCTGGACTAGTTATCATAATTGTATCAATTGTATCATATTGTGTAGTTAAGGTGTAACAACAGAAGACAAGGGCCAGACAACAGATCGTTTATTAAAGAAAATCAACACATATTTATAGATTTTAATGTACATTATTGTAGATTATTGTTAGTAGAATTGATTGGTTGTTTCTCACAGAAAGTTAACCTTGCATCTCATTGTGGCTGTGTCAGATCATCCATATGCTACTGTATCCGCCTACGCAAAGCCTTTGTTCTCATTTTCTCACCACCAATATTGGGGACATAAACATTGACGTCAATTACTGTTTACCAACTTTGGCTACCAGCCAGCTCTCACCACAAAGGTATCTTGCAATTAATGCGTTGTAAAGTGGGTCATGTTTCTTTTGAATTCCCACCAAACTCAGTCAGAAGGGAAACTAAAGAAGTTAGTTCAGCCATCATAGTCAGTCAAAAATGAAGTGGGGAAATTGCTCTGTTTTCCAAATTCCGTGACACTCACGTACTATTTTTTTTATTTGTTACATTTGCTTAAGCTCTCATTGATATAAGAATAAAACTTGTGCACTGTGGTAGAGTGTAATTCCATTATGGGTAAATTTTGTTTTGATAAAGTCTCACAGTGTTATACAGTAATGTTTACTGATGACGTTTTGAGTACAATTTATTGCTCATAATCATATCAAGGTAATCACACGACTTCCTAAATTCATTTATATAGATCCGTTGTTTTTCATTTGATTTGATTGATAGTAATATTTTCCAAATTTCTGGTATGAGTGATGAATCATCCCTATTGCATGTGCTGGGTGTAGATTCGATGAGCAAGGATTCAGTAATCAACCTCTCTCTCCACCTACCTAGATTACTTTTTAGAATTTTAACCCTCTCCCACCCTATTGTGTGGTTGTGTGCTAATGCATGCACTGCAATTGCTGACCTTTTTTCTAAATTACTTACCTTTTCGGGGTCAACCATTTTTACCTTAGCTAAATTCTTATGTTATGACAATCTGACTACCCCTGACCTACTAGTTTGACCTATGTAGTTGACCTGACAGTAGGTTTAAATGCCACCCTAATTCCTGCTTTATTTAGAATCCTACGTAGGGTCTCAGATGTCCCCTGTTTATATGGTATAAGTGTAGATGACTTATATTCTCTCTTATTTATGTTATTATTACTAGTTTCACAATTCTTTTTATTTTTGTTTTGGCCGTTTTCTATCTTCTAATGAATTTTAAAGGATAGTTATTTAACACCAACACCTCTTCTATCTGTTTTATTTCATCATTTAGGTCTTTTTTGTGCTACTTAGTGCCATTGCTCGGTTTGTTAAACAATGAACTAAGCCTGCCTTAACAGTTAAAGGATGAGATGAATTAAAGTTTAAATGTCTATTACCTTGATATGATTATGAGCAATAAATTGTGCTCGAAACGTCATCAGTAAACATTACTGTATAACACTGAGACTTTATCAAAACAAAATTTACCCATAATGGAATTGCTTAAGCTCTCTCATGATCTTAAATTTCTGTTCACTTAAAAAAAAATATGGGAAATTAATCGGTGCTATTCACGTTTTCATAAATCAGTAAGATAGCAGTTACTTCCATAAGTATAACGAAGTGGTGTGAAGACTTCTCTTTTGGCTAGTTCTGAAACTCCATTTAAGCGTGCAGCTGGAGAAAAGTTGGCATAGTGAGCACGAAACAGCTATATTCCTGATTTATGTAGCTTACGTAAACACACACGCAGTCTAGCAATAAACAAAATACCCATAAAATTTTAGTTTGTCAGACATTTTGCAAACGAACGTTCAAATTCTTAATTATTTCAGAATTACTGTAAGTTATTTTTCAGACATTTTAGTGTCATTCTTTTCTTCATCAGGTTTTGAAGATTTACTATTGTCCGATAGTGTATGCTTCATTTTATCCATATAATCCTATGCGGTTTACCTAAGCTACATAAATCTGGAATATATCTTCGTCTCATTCTTGATATGTCCCTATCACTCAATTTGAGATGGATACTTCGTTTTAGAGCCGATTCACAGAGAAGACTGTAAGCATTCTGTTTCTGATACATTTGAATTTTTTGATCCGGTAAGCAGTTCTAATATTTCCAATGTAACAGTTAAATGAATTTTCTAAAGAACTGTTTTACATTACGACTGTACACTAATACTTCTAAGTGTGTTGTACTGCTTCTAACTACAGGCTTTGTCGATATAAGGATAGAATTTAAGCTTTGTGGTAGAATATAACCCTATAATGGAATTACCAGCTTTGTCATTTAGAAATAATAGTTAATAAACCAAACTTTGATTAATTTCATAAGGAGGCCAGTGTTGTAGTGCTATCCTGGTTTCAAAGCAGCAGTGTATGAGTTATGAATGGAGAGTATCAGTCTCTTGTAATCTCCTGTTTCAACTTCGATGTGGTTGGAAGATAATGATAAGAAAAGGAGTATCCCTTTGTCCGTATGCAATTCAGACAAAAGGAAGGTGAATTTATGTTTTTTAAAGAATACATTAAGCCAGTGTGGCTTGCAAAAGGTTTGACCAGTGATTTCCAGCTGTTGGTGCTGTTGCAAAGTAATGATTGTAGAATCAATTAGAATATTTTTTTCTAAGATAGACGAAAAAATATGGGGATCGAGTGTTATCAAGGAAATCTGGATAAATGGCAAATACGATTCTGTTTATATATCCTGATATCACAAACTCTGTAGACCTCACGATAACATATTCTCTATCTGAATATACTTATGCCGAGACTAGGTGGATCTCAGCAACTATATCATTGAGTGTAGGAGATTATTTCTGTCAAGTCTTCTGATGCGTCCTCTTAATTGAATCCCATGAACGATGAAACCCAGATATGTGTAGTTTTATAATTTCATGCTCCGTACTACACAGGTTGTATATGAAGTGGATCCAGTGGTTCATATGGAACAGTAAATACTTTTTTGAGTATTCTGTAAATTTCGGTCAAAAAGTTTTTGCCTCCTGATAATAAAAAGGTGATAAATGTGTTCTTATGATATAAATGTCTTAAAATTGACGGATAACTTTGAAGTAGCGCTTTTAATGAGCTCCACTCCATTCACTGGGATCTGGCGAGCCAAAAGTATCAGAAGCCGTCTATAACTCATCAAGTTATTGTTCATTGCTATTATTACATAAAAAGTTCTGTGCTAAGAAGAGTGATTCACATTGTCAACTGTATCATATATGTATTGAATGAAATCATGCGTAAAAACAGTTCATTTAGATCTTATTGTATATTCAGATGCAGTAATTTTCTCTGCTGTTTTTTTTTAATATCGTTGCAATCTTTGTTGTCTCTTTTGTTCAACATTAAGCGTTTTACTTTTTATTGTATGTGTTGTATGAAAGTATCTCTATAAACCTCACTAGAGTTTCTTCAGCATATCTTAACAGTAGTCTTTCTCTCAAAATAAAAACTGTCTGTAGTGTTAACAACAAAGACTGTAATCAACCTGACAGTGTAGGACACGTTCCTAGGCTATTACAAGCGAACTAGATTTTGGACACAGCTATCCCAATGCATTTAAATAATGTAGCAACATGTCGGCTAGCTTCAGACCTGGAACTGGTAGTAAAAACGAATGTGACAAGTGATGTGATAAAATCAACACATCACCTCTGCTTTTCTTGTATTGCTTAGTTTTGTATTTAAATTAGTGAATATTCTGCAGACTTATTGAAGCGGCTAAAATAGGCATATGACCAGTAAAAATTATACTTAAACTGTTTATCATCCCACACATAATTAATACACTGGATTTTTTTTGTGCCTAATTTGTCCATCTCTTATATTATCAATAAATATATGTTCCATCTTCAGGACAGAGATTTATCTGTCAGTTTTGCTTATACATATGTTTATGCAAATAGACATTAGACATTAATGTTTTGTTGCCGAATGGTGGTCAGATGATTTAGTATGTTATCGTTATAAGTGTTCAGACATCTTTATCTATAAAATTGCATGTGATGATTCATTCTTTTTTATTGATAAATACAAATTATTGGTATTAGTTACTCATGCAGAAAAGTTAACTACCTCAACAACTACCTTTGGAAATATATTTTATGGCTATTTTATGTATGATGTAGGCATTATTTTCCCTATTATTCCATTTCCGTAAGACAACGTATTCGCACTACCGGCTTTGCTTTCCTCCGCTTCGTAGATGACTTCTGCTCTTTTCATCAGTTGTTTTAATCCATTTAGTTGCCTAACATGTATTTATAGCCCTTGCGAGTCTCAAGCAGCTAATATGAGAAACCATTGGCTTACTCTACTCTCTCAACTTGTGTGTGAATAATGCTTTCCATATGATATCGTCGGAGAGATGGCCTGTCATGTTAATGACTGTTCTTGTAACTATGCTTCCTACCTGAATCCTAAGTGTTTTACATACTTATCGTGTCAAACTATTGTGAATTTGTAGACACATGTCATTGGAAATATCTTGAAATCTATCTACTAAAGGATAGGCAAAAAATTTTTCAACTGTCCACTTTAGTATTTCTTGTTAGTACATGAACGTGTGTCTGAAAAATGCATCACACTGTTGAATAGATCTCCTTCACCAACATATCTGTTGCTGAAAAAGCTTAGTCTTTCACCTATGTCTACTGAACTACTATTCTGTTCACTATAAAGTATGCCTATCATTTGTGTCTCTAGGTCTGCTCTACCTGAGTTTCAAGGAAATTTAACAAACCACTCTAGGTTAATCGTTTCCTTCAGTGTTTGTGTAGCAAGTGAAATCAGATATTTGGCTAAGAAAAGACAGTTTATGAACAGAAAAAATATACCACTAAGTATTTGACAGATTGTTAGGCAGAGCATTTTTGCTAAGCAATTGAGAAATAACGCAGCGTATACAAACACTTCGAAATTATTGTGCATGTATATGTATTTTTTACTTTACTACTATGAAATATTTATAATACTTTTTTTTAAACTTCTGATAAGACTGCATTTATTTTAAATTTACCACTGAATGAATGTTAAATGTTTGTAAAGGACAAATAACAAAAGGGTAGAAGTATCGTCTGTATCTTCAGGATATCATTTGTTAAATTTGTTTTATAAACTGATAGTTGGTGGTGATATGGCAGAATTTAAGTATACATTGTGTTTTATCGAATTATCTCTGTCTTGTCTTTTTTAACTGTATTATTGCATTTTAATTGAGGACTAATTTTTCTGTTTCCCCTTAACTAAATTATTTATTTATTTATTTGTTTTTTTCCGTTAAAAATGTTTTACTTTCGATGAATGATGAGTGAATCTATGTCCATATTGATTTCATGTAGTCGTTAATTCTCCCGCATGTGAATGTGCACAGAGGACACACTACTTATCCTATTCATTAGATGAAATAAACTGGGTTAACACCCTGTATTTAAAAAAAAATTCAAATCTAAACTCACAAGCTTTGACATGGTTTTTTTGGGTTGGACATATTTTTGCTTTTTATGTGCATCCTATCTGTCTGCTTCCCTTCTAACAGTACCCATTTCTTCTTCATACACACACGTCTCTTTGTTTCATCTGCATATTCATCGGCATATTTTTCAAAAATTAATGATTATATTTAGTGTGGTTTAAAATTCTAGAAATGTTAGAATCGAAAGCTAACTATGTAACAAGTGACGCGAATGCCGAAAACATCCTTGGAATGTTTCATTAATACGGACGTTTTACAGATGTAATTTGCCCCGTATGCGAGGAGATCCGGATCTATGACCTATGGACTCGAATTTTATCCAGTGGGTCCTGGGCTTGAGTCCCTTTACACCTGCTTCAGCCTGGGGATCTAGGTGGTTTCATCAGCCTTAACTCAATAATTGTGACTCAAAGCCCGGTGGCCAATGACTGAACTCCAAGTGTTTAATGCTCAGAGCTCATTGGTTTTCAGTGATTCTTTAAATGATGTTGGTTCTTGATGGAATGTGCATTCAAAGTGTTTATGTCTCACTGTATTCAATATCCATGCAGTTCCTTTGGTTCCACTTCAGATAAACCAGACGTTCTAAGTATAAAACTTGGGCACTGTGGTAGAGCATAACTCCATTATGGAAAGGATTATGAGCAATAGTTTATGCTTGAAACGTCATCAGTTAATATTACTGTACAACACTGTGATTTATCAAAATAAAATCTTGTCCATAAACCAGACGTTCACCTCAGTAATTTTCAGAAGGCAATTTAGCATACATAACTGTCGAATAAAAAATCTTATTAATCACAAACGTTTTTACGCACTAAACGCACGTTAGTCATTTTGTTAAACCCACGTCTAGGCCACTTTGAAAAAAATTCTTAATTACAGAAACTGAGGGGTTCAAAATTCTATTTGTTAATCGTTGGGATAATGTGATGTGAGGTTGGTAACCACTCAGTTTATTTCCCTCTTAGCACTAATAGATATCACAACTAAGTTGTAGAATTCTCCAGATTGCTTTAAACTTTTTAAATTCAATTCATGTTAGGTCGTGAAATGTCGATATATTTTCGTTCGTACTTGCATGACACATGCCAAGAAAGAAGCCCATTCCCTTTTGCTCACTATCGATAGTAGTTTGCGTCTTAACATATTACACAACAGGTGTTTATCCAAACGCTTTTCAAGGGGAATCTATGATTTCCAAATTGATATCAAATTCAAAGGACTATAAAAACATGTTAAGAAGTAGATAGTCTCTCTTCACACGTTTTCTCTACGTATGACTGGTGATCCTTTCATATTTCCTTATATTTATAAATAGCAAAATACAATTGATCTTATGCTTCTGCATCTTAGATGTAGCGCTAAATAAATGCAGTTTAAACGCCCTATCTTGAAATAGTGTATTGATTTCAATAGCACTTACGTATCCTATGATCGTTATTTGTTCACTAATTCTATTATGTAAGGATAAGATTTGTACACTACCAAGTCTAGAATGATAAACCAGAAAAACCCACCCATTGCTGTTTAATTACTCACATACAATCACATGACAGTGTGGCTCAGAGTAAAAGATATATATGTATGGTGAAATAGTAAGAGAGAAATAAAGCTGCATACAGCAATTTGGGAAGTCCTGTGAGTACGTTGATATGATTATGAGCAATGAAATGTGCTCCAAACGTCCACCAGGTAATATTACTGCATCATTTTATGCAATAGCTGTGGTATGAGTTTTCACTTACATCTTAGAACCTTTTATTTATTCCACGAGTCATGATTATTTGTTGAATTTTATTTTGGACAGGACATCTAGTAAACATTTGCTGACATTTGTGAAATGATTTAATTCTTCTTTCACAAAATTTGTTAACGGTCAAGTTAGACATTTAATTTCGTTTCATAAGCTAGCGGTTTCATTAAAATTTATAATTATCAATTCTCAATCTTAGTGTGCACACGGTTATTCTTCATTTGCTTTTTGAAGGAGTAGCACTATTCATGCATTGGTTTAAATCCTTTCCCAATTACTTACCGTCTGTTTATCACATTAGTTATCTACTGATATAAGAATAGAACTTATGCACTGTGGTAGAGTATAATTCCATTGTGGGTAAAATTTGTTTTGATAAAGTCTCACAGTGTTATGCAGTAATATTTACTGATGACAACGTTTCGAGCACAATTTATTACTCGTTTATATAATCGAAGTCAGAAAGTTGTTTGAGTACCTTGATATGATTATGAGCAATAAATTGTGCTCGAAACGTCATCAGTACATATTACTGTATAACACTGAGAGACTTTATCAAAATAAATTTTACCCACAATGGAATAAGTTATCTACTGGTTTGTATAGTAATTTTAAAGTCTAGCTTTTGTCCTTTTTGTATGCATGTTTCGCATATTTTTATTTTATTCTGAATTCGTCGTTATCAAAGTTTTGTTGAAGGGTATTTGTAAAGCATACACACTACCTTCACTGTATTTACACCATTTCATTTTTTAAATTATCCTTTTTAGTACGAGAAGAGAATACAGTTAAACATTATCGTATCCGATCGAGGTATTCACGCACTGATCCCACTTTAAAGCGTTTCTACATTTCAAGACAATTGCCCTTTGTTAATATTCAGCAGTTGGTCAATCACTATCTAGAAAACCAATCAGGTTTGTGTTGTCGGCTGGGAAAGCCATGTATTCGGGTAAGTTCATTACAACTATTCACACTATATGTCCCTGCCTCCGATTTTCCCTCTTAAAGATCTACAAGTATTAAACATACGTAGGGGGAGGTAACAGTTTGCCTTAGTGTTTCTAATTCTACTTCTTCTTATACTTCGTTTGAAAGTTTTATCGTATCTAAAAAAACTGAGATAAAATTAGGAGTGAGGACAACATTATTTCTACTGCTATATCAGTGAGCTGTTTTTAAACAGGACTACAAGTTTTCTTTTCTCAATCCGTAAAACTAATCCTGAAAATTGTTCATTCACTCTTAAAACCTGTCGTCATAACTAATGGGCTTCTTTATGTAGTGGATCCAATTCCACTTTATGGGAGATAACATTGTAAACCTCTGTATGTCATAAGTACATTTTTCTATCTCTCCTTCTATATCTGCCTTTTATTGATCCACTACCTGTGTTGTTCCCCGTTGAATTAGCACGTTTTTACTCTACAAACATCACGAGAAATTGAACACCATTGTACATTATTCGTCTGTTCTCAAAGAAATAATTAGTTTGATCTTACAACCTGAATAGTTTATAACCGTAAATATTAATTGAGGCGCATAAAAGTGTCGTTTCCGCAGATACATTGAAAGTGTAATGCAAAATGAAGACTGTCTGAATGTTCACCTATGAAGATATTTCATTACAATATCGAGATGATTAGATTATTGGTTACATTATAAACTCCTGTTGACGGAATTTGTACCCAGTGAAAATTTCTCAGCATAACGTTGGTGATCACTGATTAGGAAATTTCATCCTCTACACGATTGTCAATTATTCAGCCATAGTTAAATGCAGAATTGAGTATGTCAGCTTGAAATTGCAGCTTCGGACACAACAACTATGTGAAATACTGTGGGAATAGATCTGTGCATACTGCTTAAAATGACAATTAAAGGTTTGTATAGAGACTGTCGGTACACAACACTGACAATCATCTATCCTCATTCTCACAGGAGAAGCTGTAATTAAATATCCCATACGTCACTACTAGCTCATTCTGATGCGCACAAACTTTCCTTGAATTAAACAAAATTCATTGATCATTCTGTTATAAATTAAAAATTTCTAACACCATCTGTATTTGCAATTTAGTTTTTAAAAGCTGAACGTTACAAGGTTTCTATGACCTTTACAGTGGAATTTAACCCTGATTTATTTAGCCGCAAGCAAAAAGATAATTGATTGATAAATAAGCCAGATTAGTTTTTTCTAACTATAATCTAGGGAAACAACTAAGTGTAGGAATATATCAGTCCTAAATAATTATTAGTAGCTTGTAAATAGAAGATCGACTGTTTATTAGTGTAGCTGTAAATAATTCAGAGTTGGCTTCATCTTCTGTTGTATATTTATTTTTATAGCTGACTGTCATGTGGGTAAATATTCAAAGTATTTCTTTACGTAAGAAATTGCTGTAATCCTCATAATTTCTTGTGGTTCCTTAGTGCATCTCATAGTGCCTATATTGTACTCAGTTTGTGTTTTAATTAAAAAGAAAAATTATGAGATGAATGATTGTATCCAGAAATGCTTTCAGTGGTGGTTTTCAAATGTCTGTTTTCCAAGCCCTCCACGAACATTGTCAGACGTCAATTTTTCTCTTCATGATCTTTCATGTAGTCTGTAAGCAATAACTCCACTGGGAAATCTATATAATACCAGTAAAATATTTTTTAGAGGACAATTAAGTTTAAAGAAGGTTGAACTGTCTTAGGTTAGAAACCATTTCCAGTAGGCTAAATCGGTATTTTCCCGACTTTTTTGTAAATGGCTTTGGCTGAATTCTCACTTCACTTGGATAAAATATACCTGACAATAAAAGCCTACATATTAAGCTACCTTTGGTGTAGGACGGTTTTTCTTCAGTCGCATCCTTTCTTTGTGTTAAGTTAGGTGATTATATATTGACTCAGCCTTCTTTTATCATTGTTAATTCTTCTATGAAACTGCACCTCAGCAAAATGTTATATCCTATGACGAACATTATTTAAGTTTTAGTTTTAAGAAGACAAAGCAAATACGTTCAGCCAGTTGTCTTTATCATCCGTAATTTCTGTTGTCTTTATAAGCTAAAATGTATTGTTAATGTCTATACCGGCACTAATTATACTTATAACTTTCGAAGTGCTTAGTGTTGAATCAGATCTGTTTTGACACTTGGTAAAATTATTACTATAACTTAATTCATAGCACAATTATGTGAACACGTCTGATATAAAAACATAATGAGCATGCACACTTTTGCTTCATTTTTTTTCAGCCGACTCACCCAGAACCTGTGGGTCTGTCACATAAACTTATTGATAAGTGGGAAATCCCGAAATCCTCAATTATCTTAAAAGAGAAAATTGGACAAGGTCAATTCGGTGAAGTCTTTAAAGCTGTATGGAATAAAACGACAATCGTTGCTGTGAAAACTCTCAAACCCAGTAAGTTTATTTAATTATTGTTCCCTCCTATGATGTTAATGCTCCTAATCAGTCTTTTATACGCTGTTCTTCTAATGTTACCAATCATGTAGCTGAAAACTTTCATGACTTTAATGCTCTCGATGTTCTAAAATGTCTTAAAACGCTCAAGGCCTCACGTAGCCTTGGCCCTCATGGTACACCTGCATATGTTCTAAAACAATGTGCAGATGCTTTATGTTCTTCACTAACTAACATTCTAAATGCTTCTTTCTCCAAAAATGTCGTACCTGATGCATGGAAAGACATTAAAATAGTCCCTGTCCCTAAACCTGGAAAGTTCAGACCCATTGCCATCACTTCCCCGTTTCTAAAGCTGGTGGAAAAACTAGTACTTCTTAAACTTGAACCCTCTCTTAAAAGCTTTGAAGACCCCAAACAATTTGCCTATAGACAGGGTAGGAGCACTTTAGACGCTGCAGCCGTCTTACACAACAACATCGTCTCATCATTAGATAAAGGTGCCAAATACGTCCGCTGCACGTTTCTCGACTTCACTTCTGCTTTCGACTCTGTACCTAGATGTCTCTTGCTAAATAAGCTCTCTACGACAAAAACTGAGTCCTGGGTCACTAACTGGCTGCATTCCTACTTCTCTAACAGAAAGCAGTACACCGTATACAAGGGTAAATCCTCCTCTGCTGCGCTCACTGAAGCTGGTGTCCCCCAAGGTGCTGTACTCTCCCCACTTCTCTTTTCTTTCTTTCTACATGACTTACCATCTTCAAATGACATTAATTTTGTCAAATATGCTGACGACCTATTGATATAAGTATAAAACTTGGGAACTGTGGTAGAGTGTAACTCCATTATGGATAAGATTTTATTTTGATAAATCACACAGTGTTACACATTTATATTAACTGATGACGTTTCAAGCACAAATTATTGTTCATAATCATATCAAGTTACACAACTTTGTGTGAGTATCTTTGCCTGTCAAATGTCAAAGTGACTGTTCTAAACTTAATGGCTTTCTGTCAGAAATCAGCCGGTGGTCCAAGGAAAATGGTCTTACCTTAAACCCCTCCAAATGCCAAACAGTCAATTTCACCTTTAGGCATAAATCCGACCTAAACAAACTGGTTGGCTCTCACGAGGTATGCAACATAGATGGCACTGAAATAGAAACCAAGTCGGAAATTAAATACCTAGGTGTCATTCTATCTGCTGATCTCTCCTGGTCGTCCCATATCTTAGCAATTTCTAAGAAAATATTCCGTCTTACCTTCTACATTAAGAAGTTAAAACATTCTAGTATAACCCAACCCTTACTCTCACAATTCTGTATTGTTCCCTCTTAGTTTTTCCCGGACTACTGAAGAAAGACTATAACATATTACGCAGGATGTTAAAGGTTGTCAGCAGGGTAAGCAACGTGCCACTTAACCAGCTTGTTAATATTCTAGTCGACAGGCACATGGACTCATGTGAAAAATGGGCCAAATCCATTTTATGTAACTCACACCACCCTCTTCACTCACAACTCTCCCCTTGCATCTCATCAGGCAAAACCAGAAGCCCATATAGGAAACTATATGCTCGCACCAGCAAGTACAAAAACTCAACCATACCCTACTTGGCTCGTGTTCTGTGCGATAAAGAAAGCATTAGGTGTGACACCTATAACTCATTAAATAGTCAGTAGAACAACTGGACCTCGTCTTTCCAACTCATATCATTTATAGGTACAACATTTTCTTTCTTTCTTTTCCTTTTCTGTCTCTCTCTTTTTTTTCCGTTATGTGCTGCTTTGTTTCTTTCTTCCGCTTACGCCAGTAAATATGACAGCACCTACTTTCCTAACACCTTCAAACACTGTTCAACTTTGGCTTTGCTACCGACATGCCAATATGTTGTTGTCATAATGAACTGAGATTTCTTTAATCTATGTAGAATTCTATTTATTGATAATGTACTAACTGGATGCAATACTGTAGTAAAAATGCTGAGAATTTCATTCTGTATCACAAGTACTGTTTTGGAATAAAGCAAATTATTATTATTATTAATTGTTTTAGAAAGCATTGGTCTGCTGTAACGTCGTCAGTCTTATTGGATAAACATTCCCAATGTTTGACGGCAGTTATATTTCCACAAATCTTTAGAACTATTGGTGGCGTCTTTTTTAAACAGAAGTTATGTTGAATATCCTGTGTGTGTATTTCATTGACATTGGCACTTGTAATTCAACCAGTGTTACTAGGTTTTCAATGCCGTTCCAATTATTTCAGGTTAGGTGATATGGTAGTATCATCTGCTATCACGTGCTCATGATGTACATTTTAATAATTAGGCTAAAAAGGAAAACTCAGTCAAAAGTGTCATGTACATTTGCAGTAGTTAGTAACTGTGATACTTGTTTTATACAGTATGTAGTGTGTTTTTTCTTCTCAAAAATATCCATTGAATATTTTGTAGCATGAAATTCAACAGTTTAAAGTAAGCTAATGTCTGACTGATTAATTATTGAAACATACTTCCTGTAGTATCTCTTTTGTTAAAGAGCAGCTCACCAGTCCAGAAGGTGATTTCTTTTTGAATTTTATGTACTCGAGTTTTAAGATATATAAGTAAACTACTAAGATATTATATATTGGTCTTTTGGAAATCTCTGTTACGTGATTGTCTGCTAGAATTTAGTCATCATTGTATTGTCACATAAATTGGCTTTTCAATTTTGGTGTGATGTATCATACCAGCATTATTGACAAAACTCTGTGCTGCTAATTAGTGCACTATGCCATACCTAATAATTGTGAATCAACTTTTGTGACTCATTGCTTAAAAGTTGAGCAGATTAGCGCTAATCAAACACCTTTACGCTTCCGTGTGGTCCAACATTGATGATTGCAGTGCTTGGTTTATAACCAATGTAGAAATTAGTGGAATACTTCAATCAGTATTTCGTCTTTATTAAGTTCAAATGTGAAAAGCTAGTCTACGATTGAAGGACACTCACTGAAATAGCAAGCATTAAGTATGTACAACACAACAAATTAATAACACTTTCAGTTAAACACTAGTGTTATCAACAGCAATTGTAGTAATGTCGCTAGTATATCTACACATTTAGTAGTCATAAGCAAAATGCACTAGGCAGGCATATCTATATCCTTTTTGTCAGATACTTCAGAATGAATTCATTGTTATCCACTTCACTCTCTCCACAGGACTGTATTTTACAATTAATTACTTAGTTTTACCATATTAGTCAGAGAATCATATAATTATAAACAAGTCAACCTTTTTATGTGTATCATTCCTTGTCTGTATAATTTTTCGAAAGAGAAACGATACAAATAAAGTGAATCATTATTACTGTAAATGTTAGTTGTTATTGTGTTTATCAATCAACATGTATATTTGATTGATTTCTTCTAACCTTTTCTAAGCCTCTTCTCTGTGACTAACTATTTCACAACATTAGAAATTAATGAACAAAAAAAACAATCCAAGATAACTTTCAGTGGCATTGTGCGTACTAGTTGTATTGGTTTTGACTCGAAGAATCAGGTGAAGCAGTAAATGCAACGGAGGAGGAAATTTACTAGCCTTCCTTCACCTAGGTAGCTGGAGGCTACATTTAACAAACACGACCACCACAAAACAATTAAATAAACAAACGTCAAGATGCAAGAAGGCTGAAAATACCATAACAGTAGTCATTGGACAAGCATCGTACTTGAATATTGCAAGATAAATAAAACTAATCTACATTATAATTGTTTAAACATACCCATTGTGAATTTCAAAAGACCAACTAGTGAACAAAAGATATTCTTTTCGATAACTTCATTAGGTTCTACGCTAATAATTAGAGAATAATTATTATTAACAACAGTAATATTTCTTAAATGATAAAAAGTCTGTGGGAATACGTAGTTAATCGACTATAGATCAAAATATGTGTATCTAATAATATGCATAGGTGCAACACTAAATAGGGTATCAAATTTCGAAAGTAAATGATCATGAGTAACAACAAATATATATAATATTCAAATACTGGTTTTGTAGGGATCTTTTTGTTTTTGTTTGATTGGTTGGAGGATTTCATCATGAGCTGACATCAGTTAGAGAACCATTGGGAAACTTGGGAGTACTGGACAGCCGTTTTGTCATGGTATGGGACTCTTCGGCAGTGCGCGCCCTCCGGGGTTTGAACCCAGGACCTTCAGATACAAGGCAAGCTCGTATACCATTAAGCCACTGGGTCCTTATCCAATGGCCTGCTCATGAATTCTAACTTCTACCAATTCATGACACAGCGCGACCAATGTCTTCTATGAGTTAGCGCCTCACCTTCAACCTACTGGTCACGGCTTCCCACTAGAACCCCAGATCACTGCCTGGATAGGGCCAGTGGTTAGTGAGCATAATAATGAATTTCATGATTAGTGCTTACATAGAATTTTATTCAGACAGATTATAAACTTCATATGGCTGAATGATAAAACTTTAAACAAAACAGGGAAAAAAATAGGATAGAGGTTGAATGTTTGTGTGTCAGTGTGTGAATTACTAAATTTAGATTAAGAAGACAAAGGGTTTATGTTCAGTATGAACAATATTCAATACGAATTGAACACTACTCTTGAATATCCATTATCATGTATTAGTTGTTACTCCTGAACATTTATTTTTTTTGAAATCTGATGTTCACTTTAGTGTTACATTTGTCAAATACACTTTTATTGAACTATAATCTACTAAAGATAATAGATTTTTGTGGGTATTTGGCATTTCTACATGAACCAACATGAGTTAGAGGACACTGGATACCAGAGAACTCTGGATAGCTGTTTCGTCCTAATTTGGGACTGTTTAGTGATGCACACCCACTGTAACAACAGATGGCAAGACACGGAAGCCAAGGTATATTTTTCATTAATCAAACCGTTGTTTATATATATACAATTTATATTCGTTAACCAATCACTGAGCTTGTGATTTTGGTTTACATTAAACGACATGAAATAGAATGTAATGTATTATATACATATGTATATATATATATATGCATATATATAGCATTCTGCTGCTAACGCAGTATTGAACTGTGAGAATGATATTCTGACTCTAGCGACAAACAGAATGTTCAAATAGATATATTGTATTCTGTTGCTACTGCCGTATTGAACTGTGGGAAAATGTGGGAATCATATTCCGTTGGCACACATTGTGTGTTTCATATCACCACACTACGGATCGAACCTGGCAACTTCAGGTTATGAGAACTACCTCGAACCTATCTATCTTGAACCACTTGACCCATGAATTCTAACTTTGTCAACTTGTGTTATAATCTATTAACTACCTATTTGCATATACTTCTTGAAATTTTGATGTCAGTGTTTCAGCGTTATCTAAAATCGATTAATTTCACCAATGACAATAATTCTTTAATTAGTATGGGAATGTAACTGTAGAATCTGATGAAGAAGTTATCGTAAAGAATATTCTTTGCTCACCAGTCAGTCTGCTGTAATATGTATTACTTGGAAAACTATCTATCATATTCCTATCGATACATTCACACCTCTAAATTTTATTTCCATTTGCAGCTTGTCTTTGATGTTTCGTTTCTGCTATTTCTCAACATCTGTTGATATAAGTATTTTCTTCCATTTGATTTATTTTGTCTATCCACCTAATGAGCTGCATTGATGATGAGCAAAACAATATCAATAAAGGAGCATTTAAGAAGCTATGCTGTAATTGTGTTCAGCGTACTGTCTTTTGTTGATCAGATTACTGAAATGTGCAAGTAGTAAAACTTCCTTCCCTCTTCAGCAACTTTTACTCATTATCTTCCCAACAAATTAGTGCCAGACTGGTGGTAAATTCTCAATTCCGAGCTGAGTTGTTTTCATTCCTTTGTGTCCCTAGTGGAACAAAATCCTTCAGGTTTTTTGCTTTGAAGATTCTGTAGCAGCGTAGTTTCACGTGGGGTAGGGTTGTTGGCCTCATGACCAACAGGGTATCGCGAATCACTATAGATAACCTTGGAAAGGTGAAGTTCACAATAGATTTACTTAATTTTAAATCATTGACAGCATATCATTTTTTGGGGTTATTTCATGATTCAGTTGCATTCTCGACTGAATGGCGGCATCAGCATGATTTTTTTTATTACCAAAGGACAGTATTCAGAGAAACTCATGTTGTGTATGTTTGTTTATGAATTACAGTGTCTCTCGCCAACTGAATATTTTTGTTATTAAACTCATCAGTCAGTGATAAAAGGTCATGATCATAAAAGCTTTTATGCTTATTGCTAAGACACCTCGATGTATGTTGTCTAATTTAAATTTTATATTAGTCTGTTTAACTGATATGTTTAGTCTCACCTTAGATGTGAAAAGTTTATTCTCTAATCTGATTGGTCAAAAAAGCCTCATTGATTTTCACCATTCACGAACATCAATTTTTATTTGAGTAACAGAATTTCACAGGCTTGTCTATATTACTATGGTAGGGTGTGCTTTACCTGTTACAAATGACTAATATACTTCAACATTCGACCTAAATTAGTCACTGCGTTACTCTTGTCGCATAGTCTTACCTTTATTTAAACTTGTAACACAAATTTGCCAAAAATAGAAGCCATTAGCTGGTAAAGAGATAATGAAAAAATAGCGGTGGGCTAGATCTGGAAAAACATTCAAGATTTCTTTCAGTATAGAAGTGCAGACAAAATCATTTCATGATTGATGCCTATTGAAAATTCTAATTGAGATTTTATCTTTCAATTATAATCTTCTAATCTATGTTTCAACAAGAGTCACTAAACTAACTGTCAGTAGCCCTAAAATTGTTTACCTTAGTAAATTACTTCTTTTGTTTTTGCTTTTGTCATCGGTAGTCATTCATATAAACGTCCAAGTCGGTATGAAGATGTTTAGACAGGAGATATTTTATCATAATCAAGTGACAGTTTTGGACTTGCTTTCCCTCTTTCGCACTATTTCTTTATCGTCTAACTTATCTTCAATTCATGTATAATCCCCATCCAGCCATTAATGAGAACGAAACACGTAGGTCAGTGAAGAGTCTCTTTTCGGCGAATTCATTTTCTTTGCTGTACAATCGCAAGTATATATGTGTTATTTTGTATGTATGTGTACAATAAGTTTATCAAACAAAAATACAATTGGTTATAGTTATTTAAACTAAACAGGTGAAGATTAGTACTTGGAGTTACGTAATACAAAGTCAGTCAAGAAAATTAGGTGTTAGTGAAATTAGGGTAGTAACAAAGGTGATGAGTCGTCACAAACAGTTGTTAAAAGAAGTTATGTAATAACATGAATAGTTTGATGAGTGAGTTTTACTCAGGATGCACATAGGAACAAAGTAGATAATACGAAATTACGTTAGAGCTCTAAATGAATACAAGAATTATAAGCAATTAAAGAACAGGCAAAGAAACAAAATTAAGTCATCAAAATCAAATCAAAAAGGTTGTTACCAAGACAGTAGAAGTTGTTGAGTAATCCTCTTTTGTACACATAGTTCCGGTTTTTCTATGTGAATGGCCAGAGCTTCAGCGATACAAAGAAGGCGAAACCGTATTGCCTTTGATAGGTTGTTCTTGACTCTGTAGATTACTTTGAAGGAGGCGTTTGTTGAAATGGAATGATCAGTGTTAACCAGATGTTCAATTACCGCACTCCTTATTGCACCACTATTGCCTTTTCGCAACCATGCCGAATAGTGTTCTTGAATCCTCTTGGACAGGGTGGGCATCGAACGACCGATGTACCTGGCTCCACAGCAGCAGGTGAACTGATATATGCACATAGAAGTGGTCAGATGCTTGATCTTGTCCTTGAGGCTTCTGCAGATCAGTGGGCGACTGGAGAACACTATTCTCAGCGTGGCTGCAAAGAATGTTCTTCTCAGAGATGATGTGATCCTTCTCTTGAGAATGTCGCTTGCTAAACCTCCCTTGAAATCCAGGTTCATGTAGAGTTTCTTTTTTGGCGCAAGTAGAGTTTCGTTTCTCCGAATTCTTGGTTTGATATTTTTTTCGGTGAATCTCATTGGGTATCCATTTTGGATGAAAATTTCTCTTAGAATATCTAATTCTGTTTCCAGAGCGTCAGGACTGCAGATGCGTTGGATGCGGGTGGCAAGTGATTTAATTAAATTTCCCTTTTGTTGAATGGGTAGAAGCTTGTTAGTTGACCATAAAGTCTTGGTATTATTGAACCTGTTGGCCGGATCCGGTCATAGATATCCTCACTGATTAGTTGACTGGCCTTCATTCTTTTCAAGACGTCTGTGAGCTGCTTCTCAGTCTGTTCCGTTTTTTTTCTTTCTTTGGAAGGTTGGGAAAATTTATCTTCATTCGACAGTATATCGTTCATTTTCTCGATGTAGTCTTTTCGATCCAGAAGCACTACACCGGCACCCTTGTCGGGGCGAGTTATTAGCAGATCTTTGTTATCTTCCAACTGTTTTAATTCTTCTCGGTGCCACTTTGTTAGCTCGTTGCGAACTTTTGAGTTTGTATTCAAGTATTGGTGGCAGCAGTCGATGATTGTTGACTTGAATCTCTGTAACTCGTCCTCAGAAGTTGGGATGAGGTCGCTCGTTTGGCTGATTAGATTTTCAAACTGGACCTGAATATGAAGTTTGTCGACGTTGAAACTGATATCGCAGAATTTTGTGCCCAGAGATAGGACTTCCAGTTACACGTCCGTTAACGGTACTGAGGAATAATTGAACACAAATTTTGTGGGCTCGTCAGGAAATTTGCCGTGAGGTTTCATCTGCTTAAGGCTGTTGTTAAGCTGGGTTACGACAAACTGCGACCGTTTATTTGCAACTAAGTTGATATATTCAGTGAATCTTTGACATTCGTCAGGAGTCAATTCGTATAGGGCAGAGGATCTTTGTCTAATATTCTGCTGCAGTTCGGGCATATGTGATTTGATAGAATCAGCACAATTCATTACATGACGTTGAAGGGACTTCGTATTTGGATATATATGATTGCGTCGCAGTGCTTTCCAGTGCTATCCAGCATGGTTGCGAAAAGGCAATAGTGGTGCAATAAGGAGTGCGATAATTGAACATCTGGTTAACATTGATCATTCCATTTCAACAAACGCCTCCTTCAAAGTAATCTACAGAGTCAAGAACAACCTATCAAAGGCAATACGGTTTCGCCTTCTTTGTATCGCTGAAGCTCTGGCCATTCACATAGAAAAACCGGAACTATGTGTACAGAAGAGGATTACTCAACAACTTCTACTGTCTTGGTAACAACCTTTTTGATTTGATTTTGATGACTTAATTTTGTTTCTTTGCCTGTTCTTTAATTGCTTATAATTCTTGTATTCATTTAGAGCTCTTACGTAATTTCGTATTATCTACTTTGTTCCTATGTGCATCCTGAGTAAAACTCACTCATCAAACTATTCATATTATTACATAACTTCTTTTAACAACTGTTTGTGACGACTCATCACCTTTGTTACTACCCTAATTTCACTAACACCTAATTTTCTTGACTGACTTTGTATTACGTAACTCCAAGTACTAATCTTCACCTGTTTAGTTTAAATAACTATAACCAATTGTATTTTTGTTTGATAAACTTATTGTACACATACATACAAAATAACACATATATACTTGCGATTGTACAGCTAAGAAAATGAATTCGCCGAAAAGAGACTCTTCACTGATCTACGTGTTTTGTTCTCATTAACTTATCTTCATCATCAGATTCAGCCATAAATGGCATTTCTGAGTTAGTGTGTAGTCTTTTGTTCGTGTTTTGAAAATAATGAAATTATTTCAAAGTTCGACTGTTCGAATTGGGATGATGCTTAAAAAGTACTTTTGTTTCTGCTAATACTGTATCTTATTGAAATTAACTCCAAAGTCTTCATAAAACTTTGGTTTGACTTTACGGAACCTCTGGCTGCTGTTTGGTGGGCGGCATTCACTACGTAATGAGTGTTACCGCTGTATGATCGTGGTTCAAAATGGATGTGCGACGTTGAATTAAAAAATTTGAAAAAAAATCATGCTAATCTCGAGCTACACCAACTAAAGACCGATTTTAAGTTTCAGTCTTCATCTAGTGTTGTCCAAGTTCATACTCAAAGTTTAACAAAAGCTACTACAATAGAATATCAGCATCGTATACATGTCCTAAGAGACACCAGCATAATCTGGTATTATCTCCGACGTAAGTCATAGGTACGCATCGTTTGATAAAAACACCACTTCTCAAAACGAACATCTGGGTAGTACAACTGCTTATTGATTAATAACAGCAGAACAACTGAAAAGGTTCTGTGTATATTTATGTTGGCTGATTTTTTTCTCAAAAATCATGATTCGTTTCGTTGTGCAAGTTGTAGGATGAACTTCAATGTATAAGGCTTAACACAAGTTGGCTATCTATATATTACGATCACAATTCAGTGAATTTCACTTTATATATGACCGTGTGCGTGTGTGTATGTGTGTAGGTATTTGTATCATATTATTTGATTATAATCACCGTCGTAAAGCTCGTTAGGTATGTCTCACCCATCATACTGATGTTATTAGTGGTGTATGGATAGCAAACTTAGGCAAAGAAGTAAGATAATGTATGAAATTTTAGCGTTTTTAAATATTCAAATATATCTACGCCTATTTACTTAATCTCTAACCTCTTACTGCAGTTGTTGACCGGATATGATTTTAATGTATATGCGTCTGTGTATGTGTGTAATGTTATCTTAAACTATCTGCCTATTTGAATTATTTTTAAAGTATGGTAAATGTCTCTAGAACCACTCTGATATGACAGTCTGTTTTTGTATGACTGATACTTAAAATGACAACTCGTTTAAATTATAACACAATAGGCGTACGTGTATGTTTGTTTGTGGGCACTGGTTCCTTTTCAATGAATACCCATACACCTTTTGTGTGTATCACAGCTAAGTTGTTAATGCATTCTAGTGCAAAATAATCAGACCGACAGTTTGGTGATTTGCTCAGTCTAATGGTCCATGCAACTAAGGTGTAGGCACGTTTACGGATGGAGTTATTGTTACAAATGATTAATCAGCATTATGGAGTTTTAGTTTTGAAAATATTGAGTTTGAAATTTTTTGGAATTGGTTTTCAATGTCGATTTCTCAGTATTGTATTGGTAATGGGATTGTGAGTGCGTCGGTGGCATGGCGGTTAGGACGCTCGCCGACCATGCGCATGGTCCGGGGTTCGATCCCCGGCCGACGCACTCCTTTACCTCGCTGAGCCAGAAATAATGCTGGTGAAGAGGAAAGGTTGGGCATGAGGCTAGCAACCCCATCCTGTAAAATAAACACTGCTACAGAAACTTCAAGCCCTATGTTCCACTGGGAACGTGAAGGAAACAATAAATAATATATGCAATAAATGTGATTGTGAAGTTCATCATGATATATTCTGTGCAAAAATCTTAACTCTGCGTCCCACAGTATACATATACTATCTGACAATATTTAGCATCGTATATCACACAGTGAGGATCTTCCTACTCTAGTAAGCCATATTATCTGATAGCAACTGCCATTTCTACATACTACTGAAATTCTTACATGTCATCATCATCATCATAACTACATGTAGTGAGCTTTCACTATCTCGATAAGTTCAAACACACATTCATTTCTTGATTGCATAAGTATTCAGTTACCCAAGTTTTTTTAAATTTCCATTGTATGACACATTTCCCATGATGGCCCTCATCCATTTGCGATGTAATATAAAACTTTGGGAAACAAGAGAATGCAAAACACTACTTATTGCATACCACGGTTGCTTTCTAACCAATTCATCTGCTAATTAAATAAATATAAAGGCTTAGTATTTTAGTTATTGTATAGGCTGAAAAAGGTGTTGAAATATAGTCTCGTGGAGGAAAATAATGTTATTAATACTTTTCGAATTTGTAGACTAAGGTTTAGACATCAAACTTACAGTAAACGCCAGATTCTCTTCGATGTTGACGTTTGTACTATTCAGCTGGATTTCATACATCATAAACCTTAGTTTGTGGCTTCAGTGTACTTTCTGTTAAATTCGTGGTGAACCATGTAAAGTTATGATTCGTCTGTTATTTGCATACCATGCCCCGAGTACTACAGTCGAGTAACATGGATATCATACGTGTTGAGTATTAGAAAACTCTATTCTGGCACTTTCCTTATTTGCTACTGTTCACATACACTGTGCTTCTGACACTTACCCGTTTTTCTTTTTGTGATAAGTATTTAGCCTCTATTGTATCATCTCTAAAATAAAATTACAGTTTTTACCTTCTGTAATAATCCAATGTCCGCAAATTCTGTTTGGGTTTTGATAGGTTTATTATTCCATCTCTGTTTAATTTGTTCTACTATTTTCATCTCTTTGCCATTCAGTGTACACGTGTGTACATGTTCATGGTTCATTCTTTTGGTTATCGGTAATTTTCGTAACATATCCAGCCTACATTTTATTGGATGATGTTACACATCGAAGGTAGTTATTGAAGAAAAACAGAACGCACCAGTTTTTTCATATTTGCATAAATACATATAAAAGCAAATGAATTTTATCCACCTATAGCGCAGGGAAGCTATGGGATGACTCATATATTGTGGACAAGTAATATGTATAAAATGATTTCTCTCATTTTAGACATGTGTTTTATTAGGGTAGTTTTAATTAAGGTCGTGCTAAAATTGTCCCAATTAACAGTCATGTGCTTTGTTTAGCCTTATTTTTGTCTCTCTGTCACGTACACACGTTTTTTAACGCTTCCTCTCTTCCCTTTCTCACTCTACCTAATGTGTTTTCTTCTTAATTTTCTGCATTACTTTTGACCCTTAACTCGATGCTATCGACCTTCCTCTCATATCTCTATTCTTAATAGTTGGGAGTTCATATACTTTTTGATGTGCTACTTATTTCTTCTATCTTGTTTTCTTTTAATTCATGTTTTTGTATGACTCATCTTTATTCTTGTTTACTCATAAACACATACATACTAACTAGTAAGACACGCACACACTTACCACAGATTCAATTGTTTTGTCCTTTATGATGACCTGATTTTTTCGCCTGAGTTATCAAATTTGTGCTATTTGATAATGCTGTTCCATCCAAGTAGTTTCCAAAGGAAGTTAAACGAGCGACTCAGGGTCTTTTTACATTTTCTATGTTGTTGTTTATCTTCGACATTAACTCTCTATATATGTAGACAAGAAAGTAGTAGATAACAGACTGGTGGTAAACGTGCTTTCTTACCACTTGGTATATGTTTGAAATACAGTTGCTTAGCATCATGTCGAAATGGTATTTTGTGGGAGTTCATAATTGGAAGGCAGGCATAATGTTTGCTTTCAAACTAAGCGTTTTCCTCTTTCAAAATTTCATTGTCTCCCTGTTTTCTATCGGTTTCTTTGTTTCATAAATTGACTGCTTATCAACTACAACCGGATGTATATAAGATTTTTGTTATTGTTTGCAATTTCATTATTATGATTATTATTGGCCAGTGACATGATGTCTGGATTTCAACCTTCGTTTTTCTTTTTTATATGTGTTTTCGCTATGTTTTTCATGCCCTTGCGGGTAACAGACGCCTGGGATTTTTCTCTCTTGTCGTTATCTGGGGATAATATTAATTCCCAGCATTATATTTCCTATTTTGAAGTATGATTTACCTGTCCTACTCTTTTGTGATGATAGAATAGGCTATGTTTATTATTTTCAGTTGATGTACGTCTAGTCTTGTCTGTTGTAGAAAACGTTTCTATGGAGGATAGACCTTGTATCTTGACATGATGACATATTGTCTAGTAAGTTCATTAGAATTTTTGAATTCCTGCATAGTGATTCACAGATGAATATACTGAATGCTTCTGCACTTAGACATATTGATGATGCAAAGATATTCTGTCAGTTCGTTTGATAAATTAAAAGTATAAGTCAGATATGCCGTGTCCTTTCTAATTTCATCAGTCAACACGACCGGAATCATTTCGCTGTTACAGTACTAAATTAAACCATTACCACTACTGCTAATAATGATAATGGAGAATTTAAATGAGTTCATTTTATACTAAAACCTGCGCTGAAGATGCATAGAAGGACAACGAAAGCTTTGCAATTAAATCAACTACCTCAGAAAACACAACCAATTCAATAATAATAATAATGAGTAGAACAAAAACAACCATAGGTAATATCTTTTGCTTCATACTTATAGGTCGGTCATTGATTAGGTGACGTCTTTTCCATTAAATGTTAGGTGTTCATGGATCAGTTATGCATTTCTGATAAAATATAAAGGTTTGCATTATTGCGTTTCCTGTGACTGGTCTATGGCGAAAAGTATTTCTCTGATAAATATTTCCTGGTCAGCTGTTTAATCAACCAAAGGTTGCACATTCTTTGATATATTATGGTCCTGTAATCCTGTTTGCTTTCACTTTTTTCATCAGTCGGAGTACATTATAAGTACATAAAATGTGTTGTATTAAGTTTCTTAAAACAAGTGGCTGAAATAGTCTGTTGTGATGACCGTAATTGTAATTCAAGCATCAAAACCAAATTGGTTCAACCAATCATTTTTTCTGTGGTCTGAATCCCATGTGTTTATACACCCTATTGATTCTCTATGGTTAATTTCGTGTCACCACACTTTTACAGTAGATTTTCTTGTAATAATAGTTAAATTAACAGGGTATTTAATTGGTATGCGAGTAGAGTGATAATAATAATAATAATTTTTTCCCACTACAATTGACACCAGAATAAATTGTCTTCTTCCTACTTATCTTAGTATTACGGCGAAATTGTGGACTTTTTCTTTTATTGACGTCTTCTTCACAAGCTGTCGTACTCACTAACATACTCTATTGTCAACCTTAAAGCACTCACCTGAGCTGATAATATTAAATGACGTTATTATCGAATAGGTGATTCTTTATTTCGAATACGTTCTTGTTAAGTCTCTATGAAAGAAAAACATTTCACAATTACTTGAAGGCAACTTTGTAGTTTGGAAACAAAGTTTGCACATTTACGTCACATGTTAGTGTATGTGTTTATGGACAGTGTGATCTGGTTTATTGCCTTACATGTGATAAATTCGATAAATTTTTTTTGTTTATTGGAGAGTGACTTCTTCGAAAGATGATCAGTTTCACTTCACTACAATTTCGTGAATATATTTCCAGTATATACAAGTGGATTATCATAAAACATTATAAATGAACACCCTCATCATATATCAATGTATAGCCTTCATTCATGTTGTTATCAGCTCTGCGAATATCTGAAGGGTTATCTATGCAGTAATTCACTTTATGCATATATGCCTCATTCGAAAGGTTAAATTAATCTACTCAGCTTTTCCAGTTATTACTAAATGATTTGATTCCTTCATTGTATTCTCCGGACTGTTGTTAAAGTTCATCTACGGAATTGCTGTTATCTTTTCAAGTTATCTTACTTTTCTATATGAAGTCAGTCGTGATGATTATCTTACATGTGATCGATCATTTCAGCCTCAGTATCGGACATTTTCTATCCTCTCATATATATATATATATATATATATATATATATATATATATATAATCACATTATGCATACTTCATCAGCATTAGTGTCACATTTGGCGGAAAGGCATTTATCGATTAGTTTTGTCTCTCATACATGCTCTGTACAGGTCACTTATTCTTTCGATTTAAATTTACTTTATCATGTAAGCTTTTTGTTTATTTTCCAATGCGTGTACGTGCAGTGTGTGTGTGTGTATATATGCACGTTCACATTTCTGGATTGTGTAATTTGTTTTACTTCTTCTGTTTACGCTTAAATCTTAATTTAGTATGATTCATTTTTTGTAGAGAAGTAGGCAACTAAAACGAGAATATTACAAAACAAATGGATTATTATTTTGTGATAATATTTATGTCCTTTTTTCACTATTTTATGCATTGTCGATTGTTTAAAGATATAAAACTGCCTTCTTGCAAGTTCATTAGTTTTCTGATACACCCCTTCATTGAGATATCTGAACCGTCATTTTCTTTTAAACTTCACTCCACAGCACCATTGTGAATGATTTGTGATAGCCTAAGGAGTTATTATACCAATTATCGTAAACGAATGCTTAAAGTGACGCTTCTCTTAGGCATGATATCATGTATATTTATCCACTTTTTTAACAGATATTAGAAAAGAACATAATTTCTTCTCACTGGATGGCCATTTATTATCATCATTGAGCAGAGGAGACTAATTTACTTTGACAGTTAACTTATGAAGTGGTCTCGATTTAAAACCCTCTTACACCTGTCTCAGCCCTATGTGATTCAGAGCTAAGCGTAAAAAGTATTATCATGGGGTAGCTAGGTTGGGTTGATCATTCCCCGATGTACTTGAAGCGCGTGAACACCATAATCTTATGTTGATGAAACGTAATCTTTTTAGCACCTCTGTTAAGCTAGTTCCACAATGTTTCCTATTTTCAAGTACACTTTGGCGTTTGAAACAATAGCTGTAGTAGTTAAGGCCGCCAAGACTTCATTCACTAGGTGGAGAAATGTTTCGTTATCAAGGCACCTGTTTACTATTGAGGGTATTAGTCAGCACCGCATTGCATTCTAATGCCCGAGCTTTGAGTAAGTCTTTGGTAGTAGAAAATATTCGAAATACATAACCATGTTAGTATTGTACCGATCGTAGCATTGTCCGTATGTTGTGGGACAATTTAATATTCATTGCTTAGGTTAATGTATGAGAGGCAGACAGAGGTGAATTATTCGGGATACATATTAAAATTCCATCAACCAAAGTGTGACTCACATTCACGTTATACGCACTTATTATGTATTATTATTCTCTTTGCTTCAGAGTAAAATATAGCACTTCGACAACACATCTCCATTCCTCTGGAGTCCTCTTAAGTTGGTTCCACAACCGACAATAAGCCCTCATTTCTTTCTTGCATGATCTCCTCCATGTCACCCTCAGGAACTCACCTCGTCGTTACGTATTCGCGTTCCCCTCGAGGGCCTAACAAGCTGTCACCTAACGGTTTCCAAATTTCTTCTCAGTTGACGTCGTCGAAGATCTTACCGAAGCCGACGAAATTGAGGTAGAGATTCGACTGCCATTCTATGCTCTTCCATTAAGGATACAAATTTATTTTGATAAAGTCTCACAGTGTTATACAGTAATATTTACTGATGACGTTTCTAGTTCAATTTATTGCTCATAATCACATCAAGGTACTTACATAACTTTCTCGCTTCGTTCATATACATGAATATAAAACACTGTGTGACTTTATCATAATGAAGTTTTATCCCTAATGGAATTATACTCCACCACAGTGCCGAAGTTTTATCCTTATATCATTCTATGCTCTTTCCTATGATGATGCATAGCGTTACATTTTGTCCTACACATGATTTACTTTTCCTGAATCCAGATTCTTCAGACCGTTATCTTGGCATCCACAGCATCTTTGAGCCTCTCCAGTCTGACACGACTTAATATTTTGCTTCGTGTATATATCGACATGATTCTGCCCCAGTTTTTGCAAAGACAGTGCTGTTACGTTAATTTGCTATGTTAGCCTGATACATACACTGAACCAAAGTAGGTCAGCAGTCAGTATGTTCTCTAGGTCTTTATCTTATTACCCTAAACAGGCTTAAATTTCTTATCTGCAATTCACACAGCAATTTACCTTATCGTTTATTGAATGTATACGAAGATAGCACTCAAAATCTTATAGGCATTTTTGACTTTTGTTCATCGTAAACATATCTCTATCTATTTCTCTTCTTTACTTACTCGTCTCTGTGTGTAGTTGTATTATATATCTCATTTATTTATTTATTTTTCTTCTTGTTGACTTGTCGATTTAATGTTGTGAATAACTCTGGTTTTCAATAGAAAGCGGTTATTAATATTGCCATTTTGGTTGATGTTAATCTGTTGGAAACCACTATACTTATTAGCGTCGATTGTCAATTTTTACTACTGACCACTGACATCCACACAAAGCTGCATCAGTATTTTATTCATAGGAGATACGAAAGTAATCACTTATTCTAAAGGGAAGTTGCTTTGTTTCACATTTGATCCTTTAATCACGAGTTTCTATATGAGTATTGCGGTGGTAATACAGAAGCATAAGGCGTTTTTGCACAATACAGTGCATATATATATATATGGCATTTCTGCTGCTACTTCTGTCGATTGTGCAAATTTTCAATAAAAATGGAAGTCGTCCGATACAGTATTTCTCACTTAATCTCTTAAAACTTGTCGAATTTATTATATAAATTATTTTTTGAGATATTTCTCTTAACAGTCATGTCATTTTTCTATTCTTTATAGGTTCCTGTGATGCCGCTGATTTCCTTCGTGAAGCCCAAACAATGAAGCGACTCCATCATCCAAATCTAATCCAACTCTATGCTGTTTGCACACAATCAGAGCCATTCTACATTGTCACAGAATACATGTCGAAAGGTTCTTTATTGAATTACTTGCAATCTCCTGAAGGTCGTGCATTGGATATTCAATGTTTAATTGTGATGGCTGCTAAAATTGCTTCTGGTATGGCTTACCTGGAGTCCAGACGTCACATTCATAGAGATTTGGCAGCTAGAAATGTTCTTGTCGGTGATCAGCATGTAGTGAAGATAGCGGATTTCGGGCTGGCTCGAATGATTCATGTAGGTGTATTATTTACCGCTGAAATTTTGTCTAAAATCTCTGTCATCTGTGTTTAGTGATTTATTAAGAAGTTGTTTACCTTTGTTCCTTTCTCTTTATCAAGGATTATTTTATCTGCGTATTTACTTTTTTTGGTTTTTTCATGTTGCATGGTATTTTTGTAGTTGTTTATTGTTTTTCTAATGACATGAATATCTGATGCAGTGACTATAAACGGAAATCACTCATCTGGGTCACTAAGCTATTTTTTTATGCTTCACAAGTATTATCAGAAAATGTAATTAATTACACTGTATTTTTGTAGTATCTATTCCGTTGTACCTGCCGACACAGTTTAGAGAGTTTGTGGCCTGTATTTTTCTCCGCACACTGACACAACCATTTTAAGCCAGTGAATGCTAGTAAGTTATTTTGTCTTGTTCTGAGCCTTTTCAGCAGTGCGCACACAATCTGACTAAGGATCATACCCAGAACTGTCTAGATACGAAGTGAGTCAATTTTCCCATGAATTTCAACTCACACCATAGCACCACCGGCATGTTTATTTAGTGAGTATTTATCCTCATACCCGCTCGGCATTTCTATTAGGATCCCATGATACCCCTTTCATAGTTTTATAGTAATTGGTAGTGAAATGATGATTCCACTTATTATTTCAAGATAGTTTTTGGTGGAGCAACATTATCTTGAGAACCATCTTTACAAACCCTACTTCTGATTATGCCTGATTTTTTATTATGAAATCCTGTAAGGTTGTAGGTAGGGGTATCCTTTCAAGTGTTTATCATTTCGTGGGATGTGCACATCTTTTCTCAGCCTAAGATAATACTGAACAGACTGACGCACTCCTAAACCCCGTCTAGTTTACTAGGCTGAAAAGTAGGAGGGTTGTGCTTCAGGCTAACAATCTCACTCCATAAAAATAACACTACCTCTATTAAAACTTCAAAGCTCGAAGCCCTATATTACACTCAGCTGATATAGGGCCAAGCTGGAAAAGAGCTAGTGGCGGTCAAACGAAAACATGGCACCAGTCAATGAAATCCACAACAGTTAGTCTAAGCCACGTAGGAAGGTGTAGACTTCCTGGTTGGGGTCCTCGGGACGGTAAAAACCAATGGTTGGAAACAATTGGTGACATTGCTCAAAATCGTTCTCAGTGGCGCAGATGCATCCACTCCTTGTGACTCATGATTTCTTCGTTATTACTATTCCTTTGTCTCACACCTCTGTTTACTGTCTATATTATGTATTTTTCCTAATTCCTTCTCTTGCTTTGTGGGCTACATGGAGTGTGGCGACTTGAACTGCCGCACATATGTGCAAAGTTCTATGTCGAAAACCGACCGACTATATTACACTCGTAACGTAAAGCAGAATGCATGTACACAGACTTCTCAATTATATTTTAACTTAGTGGTTACCTCATTATTCACAGTCAAGCAGTAGATAAAGTTGTTTTTTCGTAGTTCTATATTATAAACTGTTTTTCCACTGAATTTGTTAAGTATCATAGTCAAATATTTGAAGAATGCTATTCGTTCATATATGAATCCAAAGCAATGTTTACCATTATGGCTTGGTTTTCACAAACGCATACTTTTCTGTCACTATTCAGGCTAAGACAGTGGGAACTTCACACCATCTCCAGATATATCTCATTTACCAGCTTTTATTTTTCTGTGGCAAATATTATCGTAGATTCACTCAGTTTAGAAAATATGATGAAACAGTTAATGCGAATATAGCTGTTCTGCCTTCATTTATTATGCGCAACTCATACATCTATTTCATAGTGCTGTGAAGCATTATATTGAAAAGGTGGTAGACGACACTGCTAGTTCTTGTACCTAGTTTTATTGTTATTGTCCCCTGTCAGAATCTGATTTCTGCAATCGTATTCATTGTTGTACACAATTTCCCTTCAAATTAAGATGAAAAGGCACATTTCCCCCTGTGAATTATTTGGAACATGTGATCATTTTTCCAGTATTTGATACTATAAAAGGGATATTGGTCTTTTTAGAGTCTTATCATTCCACTTTGAATAATAAACGTGAACAAACAGTTTATGTTTTCTAATACCAATGTGTTGTCAAGTGATCCACAACGGAAAACTCAGCGAGGCGTTTGGAGTAAACACAGGAGTCAGACAAGGGTGCTTATTATCACCAATGATATTCATAATTAGGGTGGACTGGATTATGCGTCAGACAGTGGGAAACGAGAAGACAGGGATATCCTGGACTGACGTGAATAATCTAGAAGACCTGGATTACGCGGATGATTTATGTTTGATGTCACACAAAATCGAAGACTTACAAGCGAAAACCGACAAACTGGTCGAAGAAGCAGCAAAGACAGGACTCCAGGTGAACATAGACAAGACGGAGGTTATGAAAATAACCAACCAACAACAACAACAATAGCAGCAACACCCAGCGCCAATCACCATCAACGGGAAGGATTTGAGAGAGGTTACTTCTTTCACTTATCTAGGGAGCGCTGTCTCAACTGCAGGGGGAACGGACGAGGATGTCAAATCGAGATTCGGGAAGGCGAGGAACACATTCATCAACCTGAAACCAATCTGGAAATATTCGTCACTCCTCAGCATCAACAACAAAATTCGGATTTTCAATACAAATGTCAAGTTAGTTCTTCTATACGGATCAGGAACTTGGCGGGTGACAAAGAATATTTCCAACAGGTTGCAGAACTTTATCAACAACTGTCTTCGCTCTATACTGAAGATCAGACGGCCGGAAAGAATCACCAATAAGAAACTATGGTAACAAACAAAACAAGAACCAATCGCCCAACAAATATGCAGGAGAAAGTGGAGATGGATTGGACACTCACTGAGGAGGCCACTAGGTGACATCGCGTGTCAGGCCCTGGAGTGGAACTTGAAAGGTAATCGGTGAGTTGGACGTCCAAGGGTGACATGGAGGAGATCATGTGAAGAGGAACTGAAACATTATGGACTGACATGGACGCAGGTGAAAAGTACAGCAGAAGACAGAAACAAGTGGAGACGTGTAGTTGAAGCCCTATGTTCCACTAGGAACCTAAGGGAACAATAATAAACAATAATAATACCCATGTGTAATGAAATCAACTAAGTGAAAAAGGTGTATTTGTTAATTGTAAAACGAAAACTTAGTGAATATGGTCAGATTTGTAAACCAGATTGTGAATTACTACTTTAAGAAGGTGTAGTTGCATTCTGGTTTTTGTGTAAAAGGTATCCTCTATTTCAGTAAGCTTACTAACTTTGTTTCATCTTGGACTCAACACTTTTCTATACTATTCAGAGAAAAGTATTGTATGTGGACTGAAATTGCCGAGGGGATTTGTTTCTGACGAACTAGTAAGCTGTGCATCCCTATACCCTTATACATGTTTATTACAAGATTTGTTATTTAATGACTGAAATAAAAACTCTTCTACAACGTGTAACGTCATTGAAACAAAATAACTTTCTCATGCATATGTTAATCCTTTTAGTTATTTTACCTTCAGGGTAAATAAGTTGTACTATATATATTTTTTAGACATTTTATTACAATCTTGATATGGTAGACAAATGATTAGTTTCCTTGTAGTTTCGTATTGTAATGAAGTGCACTTCCTCGTAGTTTCAGGTAGAGATAATTAAATAATTAAATTTTATTCCATTAGTAGATGGTGTTGTCAAATTTTGCGCCCGTCATTTATTTGCTTTTCTCTCTCCTTGATATCTACATTTCTGTATGCATACTTTTGCTTTTGTCTGTGTGTATGTTTGGTCATTATTACTGTGTTTTGCTTTGCACAACTAGTTGGAAATGTAGTTAACTCTAGACAACGTCGTCTTTGTGTAATCAGCGTCTATCAGTTAGGAAAACTCCTAGGTAATTTGTGACTTTATTAACTGATTTTTAATTATGCCATTTGGGTTTTACTTCTACTGTTTCATAACAAGAATATTATATAAGATTTCAAGAGAAATACGGTGACGGGCTATGGTTTCCTTCTGAAAGCTTGTCAGATAATTGTTAAGAAAAAATATTTCACTGTCTAGCTCTGAGCAATACCTTGTCATATATATATATATATATATATATATATATATATATATATTGTATATGTATATAAATAGTTTGTGATTTAGTAGTTTGACGCCTAGATGTCGTTGTACTTGTCGCTCATCAGGAATGTAATTCTAATAAAACATATGTTATTCGATACACTAGCTGTTTCATGAAACTTAGTAAAGGTGTTAATTAATTAATGAATACAATTATTGTTCACTTAAGTACGTAAACTGGAACAACAGTTTACGAAATCTCCCTGCAGACTTTTCATCATTTCCATTTTGTGCATCTCTGGATTAAAATTGTGAGGCTGTACAATTTTTATTGTGTTGCCTTTTGAGAAAACATAAAAACTAGACCATCCATTTGCCACTTTTACACTATCGGTCGACGTACTCAATGTTAGCATAATTTATTTCGAAAGCTAGACCTATAGAAATTTCATTCAACCGATTGTTTGAAGGAAAGTCAAACACTTAGAAAAAAGTCATTATTATGGAGAACTTTAAATGAGGATCATTATGTGGAGTCCACCAATACGCTTTTCAATTTAGTGTCATTTTCCGGGTTAGTATGTGCACCAAGTTGCTATCACTTTACTCGAATTCCTCATACAGTCGTAATAATGGTGAAATACAGGAAATAGATGAAATGCCTGCTTTATTGATTACGTCAATTTAAGTATCGTGGATACCTTAATTGCATAGTCTTCATACTTTCAAACTTTGACGAATGGAAAAAAATTTATCGCTAAGATTTGCTTCCGATTAGAAGAAGTAAGGGGAATATGTGTTTTCTGCACTAATCAGTGTTTTTATCCTATGTCCTGAATAATTTACTTTGTCTACCAATGGTAAATTGGTCAATGAATATTTTGATAGTACATTTACAGTGCAATTGTTCCATTGCCTGTTAAGTACACAGTTTATTTCCGTAATTCATAGTAATTTGTTAGTTTAGGGGTGGGAGTGAGGTTAGTGGCATTAATATCGCTTAGATAATGGTGACTGTGTGTGATGCATCATGTATATATATATATATATATATATATATATATATATATGCGAATGGATGACTAATTAATTCAATAACACTATCCATATTAGAAACATGCATGCAAATGTGCACCTTATTCAACAGACGTACACACTTACTCCATTCATATTAAACAAAAATATTAACATAAACACTTGTGTCCATGACTGCTTAATCACCTTACTTCATTGTCTGTCCATTAAAATTAAAGTATGAATTTTTAGTAATTTCATAATATACATCGTAGTTTTTGTGAGACGTGAAACAGTATTCTATGTTGTGTGCATCCAAGCTGCTAAATGTTCACGTAAAAAGTTTATTATTATTATTATTACTGCAATTGTTAAACATACAACAAATGTTCTACATTTGTTGAATCATATCAATATATTTCACTGTGTATTACCATTAATATCATCTTGTGTTAACTGACAACCCTTTGTTTGTTACTTTTAGCACCTTATCAAATTGTTTTTTCTTCTTTAACTTCATGCACATGTGTTGCAGAACTATGAACATAGTCTTATTTTCTGATCACTGTCCTTTTTTAAAATTCTATACTTCATTCTGAATACTTGAAATTAGATACTGATTGGTTTCAGTTGTGTGTGGATATATCACAGCTCGAAATTTCACTAATGCAAGTTTACAGACAGTTCGCAACAGAATCCAAAGCAGAAGGAAACAGAAAGGGAATATATCCCGATAGGCACTCATGCGTCTGAGAGTTGCAAGTGTAACAACAGAAGACAAGGACCAGGCAACAGATCGTTTATTAAGGAAAATCAATACATATTTATAGATTTTAATGTACATTACTGTTAGTAGAATTGATTGGTTGTTTCTCACAGAAAGTTAACCTTGCATCTCATTGTGGCTGTGTCAGATCATCCATATGCTAACTGTATCCGCCTACGCAAAGCCTTTGTTGTCATTTTCTCACCACCAATATTGGGGACATAAACATTGACGTCAATTACTGTCTACCAACTTTGGCTAGCAGCCAGCTCTCATCACATAGGAACAATTCAAAGAAGATTAAAAACGCTACCCTTTCCAATCAGTAATACCTGATTCTTTTGAATGTGTCCTCTTCAAACAGTATTGCATGGATTTGTAGTGGTTTATGAGCACCTTATATTCGACCAAATGGATCATACCATAATTATATCGACATAGAAACTGAGCTAGATTACCAATTTCCAGTCAGTGAATTCGTCTACCGGATGAAGTTTGTATTTCCGGAAATCAGACAATTAATGTGATATACTAGGCATTTTTCACTAGCATTTACTGCTTCAATGCACAATTCACTTGGCAAACGTCCATTTCAATCATCCTGTGGTGACTGATGGGCTTTTGCTATCGAATTATTGCCAGTATTTATTTATTTTTCCAGTACATTGAAAATACCAGGAGAGTTTGTATCACCTTTCAGTGAACGATTATTACATATATAGTCACAAATTTAATTTTATCGGTTCATTATCAAGGTTTTTTCTGAATAATGCGATATAATGTCTGTAAAGTTTTGTGTTCAGACTTAGTATTTCGTATATATATGTATAAATATATATGTCTTGGTTAGTTTCATTTGCATTTTGTATGGATTTTTTTACATGATTTCGTTTAGATGTGTGGAATTATCCATTTTTCATAATTGTGCAACATCCACCAATAAACTGAATGATAATTCTCTAAAGAAACCCACTATCTCTGTTTACCCTAACAACGTGAAAGTTTAAAATCTAGTTGTGTAAGCGTTTGTAATCTACTATTCGATTTATGGATGCTTAGTATACAGCTCTGTGTATTCATCTCAGCTTGTAGAAAATATCCATTCGTACACTAGCCATAGTTATGCCCTATTTGAGTATTAGATTCTAATCTTAGTTTGTTAATGTTAATTATCCACATGCCATTCGGAGTATCTGAATGTGTCAAAAAGCTGGTAGTAAGAGTGCGTGTCTCTTCGTTTTTACACACTTACAGTGGAGTGCTCTCTGATCCCTAGCACATTATACACACATAATTTATCCTCTTCAGTGCCTCTTCGGGAAATGTTGTACTAATAGTGTAATTTCTTTATTCCTCTTTCAGATACATTCTGCTTAAATTACTCTATATAGTTTTTTTTGTTATTTTACAGGCAGTATTTATTTCTTTTTTACAATAATGCGCATACAATATTTATATGGATATTGGATAGTTGGAAGCAGTTGGTAGGATGTTCTGGGTATATTTGTCTATTCAAATTTGAACTAGATAATATAGATGTGTCTGGGATTTAGGGTTATATACCCTGACCACTATTAACAGGGAAATTTATAGATAGAACTTAGCTCAGGATAACATAATTTAAGTAGTGAATAGATTAAATTTACGTTCACAAATGACAGATTTATCACGTTACTATATATGCATCTCAACATCGGCGATCTCGGTTAAGGTTGAAAAGAATGGTTGTATTATTGTTAGGTTTAATTTATAGCTTTTCACAATTATCGGTATCGTGAAGTGTAGGATAAAGCAGCCAACCCGAGTCAGATTTTGTGCGAATTACTTAGTTATTTTGTGAATGATTGACACATGGCTGCAAATACACATATTTGAATCCCCTTAGATGAACTACTTGAACAGGTTCCTGAACTTTTGTATGAGGCTAACTGAAATTATTCACTTTCTAAGATTTTGTTCAACACAATGTCGATATTTTTTTTTTCAATATTTAGAATCTATGCTTTGGTAAGTGAATTTTTACCGAAAGAATGATTTTGCAGCGTCTGTGTAGTATGTGTGTCTATAGTAATGATTAGTAAGCTTCCTGGTTATACCTAACACATTATATTTTCAAGTCAATCATTTTAGTTAATTTATCTAGATTCATTGCTGTTTTGCACTGAACATGGTGAATCTATGCAAATACATGATGAAACGATTTGTTTTGGCATTGTTTAGGAATGAAAGAAAACAACAACAACAACAAGAAGTATTTCGATTATTACGAGTGATTGTATGAGGGTTTATTTTTCTATTTTTATACAGTGAATACAGAAGATGGACACAAGCTTTGTTTTGATGTTTCTTTTGGTATTCGAAATCAAATAAATTTAAGGCTTCTTGTTAACAACTGTTCAAATTTAGGAAGCAAGTTTAGTGGTTTGTCACCGCTTATGATCTTGTGTTTGATCGATTATGTATATGGTTGAGTGTAGCCTAATTACTGCCCAGACAAATCGTCGATTTCAAATGAAATATTAACCATTATTAGTCCATTGGGTTGCGAGTCTAACATACTACTTCAGTAGCACATCTCCATTTCACCCTGTCGTCTGAAGTTCTTTTCAACAGGCCCCACGATTGGCTTTCATCTCCTCTTCGCCTCGCTTACTAGCTGGTCTTAAGCCTCAGAAAATTGGGAACGTTGGGCGTGGGGCAATGATCCTACCCCCGGAAAATCAACCTAGTCGCTAGAGAGACTTCAAAGCGCAAAAAAGAAAACTGAAATTGAGGATACTGCTCATACTCGAGCACATCTCACTCCATGTTAATTCATGATAAAGTTTTCTCTTATTGTTGTTGTTGCTGTTGGCATGGTTTATTTCCTTTGCGTGACAACAGTATACACATATTGTTTACTTGTTTGTGTTACCCGAAATGTATTCAGTTCATTCGTTTAACTATTCTGTCCTTTTTTCAATGTCCTTGCATATATTCATCACAACAGTCTATAATTGTTGTGTGTTTGGCTAGTATTTGTTCTGCTGTACTTTTCAGAATACTAAACATAAATTAGCACTTTCACTGCATTTACTAGTACAGCAATAGTGCTAATTTACTTACAACGGACAAGCGGAGGTCAAAATGTGACCTTTTAATGTTATGTGTTTGAAATTAGTTTGAAAGAAAGCATCTGTTTTATATTACTGTGATCATTGCAAATAATGCGGATCGTTATACATCTTGTCCTTCTGTCTAATTAGTTGTCGCCATCTCAAAAGGCTATCTCTGCGTTCTTTAGGTGGCAGCCGCTCTCGAAATGCTTTACTTGCAGAGGCCACTTCTTTTTCTACTGCACTAAACGACTGATTGTATTATTTAAGCAATAACTTATTGAGGTTGACTGTATGTGTTGTTAACGTAGATTGCTTATTTAACTAATCCTTATACTATCTCTATTGCGCTAATTGCTATGTATGTTTGGAAAATATTAACTTAAATTAGACCCTAATGTTTAATAATCATATAAAACCATAAAGTTTACGATTGATTAATTTTATTCGGTAGTTGGCTACGTTGAACATTGTTACAGTTTGCACTGTTTGTTGCAAGATATGTTGCAATCGGTGTACTTTTCTTATTGTCATTTTATATTCTGATATTAACTTGTTACAATTTATTGAATTCACCTTTTTTGGTGGACAACATTCATTATTTGTTTCTGACAAGCAAAGCTTAATATATCATGCGTAAATGTGCTGTCAATAGTGAAAATTATTTGTTAGAATTTTTTTGGTAGTAATATTTATCTTTCTGAAAAAGTTTCACCATGATGCAGCCATATTACGTAAGGCACATAGAGAGTTCATAATTGAAACAGGTAATAAACTATGCTTTGTGCTGCTCAGTTAGTATGATTAAAATTTCCTGTTTAATTGTTTCCACTAAAATGTCAGGACATATCTAAAAAATTTGACAGGCCTGAAAATAAAAATATCGCTTTGCTCTAACAGAAGAATTCCAGAAAATTGTACGTCTGTTAAGAGCTATACCGATTATAAATATAAGGATAGGAAGTGAACACCGTTGTAGAGTATAACTCCATCATAGAGTGAATTTATTTGATAAAAGCAGACGGTGATACAGTATTATTATTAGCAATAAATTGCGCTCGAAACACCGTCAGTAAATAATACTGTATCACTGTGTGCTTTTATGCAATAAACTTACTCTGTTATGGTGTAACGACAAGAGACAAGGGCCAGGCAACAGATTGTTCATTGAGAAAATCAAGAGATATTTATAGATTTTTATGTACATTATTATTCGTTATTGTTAGCAGAGGGGTAACGTCTTCTGATTGGTTGTTTTCCGCCTGAAAGTTATTCTGTCATCTCTTTGTAGCCGTTTCTTAGATAGTCAGGCGATATATCTACGAGTCATATTCTCACACGTTAAGTCTGCTGTGATTGGTTGGCGAGTTCCTCAAGGTTAAGCTTTGTTAGTGTTTTTTTCTCATGACCCTGATTCGGGACGTAACATTGACATAAATTGCTCTCTACAATTTTTGGCTTTCAGTTAGCTCTCACCACAATGGAACACTGATATTCTTTTCTAATGTTTCGCATAACAGTTATGCGTCTAGGCATATATGTCCTTTATGACTTAGATTTAAAACTTCCAGTAGCAGCTTAAGCTTAGTTCTTACTGACTTGACCATTCAGTTTTCAGCCAGTGTTCATGCGCTCTACCTGGTCAACTAGCTAATATCATCAGTTCTTATTCTGCGAATTAAAATGACTCATGCATTTACCAAGCACTGCACGGAATAGTCCTGGACATTTGACTTCATGCTACTTACAACCAATAAGGACTTAATTACAAATTCCTGTACTCTATTTTTGAAAGCTCTTATAGTTTATGGACAAAACTGAGAAAATAGATACAGAGCCTGGAATTCTTTTTAAGTTAGATATTTTCTGTTAATATCGCAGATTGTATGAAATAAATCGTCGAGTGGCTTTGTCTCGTGTCTTTTCGTTAATCTATTCTCTTCAATTTATGACTTCTTTTAAAGGCATGTATTTGGTTTGGCGTTGAAAGAAGTCCCAGTGTCACTTCAAACATTCCTTTCTTTACATCGTCCTGTTTAGTAGGTTATTACTTGCAGTATTGAAAACTGGCATCCTACTGAATTTTGCTATCTAATTAGTTAAGGATTATCATATTCATATTGAATGAATATGCATTAACTTGTTTTATGATATTGTGGCATTTTTCTTTTTCTTCTCTGCATACTAAGACTGTCATGTACACCTTCTGCTCTGAGGCAGTTTTTTTTTATCGTCATTGTTTATTACCTCTTACTGTGCATGTTTGCTACTTCACGATCAATAGCAGTGATAATTATTTTCCTTTTAATTTAACTGTTTATTATCTCTTATTCCTTTTTGGATATGTGAGACTTTTCATAAGCGATAGTTTTTCCTCATATATTTTGCTGCTCTCTGTGTTGACTGTGTTTGTTTTTAGGCTAATGTATACGTGTGTGTGTATGTGTGCTTGTATGTGATTCGTGCATAGACGACAAACACGTTGTACTGTTTTTCACTTAGTTTGAACTAAAAATCTGTATTAATGCATACGTTTATTTGTTTACTCCTATACCGTTTTTATATTTTGTTGCTGGTGCATATGCACGAATAAATTCGTATAGGTTGTGTTCTAGCGTTATTCTTTTCGTATGATAATTAACAGTTTGGACATACAAATACAAGTTCATTTCTCTTTCCTTGTATATTCGTCTATTAAAAAAAAGTATTGAGCAATAGAATGCACTTCAGATTGATATAAGTAAGTGGATTGAGGGGAAATCATCTGTAGGTAGTCTAATTGGTTTATCACAATAGATTGATAGTACTGCTGGACGGATTTTGTTAAATAGGAAAAGCATACTGTATTACTTTGTTTATTACAATCTTCTAACCAACCAACAGCAACAACAATCAGCACCGATCACCGTCAACGGGAGAGATTTAACAGAGGTTACCTCCTACCTTCACTTATCTAGGAAGCCAGCATCGTTTCAACTACAGGCGGAACAGACGAAGATGTCAAAGTCAGAATCGGAAAGGCAACATAAGCCTTCATAAACCTGAAACCAGTTTGGAAATCTTCACAAGATTCGGATTTTCAACACAAATGTGAAGTCAGTCAGTCAGTTCTTCTTCTATGCGAGTCAGAAACTTGCACTGCGTATCACGAGGAGGATTTCCAACAGCCTGGTGCAGACTTTCATCATCAGCTGCCTCCTCCACTGGCTGGCTCCATACTGAAGATCAAATGGCCAGCCGGACAGAAAGAATTAGCAACAAGAAACTCTGGCTGGGAACAAACCAACCAAGATACGATCGCTCAACTAATATGTAGGAGAGAATGGAGATGGATGGATCGTGCATACATTGAGGATGTCGTCGAATGACATCGAGTGCAATACAGCCAATTACTCGAGTGGAATCCAAATGGGAAGGGACGATTGGGTCGTTGGTGTGAGGGTGACATGTATGAGATTGTGCAAAGAGTAGATGAGAGATATTGGGGAATTGTAGACCCAGCTGAAGAGGACGGCAGAAAACATAACAAAGTGGAGATGTGTTGTAGAAGCCCTATGTTCCACTCAGAATGCAAGGGAATAATAATTATAATAATAAATTCCAATCTTCAGGTATTCATTTATACATAATTTCTGCTCCTATGTTTATAACTGAGAGGGACTTAAATCTTTGCCATAGTATAAATTAATATTGACTGATATATTGAATCTGATAAAGAGAATAGATTTAAGTTTGTTACAACACTGTTTTTCTTTTGTCTTGATATTCACAAGTTTGTGTAAATTTAATGAATTATGATGTCAATAAAACTAATTATCACAGAAACAAGTTTGAGTTAACTGTTCATACAGCTGTTGTCACCTATGAAATTCTAAGCCCCACGTTAGAGTGATGTTTGTGTTTAGATGATTGGTGTTCACTGTGATTATAGTAGTGAAAATATTGCTCCATTCAACAGTTTACTACTAATTAATTGGTGGATGGTGACTAGCAGTGGAATCCAGGATGCGCATTTCGTCCTATTTGGGACTCGTCATCTGGATGTACCTGCATAGTGGCTAACGCTTTGGCGTTTGAAACTATGGGCACTGGGTTCGAGCCTCGGTGGGAACATCATCACTCACTGAGAAATTCCCAGACATCGTCGAAGCATCTGCTCAAGAAGCCGACATGTCAACCTGAGACCGAGCACTTCGGTCCAATCAGTCGACGGGAAAATCTAAAAATTCAATTAAAGTTTACTACTAAGTTCACATATGGTCCCTTAACCTAGGCTCTTGACTCATAGCCAGTGAATCCCACCCTATCCACTTCAGTCTGTGAAGTAGTATTATTAGCTCCCGTACAACAAGTGTGGTTCGATATTTGGTACATATCTGAACCTGTGGTCCAAATCTCTCTTCTGGTCATCCGTATATATATATATCGCAAGTCACTAGTCATTTAGTCTTGTTTCACTTTGCCTCCCTCGGATTACTTTAATCACCTACAATAAGCTTTTTGTCTAGTTTATATTTACTTAATCTAAACAAATTGATAGATTATTTTTTTTCGCCTGTAGCTGTTTATTGTAGTGTATATTCTTGTCTTGAATTTTGTGAATGAATGTATGAGTTTAATGTTTGCTAACTGCGGGAGATGCGTACATGCTATTTTTGTGTGTGTATATAAGAATTGGTGGGGTGTCAGTTGGTAAACTTCACTTGGAATGATGATGATTAGTTGATTTTTTTCCAGCTAGGTATACTGATTTGTACACTCTTCTTTGCTATATTCTGTTTTAACTGCTTTCAATATTTAGCTATTGATATTGAATAGGAAACTTTTGGATAAATGCAGTACTGTGTATTTCGCATTCATTAATTATTGTTAGTTGATATGTGAATTCCAGAGAAAGATGTTTTACTGCACTGTTTCTCTTGAAAACGTTGCCTAGTGACCAGTATAGATTTTAAGTTTTTGAAGGGGAGATGACTGAGTGAAATTGTGTATGCTAACTAACTCGTTGCTAAGTTGAAGTATCATGGATTCGTAATGGATATCTTTTTAGCCACTGTTTGTTTAATCAGTCAATTTGAAATGATATACTTTATAAGTGGCACATATAAAAACATTTTTTCAAGTCGTTCTCAAGAATCTATGTAATAACTGCTTTAGAACACGGAAATCTACTCAAAGAAGGACTTCCTTTTTCTGTTCACAATCACTTGTAAATATTTGCAATTAAAAGATACGCTAATCAAATGGTTCTATACTGGTTACAAATATTATCAGTCTCTTTTGCTTTAGAATGGAAGAAATTCTCAGTCTCTTAAAGGTATTCATGTGTATTCATGTTTGAGGGCGATAAAAGTAGTTTGTCTTGTTGTTTGGTGGTAAAGAAAATGTTCATGAGTTTTGGGGAAGAGATATGCCGTCAGAAGATAAACTTGGTTTCTGGCTGGAGCGTATGAGCTGTGGATTGCATGTTTCAGTCACCCTTGAATGGTATTTTAATGGAAATGGCTTTCTTTGTTACAGTAATTGTTGTGTTCTTACTGTTACAAATACATTTTCAGGATACTCACTTAGTTCCACACCTTCAAAATCCTGTGCTGTATATGTTGTAAGAATGATTTTTGATACATACACATGAACTGTTCTATGAGGGATGCTTCTTGATCCCTGAAATTATAAGAGATAAATTAGCTTTGTGATCTCTGTCCTGGTGGTCGACAGTGCATAAGTTAGTTACTCATTCTCATCCATACAAAATTATCACTCATCGAAGAAATTGTCAGTAAAGTTCATTTCTAATATATGTGTAAAACTTGGACACTGTGGTAGTAAGTAATTCCATATTAGATTGCTCATTAGATGTATCACACAGTGATACAGTATTATTTACTGGATGACGTTTCGAACAAAATTTATTATTCATAATCATATCAATTATAATCAAACGACTTCGAAACTTGAATTTCATAGTTTTCTTTGTTCTGTCCTATTTGTCATCGTAGGGGTAGTATAATTTTCCAGATATCTGGAACAGGTACTGAATCTTTACTATTACACGTATTTGCAGTTGGTTCGATAAACAAAGCTTCTGTTATCAATCTCTCCCTCCACCCTGTTACATTAGATTTTGAAACTGTCGTCCTATGCCATCCCATTGTATGATTGTATGTAACTGCATGTAGAGAATAGTTCAGCTATAGCACTACAATACCAATAAATGTGGCTATAGAGGCAGTCAGAAACAAACTCATTTCTGACCAAGAACTCGAACTTAGGACGAAAGTGCCACTTGAGGACATAATGCTGCGAGTGCAGCTATGCCTGACTTCCACAGTATTTGAATTCCAGGGAAAAATATACAAAAAACTGAGGGAGTTGCCATGGGATCACCAATATCCCCGGTTGTAGCAGATATATTCATGGAAAGGTGCAAAAACATAGCGATTGAAACGTTCACTATGGTGGAGGTATGTAGATGACACATCCACTGTACTTAGAACGCAAGATATAGATAGATTTTTCGAACACAATAACTCAAAGGTGAAGGGGAGCTCCCAATGCTAGACTGTAGCGTAAAAAGGGAAGAAGATGGGAAGTTAAACACTAGTGTTTACAGGAAACCCACACATTCAAACAGATCATCCAATCCTATGTCAGTAAAAATAGGATTGGTGAAATGTTTAAGTGACAGAACACAAAAACTAAGTAGTACCTAGGAAAATCTAAGACAGGCATATAAGAGAAGCTATGAAACTTAATAATTACCCTGATAAACTAGTCAGAAAGTATGTATGGAAATGTAAAAATAAAATCAATAATGATAGTAGTGATAGTGATAATAATAACAATAATAATAATAGTAGTAATAATGACGAAATGCATGTTAAACATGCGCAAGACAACACCAGCAATAAGGAATCTAAATCATCAGTAGTAATTCTATACAAGGAAAGAAACCTCGGAAACCTTACGCAAAATTCTTAACAATGCTGGCAGGAATAAAAGTGGCTGGCATTCAAACCCACAAACTCAATTAGAAACAAGCTTTGTCGGTTAAAGGATCCTGTGGAGCCGTTATAACAAAACAATTTAGTTTATCTAATACCCTGCTGTAATGATTGTCAGGTTGTATACAAAGGTCAAAGTAGTAGAACAGGGGCAGTCGGACTAGCCGAGCATTAAAATCTAGATTCTACTACGCATACGACGACAAATAGGAGAGAACAAAGAAAACTATAAAAGTCAAGTTTCGAAGTCATATGATTACAATTGATATGATTGTGAATAATAAATTTTGTTCGAAACGTCATCCAGTAAATAATACTGTTTCACTGTGTGATACATCTAATAAACAAACTAATATGGAAAGTTCATTTCTAAGACTAATCTAAAATTTTACACTCAGAGATGTTTTGTTGATGTTGTAAATATTTATTTTATTATTGATGAAGAGTAATGAACGAAAATTGTAAATTTACTTTCAAGCTTACAGAAATTTTTTTGGCAAAAAACGTTAGCATCCTGTGTAAACCAATCTACATATAACGTCACTGTTGAAAACACGTGTCAACTATTGAAAGTCAATGTATCTCGTAAATTGATAGAGTTGGTTAATTTAGATTAGCCTCGTATTGGGGTATTATCTAGTACAATAAATGTGACAAGTTGAATTTCAACTTAATCCCCAATCTCAGTCCATATAATATCGTTTGATTTTTTTTTCAAAATCATATGCACCATGTAGGTAAACAATATTGGGAAGAATTTTATTCATATAACTATTGAATACGACGAAAGGATGGATTAAAAATGTCTCTAAAGGAAACAACATAGGGTTTAATATGATGTCGGTACCGCGGTGGGTCTGGGTTGTCTATAAAAAACGGACTGCATTATTTTCTTTTTTTGACGTACTGAATAAAGCCAAGTTACTATCAATAATAATAATAATAATAATGTATCCTATATGCTTGGATACATGATGTAGAATTTGCGCATTTCTTGGACACCAATGAGAAATGTATGGTGGAGTTCGGTTTCTTTTAATACATAACTTTTTATTCGTTATAATAGTGTGGTGGTGTGATGCAGGCAATGGGTTCCAACGGAATATTATTCTCACATCAAGAATCATTGTATTTGTTATCGTCTGAATACTATTCCTACCGTCCAATACTGCATTAGCGACAGAATGCAATATGTATTTGAACATTCTATTCCATATGGTTTAATGTAAACCAAAATCACACACTCAGTGATTGGTTAAAGAACATACAGTGTATATATATATATATATTAAATAGCTGTTTGATCACTGGAAAATACGCCTTTGTTTCCGTGTCTTGCCTTCTGCTGTTACAAAAGGATATAATTTCCTACTGTGAGGAGACGAAGTAGTACTAAGCTCGGTTTTACATGAAAGTTTCTTTTTATACACCGGCAATATGCTAGCTATTTTATTGGTATTTTAGGAGTCGACTGAAATCTCCTGCATACTTTTTAGTTTGCATTATTAAAGCATTTATGCAACGTTGGTGAGAACTACCTTTCCTACAGAAATGAATTCCTTGACGATTGTGTATACTGGTAGGTGTTAGCAGTAACAAAGGCTCATTGACTTCAGTCACAATATAACATCAATATTTGTCACTTTGTTAGTCTGAATTGCGGATTGCAATCGACAGTGACGAACTAAACAGCTATTTCAAATGAACTGTCGTCAAGATTTGACAGAATAGTTCTAAAATATTTGGGCGCCGAGCTATTTCGTTTCTTATTCATTGGCAAACTCATTCAAAGAAAGGTTTTCAGTCAATGTGTGTGGTTTCTCGTAGTAAACACTGTGCAACAGCTTTCTGTACTTCTGCTGCTACTACTAATACTGTCTTTGTAAAACTCTACTACTAAAGTCTTCATCCCTAATTCTACTGAATTTTTTTTGAATTTACTGAAATTGTTCGCTCTACATTAACTACTTACTTAAATATAGGGGACGAAAACGTTGGTATACAGTTTCATTTCACACTCTGAGGTTTTAGCAATTTGATGAGCAGTTTCAGCGAATTCATCCTACATTTGTATTTCCTGATAAAATCGGTAATACACGAAAAAAGTTATGCTGATGATTAATGAGGCGGTTCTAATTTTGATGTACCTGAAGTTAATCTCATTTCTTGTACGGCGGGAGATAGCACAAAGATTAGGATCACTCATGACATTGTCCATTTCGTTGTTAGTTATTCAGGGGAAAAATTGCTTCCTCCAGAGACTAATTTTGTTTATACATCTCTGATGAAACAGAAAAAAAGTGTTGTAATTTGGCATTATGACTCAAATTTTCTATTATTTTTCGCTTTGCCTACTCATGAGTAGTAAAAGTGCGTACAGAAATATTTTTACTAGAATATGCTCGTCGATAAACAACTTTTACGTGCACCGCAGGGTTAAAAAAACACTTATGTGCATAAGTGAAAAGCATTGCATGTGTAGCTGACATCCTACTTTTGTATTCCAATGAACTTTGTCGAATGACTTATTTCCTCACCTTTATATTTTGTTTTCAGAGAAAACTATCGTCAGTTTCTTTTATTCGTACGTATTTAGAACAATAACATACTGGTACTGTTATTTTTGTTTGTTATTTTCATTGTCAAGTGATTTTTAATATGTACATTCTATGTTGTTTGCAAGGCTCAAAATGCTGTATTCCCTCATTCAAGTGCACAACTTGATGAAGCTTGTCTGCCCTTAGTCAGTGTTCCAACAGAACATTTTACATTTGTAACGACAGAAGACAAAAGTCATGCAACAGATCGTTTATTGAGAAAATCAAGAGATATTTGTAGATTTTTATGTACATTATTGTCAGTGGAGAAGCAACGTCTTGGTTGTTTTATTGCTGAAGGTTATACTGTCATCTCTTTATGGCCATTTCTTAGAAAATCAAGTCATATATCTGTGAATCATACTTCTACACGTTAACTCCGCTGTGATTGGCTGGTGATTTTCTCAAGGTTAAGCTTTGTTAGTGTTTTATCTCATGACCCCGATTCGGGACGTGAACATTGACGTAAATTATTGTCTACAATTTCGGCTTGCAGTTGGCTCTCACCACACATTGACTACTAACGGAATAAAAGTTCAAAATTGTTTAAGAAACTCTGCATGTAATAAACCATTTATGAAGGTATATGTATTTCTCACAAATAATGCTGACATATATATGTTATGCTTTGGCAATTTAAGGAAACGAAAAAGAAAAATAGGAGTTTCGATGAATTCGATTGTATGTAATACATGTCTAGTAACCTTGAAATATGAGTATGTTGCTGTTTTGGTTTTAGATTACTGTAAGCTAATTTCTTTGTAGGCAAATAGGTAACCAGCACGATAAATCTTAGCCTTTATGGAGTTTATTGATTCGACATAAGACCTCGAAGTTTCATTCAATCAATTACAAATATTTTTCCCCAATTATTGTGGTCATAATCGTATATTCGAACATAATCAGTTGCACATGTGTAGGTGTCAAAAGAATGAAGTTAATTAATTGTTGTTGTTGTTGGTCTGTTTGAACTTAGGGCTAGAAAAAATACCTTTCTTGCCTCGAATTACTTCTGATTATGTTTTATTCACTTAAATTTGTAAAATGTCAGAGGATATATATTAGTCTGAATACATTCTTTCAAAAAATCTCGTCGAGCAGATTATTTAGCATTACCGAATGATCTAGTGAAATTGAGGTGTAGGATTGCTAAACACTCTGTTCGACGTAAATTAGTCTTCAAATCATATTATTTATACTCGCTCATCTTACAATTAGACGTTTTTCGTAAATTTTGGGTAGGAACCGCCATAGTATCCCTTGGATCTTGTAATATCACTGGTGCTGTTATATAAAATAAAGCGAATATAACAGGTTTAAGCACAAGTTCCTTTTTCGATCGTCTCTTGTCTTGCTGCTTTGCTATCCACTACTTATGGGAGCCGAAACATTTTGGCATTATCGAACCTATTTTCCAATTTATAGTTTCTTGTCTTTTTCTCTCTCTAAATAGAGACAGAAAGCTGTAAACAGGATTAGTGTGCTCCTAACCCATCTGCAGGCCTTTGAAATTGTGCAAGCAGTTGGCTGAGATTATGCTGTCGAATCCTGAACACCCTATTTATTCATATCTTTCCTCTTGTGTTTCTCCAGAGAAAATTAGAATCATTTTGAATTGAATTTATGCCCGTTTATTTAAATACGAAAACGTAACCGTATCCTACTTACTGCAGACTGACTCATAGAATAATAGCTTTCAACTTTATTTCATAAGTTATAATGAAGCGTGTGTGTGTAGTGTTTCCTTATTTCTACTACTGTTCGATATATTTTGTGGCAATTTTACTAGCGGTTGTCACGAGGTCTGCTAAGATTAAAGGTAGCATTTCATGGGCACTTGATCTGTATTAATTTTAAAGCTGAACATTTTACTATATAACATGACGTATGGCTGTTTCTGTCAGTTTTCGTCTTACCTACTATTATATTATGTGTAATTTTGCATAGATATACTATTAAATCAGATGATAGACCTTTATATTCAGTAGAAAATAACATGGTTTTCCGTTTTGTTGTTAATGTGCCTTTTTCAATTTCTGACAGTTATACTTATATGAACTTATTTTAATGTTGTTGAATTATTTTTCTGTTGTAGAATAGAGAATATGTAGCACATGCAGGAGCTAGATTTCCTATAAAGTGGACATCACCGGAGGCGGCTAATTATTCGCGTTTTACAATAAAATCTGATGTATGGTCTTTCGGGATTTTACTGACTGAAATAGTTACATATGGTCGTTCTCCGTATCCAGGAATGCACAATGCAGAAGTGCTTAGACAAGTGGATGCCGGTTACCGTATGTCTAAGCCACCAGGTTGTCCACCTGAATTGTATGATCTTATGCTAGAATGTTGGGCAGCTGATGAAAATAAACGGCCTTCATTTGCAACAATTCATGCTCGTTTAGAACAGTTTTGTGAAGATGAACAACCAGCCTACAGAAATGCCAGTCATCCTAATAATAATAATTCTATGGTAGTTTTGCAGAATAAACAGAATGTTTCTTCCGGAGCCTATCACAATCACATTGAGATTTCTGTTTCACCATAACCACTTTCACAATCTGAATCCGAGAACTGATATCCTGTTATAACTAGGATTGTAATGATTCACCATCTACAACTTCTTTTAATTATGTAAATATGAATATTAAATACTGTGCCTTTCAAATATTTTTGAGTAGTGAATGCCTTTCAATATGTGATGAGTTGCTTGTAAGGTCTCCAACGAGTCCAGTACCGTCTGTTCAAATATGTGTACTTTTGTTTGTGGATAATTTCTTTCCAACCAGTTTAGAAGCAGTTATTTTGTCGTGACTAAATTGTCCACAACTGATTTAAACTAACCGCTGAGTTTGTGTTTAGTCAACTGCATGTCTGCCATGATGAAGTCTAGGTTTTTATTTTTTATTAAAATAAATAATTCAGTATCATGATCAGTATGCTTACTTTTTTTATTGTAATAAAATTTCTGGAAGTGTATAATTCGTTGTATTTAGATCTGCTTATGTACTTAGGAATTTACTGTTGGATGCAAAGGAAATCGTGTCCGCTCGACGCTGTGTGATTATACTTTGTTCCGAGTTACATTATCAATTAGTCATGTGGTTGAATAACCGCGGAGGCATAGTATTAGTTTAAATAAAGAAATATAGCTTCACGTTAATCAAATAATTAATATACTAAAGTTTAGTCAGGTTGTGCGATCGGCATATCCAATTGTACACAGATCATTCTAAGCTGAACAAAAATTAAATCCTCCTCTCAGAAGCCACTTTACTTGAGTACGGTTCACATTCAATGACAACTTGTAGAGATGAATCTATAATATCCCTGTGGGTTTTCCATAAGGCACAATTCTGGCGAATGTTTTTGCCTTGCTACATTAAAAATGTATCATGGAAACAGGTCATAGGTAAACTGGATTCATATTACCTTTATGCTGATGTGATACATTATGGACCCCATAAGCTAACTGGTACGATGAAGAGTGAGTAGACTTCAGTCTCCCTCTCGAAATTCTTTCATGTAATCACGCGTTCATATTCCCTGTCAGTCAAGTCCTATTCATTGCCTTCCCACGGCGGGGTTGTTCCTCACAAGAGTGAAAGGGCGAATGCGAACGTGTGGTGTTTACAACCGGGCTGGTGGACATGCATGTCTATCTAGGGGAGTTGGAAAACCCTGATTCCAGACCTATAGTGTACATGGGCTCCAAGATTCAAAAGGTCCAGATGGCGTATGAACCTGTTTTGACCACCGGCAACTGTGGAACGCTGCTTCATTTTCTCGTAGGTCAGGTCAAAGGTTTGAGGGTGGTCTCTTAAGACAACCACCTGCTCCGGTCTCGACACCCGAGGAGTATCCCAGCCTTAGCACAAGCTATGAAACAGTAAATTCATGAGACATTATAATTGCGCACTCACTATTACAGACTTCGAGCATATTTTCAGTAACGTGATCCTTTCTGACTTTCTTTTAATATATAGATCTTTTATCAGCTTTAGTATATTTGGTATCTTCACCTCCGTCAGCTTTTCACTTTTGTTTGAAATCTCATCCCATCTCTACCGTTAGGAGTTGTTAGTGATTAGCTTCCAAAGTTCTGGTCTCCGGTGCGATATCGAATGTGGATATCCGGAAACCGCTTGTCGCTTTCAAGCGTACAGGTACAATTTTCGCAAACTGATACGAACCAGACAACAAGCAGGTCTGGCCAGAATATTAGAAATCCTCGCTATCTATATCTGCTGCATTCTAAATCTTGTACTGCTTATCTTCTAGAATATCGGATATCTCTTCCATCTGGATGTTCAGATTGTGTCTACCTTCTGTGGTATCTAGAGTGACTGATGTTTTTGTCACACTGAGTGCTAGAATTGAAGCTTCATTACTCGACTGGACAGTCGTCTATGCGCTGTGAGGCTAGAAGTTTATACGACGAGTAGGAAGCGATCGGTAAGAAATGCGGCACCTATTTTTCATCTCTGCCTATGCACCGACGGATTGCTGCTCGGATGCAATTAAGGATACATTTTACTACCGACTTAACGAGCTTCTGAATCAGGAGCATCAGAGAAGTATCGTACTACTAGCTGGGGACTTGAATGCATGGGTCAGGCGTCTTGGCTCGTAGGATAGTCACCTAGGTGGTTAGTGAAGTTTACAAGGTCGCAGGTCAGATAATGGGGACCATCTTCTCAGCTTTGCGCAGATCAAAACTTATTTCTAGCCATCGACTTCTAGCACAGCCGTCTCTGTAGCGCTGCTGGGCGTCCTCCTTATCCCAATCAATCAAGGATTCAGAATGTTCACGTTTCTGCCAGTTTCTGATGGCATAGGTACATATATGACTGCCTCTCCTTTGGAAGCACATGTATAGATTCTGATTATGCTTCACTGTGTGTCCGGTTCTGCCAGTGGACGCCACTCCTCCAACGAAAGCAGAAATCCTAAATGCTATCAAGATACTGGATTCCAACAGAGAAGGCAGCAGGACCAGACGGAATCCCCCTCGAAGCACTGAAAACGGACGCAGAGATTACGGCAGATGTGCTCACGCCATTATTGCAAAAGGTTTGGAAGGAAGGAAAGGTACATACCAAATGGAAGGAAGACCACCTCACCAAGCTGCCAAAGAAGGGCGAAATAGTTAGGACTGTACAAGAACTGACTAGCGTGGAATAGTGCTCTTGTCCACTCCAAGTGAAATACTGAGTCGCATCATCCTGGAGAGAATAAAGGGCGCACTGGATACAGAAATCTACTAACCCCACCGGAACAAGCTGGCTAGATTCGCGAAAGCCAAATCATGTGCTGATCAAATTGCAACTCTACGCATCGTCATCACAGAACAAAGCATAGAGTGACAGTCAAACCTCTCTCAACCTCAACTCCATTGACTTCGAGAACGCCTTCGACAGACAGTGTTGACTGAGAAGTAATTTGGAAACTACTTCAACACTGCGGCGTGCAGTGCCCATGTCTGTATCAACTCCATTCATTAGCTGACTATATGACAATGCCACGTGTTAGTGAGGTGATCCACAACGGGAAACTCAGCAGGAAATTCAAAGTGCATATATGAGTAAGACAACATAGCCTGCCTATTATCGCCCACGATGATATTCTTAAATGTAGTGTACTGGATTGTGCTTGGAGGTGAGGAGACAGGAATACGCTGGACGACCGATAAGAAGACCTGGATTTCCCGTGTGGATGATATATGTCTAATGTCACACAAACTCGAAGACTTATAGGCGAAGAAGCCAAATCAACGCTGGAATCCGATAGATCACATAGCAATAGGGTATCGTTGGTGAGGGTCAGTAGAAAAATGCTGCTCCTTCTGCAACACGTGAGTAGACTCCGATCACGCCCTGGTTTGCGCACGTTTATGCTTACGATTAGATAGACATAGAAAACTGTTGGCAGCGAAGCAGTTTAATCCCCAACTACATGAAGACAGTGAGTCTCTATTTAAAGAAGAAGTAGAGAAACGAGTATCCGAGGTCGACAGGAAGACTCCTCCTTAGGAAGCCTTTCACAATATACATTTGGCTGTAGACGCAGTTGTAAAAGCTGTAAATAACTTAAAACCAAAAGTTAGTAAGCACCAGTTGATTTCTCCCACCTCATCCGAATTGATTACGGCAAGAAGACTGATTCCGGGGAGCTCCGAATATGATGAGGAGCGAAAACTGCTCTTAAGTCTTCTCGATGACCGTGAACAGTGGTGGGCGACAAAAGCAAAGGAGATGGAAAAGGCGTCGCGATTGGTAACACCAGACAACTATTTCGACTTATCAGGGAAACACTTGGTAAAAGGCAAATGATAAATGAAACAATCTCTGAGAAAAATGGCACCATAATTAGCTCCCAGGATAGACGACTGGAAAGAACACTTTGAGGAGCAGTTTAATTGGAGTACAGCCACACTCAACTTACCGAACATCCAACAAAGCAGTGGGACGTGATCGAATGACTCCAGCAGCGATTTTTAAGGACGTTTTTTTTATTCCTTCACGTTCCCAGTGGAACATAGGGCTTCAAGCAAGAGACTTGAAGTTTCTTTAGCAGTGTTTACTTTTACAGGATGAGGTTGCTAGCCTCATGTCCAACCTTTCCCCTTTACCAGCGTTTTTATTTCTGGCTTAGCGAGGTAAAGGAGTGCGTCGGCCGGGGATCGAACCCCGGACCATGTGCATGGTCGGCGAGCATCCTAACCGCTATGCCACCGACGCACTTTTAAGGACGTTGGAGACAGTTTACTGTCTGCATTAACTAAGGCGCTATGCAGCGTCTGGGAATCAGAGGAAGTCCCGTCGAGCTGGTGTAAGTCATTGATTATCCCAACATACAAGAAGGGAGACAGGTCTTCCTGTGATAATCACAGGGGGGTTAGCTTGACTAATATGGTTGTATCTAAAGTTCTAGGCTCAAAAATCATGTGCAGACTAAGCGGTCCACGGGAGGAACAAACACGAGAGAATCAGGCAGGCTTTAAACCAGGAAGATGTATTGGTCATATCTTCACCCTCCGAATATCTTGAGCAGCAATCTGCGAATGTTTAGCATGCAATTCGCTCCCGTCAAATGTAAGATGATGCTACAGGACAAGTTTGGATTACATTGGCTGCTAGCTCAGAAATAGGAATTGAAGTGGTAAAGCGTATGGACCACTTCACTTATTTGGGAAGTTGCATTAGCCAACGCCGACGGGTTGATCGTTGACGAAATCTCAACACGGCGGATCCAGAAGGCTCGTTTCGCATATGCCAACTTACGTCATCACTGACGCAGACGTGATATCCCTCTGGCTGTGGACGAAAGGGTGTGTGTACTGCTGATCAGTTCGCTCCGTGCTCCTTTATGTCTGTGAGCGAGACATGGCCACTGAAAGTGGGATAATGAAAAGCCTGGTTAGCTGTCTTTGATCATAGGTGCCTGAGTTCTATCTCCCGTGTGGAGTGGTATAATAGGGTGAGCAATATTGAGGTTAGACATCGGTCGAGTGCTGGGTAAAGAGGGGTGAAATCAATAGACGAGGCTGTGAAGCTACATCGACTGAGATGGTTAGGGCATTTGGTGCTTATGCTTAGTCACGCCTTCGTCGACGGGCAATGTTAGTTGACACAAGGTCAGTCTGGAAAAGAGCTAGCGGTGGTCAAACCAAAACATGGCCTCATCAGTCAATGAAATCCGCAACAGTTAGTTTAAGCCAGTCACGTAGGAAGGTGTAGACATCATGGCCGGTTGGGTCCTCGGGACGGTAGAAACCAATGAAGTCTGGGGACAATTGGTTACACGGCTTAAAATCGTTCTCAATGGCTGTTGCGGATGCATCCACTCCTGTGACTGATAATTTCCAACCAAACTATATTGTTCTTCGATACTGCTATTCTTTTTGTCTCATATCCCTGTCTACTGTCTCTACTAAACATTTCTTCTCTTGCTTTGTGTGCTACATGGAGTGTGGTGACTTGAACTGCTGCACATTGGTGCAAAGTTCTATGTTGAAACCAGTCAGTCATGTTGATGATAGGTTTGTTGTTTGCGGTAATTTGGACAATAGATTAGTTGTTTTTGGTCAGCCCTAAACCCGGGAAAAGAGGGAAGACTATGAGTGGTACTAGCCAGACTACTCCTGGTAGTCAATCAAGTCGCTACAGAAACTTCTAAGCACAACAAAATTCCAAAAGCAAACTTATTCTTCGACCGAATCGGAGAAACAGAATGACGCGAACTGATGAAAACCTTCGAGAAACGAGTTGGCCGATGTCTTCTTTCAATGAAATCAAAAATAAGCATGTGGACATAGAATGTTCGCACAATTTATGAAGCTAGGGAGACTGCTTAGGTTCCAAAACAAATGGGAAGTTATATTATAAGAGTCTTAGGAAAATTTGGAAGCAGGTGAAACTATTGTTGTATTATTATTATTGTTCCCTTGGGTTCCTAGTGGAACACAGGGCTTGAACTACACGTCTCCACTTGCTTCTGCCTTCTGCTGTACTTTTCACCTGCGTTCATATTAATCCATACTGTTTCAACTCTTCTTCGCACGATCTCCTCCATGTTACCCTTGGACGTCCCACTCACCGTTTCCCTTTCTGGTCCCACTCCAGGGCCTGACGCGCGATGTCACCCAGTGGCGCCCTCAGTGAGTGTCCAATCCATCTCCAATTTCTCCTGCATATTTTTTGGGCAACTGGTTCTTGTTTTGTTGGTTCCCATAGTTTCTTGTTGGTGATTCTTTCCGGCCATCTGATCTTCACTATAGAGCGAAGACAGTTGTTGATAAAAGTCTGCAACCTGTTGGAAATATTCTTTGTGACCCACCAAGTTTCTGATCCGTATAGAAGAACTGGCCTGACGTTTGTATTGAAAATCCGAATTTTGTTGTTGATGCTGAGTTGAGTGACGAAGATTTCCAAATTGGTTTCAGGTTGATGAATGTGTTTCTCGCCTTCCCGATTCTCGATTTGACATCCTCGTCCGTTCCTCCAGTAGTTGAGACAGCTCTCCCTAGATAAGTGAATGAAGTAACCTCTTTCAAAAGCAGGTGAAATGAGCTCTCCAAATTGCTTACTGGAGAGTCAATAGTCTACTCCGGCTACTCAGATGACAATCAATAACACACTGAGTGAGTGGCTATCATGATATCATCGACAGCATCCAAAGCTCTTATGCAGTGGGAAACGACTCTCATCCAGAGTCATATCAGCAAGATTCAACTCAAAAGGATGGAAAGTTACAGTCATCTAATGCTACGCACCTACAAACAACGTAGAACAACAGAAGTAAGATTTCTGCAGACAAGTGCAAACAGTAATGGACAACATTCCTTAATGGCGACATCAAAATCCTAATAGGTCATATGAATGCTAAACTGGGAGCAGATAATTCAGGAGGAAAATCCATCTTGGGTTGCGAGGCTCTCAGTGAAATGGATCAGAACGAAAAATCTCAGAATTCTGCACCTTGGGTAATTTGTCGATTGGAGGTAGCGTGTACGAGCACAGGGATATACACAAGGTGATATGAATTTCGCCTAACAGACACACCAAGAATCAAATCAACTTTAACTCAGTCTCAAGAAAGTGGAGACAAAGTCCGCTGGACACAAAGTCATGGAGGGGAGCAGACGTGGATTGAAGCCATCCTTTAGTGCAAGGATTCTTCAGGGTCAAGTCGAAAGCTTTTAAAGCAATTGGAGGTAGACCACAATTCAAGTTCAACACTCAGACAATGAAGGACTAAACTACAAAAGACACCTTCACTGCAACCACCAGAGCAAAGTTGGAGACATTAAGCAGAATCATCTGAGAATAACACTGGAACTCTCTTAAAGTGATATTTTAGGAAACGTGTGTAGCCATCTCAAGAAGAAATAAGACGCACGACAAGGAATGACTCTCTACGGATACGTGGAAGCTAAAAGAAGAGATGAGGATTGTGAAACAGATGAACTAATGGTAAGATGGACAAAGGAAGGAGAACCTTAGTCCAATGTACACCCCATTGAATAAAGAAGTGAAGAAGAGTACTAGGAGAGACAAGAGATAATTCTACGACACACTGGCAACTGAAGCAGAACAGGCAGGCCGACGGTAAAACAGACTTTAGAATACTACATCAGATTACCAGGTCTCTATGCGGGAAGAGATTAACACAGATTAAACCAATAAAAGACGGTCAAGAGACGAAACAAAAAAAATGATCTGATCACTTCAAAGGACTCCTGAACCGACCATCACCTGCAACTCGTCCAGAAATACCACCAACATTAGGCACAGAACTGCCAGTGGACACCAATCCTCCAACAAAAGCATAAGTTTCGAATGTCATAAAACTACTGAAAGGCGAGAACTTAGCAGGACCGGACGGAATTCCTTCTGAAGCACTGAAAAGGGATGTGCTCATGCCACCTACTGATTAGAAGAAAGGCTACCTTGTCAAACTACCAAGAGAGGTGGCCTGAGCTTTAGCAAACACTGGCACGGAATCGTGCTTCTGGAAACGTCAAGCAAAATATTAAGTCGCGGATACCTAGAGAGACTGTAAGATTCTGTGGATACAAAACTCCATCTGGAACAAGCTAGAATCAGGAAAAACAAATCTTGCTTGGATCAAATTGCAACTCTACTCATCATCAATCAGAAAATTATAGAATGTCAGTCAAATATCTTCCTCAGCTCCATCGACTTTGAAAATGTCTTCGACAGCGTTGACAACAAAGTAATTTAGAAACTACTTCAGCACTATGAAGTGTCTCAAATCTTTATCAACCTTGTTCAACAGCTGTATGACATTGCCATATGCCAACTAATCCACAATAGAAAGTACCTCTGAAGCAAAGACAGGAGTAAGACGATGCTACCTATTACCACTGATTATATTCCTTATGTTGTGGTGGACTGGGTCATAGGCACACCGTGCGTGGGTAACAGAAAGACAGGAAAACATTGTACCTATAAGGAGTCTCTAGAAGATCTGGATTTCGCGGATGGTTTATGCCTCATGTCATACAAACTCGAAGACTTACAGGCGAAAACTAACAAGCTGGCGGGAAAAGCAGCAAAAAGACGATTTAAAGTGAACACAGGGAAAACGGAAGTGATGAAGATACGATTGTTGAAAAGAGTCTTCTTCGAATATTGTGTTCTTAATGCTACAATGGGAATTATTAAATTATTGATGAAGATAATCAAAGCAAAAATTACCCCATGCTGATGAAGGATGATTGTGTCGTTATATATAAGCTGAGATTTTGTAAATTCTGGATTAATAATACTTTGATAAAGCTATTAGCATTAAATAGCGAAACGTCAGTAAAAACAATATCGTTTTGTTTTTCATTCATTGGGAAATACAGAAGCTTTCATAATAATAAAGAGAATCAACTAACCAACAGCAACAACAAGCATCGATCAATATCAACGGAAGAAATTTGAAAAAGGTAACTCCCTTCCCTTATCTGCACAGCATCGTTTCAACTACGGGCAACAGCACGGATGGGGATGTCAAAACCAGAATAGGAAAGGCAAGATAAACTTTTATCATTCTGAAATCAGCTTGGAAATCTTCTGTATTCAGCATACAGAGCAAAATTCGGATTTTCAACACCAGTTTTAAGTCACTTCTATATGGGACAGAAACTGGTAATGCACGTCACGCAAAGCATTTCTAACAGCCAGTGATACACTTTTATTAACAGCTGCCTTCGCTCCATACTGAAGATCAAAGGTCTGGAAAGAATTAGCAGAGAGAAACTCTGGGAACGAACCAACCAAGAACCTATTCCCCAACAAACACTCCGAAGAAATTAAAGGTGGATCGGATACACGCTGAAGAGACCGCCATGTGACATCGCGCGCCAGGCCCTCGAGTGGAATCCCAATGGGAAACGACGAGTTGGGCGTCCGACGGTGACATGGAGGAGGAAATGAGAGCCCATGAGCAATAATCAATGGATTGTTAACGCAACAAACATGTCAGCTTTCTGGACCTTAGCATATGACAGAGTTATTATGGGACCTATGAAAAAAACAATTTACAGAAGAGGAACGAGCCACTACTTGAATTATCACAAATTCTACCGAAATGGTTACAGATGGAGTTTGGTCAGAAAGCTCTTCAATAGAGTGAGTGCATTTTTCTCAGAGAATAAGATTGATGAGAAGCTGATGGTTATTGAAAAGAATCTATTGGAGGATGGATATCCCCAGAAGCTAATAATGAAATATTGAAGAGAAGATACATCCAGACTGAAGGCCTTAACTGTTAAGAAACCTGTTTTTATTTGCCAGGCGTACAAAGGGGGAGAATAGAAAAAACAAACAAAGGCTCATTGAAAGGGACATTTCCTGCCACTAGATTGGCTCTTCTTTATAACACGAAATGCTCACTAATACAGTTCAAAGCAGATAAGTATCCTGCTCATATCAGTTTCAACTGTATTTACGAATTTATATGCACTTGCAGTAGCAAGTACTTAAGAATAACCGTGTAATAAAAACTAAGCTCTTTCAGTCCTGTATATACGTTTGTTCTTGTTTCTTTCAAGCTAACTTAGAGGATCCAGTGATAGAAACAGGGTTGTTTCCTATGGGATGTGTTTGCTAGTCCCAAACCCAACCTCCCCTCTTTCCCAAGCCCAGGACTAGTTGGTAAATTAGGCAAAGTTAATTTGGCACCGACAAACAACGCAGACCTCGAAAAAAAAGAAGAATTCTACAGACAACTACAGGCAACAATGGACAATACTCCAGCTGGTGACATTAAAATACTAATGGGAGACATGAACGCCAAACTGGGATCAGAGAACACAGGAAGGGAACTCATCATGGGTAGAGAAGCTCTCGGAGAAATGAATGAAAACGGAGAACTCTTCGCCGACTTCTGCGCCTTCAATGAACTAGTGATTGGTGGCAGCGTATACAAACACAAGGATATCCACAAGGCTACATGGGTGTCACCAGATGGGCGAACCAAAAACGAAATCGACTTCATCTCAATCTCAAGGAAGTGGAGGCGCAGCCTGCTGGACACAAAAGTAAGAAGAGGAGCAGACGTTGACTCAGACCACTATCTCGTACAAGGGACAATCCAAATCAAACTAAAAGCTTTCAGAGAATCAGGAGCTGCAGATAGACCACAAGCCAAGTTCAACACTCAAAAACTGAAGGACCAGGACACAAAGGACATCTTCACTGCAAGCATGAAAGACAAAGCCGAGACACAAATCAACACTGGCGAAGAGGTCAGCGTCGAAAAGCACTGGAACAACTTGAAGACAGTGTGGAGTCAAACCTGCATGGAAGTTCTAGGCAGAAAGAAGAGACAGGACAAACAATGGACACTTGGAAACTAATAGAAGAGAGAGGGATGGTGAAACAAAAGATTCTCCAGTGCACCGATGAACAACAAAAACAGGATTTGAATGCAAACTACAAGACACTGAACAAAAGAGTAAACAAAAGTGCCAGAGAAGACAAAAGAAAGTATTATGAAACCAAGGCAAGGGAAGCAGAACAAGCTGCAGGCAAAGGAGACCTCGCAACACTCTACCAAACAACTAGTACCTATCGGGCAAACGTTTGACACAAATCAGCGTGAAGATGACAAGAACATCACAAGAATGACAAAGAACACTGGGCTCAACACTTCAAAAGACTCCTAAATCGACCACCACCTACAACGCGCCCAACAATACCAACGACGGAGACAGAGCTACCAGTGAACACCAACCCCCCGACGAAATCAGAAGTCCTGAAGGCAATCAAGATGCTAAAAGCTGGAAAAGCAGCAGGACCAGATGGAATCCCGGCAGGAGCATTGAAAACGGACCCAGAGATAACAGCGGACTTGATGACGCCACTACTGGAGAAGGTGTAGAAAGAAGGTAAAGTACCCGAGGATTGGAAGAAAGGATACTTATTCAAACTACCAAAGAAAGGAGACCTAAGTCAAAGCAAGAACTGGTGCAGAGTTATGCTCCTGTCCATCCCAAGCAAAATACTAAACCGCATCATCCTGGAGAGAATCAAACATGCCCTGGATGAAAAACTTCGACCGGAACAGGTTGGATTCAGGAGAAACAAGTTATGCATTGATCAGATCGCCACATTACGGACCATCATTGAACACAGCTTGGAATGGCAGTCACCTCTCTACCTCAACTTCGTCGACTTTGAAAAGGCCTTTGACAGCGTCGATCGAGAAGTGATTTGGAAACTACTTCGCTACTACGGGGTGCCACCGACAATTACACATCTCATCCAACAGCTGTACGACAATGCTACATGCCAAGTAATCCACAACGGGAAACTCGCGGAATCCTTCGAAGTGAGGACAGGAGTAAGACAAGCTGGCTGCCTACTATCGCCAATGATTTTCCTGATTGCAGTAGACTGGATAATGCGACAAACAGTGGGGAATGAGAAAACAGGAATAGAATGGAGGGTCTGGACTTCGCCGATGATATATGTCTGATTTCCCACGAACTGGAGGATATGCAAGCGAAAAGCAACAAGTTGGCAGAAGAAGCATCCAGAGAAGATATGACTTCAGGTGAACATAGAGAAAACAGAGGTGATGAAGATTCCTGGGAAACACCACCAACAGCAACAACAACAGACAACAATCAGCATAAATGGAAGGAACCTGAAAGAAACAACCTCTTTTACCTACCTGGGAAGCATCGTTTCAACTACAGGCGGACAGAACTGACGAGGATATCAAAGCAAGAATCGGAAAAGCAAGACAAGCTTTCACTACTCTCAAGCCTGTGTGGAGGTCAACAACTCTCAGCATCAAAAATAAGATCCGGATTTTCAACTCCAATGTGAAGTCAGTCATGCTACTTTACGGATCAGAGACTTGCACTGCGCGTCATAAAGAGCATCTCAAACAAACTACAGACCTTCATTAACAGTTTTCTTCGCTCAATACTCAAGATCAGATGGCCAGAGAAGATCAGCAACAGGGAGATCTCTGGGAGCGAACCAACCAGGAACCGATTGTGAAACAAATATGCAGAAGGAAATGGAGATGGATTGGCCATACACTTAGGAAACCATCAAATGACATCACTAGACAAGCCATTGCTCTAGTGGAACCCGGAAGGGAAGCGGCGAGTTGGTCGTCCAAGGGTGACTTGGAGGAGGTCATGTGAAGAGGAGATGAAAACGTGTGGGCAGACATGGAGCCAGGTGAAGACTCTAGCAGAGAACCGAACTCAGTGGAGACGCACGGCTGAAGCCCTATGTTCCTCTAGGAATTAAAAGATATAATAATAATAATTTGATTGAAAGTGGACACAAAAGTTCATTTATAGATATTTATGGTAACCCGTCGAGCCTTTCAAACTCGTAGCCTAGTCTGCTACTTTAAAAGAAGTTTGCCCACTTTTATCTCTTCCTTAACTTGGATAGATTTATTGAACAAACCGGTCATTAAAACTTCTCACGCTCTCTTATTCTTTACTCCTTTCACATATTTATCATATTTGAATGGAAAAGGACTACAGTCAACCAATCGGAAACATTGCGTCACTGTTGGTCTGATAAACGGGGACAGAAGAAACTGTCTGGTTGGGGTCCACAAGTTGTTAAGAATCAATGGTTGGTGTGTTGACATGGCTCGAAACCATTCTCAATGGTTCAATTTCATCCACACTTTGTGATCTTCCAGGTCCATTACGCTCTGTTTATTCTTCCCGTACTTATTCTTTCTCCTGTAAATTTTGGTTTTTAAAGTCCCCTTGCATTTCATTTTCACCCTTGTTCTTTTGGTGAAGTATGGCAAACCGAACTCCTGGAGTTTTGTGCAAAAATCTACGTTAAGAATTCAGTCCTACTCACTTCATTTTCAGCATTGCGTAACTTCGAATCGTATAACCTCTTGACCTAATTTAATTATTGAAATGTTTACATTATCATGTTTTTTATTGCTGCCTGCTTCAACTAATTGCACTTTTGCTATTATCGATATTATTGCTTTCGTTGTTATTACCTTTAAAATTTACAACATTTATCAGTGACCCACAAGTCCTCTTTATCGGTTGAAATTTCTTATTCGATTAGAGCCTTTGTTCGATTGTATTTTTATTCTAAATATCTTCATTTATGATTGATTTTAACAAAAATATCTTGATTACCTTGGGAAAATATTTGATTTGTCCCTTAAGATAAAAACTCAGGTTTGCCGTAATATGGATTTAGCGCATGTGTATTGTAAAATGACAGTCTAATATGTTTAAGTAAGTCAGTTAAACATAGAGAGTTCAGCGAGGAAATAGTATCAGCTACTTTGTTTGAACAGTGTATGTATTAACGCATTATATTATCAACACACAAGGACGCCACCTATCAAAAATCACTTCGGTCTAATTGGTCTGTATTCACAGTAAATATCCTGTTCTGCTGTACCAGTACTGACTACCTAAATTTGTACTAGTCATTCCTTTTGTTCTTTAGTTAATTGACCGACTTTGCATTTGTAACACCGTGTAACCGATTGTCTCCAGCCTTCATTGGTTTCTACCGTCCCGAGGACCCAACCGGCCATGATGTCTACACCTTCCTACATGACTGGCTTAAACTAACTGTTGTGGATTTTATTGACTGATGAGGCCATGTTTTGGTTTGACCACCGCTAGCTCTTTTCCAGACTGACCCTATGTCAGCTAACATTGCCCGTCGACGAAGGCGATGACTAAGCATACGCACCAAATACCCTAACCATCTCAGTCGATGTAGCTTCACAGCCTCGTCTAATGATTTCCCCCCCTCTTTACCTAGCACTCGACCGATGCCTAACCTCAATATTGCTCACCCTATTATACCACTTCACACGGGGGATAGAACTCAGGCACCTATGATCAAAGACAACTACAGCTGTCCCAAATTGTGTGTGACTGTGTGTTAATGCAGGCATTGAGACCTCTGAGTTTTCCTCTAAACTATTCATCTTATTGGGGTCAATCATCCTACACTCAGCTAAATTCGTATGTTCCGATAACCTGACTGTCCCTGATGTGACCTATGTAGTTGACCTCAATCATCGCAATGTATTTTGGACATGAAATCATTTTGCCTAATCGGATTAATGGGATTCTTTAGCCTACAGAGTACATCTTTGAGAGAGAGAGAGTTTGTAGGTTTAAATGCCACCCTGTTTCATGCTTTATCAAGAATTTTAAGTAGGGTTTCGGAGGTAACTTCCGTATATGGTAAAACTGGAAATGTCTTAAGTTCTTTCCTACTTAAGTTATGGTTAAATAATCTCGCCACATTTTCCTCTTATTCTGATCTTTTAGGAACTTTCTAGAGAATTTTATGGAAAAGTTATTTACTTTGTTATTCAAGCCTGTTTTATCAGATGACGGATGAGATGACTTAAAGTCTAAATATCTATTGGTGTGTGTTAGCTTTTTATAAACGTTGGTACATAATTTACCTTCTCCTGTTCGTCTTATTTTACAATCTAACATGGCTAATTCTCCGTGTTCCTGTTCTAACTCAAATGTAAATTTAATTCTCCCTAATTTATATTTGTGAAGACGCAACACCGATATCAGAAATATGGAAAACACTGTTATCAATAAAATTAAGGGATAAGAAATGGTGGAATTATATAAACAAAATTTAAAAGTTATGTGAGGATTGTAATAGATCCGTGAGCAATAAATTTTGCTTGAAACACCATCGAGGTGTTAATACTGTATCACTGTTTTTAACGAAACAAACTTATCTATCATGAAACTATATTCTACTACATTACCCAAATTCTCCTATGCTTTAAATTATTTAATGCATAGCTTCAGCCGATTGGTTTTTACAGCCCTGATTGACATATGAACACAGAACCCAGTATAAAATGCCGCAGTTTACGTTGCTACACTTTGGAAAAGTGCACATATGTTCTGCTTGTTGATGAGGACGCTTCTATATTTTTCGCTTTCGTCGCCCACTGATCTGCCGTCATTGCGAAGACTTTCAATCAACGCGTAGCTGGATGAAGGATTTGTTTCCATCGCCTGTCGCCAGGTAAGTGAGACAGTGTTTCCCCTTCTGCTTGAGATTAGTCTGTCTGTCTGGATTCAACATAGAACTTGGCACCGAAGTGCAGCAGTTCGAGTTGCCACGTTCCAAATAGTACACAAAGGTAGATAGGAAAATGAGTGAAGAGAATCAATAGAGTTTTGACAAGTATAAGAGTGAAACAGAATGAGTAATGGTAGAAAGGAATATGAAAGATTACAGAGACAATACATCTGCGCCATTGACAACGATTTTGAGCCATGTTACCTAGTGTCTCCAGCCATTGATTCTTAGAGTCCTGAGGGGCTTGAGATTAGTACTGCCCAGAAACATATTATCTGAACAGAGTTACGAAAGATGACTACCGTTGTTGGTTCCTCGGCATGGACATTAGAAATTACCTTCTCACACGATACTTTTCGGATTGGTACAGCATCCCTAGTTGAGTATTAAAATCCCTTGCCAGCACGACTAAACATAACAAGTGTTGGACGGCAGCAAGTATACCTGTATTGCAGAACCTGCCGAAGAGTGAGGACATGATCAATATAACTTATCGAATCAATGACTAAGACATCTAGGGTTATCGTATCAGATGCTGCTGCTTTGCCTCGTCTTACATGAGAGATCGTTTTTTCAACCTGTTGCAGATGGTGGACCATGTCGACATGCCATTGAAGTACAGGTTGGATGCCTCGTAGCTGCAGGGTAGTTGAAGTACTTATAATGTTCCCTGCAGTCTTTTCTCGTGAGAAGTAATTTCAGTTTTATCTTTTTCAGAAATCATTTCACTTACAACTGATTTTTGTAAAACATGCATCCCTTATGTGTCTAAATATTTCTCCGATATCATTTTCCGCTGATGCACTTTCCGTCTCTTGGACTTCTGTCGCCCTCTGCTGTTCCCAGTCATCGCGAGGCTTTTTAGTCAGCTTATATCTGAACAGCTTTTTCTCTTCGTCATATACAGTCTGTCAGAATCAGTTTCCTTGCATCTGTCAGTTAGGATCAATCTGCAGAAATCCACTGCCATTTAATAAGCTTCGGTTGCATGCGGTTAATAGCTTTTCAGACTGATTGTACAGAAAACTGAATACTGAGCCCGGTTTCCACAGGGTGTGGTATTGTAGTCAATTAGCTATTTCTATCCTAAATGTAGACTTCGTAATATCATCAAAAGTGCGTCGGTGGCATAGCAGTTAGGACGCTCGCCGACCATGCACATGGTCCGGGGTTCGATCCCCGGCCGACGCACGCCTTTACCTCGCTAAGCCAAAAATAATGCTGGTAAAGAGGAGAGGTTGGGCATGAGGCTAGCAACCCCATCCTGTAAAATTAAACACTGCTACAGAAAATTCAAGCCACTAGCTTGAGGCCCTATGTTCCACTGGGGACGTGAAGGAAGAAATAAAATAATAATATCATCAAAAAGTTGGGCACAAAAAGGCTTCGCAAAACTTTGATAATGTTAGTTTTCCCTATTTTAACCTAAAGTGATTACAATAGGGACCCAGCTGAGTTTTCAATAGAATTTCACTTTTTGAATCACCAGATAACATACCCTGTCTCACACATCCAGCCAAGACCACTGAATTAGACCGTTTAATACCAATTTGGCAAAGTTACATGTTGTAATGAGTGCAGCGAGGTGAAAACAGAAATCAGTGAAATAAGATACAAACTACAGCTTTAACCGTTAGAAGTTTAGGATATAGTATGGACAACGGTAGTCTGAAGTGCATTCGTCTCCAGTTCTAAGATACACTTTATAATTTATCACCAAACAGATGGATTCAACCGTTTTACTTAAGGATTGACAAAGTACTAAAATTCATAAAACAATAGAAACCAAAAGTATGCACATTTTTATTATCATATCACCAAAATAACCGAAACATTTGACACAGTATTATGTACAGGAAGCAAAATATGAATACATTATATTAAATGTGAAAGTCAAGAAACGACGTCAAAATATTAACCTTTATCCATTTTAGATTGATTGATTTTACTTGATGAATTCGTTGCCTTCACACGCTTGTCACGTTTCTTCAGGCCATCAATGTTAGCTTTCAAAAGGTTGGAATAAGCCTGATTGAATCTATTCATATCTTTTTGATGAACCTATTTTTATGTAATTAAATACAATCTGCTTTACATTCTAAAAATGGTAATATTAATTACTTACAAGCACAGTTTTCGTTAAACAACAAGAACAGTTTTATAATTCTACAACATTTAAGGGTATCCCATTCTAACTGCTTAATTAATACACCACCCTATATACTATTCATAAAAAGAACTGTTTATCTACCACAAATACCCTATTAATTTAAGTCTACTAGAGAGTTTACTTTTCAAAGTAAAATGGTTTACGAGCTAACCTTTATGCCTTGACTGCTATTTCAAGATTGCAAGTGTAGATCTAAATTAATTTATTGCTGCTGAAAGCCGAAATTTAATTACTTCCCTGTACTATTTCGAAATACCAAGTGAAAAACATGAAATTGAGAAACGTGAATGAAATAAATTCTCCTGATTTGTTGTGTTTCACTGTATAAACAGTTATACTCAAACTGACATATCATTAGTCCAAGGTAGTGTACATGTCACACTTAGTGATGGGTTCCAACATAGAAATTTGAGCAAAAGTGCAGCAGTACAAGTTCCCACACTTCAAGTAGCACACTAAGGTACAGGGAAACTATAATAGGCAGAAAATTGAGGGATTAAGAATAGTAAACATGGAAAAGCACTACGGTTTAATGGATATGAGAGATAATAAGAGTAAATACATCTGCACTATTGAGAACAACTTTGAGACATATCACCAATAGTCTCCAGCCATCGGTTCTAAGCACCCCGAGGACCACAAACAGGTGGTCTACACTTCTGTACGTGTATCAAACTAACTGTCAAACACCTCATGGATTGATACTAGGTTTTCGTTTGACCATCTGTAAGTTTCCCAACTCAATCTTATGTCGGCTAACATTGTTCATCGAGGAAGATAGTGGTTCAGTAGGCGCAACATATCCTAACCGTCTCAGTCAATGTAGCTTAACAACCTCATTGACTGACTCACCCTCTTTACCTAACACTATATGCATAATCTCAATATTGATTACCAAAGTATACCACTAAACAAGAGAGATACAACTTCAACATTTGAAGTTTAAGACAGCTATCCTTTTCCTATCTCCCACTTTCAACGGTCATGTCTCACAGCCATAAAGGAGGCCAGAGGAAATGCTGCTCATTACGCACGTCCTTTAATCGACCACCAGATATCATATCTACGCTAGAGATGATTTAAGTTGTTAAATGTCACATGAGCCTTTAGTATTCATGCTGAGGTTTTGTCGGCAATCAGTCCTTTAGGTCCGATCCGAATTTCCAAATAAATGAAGTAGTCAACATGCTCTACGACTTCACTCCCTAACTTAAAGCTAGGAATCGGTGTAGTCCAGTCCTGCAACATCACCTTACATTTGACAAGAACGCGTCGAATGCCAAACATTTCTGCTCAAGGCGTCCACACAAGAAGCTTTCACTAGTTTTCTGCATCAGTTAGTACTACAAATTCAGTGAAACGTTGACCTAAACCTTAGAACCATGCACCGGATGAAAAAGAGTCAACAGATGTTAGTTTATGTTCAGCCGAAATGGAAGTTAATAATTCTCCAGCATTACTTCATTCAAGCAGTTATAACCTGATGCTGTTCCCATATTTCTGTTGATCCCGACCAACACGCTTAAGATATCAAGAACACATTGGTTACTACCTAGTGAAAGATTTGTATAATATACCATAACTTTGACCGCTAAATAAGGATCATCATTTTGCCTAAGTAAATATTACTGTACAACACTGCGTGATTTATCAAAATAAAATTTTATCCATAATGGAGTAATACTCTACCACAGTGCCCAAGTTTTACACTTATATACCTTACATTCTTAGTCATAGACGCCGGTCACAAAATCTAACCGAAGGCCATAAAGGAAATAAGGATAGTATATACTGGTATGTTTAATGAATTAATTTCACTGTTAAATAACCAAACATATAGACTAATGCTTAATATTCGGGTATTTAATTTAAAACACTTCGCATACTTCAATACGGTAAATTTCCCAAATGAATAGTTCATTAACAGTATTCTGCTAATTTTACAAGATTTCTCGTATGAAGCAGGGATAAAACCCTCTACGTGTTGTATTCTTGTTGTCCAAAAACAAACCAACTTTATTTCCGATATTATTATGAAAATTTCGATACCTACTTTTACTGCTCGTTATGATTTTGTGGTATTAATGGCACTCTATATCTGATACCTTGCTGATATTATTCAATAAACATTGCTACAAAAGCGAAATTTGATAGTGACAGTGAGCCTTGTGAGATAAAAGTATTGAGAAGCCAAATTTCGGCTAGGTTACCTATTCCTATTTACTAGTGAAGATACAAACAAAATAATTTGGATGAGAAAATTTCCCGAGAGGTATATTATCAACTTGCCTCACATCTCTCGCTTATTTGGCTGCCATAAGATGCTAATCGGAAGATAGGCTAACGTTATGAGAGACGTGCCAAAAGGACAAACAGTTGACAACAATTTGTAAATTTAATGATACGCACACACAAAGAATAAAAGATATTTAAAAAGTGTGAACTGAAAACAATGTCCATGCATTTGCAACTAATAGGCGAAGTAACCAAGTTCTTCTGTGCTCATTTAGAGGATAATAGTATATGCTTGAGCACTAGATGAATAAGTGCTTACCGATAAAATTCAAATTACCTAATGAATTTCCTTCAGTATTTGTAGTCAGAATAACTTGGTTAACCATGTGAAGTATTAGACTGTGGAAAAACAATAGGACCAGTAAATCACGCTATTCAATAATAACCGAGAGTTCAGATTGAGTGAAAACAATCACTAGTGTTATATCGGCATACCTACTGATGAAGGTAACTACTTGCCTATGAGCAGTCTAGAATGCATAGTTTTGGTTCAACACATGCTTTAAATGTACTTCCACCTTGTTGAATGTAAGATGACGTTACATGGACATTCTATAGTATGTTACGTTCAGGTGGACTAATTAATAACTCGGACAATTGTGTGTGAAATAAAATGCCGATGATCAATGAAATTTCAGGTTAATTTGTTAGCTATACTAGAATTTCACAATCCAACCGACTAAGACATGATGAGGACTTATGAAACAGATCATTGTTGGCTTTAGAGGCCTAGCAAACTACAACTTACTTAGAATGAACCTCATATCATGCAACAAAGAGCGATAAGTTTACAGCAATAGAAGTGAGATACTACAACAATCGTAGGCACCAGCTTGCAGTTCTAGTGACTTAAACATAAAAGCTACTGTCATTTATTTGACCTAACAAAGTAACGCAGACGTCCCATAATACATAATATATATAATAATACACTATTGATTTACAGAAAACCTTGTGAAGACACTATATTTGGGCTGTAGTGACACAAATATGGTATCAACATACCGAAAAACGGAGTACTCAAAATTCTGTAACTTACAACCGTACTGATTTTTTGGTTCCCAAGAGTAGCACGAATGAGACAGCTATTTTCTGAAGCGACGTGGGTATCCTTCACCTTCTGACTCCTCTTTGGGATCGGTTTAACGCGACCATCATCTACAAAAGACATTTCAGCTTATATCAGGAAGCATTACCTACATCTCTTCATCGTTATGTATAAAGAACCACTGGACTTGGATTGATTAAAGAACTTGTGTAGTGATGTAAGGAACTACACATTCACAGATAAGCATAGTGGAAATTACCGTATCATTATCAAGCAACATCTCCGCCACGTAGCACTTTCAGTTAAAATTCCTCCAAACTGAACACGTTCAGAAATATACTCAAATTTCAATCCCCTTTTAGTATAATAGTAGGTTGAAGGTTTCTCGACATTTTCTACTTAAAGATTTTCAGATGACTTTATCCTGAACTTTTCTTCATGGGACAACTGATTTCCTCACTTTCACTTCTTGGTCCTAATTACTTAAAACTAGGGTTTCAGATTTATTAACTGGGGACAGAAAACCAGACGCCCATGTTAATCTTTTTCGAATCAGTATTTGTGCTTGTTTATACCCTTGTGTAATGAATCGTTCGAGGTAATCGGTTCCAGGAGTTTATGACTCTGAGAAAGAGCAAGTGCTCCACAGTGACATAGTTCCTCCCTTGCTTTTGAACTCTCCTGCTGTATCCTCTGAGGTTTTTCGACCTAGTGTGGCAAGGGAAAAAGAGAAAGCAGATCAGGTGCGTACTCATAATTTGAAATTTTAAACATCGTAATAAAATTTCCTCTCCTCTGTCAAGTCTTTCCTCGTGTGATAGATTAGTCATGCGAGGAATCATATATCTTGTCTTCCTTTGGACCCTTTCTAGAACGCCTTGGTCGCCTTTGAGGCAAGAACCGGCTGTCTCCATGTAATTTTCCAATCACGACCTGACCGGTTATGTATATAAAGAAGTTGACATTACCACATTATCACGCTCCAGTGATTCTAGTAAATGCTCATTGAATCACCCATAAAGAGCAGCAGTGTTCTGTAGTCTGAAATTATGGGAATATTATTCCCTCTAGTGACTATGAGTTGACGCTAGTGTGTCCAATGCGCACTATTGCGCATGTCGCTAGGTTGATTGTGAGCACCCACTATTCAGACCAGCCTGACAATTTTTTGTCTCTTTGTGACATCCACATGTCATGGCCACGCCACCCCAGTTTTTTATGTCGACTGCATAAAAAAGCGTGGGATAATCGGTGAGCTCAGGTAATCGCCCTGTCTTCCAGATGTCCCGTGATACCTTTCTCAGTGATTCTTTCTAGTACCTTATCAAAGTGCTGATGAGACATGAAGGACAGCGTTGGGATCCTAATTCGTGGATGGGGGTTACCATGGAGTCTCTCTAGTCGCGCAGAAACTCTGTTCAAGAAGTAGCTTGAAAGCTGCAGTCAACGGGCTGGCTGTGTGAGCTGCTAGCTCCCTAAGAGGCTTCGGGTGAGGGTCGTCAAGTCCCACTGGCTTCCCTTCATCTAGTTTCTTTAGAGGATGGAATATGACGTCTTAGGTGATATCAATGAAACCATTATGTATTCCCCTGATATATGGTACGACTGGCGCTCATAGGGAGTGATGAGTGTTAGGTGAGGACTTTGGAGAAGTAGCCTTCGAATACCCCTGCTTTTTCCTGCTCCTTTAAGGCTGTCATAATAAATAGTCAGCTTTGAGCCCTTGTTGAACGCCTTGTCCGAAAAGCTTTTCTTGGGCTGTGTCGCTACATTTTGAGCAAGATTTATTTTGAACTTCATCGTTGACTGACGAATCCATGCGATAGCTTTGTTTCTGGTCATGGTGCACAACTCTGTGGTCTCAGAAGTTCCAAGTGTGATAAACAGGTTCCAGCACTTATGCTTACGCCTGCGCAATCCACGAATCTCCCAGTTTATTCGTGGGGGACAATGTTTTCGTCCCTTTGAAACAGACCAAGGGATGAAGGATTGGGTTACTCGGGTATTTAAAATGGCTCCAAGTGTCTTCCACGTGAGATTGGGGATCCATGTACCATTCCTGTGATTTTGCCGCTGAGACAATGGCATTTACATCGGCCTTGTAGACGTTTGGTTTTGTTAGGTTATTTTGCCCATGATGAAGTTGTGGCTTATGGTCAAATTTCCGCGATTCTGAAGGTGTCTTAGCGGTGGCTGTTTCCTCGCTCACGCCATGGGAATGAGCTTCCAGTTGAATTGCCTAAAAAAGAAGACTATTAGTGTTTACTAACTGTAGAGCCTGAGGGAAAACTGCTTGATACCAGTCAGAAACCACGTAACCACACAGGAACATACAATCAGCTATGGAACACCTCAGAAAAAAGTTACGATCTACAGTTTTTAGATTGTACGTTTCCAACTTCTACTTCGTAGATCCAGAAGGCAGCAAGTTCACAGTGCTGACGACCTGGGGGAATACATTATCACATTTACATGCCTATTCACCTGTACTAGGGTGTAAAATATCTCTGAGACCTACACAAGTATGGTTTTCAAATACTGCTGGATGTGTAGTTACAGCTTTGGCAAGCCTTATTAGAGACGATACGCTTCAACACCCATCTAACCAGTATCGTACCTAAAGTGCAAATACTACCAGCAAAAACAGGATTCAAATGCGAAAACAGTTTGGAAGTACACTCACAGGACCTAGGTATTTGAAAAGAACAAAGGTTGAGGTGACTTTGAGAAAAGTTTACTCAACTTATTTTTCCCTTATGATTGGGAGATGGTATCTGACAGCGTGCACAGAACCGGAAAGATGGCACGAAAGCCTGTTCAGATGACCACTCATTAAGAGTTCTTAGATCACATCAAGGGTCTGAAGACGAAGTGAATTTTTATTCGAGCAAAGTATATTTAATTAAATTCATCCCGTTTGTTTGAAACCTCACTGCATTCCGGTACCAGAAGGGGTACTGAATGTTTATATGTAGCCCTAATGTCCCATATAGATAGGAATAAATATATTAGGTAATGCTCATCTTCTTCTCTAAGATAAACATGAGAATCTCACCGTTCTTCGACAACGTGTCTTATTCTTGGTCACGTTAGAGGCCTCGGTTACCTTCATCGTCCTGGCCGTTTCTTGGAGAACCAGAGGGTATTCAGTAAGCTGTGTGTTAGTGGGAAAGACTGGCTCAAGTCTCATCGGATTGTACTCTAGGTAGATCGGTTCCGGACTATTGATGTTTACACGGTCTTGGTAGCCTTTGTCATCTAGGCAGAAGAATTTTCCCGCATGTTTAATGACTATATATGGTGCATCGTATTGAGGTTCCAGAGAGTGACGTATAGAGTCACGGCAAACAAATACATTTGGAGAAGTCTTCAAACTTGAGTGAACAAAGACGTCTAGAGACTGTTGTCGAAGGGGAGGTTTTTTAACTGAAAGCACTGCATTGGTGAGCCTGCAGACGTACGAGGCGTGAACTTCAGATTGCTGGGAGCAGGAGGATGAAACAAACTCACCTAACAATCGTAGTGTTCTTCCACATGCTAGTTCAGCAGAGGTATGACCAGCATCAGTTTTCAAAGTGTTTCATAAACCTAGGAGGACTAAAGGTAGTGACTCGGTTCAGTGTGCAGTGTTCTCGGCTGGTAAGCCAACCTTCAACTCTCTGTGAAAACCTCCTACCATATCATTTGCTTGATGATGATAGATCGTTGTTTCGAAACACATGCAGCCAAGAATTTCAGTCAACGCCAAGAACAAGTCGCTGTTGAACTGCCAACTAAGATCACTCGTTATGGAAGATGGGAGCACAAAATTTGCCGTCCGTCGTCCTAGGAAAACGCATGCGACTGTTTCAGCAGATACGTCCTTAAGGAGCAAAACGGCAAGTGCAGATCAAATTATGCATATATCCATGAGATTCTAGAAGGGTTACATCCAAACCTATATGAACGTGCTTAAAGCGGGATTCTCGGGTAGGACAAGTACCAAAGGCTCTTCTGTTGTATCTTATTACTTTGCGACTAATGGTGAGCTTGGTGATAGTTCGAATACCTGGGTAAAGAGGAATACTTATAGAAATACTAGGAAGAATATTGTCTCTACCAACGCCTAACGGTTTCTCGGCTGATTGCAGAGTTGATGTTGACAACCCATGTTGACTTTCGGTATCCTCTTCTTGAAGATGATCCAATGTCACATAATCTATGATGTCTATTTGCAAGAGGAAACAGATGCGCGACAAGGCATCTGCCACAGCGTTGATGATCCTGGATAAATGGCGAATGTGCATTGTAAACTGTGAAACGTGGTTCCCGTGGTGGATATCTGCCTGAAGCTGGGTTCAGAGGATACGTAGGGTGTTTGTGGTCTGTGAAAATTATGAATTCACGACCCCCCAACAAATCTTGGAGGTGGCATATAGCACAGTACATAGCCAGAAGTTCTGTGCCGAATGCGGTGTACTTTTTTCCTGTTGTTTGCAGCCACCTCGTGATAAGGGCAACTGATTGCCACTTTTCTTCGACCAGCTGTTGCCCAGTCACACCAAGTGAGTTGTCAGATATATCGAATGAGATGGATCCACATACATAAGTAGGTTGACTTACGGGATGGCTTTAGTTTAGGTGAAATAAAGTATACCTAGAGGGAACGTCAAGGTTGATGCACTAATTACTCTCTCGATAGTCTATCAGCGACTGAACTAAGGAGGCACATTTGTGAATGAACCATCGTTTAAAACTTACCAAGCCATTAAAAGTGGGGAGATATTCCGCCTTCGTTGACTCCGAGTAGTTCAAAATCTCCTCATCTTTACTAGCCAGTGGGTGGATGCACTTTCAGTCAATGGTCTGGTCAAGAAGCTTCAGTGATCTTGCTCCTATTTGAAATTTCTGGATATAAATAGTAACACCATATCTGCGTGACCTACCGAAAACCAAGTTCAAGTGTCTAAGATGAGTTTCCTTGTTTGGATGGGGGACAAGGAAGTCGTCTAAGTATGCGTATACGAAGCTGAGACCACGGAATACTCAGTCGGTGAAACACTAGAATGTTCACGCTGCATTCTTGGGGCCGAATAAAATGCGTAGGGGTCCAAACAGTCGGAACATCTTCTGATGCCATTGGAACTTAGTTGTAAGCCTTGACTAAGTCTATTTTAGAGACAATAGTCGCACTATATGGTGTTCCCGTCAATTTGTATACATGCAGTAAAGGATAGCAGTCCAGTCCTCAGTAATCACTAGTGGGTCACCAATCTCTGCTATCTCTCCTAGGTACCATTTGAAGTGGGGGTTCCCACTGGCAATTCTCAGATTAAATAATGCTGAGAATGAGCGTGTGGTTAAATTCGTCTTTCTCTAGTCATAGCATGTCAGGAGTAAGTTACGGGTGTTCCTGTGGTCATGATGTGATGTATAACGTTGCCGGTTACGAATGGTGGGTCAATCGAGGGGCAGTTAAGCTCTGGGTACTTGTCGACAGTTGTCTGATAAGTTAAGTCAACTATCCTCCTCCTAACCCGTGACCAGTGCTTTGACCCATCTGGGTTTTACTGTCGATACACAGTCTAGTGGTATCATCTGTCAGTTGTCTTTAGCTGACATTTAAGGGTAGATCGTAAAAGCTAAGTATGTCATAGGCATTGTAGCGTCAGTGAGAAGGAAAATCCACTGAATACGTTTGCGTAGGCCTACGTTCAGATAGATGTGTCCCCACCTGGGGGTTGTGTGGATTTTCCATTCTCAGCCTGTACTTTGAAAGTAGGTTCCTCCTGGTTATCTGCCTGGGTCTCAGGAAGGATACTGACTTCGGCACCTCTGTCTACCAAGTAATGGTTTCTCCTAACTGCACCTCGAATGTAAAAAGGCGGCTGTTGCCACCAGCTACAATTGCTGCTAGCGCGTACCGGCTGAGTAGTTTTGCATATTCTTTGGATTCTTGTCAAAATCGCAGGGATCTCGGCAACCCTTGGCTTCCTAACCATAGGTATTATAGTACCAATACCAAAGGGGGTTTTTAGGCGAAGATGGTGTAGATTTTGGGTGGCCGTATGATTCGCTATAATAAGGTGATTTTCATTGGCGTTTGGGGGAAATGCAGGGGTTACTTGACCTAAGAAAGCGTTTGACACTGTTACATGAATCTGTCGTTTCAGAGTCACTACTCGAAGATTATCTACTGATTGAACAAACTTCAGTGACTGACTGACACTGTATTTCCCAAACCCTGTCATTCAAAGCAGCTAAATCGTTGGTAACCACACTTTGAAGTGTCATAAGGACAGTCTGTACTAGCCGTTGGAGCTTAGGTAGGTACAATCTTCCAAGGAGTCGTCCATCCAATTTTCGTTGGCCAACAACTCGCATTCGCGAAAGCATATGTACAGTCGGATTACCACCCAACTCTACACTGGGGGATACTTCATCAAGACACTGTCAGTCCAAGATGTCGTGTCTCTTAACGATGGCTACTTTAAGCGTCTCATAAGGGTTACTTCTGGCGTGGACATAGCTTGGTAGCGCATTTGTTGAATTGTGGTGACAGAGTGAGCACAGCTGCTAGGAACTGTGAACACTGATCAATGGCTCCATATTAATGGGAGTCAGCCTGGGCATACAGGAATCACTTTCCTACAGTGTCTGGCCAAGACGGCACGAGTTGTATAGGGGTGCTGGTTGGTCAGACGCCAATGAGCTTGGACGCATTGGCAATAATAGCAAAGAGAATCTAAGACGTTCTTTTTCATCCCCAACTGAGAAATACCTATTTTGTGAGTTATCCGATTGGGGAACCTGATCTTCCCAGCCGATGAATTAAGTTCAACCATTACTTCCACATTAAATCTCCATGTGGTAAGTCCAGCTGTCCCGTCCATATATATAAATCCCTATCTATGTAGGACATACCAGTTGTACGGGCATGGATAAGTATTATTTACATTACATAAATTTGATTTATGGTGAAGTTACATGGTCTCTGTGCTTTCTGACATTTGTTTGTGGGTACAATCTGCTAACTAGTCATTCAATGGAGCACATTAAGAAATATAGAAATATTGTCTTCGCGTTAACAAAAAACCCAAGTATATGTTAGATGGATTACAAATATTTGGGATAAAATAAAGCTTGAAGTCAATTTCTCCATATAACTTTGGTGTGTTCCGTATCGTTTCTTGTTCTTGATTTATATTTAAATTGGGTAATAGTTTGAAATGAGTGATTTATTTGTATGATTTTGCTAGCATTTTTATCGCATGTAACATCAGATGTGAATTAAACTGAATATACACTAATATTGGTTATTGTCAGGCAGATTTGTTTTACTGCCAAATCTTCAAGTGCTACATCTGTTGCAGCATCTTCCTCACTCGTTCAGATAAACAAAACCTTCTGACCTGCCATATGATTGCTGTGAAACGGAGTAACCTAAAAGTGCTAGGTAAGGTCGAAAACCCTATATTTTTCTTATTCTATAATTTGTCGATTCACTTGTTCTTGTTCCATTCGGCAGATGCTGTTGCTATATCTTATTCATATATAAGCATACGTTATAGTAATTGTTAGTGCGGCTGTCGAAACTAACCTTAAAAAGAACACTAAAACACCACAAGGGCTTCAGCCAGACTGGGCAACAAGCCAGGGTTATTGACCCTCTTATTATTGTTTCCTTTAATTCCTAGAGGAACATAGGGCTTCAGCCGTGCGTCCCCATTGCGTTCGGTTCTCTGCTAGAGTCTTCACCTGGCTCCATGTCTGCCCACACGTTTTCATCTCCTCTTCACATGACCTCCTCCAAGTCACCCTTGGACGACCAACTCGCCGCTTCCCTTTCGGGTTCCACTAGAGCAATGGCTTGTCTAGTGATGTCACTTGATGGTTTCCTCAGAGCATGGCCAATCCATCTCCATTTCTTCCTGCATATTTGTTTCACAATCGGTTCCTGGTTGGTTCGCTCCCAGAGATCTTACCCTGTTGCTGATCTTCTCTGGCCATCTGATCTTGAGTATTGAGCGAAGAAAACTGTTAATGAAGGTCTGTAGTTTGTTTGAGATGCTCTTTATGACGCGCAGTGCAAGTCTCTGATCCGTATAGTAGCACTGACTGACTTCACATTGGAGTTGAAAATCCGGATCTTATTTTTGATGCTGAGTGATGTTCATCTCCACACAGGCTTGAAAGTAGTGAAAGTTTGTCTTGCTTTTCCGATTCTTGCTTTGATATCCTCGTCAGTTCTGTCTGCCTGTAGTTGAAACGATGCTTCCCAGGTAGGTAAAAGAGGTTGTTTCTTTCAGGTTCCTTCCATTTATGCTGATTGTTGTCTGTTGTTGTTGCTGTTGGTGGTGTTTCCCAGGAATCTTCATCACCTCTGTTTTCTCTATGTTCACCTGAAGTCATATCTTCTCTGGATGCTTCTTCTGCCAACTTGTTGCTTTTCGCTTGCATATCCTCCAGTTCGTGGGAAATCAGACATATATCATCGGCGAAGTCCAGACCCTCCATTCTATTCCTGTTTTCTCATTCCCCACTGTTTGTCGCATTATCCAGTCTACTGCAATCAGGAAAATCATTGGCGATAGTAGGCAGCCAGCTTGTCTTACTCCTGTCCTCACTTCGAAGGATTCCGCGAGTTTCCCGTTGTGGATTACTTGGCATGTAGCATTGTCGTACAGCTGTTGGATGAGATGTGTAATTGTCGGTGGCACCCCGTAGTAGCGAAGTAGTTTCCAAATCACTTCTCGATCGACGCTGTCAAAGGCCTTTTCAAAGTCGACGAAGTTGAGGTAGAGAGGTGACTGCCATTCCAAGCTGTGTTCAATGATGGTCCGTAATGTGGCGATCTGATCAATGCATAACTTGTTTCTCCTGAATCCAACCTGTTCCGGTCGAAGTTTTTCATCCAGGGCATGTTTGATTCTCTCCAGGATGATGCGGTTTAGTATTTTGCTTGGGATGGACAGGAGCATAACTCTGCACCAGTTCTTGCTTTGACTTAGGTCTCCTTTCTTTGGTAGTTTGAATAAGTATCCTTTCTTCCAATCCTCGGGTACTTTACCTTCTTTCTACACCTTCTCCAGTAGTGGCGTCATCAAGTCCGCTGTTATCTCTGGGTCCGTTTTCAATGCTCCTGCCGGGATTCCATCTGGTCCTGCTGCTTTTCCAGCTTTTAGCATCTTGATTGCCTTCAGGACTTCTGATTTCGTCGGGGGGTTGGTGTTCACTGGTAGCTCTGTCTCCGTTGTTGGTATTGTTGGGCGCGTTGTAGGTGGTGGTCGCATACCAATTCTAAAGACCTGTTACCGTATCACCTTTTCTGATAATATGACCACATTGCCACGGTCTAGCACTGAAACGGCATAGGCAATACCAAGTATACGTGATACTACATCTATATCCGTAGGAAACCAGGGTGTAACACACAGCAGGACAGAAAAAGTCTCAAGAAGTCATAAAACCTCGAAAGTGTCTTCTAGAAAAGGAGACGACTACCAGGCCTGTAATGTTGTTGTTTCCAGAAATGACCCAGCATTTGAGTACAATTTTCGCAAGCCATGGGTGCACTGCCGTTGTGCCAAAACCATATTATGAGTATATACAAAATAACCCGTGCAGGTGGTTCTGGTACATTTGCCCATTATGGCGCCCTGGCACAATCTCATACAGCGGGTCCTCGAATAACTGAGACGGCACGTCAGTTTTCCCTTTCGGCATAGTCTCATGCAGGCAGCATGACAAAGACTAGTCAGACCCTGATGCAGTCTAAAATAAACGACCCTACAAAGGAGGAAAAGCAGTCAAAGACCAAACCTAATTCTGAGGTCAGTCGATCGGACTCCCTTATCCTGTTTAATATACCCGTGTGCAATGATATTTTGTTTGAACAAAGGGCTCTGTATGATCAGGTTATTATTATTGTTCCCTTGAGGTCCTAGTGGAACATAGGGCTTCAACTACACGTCTCCACTTGATTCTGTCTTCTGCTGTACTTTTCACCTGCATCCATGTTATTCCATACTGTTTCAGTTCCTCTTCACACGATCTCCTCCATATCACCCTTGGACGTCCAACTCGCCGTTTCCCTTTCGGGCTCCACTCAAGGGCCCGACGTGCGATGTCACCCAGCGGCCTCCTCAGCGAGTGTCCAATCCATCTCCACTTTCTCCTGCATATTTGTTGAGCGATAGGTTCTTGTTTTGTTTGTTCCCATAGTTTCTTGTTGGTGATTTTTTCCGGCCATCTCATCTTCACTATAGAACGAAGACAGCTGTTGATAAAGGTCTGCAACAGGCTGTTGGAAATATTCTTTGTGACCCGCCAAGTTTCTGATCCGTATAGAAGAACTGACTGACTTGACGTTTGTATTGAAAACTCGAATTTTGTTGTTGATGCAGGCTGAGTGACGAAGATTTCCAGATTGGTTTCAGGTTGATGAATGTGTTTCTCGCCTTCCCGATTCTCTACTTGATCAGAAACAGTGGTCTAATTTGTGCAATAAATTAGGTCTGAACGTCAAATCAGCAAAATTGTGCAGGCTGTACACGGGTGTTCATAAATCTCAAGGTAAGCCACCTCCATTAAGGGTGACAATGGGCTCTACTGAGGAGGCTGGAAGGACATTGCTACTGGGGCAAATACTAGCTTTCGATAGAAGCTCCGATATATAAATAAAACGTGAGAGGCCATGGGCTAACAGGCAAGTGACGAGGGAGTCCCCGGAACTGATGCACTCTACCACCATGGTCATACACGGTGTTCTGGAGCTGGAAACTGGCACTGCTTAGGAAAGACACATGCACGATGTACAGCAATGGAGGTGGCTGTTATCTCAGATTGCTCTTGGTGTCTCTGGAATAATCTCGGTTAACTTATCCCGCTCCACCTCACACTGATTAACTCCCTAAGGCTATTAAGTGTCAAGTTCAGCTCCAAGGAACAGTTGCCTCTAGTACTTCAGCGGTGGTACGAGACCAAAGGTAAAATGGGAGTACACATCAGTTGCCGCGAAAGCAGGCTTCAAACCATAAGGAGGCCACAAACTGAGGTCACAATACATTCTAATGCCTCAGTGGCACTACAGTGGTGCTGCACTGAGAACGAAAGTCAGTGCCACCCAAGCGTCCTGACTAAATCCAAGGAAAAATATGGCAACAGGACGGTTCCATTGGAATCGACGGACTAGTCCCAATATTTAATCCTCTGCCGACAGCAAACGTAGAGTCAACTACTCCACAACACGCCTAGGTAGTAAGACTCACTGTCAGCTGCCTATATAGCAACGTGAGAGGGCTGGGAGGAAAAGTAGGTGATCTCAGAAACCTCCTGTCACACCTACACCTCAAAATAATAATCATGACTGAAACCTAACTAACTCCTACAATTGCCGACAACGAAATCGGTAAAAGTGATATGGTTCTGGTCAGGAGAGACAGTGGTACCAAAGAAGAGGGGAGCTGCCGTATACTTTGACATACAACTTAAATGAGTACATACAATGGACCCACCATTTACTGAAATTCCAGACTCCAAATGGTGTCATTTCACCGTAGGCTACACCAAGCAAGAATTTACTGGGTGGGATATACTAATCACCCACCTGTGAGGCAGAGCATAACCTGCCATCACAGGGATACGAGACTCGGGCTATGACCAAATCGACATCGTTGCATACGTCAATGCCCCGTCACTGAAGCTTAGCTAGTGGTACACTCAGGGAAAATTCGGCCAAAATCTGCTACAAACCACTAGAAACACAGGACTGAGTGAGAATGTTGGAGACGACACTAGGTGGGGCACTAGCGGAAAGTCATCGGTACTAGATTATATCCCAACTAATGACCAGCTGCTTGTCGATAATTTCCAAGTCATGACCCTTCTAGGGAGTAGTGACCAAGCATGCATAGGGTTTGATCCTGTTCTCCGCGATCTCTTACAGTGGAACGCTACGCAGCCATGTCTGCGCTATGAAAAAGCTGACTATGACGGAATGCGAAGGCTTTTGTACGACACAGAACGGTCCATAGAATGGGATGAATTATCCGCGGACGAATACTGGAAAGTGGTGAAACAGTTTATTCACACAGTAATCTCAGATACTGTCTCTCTAGTCCCAACACAGCAGAAGAAAAGGTAGTCGTGGCTGAAGAGAGGTACATAACATGTTCTACAAGGAAAGCGAAAGGCTTGGTCTACGTGGCGAATATCGAAAAGTCAGACCTACCACGATGCATATGTGGAACTCAGGAACCTGTGCAACACAAGAGTCAGGAGTGGCAGACGGGCATTTCAGGCTAACCTTGCCAAAAAATTCCTGGTGAATCCCAAAAGCCTGCACTGATTCGTGTAGGAGATAAAACCAACCAACCAGCGGGTATGCGCCTTAGTAGGTTCAAATGGTCAATATTTCACTAGTCTGGAAATGGCCGAAGCATTCAGTTTAGCCTTCATCAAACAGTTAGACAGCAATGTTGGTATTACCGGTGTGTCCAGAAATGGAGGTACTACTATTTCACCGAAGGAAAACCTAATGGCTACTCTCCAAATAAGACCCGCAGTGGGACTAGGGAAGCTACAGAGACTCACATCTGGAAAGTCCTTAGGTTGTGACAACATCGAGCCATCTGTTCTGCAACAGTGCTCTGAAGCTTTCTGTAGGCCCATAGGCAACCCGTTCAAACACTCAATGGATTCAGGGAAACTGCCAATGGAGTGGAGAAGAGGCCTTCCTTTTTCCTTTTTTCAAGAATGAAGACGGGCAAAATGTCAGCACTTATAGACCAGTAGCGCTGCTCCCAGTGGTACCAAAAGTGCTGGAAAGTATAACTGGTGATCACATCAGAGGACACCTTGACAGGACAAATAGACTTCACGAAGAACAACATGGTTTCAGGATTCTGTGTAACAAACCAGCTATCAGCTTGGAACGATTGGACATCATCCTGGGATATGAATATTCCAGTCCATGTAATGTTCCTATGATTCGAGAAGGCATTTGACACAGTTCCCCGTGACCTTCTCCTATACAAAATAAGTCAGACAGGCATAGGTGGGCCGCCTCTGACATTGTTGGAGGACTACCTAGATGAAAAGAAATTCTGCACAAAGGTCAACCTAGTCCTATCATCCTGGTACAGCTCATCATCAGGAGTATCTCGGAGCTCTGTCCTAGGGTCGTTGATGTTTCTGATTTTTATCAAAGACCTAACATACCCTCTAAGTTGTTCAACTCTTCTTTACTCTAATGACGTAAAGATTTGGAGAGCAATAAAGTGTTTGGAAGGCTCAGATAAGCTGCAGGCAGACCTAAAGCTTTTTGAAAACTGGGAGGTGGCCAATGGTATGACTTGCAGAATGCAGGTTACATCCTTTGCAACAAAAGCTTGTCCTGCACAACGTCGGAGCGTGACTTAAGTCTAGTTCTAAAGGAAAAACTGAACACAAGCGTGAATTACATGTGCGATGTACCGAGGGTAAATGCATCTGTACACTTTACACACAGATCTCTCAGGTGCACTCACTCCTGAGCTGTTTCTAAGGTTGTACAGAACATACGTCAGACTACACCTTGAAGTGTACTATACCATTACACCCGCACTGCTTAGAAGAGACGTGAACCTTTCGGAAAGAGTCTAAAGACGGGTGACACAAAGGGTGATGGGTCTCTGAAACAAACCGTATGATGAACGGCTAAAGAAATTAGGTCTCTTCACACTTAGCTACCGTCGACTTAAAGGGAACTTGATTACTGCCTATAGGATTAAAAACAAAGGTGTTCTACCGGCAGGTACGTATGGACTTCCTCGTGGGAATTCACTGAAGATAGCTCACCAGAGGGCAAAGACTCAAGTGCGCTCCCATTTCTTTTCACTGCTAGTTTGCCGTCCCTGGAACTCTTTACCGGCGGATGTAACTATGGCACCATCCGTTGACAGCTTTAAGCGAAGGCTGGACAATCATGCAGCGACACAAGGACTGCGTTGAAACGGCCTAACCCCTTAAAATCTCATACACCTAAACTCCTCGTTTTACTTTTTCACATTCTTGTCCTACTCTTCTGACTACTCCACTATTATGTCCCTTACACTACTGTTATTATTATTATTATTATTGAGATTTATAAATATGTATGTATACATATGTCTGATTTTACTTTTCCTCCTTTTATTCTACATAATCTACACTAATTATGTGTTATTATTATTATTTCTCTTCTTTGTCGGCGTTACCGGATAACTAACTGGTGAAAGAATCAACTCCGTTGACAGTAGCAACATGGTTTTAACACACAGCATACTACAAACTACATATAGTTAATCCCAGCATCACTCCTTTTGGAGTGAACCAAAGCTACGTCAGTCGAGTGGCGGGACGAACTACACAGAAGTGTACGGAAGACCAGGAACCTTTACCTCACTACCAAGAAGCGAGCACAAAGAAATCAAAAGGGTCCACACTGGACCGTTAAAAACCATATCGGATATTGGAATATAACAAAAGGACAAATATAAGGTGGAAAGGGCTCACCGAAATTGTTCATGTGCTTATCGAATTAGATGAAGTTCTCAGCAGGGCTCACCAACCTAGGGGATGATGTTTACGTAGAGTACGCCTGATACCAACGCTAGTTCTCATTCTCACAGCAATTGTTCTGAGTAGGCCAAAGGTAAATCAAAGCACCATATTGACCGTCCAAAATGTGAAATATATGACGGGATCAAAATCGTAGCGCGAGTATGATCGCTTAAGCAGCTAGGGATCGTACGCTGATGAACATAACACGACGGAGCGTGAAATGGCATGGATGTCTGAGAATGAGCCTTCTGGATAATGAGTCAACTTAAACAGTAAAGGACAGAATCCAACGTTTAGTGGTGAATGATGTAAGCTAACAATTTTACGGAATTACTAACCAATACAGTAGCGAAAATATACACTTTGGATTAGTTTTATAAGCAAATATTATTCTGACCTGGAGGAAAACTTGTTGGTGAAGTGATTTTATTCTTCTGTCGATTCTCTGCGTTACAATTTCATTTTAACAGAGGACGTACATACTATAAATTTGATTCCGACTGTTTTCACCGACACACTCAGAATTAGATAGTTACATCGGTCACCATACATAATAAAATCCTAAAGAGAATCGGTAGACTTGAATATCTTGGTGGTCAGGTTTCTTACTTCGATATGGAGTGAATCAGGTAGAGAACATTAGTAATCCCACGACCGTGGATGAGTACTAGCAGGTGCTAAAACCAAATCCATAGTTTCTCACCAAATGCCTCGAAATCATACAGGGGAAGGTACATTTAAGTTTGTTCAGTCAAAATGCATTCAATGAAAAGGAAAGAGAAACGAGAAGGTCCTAACATTTCACAGTTCTTCATGGCTTTCGATTTGAATAAACGACTGTAGGGTATTTTCTCCATTTTATAGTATATCAGTTAAACAGCTTTGCGGATAACTCCATTTTTCTGAATAGGTTATCGCAAAAATTGTTTGGATGAAGCAATATTTTCAGTGATAAACCTGAATACGAAAATATTCATGCTAACAAGATGGGATATACTCCTGAGTGATGTGAGATTTCGCAAAACATGTTTACCAAACAGTAGTACTTTCTAGGCCAATGGCAACAGCTAAAAATAAAAATATTTCGCACTGTAATATGGAAAGACGTGGAAGTACTCAATATTCTTTCTGTTACATCCCAATTAATCGAAACTGGCCATTAAGACGAATACATGAATTCCACTTTCTCACCAATTATCAGGTGGTCTCGAAAGGAAAATACAAAATCCTTTCCTGGGAGATTCTACAGCTATTGTATTTGAAATAAATCCCGTGCAAAAATTTGCTTTCTATTGTCCTGGTTGTAGCCAGTTGAGAAACTACGAAATAATAGTGGGTTATCTTGTCTTACCCTGGTACACTTGTCGTCCTTGTTTCGCTCAAGTTTACTAGTGGGGAGAATTGTATGATGACGTTCACTAGTTTTTATTACAGTTTTATTCTTCCTGTATTTAACCACATGGAAATCTCTCACAATTGTTGATCACTTTGTTTGTTAATTGTTTGAATACTACATTTTTGTACTTATAAGTTGGTAGTTGATCAATAATCATTAAGTGTGCATTTTTTTCCAAATAAGGAGACGTAAAGTTTAGTCGTTGGAATTTACAGTATTTCACTTCCACACATGCGCGATAGGTCAGTCTCAATATCCTTAACCTGTTAGGCTACACACTGCCATTCAGCCAAAGAAATGTAATTCAGTGAGTCAAAACTTTCTGGAGGTTATATGCCATATCTGTAGGGGACTTATGTTAGAGTTCACTAGTATTACAAAAAATGAGAAATAAAATTCAAGTCAATGGAATGTTAAGTAACAGTATATTACCAATAATGCAACGACACGTTATATCAACAAAAGGGTTACTTGGAAATAAAGTTTAAGTCCTCTGCTACAAATTATTTATATAACCCACGGAGACGTTAATTGTTTGGACGGAGTAGGTTGTAGCTGCTGTGTCCCGGTTGTAGAATTGTCTTCGGTTGAACGTAGTGGACTTCTACAATAAATCCGAAAGATACAACACGGTGAGAGCTGAGCTAGTAAGCCGAAGAAACCAAGGAGAAGACGAAGTCTCCAACAGCAGAGTGTATTTTCCAGTCGTACACGGAAGCCAAGTGTATTTCAACAAGAAGCGTTTTAAACAAAAATTATGTACAATATGTCTAATTTCTACAAATAACCAAAAAGTGTACAATCACATTGTTACGCACTCCACAGGGCTCCCCCCTAGAGGTCCGGAGAGACCATGGGAAAATGTTAAGTAAATATTGGTACGTTCTTGTTTAAGCTAACCGTAAATTTTTGAAATGGAAGCGTAGAAAAGCTTGCTTAAATCTTACTGTGGTAGTCCACTCCTAACAGTAAGATAATCCGAGAGACAAAGAAAATAATAAAAAACGTAAAAAAGCGACTGAACAAGACAAACGAGAATGTAAGAAACAAACAAGCAGAATTTCAGAACTTACATAAATTAAGGAAATTTTCGCAGCACTTAGATAGAAACAGTTGTCGACTTACCAGTTTTAAAGTTCACTGCATATAACTTGAAGAAAAACCGTAGTTTACAAGGTATATTGTTCTAGAAGTAGCTTAATGATATTTGATAGATAACTGAGACTGAAGAATATTGATTAGAAACTGAAAACTTTAGAACAGTTTGATGTAAATAGGTCTGTCAAACAAAGATGACATTTAGTGTGAGGACTCAAAGCTGATACTACTAAAACAATGTATTTCATTGTAACTCAGTGACTGGTTTTGAAATTCATTTTGTTGAACTTCTGATAACCCTAAACGCAGACAGCCTATTGGATGAGAAAACCTTTTCGTTAGTTACGTAGGATTTCAAATACGTTGCTTCATTCATTTATGAAAGCTGGAAAATGTGGCCCATTGGTTTTAAAAGGGGAACCGAATTATCATATACTAATTGCGTGATCTGGAAATCATGAACTTTGTTTTGCTAACAGTCACAGCTGTAGCAGTTGAGGTGTTCCAAATCAAAACTATTTTCCCGTACCTTTGAATTGTTTCTTAAATGATATCACTTCTTAATGTATTAATGTACGGATAATGTACGTAAGCCTCTAGCAATCCAAGTTGTGAGGGTGTTTTCAGAAGCAGCTAACTGGTTCAGAAAATGTTTTGTTTATCAACCCACGTATGTTTACACTTTTAAACATATGATTACAACGCACAGATAATAGTTCACTAATTCAGTCAAAATTACGTCAATATGAAAGGAATTTATATGAAGGGAAAATTAAGTTGCTTTTGTAAATAGAGATAGCGTAGTTGTCTAAATGAAGACGTCAGCAACTAGAAAAGTAAAGAGTTAAAACGATGACCAAATATTTATTTAGATTTCCTTTTCTTATCGACTTTAGAAATTGGAACGAATATGGAAACGAGTAAAAGGTTAGAATAAGACCAAAAAAACATTTGAAATAAGTGAAAGCGAATTTAGGGAAATTAAAAGGTGAGTAAAACTATAGCTTCAATAAAGAGACGAAGGATGTGCGATAGAAACTTAACGGGAGGAAATACATGAATGATCAATATCTTCATTGAAAATTCCCTATCTAATTTCATGGCTTCAGCGGTAGTGAAGCAATTTTTATGGAAGTGTGTAAACTCAATAAACACGCTTGGAGAAATTAAATTTACACGAAAACATAACTGTCAAAGCCCTTACCAATAAATTTTCACATTTTCATATATAAAAGGTGCCTATCACACCTGCGAATTAAATGTCCAAAAACTTAGCCTGACGTCAAAGAAGAATGAAGGTCTTGCAGATTTACTGAGGTATTCGGTTGAAATTTGACTTTGTATTTTCGACGGCGTTAATTTCAGTTAACCCGAATTTTTTGAAAGATGTAAGGTTTCATTTTGTGTGTCGTTTCAGCTCGAAGTCATAATTCTGATCCTATCTAGAGCAAATACATTTCGAAAGACAAATGATTAATTATCTCGTGTAATGTTTCTGAATTTTAGGCACAGTGAATGTAATACGACACTTTTTATTCATCAATAATCAGCTTAAAATATACACTACCAATTTCATTTTGATAAGTCTTAGTTTCTAGTTTGAACAATTAGTTTTAATGAAACCTTACAGTATATAAGAAAAATTAGTTTCTTTTTAAAATAATTTAAATGTTGTCATCGGCGTATGTTTTATTTATTATGAAGTGGTCAGTTATCAGATCATGATTAAGCTGTATTCCAAATGTTATCTATTCAGTGGCATTATAAGCATCAACGTCAATTAAAGAGAGGTAGAGAAGGGGAAGGTTTCAAACGAAATCCAAAACTGATAATGACCAGGAATACAGCACAGTGATAAATAATGGTATTTGTTTAAATACCCCTATGGCTTTGTAGAATAAAACTTATCTTCAACTTGCTTATCACCTTATGAAAGGATTCTTTCTATCAATCAGATGACATGCGAGGAAAAATATGGTAGGATGGATTTAGTTTTCAGCAGAAAGGAATTTTACTTTTCTTTGGTTTGCATTCTCATGAGCTTTGACTATACGAAGAAAGCATCTAAAGATAACGGAAGACTTGTCCATTCATGAATTTAAGCCGGACCTTTGTGTACGAAAGAAGTGTGTACAATCCCTACTTCTGCCTTGCCTGTAGAGGGATAGACATTTGTTTATTTGGTTTATTTGGTTAATCTGTATACCCTTCCCTCATCGTTATTATCATTATTAATATTCCCACTTTGAATTACTCCCATTTGTTTGACTTAACATCCTAAATCCATAATTTTTTACAATATTGAATTCTATCTTATCGAATTTCACACTACGTTATGTAACGTTTTATGTTAGTCTGCCAACCCGATAATTATCTACCTCTCTCCAACATCTATACGTTTTATGAATTAGTCTATATATGACACTAATTGTTTTGCCACTTGACACTTAACTATGATTATAATCACAAATATTCTAATTGCATTTCATACTATTATTACATCAAGTATTCACACCTTCGATTCTATTCCCTCAGCGGATATAATTTCTTATAAAAAAGCCACTTATATATACGACTGTACAGCTTGATAATAAATTCCTTGAAAAGAGTCTCTTCACTGAATATTTATTTATTTTTTTTTGATTACAGCTTGATACCACACCGTTTTTTCAGTACAAGTATGGAATTTTCAGCATGCGATATCGGTAGCCCAAATTTTGCAAGCCGACCACAGATATTGGGTGTGTGTCGGCAGGGGATCGAACCCCGGACCATGTGCATGGTCGGCGAGAGTCCTAACCACTGTGCCACCGACGACCTTAGTGTTATAATGGGAATTGTTAAATTAAAGAAATTAATATCAAGGCGTGTAAATTGGTTCAACAGCTTTATAAAATTAAAATGACAATGATAGTAATGGATGTAGAGAATCCAAGACTCACTGAAATAGAATTAAACGAAAAGAAGATTATTGTTGCCAAGGCAGAAAATGAAGTCATCGGAAAGAAATACCTCTCCATTGAAATAAACTTTTTTCCTTCTTTGGGTTCGGAAACTAGTCAATAAACTCGAAAGGCTATTACAAACAGAGATCTGATTGACAAATCCTCGTAGTTCTAACATTCTGTACATAAAATCTAATCATTTTTTTAATATATTTGTATATGCATTCCAGATGCAACAAACGTGGCAAAACTATCAGTAAAACATCTCAGTAGGCTGTTTTCAAGAGAAGAACTTAACAGAATTATCAAGGAATTAACTGCTGTCAGATATGCGACTGAACAACTCAAATTCAAACTAAAAAAATATGGAAGGTAGCAATGAATCCTGATGACGTTTCGAGCACAATTTATCGCTCATAATCATATCAAGTTAATCACACGACTTCCTAAATTCTTTTATATAGTTCCATTGTTTTTCACTTGATTTTCACTTGATTTGATTGGTAGTATTATTTTCCATATCTCGGGTATGAGTGATGATTCATTCCTATTGCATGTGTTGGGTGTAGATTCGATGAACAAAGATTCAGTAATCAACCTCTCTCTCCACCTACCTAGATTACTTTTTAGAATTTTAACCCTCTCCCACCCTATTGTGTGGTTGTGTGTTAATGCATGCATTGCAATTGCCGAGCTTTTTTCTAAATTACTTATCTTCTCTGGGTCAACCATTCTTACCTTAGCTAAATTCTTATGTTCTGACAATCTGACTACCCCTGACCTACTAGTTTGACCTATGTAGTTGACCTCACAGTCATTGCAGGGTATTTTGTAAATTATATTATTTTGTCTAATTGGGTCCACTGGGTCCTTTAACCTACAGAGCTTCTCTCTGAGTGAGTTTGTAGGTTTAAATGCCACCCTAATTCCTGCTTTATTTAGAATCCTACGTAGGGTCTCAGATGTCCCCTCTTTATATGGTATAACTGTAGATGACTTATATTCTCTCTTATTTATGTTATTATTACTAGTTTCACAATTATTTTTCTTTTTCTTTTGGCGTTTTTCAATCTTCCTAATGAATTTTAGAGGATAGTTATTTAGAACCAACGCCTCTTCTATCTGTTTTATTTCATCATTTAGGTCTTTTTTGTGCTACTTAGTGCCATTGCTCGGTTTGTTAAACACCTAACTAAGCCTGCCTTAACAGTTAAAGGATGAGATGAATTAAAGTCTAAATATCTATTAGAATGCGTTGGTTTTCTATAAACACTAGTGTGTAGTTTACCTTCTTCTATTCGTTTTATTTTACAATCTAACATAGCTAATTCTCCGTGCTCATTTTCGGTTTCAAATGTGAATTTTATTCCCTCCACTAGTGAGTTTATGTGTGTCAGGAAGCTAGAGATATGTTCTGTTTTTAACACTGTGAAAGTGTCATCCACATATCTCCACCATATTTTTGGGGTAGGATTAAACGTATTAAGTGCCATATTTTCCCAGCTATCCATAAATATATCTGCTACGATAGGGGATATTGGTGATCCCATTGCTACACTTCAGTTTGTCTATATATTTTGCCTTGGAATCTAAAGATAGTAGATGTGAGGCATAGCTGAACCCCTAAAATAATTTCTTCAATGGACAGCTTTGTCCTATGATTGAGTTCAGTATCCGCAGTTAGTTCTTTTTTAACTGCTTCTAAGGCCATATTGACTGGTATATTAGTATAAAGACTGGTTATATCAAAACTAACCATCGTTTCATCATTATCTAGTTGTATGTCATTTAGTTTATTTTTCATTTCATATGAATTAGTTAGTCTAGAATTTGAACGATTTCTAATGGGGCATAATATTAGAGCTAAATGTTTTGATAATTCATATGTAGGGGTATTTCTAAAATCTACTATTGGTCTTATGGGATAACCTGGCTTATGTATTTTAATAGTACCATACATCCTACTAGCATTATTAGTTTTAGGCATTAAATTAAACCATTTTGACTCACCCAGTGACGGCTTCATTCTGCGTACTAATTCCGCTGTGGATTTTTTAACCTTATTCATTATTGTGTCTACGGGCTTCTTAATTTCCTCATATGGACCCATTTCAATATGTTCATTGACTTTCTTGATGTAGTCAGATTTATCCAAAACTACTGTGGCGTTTCCTTTGTCAGCTTTTGCGATGACAATATTTTTATCCTGTTTTAGATTAATTAAAGCTTCTCTTTCCGACTTTGTCAAGTTTGATTTTGCCTTCTTTTGATTTTTTAGGGTTAATGCACATTGTGCTCGAACCTCTTCTGCTGTTGTTTTATCTATTGAACCTAGTGCTACTTCTATGTTAGGAATGACATCCTCTGGTTTTAATTTATTAACTGTTACGTTGAAATTTAGTCCTTTCTCCAGTACTTTTATCTCACTGGAGCTTAGTTCCCTTGATGAGAGGTTGATCACCCACTTTGTTTTGTCGATAGAGGATGAAGCATTGACATCAATTTCATTTGCTGTGTTCTTTTCTTCAATAAGTTTGTTGAATTTTTTGATTTGTGTGTTTTTTGATTTTCTCAATGCAGATTCTCTAGCTTTTTTGGATGTTTCAAGAATAATTGTGTAATCTTTGTCATTGATCATATTTTTGAGTTTGTGTTTGAGTTTTTCAATTTCATTTCGTATATTATTTAGTTTCACAGTAACTCGATGTAATTCTTCTCTTAGACATAATCTACTGACATTTTTGGCAGCTAATGTTATTTTACTTGAAGTAATTGGAGTACGTAGACGTAAATATTTCGGAATTATATGATTTTTTAAACATCGACTGTTAAAAATCCGATGATTTGTGAATCTTGCTTCAGTTTGACAAAGTCGTGTTCATCGAATCTACACCCAACACATGCAATAGGAATGAATCATCACTCATACCCGAGATATGGAAAATAATACTACCAATCAAATCAAGTGAAAATCAAGTGAAAAACAATGGAACTATATAAAAGAATTTAGGAAGTCGTGTGATTAACTTGATATGATTATGAGCGATAAATTGTGCTCGAAACGTCATCAGTAAATATTACTGTATAACACTGTGAGACTCTATCAAAATAAAATTTACCCATAATGGAATTACACTCTACCACAGTGCCCAAGTTTTATTCTTATATCAAGGTAGCAATGAATATGAAATCCTACTTGAAACATCATAAGATCATTTGCTTTCAACAAATTCAGAAGTACTCAAATTAAAAAGTTCAACAAATTGATGGAAGAAGTATATCCTACTAAGAACGCTGATGTTGGCGACCACATGCCATCAAACATCGATGGAATAAAATGGGTGATTAACCTGTCGACAAGAACAATAAGCTGAGATGAAATAAAGTGACTCCAGAAATGACTAAACTTCAACGTGGTTACTGACAGATTAAAAATGATGGTGTCATTCTTAGTGTAGAAGAAGCGCTACGAGAAATAGGTGAAACAACTTCGTAGTAGGGAGGGACACATTGTTCATTGACACTGAAACACGAGATAAAAGCAAGAAAGAATTTATCACAACGAGAAGTATCGACTGTTAAAAGTTTGAGGAATGACAAAAACATAGTAATTGCCAAATCACACAGGGGTAGTTCAACGGTATGTGTGCACAGGCCAGATTACCTCACCAAGGTCAATGAACATATGCGGTAGTCCATATGAGGAGATTAAGAAACCTGTCGACACCGTTATGAATACGATTTATTAGTCCACAGGCGATCTGATACACCAGAAGTGAGCATCTCTGGATAATATAACAGAAATTCCTATTTAAACATAATATTTGAATATTATGTATACATAAAACCGTAGATTCAGATTAGGAAGTTATTCCTCTGTTCTCTAAATCTCTGGGTAAGTCAAAGTGGTTCAACTTAGTGCTATAAACCAATACTCTTAGTAGAATGTATGTTAATATCAAAGCTTATATGGCAGAAGAAATCATCAGACTGATAGCTGACTTCAGGATCACCTAGAAATATTAGCTGTTTAAATATTTAGCATCCATACTGTCTCACTGGAAATCAGTCAAATTCTGAACTAATTACGAAATGAAACAGAGACTTGATATTCAGGTAGAAAAAGATGAAACAAATGATTAGTCCTGATGTAAAAAACACCTAGATTTCGAAAGAGCCCACCGAAAATCATTAAAGATGGGTTTAGTCGTATGTTTATACAGTCGAGTCAGGTGTCTGACTAGCTAGCAAGAACATTTAAATAAAGAAATCAAACTAATAGGGAGGAAATTGCTTCTGATCTCTGGAGCACTAGAATTCAGTTTCAAGTTTATTAAGGCTAATTAAAAAGTAAGAGTAGTAATGTAAATACTGAAGGTAATAAGAATAAGAACAAATTCAGGACCTTGATAGTACTATCATATAAGGAGGGAATATCAGGGGCTCTACGTGGAATTCTTAATAAGGTTAGAATTAAGGTCGTATTTGGTCAAAACAACTTACTCAGAAATGAACTTAGTTATCTTGAGGATCCAATGGATCCAATGAGGCGGAATAATATAATTTAGTAAATATCACATACGACTAGAATCAAAATCGTCTAGCAGACTGATTAACTGAGATACAAAAGCTAACAGGAATTCTATTATCATCATAATTATTACTGTTATTGTAAGTGAACTCATAATCCTATATAACCATAATTTCACAAACAATGGAGGCTAACAGCTTGACTTACAACTAATTATCAAGTATATAAAAATACTTAGTTGGATGATTTTAACGACGTAAGGATCATGAAAAATCGAGGGACTGAGAAAGAAAGAAAGTGAGTAAGTAGGTAACAGAATGATAACACATTCCATAAAAGATATGCCAGTCTTAAAATAACTTTTGTATTGTATTGACTATGCGTTTCACTGGCGTTATTCAGGCTATGATAATACATTTGGTTAATGTTTTATGGGTTGCTGTGGTTCTTCGCCTAGTGTTACTACGCCATCTTTAAAGCAGCTTGAAAAATTCATATAATTCAAAGAAATATTGTAATGCTTTGGATTTATTAAAGAGGCGGTGTTAAAATATTAAACACCATTATTCAAGACTGACAGTTAGTGTTTATTAATAAGAGATTGTGCGTAAAATATTATTAAGTTGAACGTAATGAATCAGTGTCTTATGTTAAATTAATGTATATAAAATTGAATAGTAACTGAGTAAGTGACTGATTCATCTAAGGCATAGTTAGTTACTTTTCTGGTATTGTAGTTTGATAGTTAGTCAAAAGGATTGAATACAGTAAGTCTAGTGATATTTTTCTCACTTGCCGATATTACTGTTCGTCACTTAGTGTCATTATTTTGGATCTAGGTAACGTTAATGAACAGAATGATCATTAATTACTATTCTAAGCTATTTGAATAGATAAAATCAATTCTAATGCAACTCTTCATCAGTGTGCATAATTCAGAATATTTAGGTCTCATTTAAATTTCACACTGGCCAGAATATCTCATTAGAGTCAATAAAAATACCACGAGCCAAGGAGACACAAGCTTAGTCAGAAATAAAACGTTCATGTCGCCTAAAGTATTCTACTGACTGGCGTCAGATTACCACATCAAAATTAATTCTGTTTTCTTGTAACAAAAAGTACAAATCAATTCAACATTTAAAGTTTTTAAACAAAATAAATGTTGTTCACATTTTTGGCAGTCATGAGTCAAAAAAAGTGCAAGGGACTAATACAGTTCCTATGTTTTAGCACAAAGGTAAACTAAGTTAAATAAATCTTTCGCGTATTCATCTCTACTGAACAGTAGTGACAATAAAGTTCTCTATTCTTATGAGATTTTAGTAGTCGCATTTCACTAAATTTGAATAAGATACATAAATTAACTGTTAACAGATGCAGATAAATGTGGATAAACACAAATGTGACCATCGATCACGTGAGATTTGCAAAACATAAAAAAGAAAGAAATTTTACACTAAATCACAAAAATCATTTGTTTGACCAAAATGCAATCGTAATTTATTCAGATTACAGTACACCATAACATTCGGATGGATAATTCAATCATTACTGTGTGTAAATATGTGTAAATCTCATACTACTCACCGATTAATTAAGTAACTGATCCTAAACTTTCAGATAATCAGTGACAAGTTATTTCGACTTTGGTGTATTTGCCGATAACACTAGTACGATTACAGTTTACACACAGTATAAATAATGTAAATAATGTTGAAATCTATGATGTATACCGCTAGCTGGAAGTAGATCACTGATTTATTGGATAGTTCAATCAAGTCATCTATAATCATTTGACTTGAACATTAGTTCTCGTTTTTAAACCGACCGTTCTTACAAAATGATTAGCAGTTGGCTTAATAGAAGCATTTCTAATCACAGTGTAGTTGACTGCCTGTATATGCGTTTCTTTTCAGCTTCACTCATTATCATACAGAGTGAATAAAGTAGAAACACAGTCCTAGGGTATTCTTCCTTCTTTCTTTCTCTATTAGCCTAATGTTTTGACCATGACAATGTCCCATTTTTTCATGTATCAGAACCCATGAAAGTTAACCATTCGATAATTTATTTATGTACTGATCTGAGCAGTTGAGTCTTACAGAGACAAAGTCTTACTAACAATCGGGAATGTACTGAACTCAGTAGCTTAATGATTGCAGATGAAATATGTGAAGATATGAATGGCTATTTAGAACGTGGGTATAATTGAGTGTGAGCACATGCAATCGGTGAGTCCTAAGCAAGAAATGTAAAGACGTGTGACTATCTTGCTCTTCGATAGTATAAAACATAAAGACAAACATTCCACTTCATGGAATTATTTTACACTAGATTTAAACAGTATTAAAATATAATCTTGAAAAATTTACTATGATTAAGTCCATTAACAGAGAGCGGGCAGCGAGGAAACAGGCATAAAATGCACCCACACAAAAACTTGGAGGATCTGGACTTCGCCGATGATATATGTCTGATTTCCCACAAACTGGAAGATATGGAAGTGAAAAGCAAGTTGGCAGAAGAAGCATCCAAGATAGGACTTCAGGTGAACACAGAGAAGACAGAGTTAATGAAGATTCCTGGCCAACAGCAACAGCAACAACTAAAGAAAACAATCAGCATAAATGGGAGAAATCTGAAAGAAGCAACCTCCTTTACCTACCCACCTGAGAAGCATCGTTTCAACTACAGACAGAACTGACGAGAATATCAAATGGAGGATTTGGAAAGCAAGGCAAGCTTTCATTTCTCTCAAGTCCGTGTAGAGGTGAACAGCACTCAGCATAAAAAATAAGATCCCTATTTTCAACTGCAATGTGATCAGAGACTTGGCGCATCACAAGGGGCACTTCGAACAAACTACAGACTTTCATTAACAGCTGTCTTCGCTTAATACTCAAGATCAGATGGCCAGAAAAGATGAGCAATAGTGAGCGATCTCTGTGAGCTAACCAACCCAGCAGGAATCAATTGTGCAACAAATCTGCACGAAGAAATGGGGGTGGATTGGCCATACTCTGAGAAAATAAACCATCAAGTGACATCATATGACAGGCTCCCTAGTGGAACCCGAACGGGAAGCGGTGAGTTGGTCGTCAGTGAGAGGGTGACATGGAGGAGGTCATGTGAAGAGGAGATGAAAACGTGTGAGCAGATGTGGAGCCAGGTGAAAACGTTTGCACAAAACCGAACGCAGTGGAGACGTGAAGCTGAAGCCCTATGTTCCTGTAGGAATTAAAGGAAATAATAATAAAAGTCTATCAAAGTTGATAGGTATACTAAAATCCGTCTTCTACTTTGAGTTTTCTAAAGAGACTATTTTGAAAAATTGACATATGTCCATAGTAGGAATAAACCTGTTTGTTTCGAAATAAAAGCCAGCACAAAACATCAAATTAAACTGGAGTTATAAGATGTTAAAAACTATTAATAAAGTGAAAGGAACTCATACGTTTTCGAAAATTTTTATGTGTAACAAGGTTCTGTCAAAGAATGGCAAACACTTCAAACATACTGTTTTCAAAGGTGCTGTTAGCTTCATTATGTGGTAGGCGTAAGACTGTAGTTGTTTGGTCAAAACACTCTGTTTGCAGTCGGCAACAAACTTGAAGCTTCCATCCGTTTTGAAGTCTTTGCAATGAGGTTGAGTCTCACATTGTAAAATGATCTGCTAGCTTGCCTACAGTTTTTGAATTGTATAAAAGTTACAGACAACTGATTGACACGATTCTAGGGCATTTCTCGATTATCAGCTGAAAAATTTTAGTCAGAATAATATTCGGGAACCTATACTTGTTGCTGATTTGCTTGTGCTCTGAGTCTCGGAGTTAAGTTATAATATAATTCCCACATTTTCATAAGAGTTTTGTAATTCATCATATTCAAACTTAAGTAGAATTAGGTTTGAAATAATAACTTAAGTAATTAAATAATTTAATTCAATTGATATAAGAATAAAACTTGGGCACTGTGGTAGAGTATAATTCCATTATGGGCAAAATTAATTTTGATAAAGTCTCACAGTGTTATACAGTAATATTTACTGATGACCTTTCGAGCACAATTTATTGTTTCTAATCATATCAAGGTACTCACACAACTTTCTAACTTCATTGATGTAATTCCATTATTTTCCATCGCTTGATTTGATTGGTAGTAATATTTTCCATATTTCTGGTAAGAGTGATGAGTCATTACTATTGCATGTGTTGAGTGTAGACTGGATGAACAAGGATTCAGTAATCAACCTCTATCTCCACCTACCTACATTACTTCTTAGAATTTCAACCTTCTACCACCCAATTGTGGGGTTGTGTGTTAATGCATGCAGTGCAGTGCTCACCTTTTTTCTAAATTACTTATCTTCTCTGGGTCAACCATTCTTACCTTAGCTAAATTCCTACGTTTCGACAATCTGACTACTCTAGACCTAGTATGACCGATGTAGTTGACCTCATAGTCATTGCGAGGTATTATGTAGATTATATTACTTTGTCTAATTGGGTAAACTGGGTCCTTTAACCTACAGAGCTTCTCTCTGAGTGAGTTTGTAGGTTTAAATGCCACCCTAATTCCTGCTTTATTTAGAATCCTACGTAGGGTCTCAGATGTCCCCTCTTTATACGGTATAACTGTAGATGACTTATATTCTCTCTTATTTATGGCATCATTACTATTTTCACAATTATTTTTCTTTTTCTTTTGGTCTTTTCTAATCTTCCTAATGAATTTTATGGGACAGTTATTTGATACCTCCACTTCTTCTATCTGTTTTATTTCATCATTTAGGCCTTTGCTTGTACTATTTAGTGCTACTTTTCGGTTTTTTAGACACTTAACTAAGCCTGCCTTAACAGTTAACGGATGAGATGAATTAAAGTCTAAATATATCTGTTAGAATGCGTTGGTTTTTATAAACGCTAGTGTACAGTTTACCTTCTTCTATTCGTTTTATTTTACAATCTAACATAGCTAATTCTCTTTGTTCATTTTCCGATTCAAATGTGAATTTTATTCCCTCTTGACACATATAAACTCACTAGTAGAGGTTGATTACAGAATCCTTGTTCATAGAATCTACACTCAATACATGCAATAGGAATGACTCATTACTCATACCAGAAATGTAGAAAATACTATTGTCAGTCAAATCAAGCGATGGAAGATAATGGAACTATATTGTAACAACAGAAGACAAAGGCCAGGCAACAGATCGTTTATTAAAGAAATCAACACATATTTGTACATTTTCACGTATATATTATAGATTATTGTTAGCAGAAAAACGCAGTCTTCTGATTGGTTGTTTCTCACAGAAAGTTAACATTTCATCTCTTTGTGGATGTTTCTTGAATGTCAGATCATCTATATGCTAACTGTATCCACTTACGCAAAGTCTTTGTTCTTGTTTTGTCAGGACCAATATTTGGGACATAAACCTTGACGTAAATTAATGCCTACCGATTTGGTTAGCAGCCAGCTCTCACCACAATATAAACGAAGTTAGAAAGTTCTGTGAGTACCTTGATATGATTATTAGTAATAAATTGTACCTGAAACGTCATCAGTAAATATTACTGTATAACACTGTGAGACTTTATCAAAATTAATTTAGTTCAAGCTAGACAAACTGTCAGGTCGCGTATGGGCCCCTAATGCACTTTAAGCTTTATTGTAGCTAGTGTGTATCTGATTCGGCTAAACTCTGTTTTCGACTTTTACTGTGATGACTAACAGATACTCTTTGAGAGTTGGTAGTTAAGCCATTTGTATAGATATAACTACTAAAGCAGTTATAGGGTAATAACTATTCCATTTTCATACATTATAATTTCTCGTAACTAATTTAGATAGTTGTCCACGTAAATGGGTTTAATATAGTCTAAAATCCAAAGTTACTTTGTGCTATTCTACGGTATAAAAACTGTGTGTTATGTGATCTGATTAACAATATTGACATGACTTTGAAAGCTAGTTAATTAATTCCACAACTCACTCCTTAGGCAGACGTTTCGATCAGCTGGTGACAACATCAAAACCAATATTTTATTTAAGAAGCTAGAATATCTCGCATTGTAAAATGATACAGCTCTGTGATGACAAAGTGCGATTCATTACCTACCACGTATGACCTTTTCAAGCCATCACCTTTACCACACCTTGTTAATATTATTGAGCATAAATTAAGAAAAGATTAAAACAAAGACGTTTTTAAAATTCATGCACTAACTGACGAATCATTTATCATACAAAATAAAAGACTGGGACAAAGCATGAGGTTATTCTTGAGTAAGACTTGTTGCTAATGCAATAAATAAATATTTTGTCAATTTTGCAAGTTAGATTTACCTTCTATGGAGATGCTCCACAAATTAATTCTGAACAATCATCTTTTCATCTAAAATAGTTAAAGGTTCACGTAAACGTTTTCCGCCTGAAAACATTTTTCTTTGCAGGATGGTTGGAAAAACTGGAAGGTATTCAGTTTAGAAGGTCCATCGTGGTTTTAATCATGGATCTGTCACAACATGATATGGAATGATGGGTCTACTGAAAGGATGTTATTTTCTTATTTGAGACTCATCGTCAGTATACACCTAAAACCGCAAGAGGATCACGCTCATAACCAACAGGGCTAACTCATATGGTGTAACATATATATGACTGATCTGATCACTGTCCGTTACTCAGATTGAAGTGATATAAACACCGGACGGCCGTCTTTGCTCATCAGCTGGGCACTAAGCTGGCAGTTGGGTAAATTGGAAATGCAGAGCCAAATTAACTATTCGCACGTTAAACGGTTCTAGGTGTAATTTGTAAATAATGAGTTTGATTCTGGATTACAGTCCTGTTCCATGGCTATCTGCTACTGGTGCTAAATTTTTTGATAATACGCTTCTTTTCAGGATTAGAGTATGCGACTGATGCAGATAGACAGACACCTCTCAAACTGATCAATAGTTCCTGTTAGGTATTCTTAGGTCCTGTGAACACCTAGTGGCACTTTCGTGTGCATAGGATTACACTTGTTAAATGTCCAAATCAGTATGTTGGCTTCAGAACTATATCTCATATGAGTAAGCCTGAAGATGAATATGTGTTCTGCGGATTTTGATGCAGCCAGCTGATAATTATCATAATTTAATGTTAATTTGTTTTTTCGCTCTTCAAAAAGTGAGTCATGCGTTGAAATCTCACTTCATACACAGATGTATACATATTTAGAGCTTACGGTAGTTAATCTGATATCTGAGGTGCATATCCTTTTTATTTATATGGCACAGATAAGATTTAAGCATTTCCAAATGGAAAAAAACTATCATTAAAGGATTTCATTTACATAAAATGAGAAGTATTTCTTCCTAGATTAATGAATTGTTCGTAACTATTTCTTTCTTTGTGAGTCAGTTTTAGATTTCAGAGTGGAAATAATAAATGAAATATACTTTCGAAGAGAAAAATCAGATGCTAGTTTTGAAAAATCTTCACATTTGTAAGATTGCTAATGTAGTTTTAATCATACAGATCCGTTTTACGGTGAACGGAAAGCCATAGTAATAGAATGTATGATTACTTGTCTGATCGGCGGCAAAAGGAATGAATTCAGTGAGAAATGGTTAGTTGCTTAGCTATGATTTCTAGAGCGTTTTAATGAGAGATTATAGTTCCATGAAAAGGTGTGGACAGTTTCCTGAAAACACACAGTGGTACAAAGCAACTAAAGCTGAAGTAACCAATGTTAGAGGGAATAATCAGACCATAAGTGAACAGAAATGTCCAGTCATCCTACATAGATCTTACCCTTTTAGATCTACTACAGTTGACGGTAATTGTTTTAGCCCTCAGACAGAGAAACATTTAAGACTTCATTTGAAAATATACTTGCAATGACCGAAAAATAAACATTTTCAGCTGTTCCATAAAGACTTGAATACTTTTATCATCTTCAGGGCATGGCTGTTGCTAGTTAGAGGTTCCTGTGGTAGTTTACGTGATGTCTTGAGTGTGACCTCACTGATCATCACAAATTCAACCTCCGGCAAATGCAGCGTTATCGATTTTCTAACTTTAAATTAAACTGATTTTCGGTTGGACAGGCACTAGTGATGTTCAGTTTAAAAGAAAATTAGAGTGTCTTATATTCGCACAGTATTTTCTTTCAGAATGGGATTTCTATATATTGCAATGAGAAAAGATTGATTAGGAATTTCACCACGCTAGTATTCCCTAATTCATTTGGCTCTTCTATTATACAGCTAAGAAATTCTTTAAGAGTACAAGGATAGTGTTAAATAGGTCACAGATTTCTATACTCTTATTTGTTAACAATCTTTCGTAAGGCTTTGTGTCAAAAACAAATAAAGCAAAACGAAATATCTCATAATTGTTATGCCTTGACCTGAGTTGCTAACAGTTCAATGCATGCATGCGAAGCTGCATTATTCATATTCATTCCTTTTAGTACTAGATATAGATACATTATTTCAGAAAGCATAGTATGCTTCTCTAATCACCTACGCATTTACGTTAATCGATTTATTGTATTCACTGGCCTACCTGGTAATTCAAAGAGAGGATTTCAGTGAAATTTCTAGTTGTAGTATCCAACTATTTTACTAGACAATAACTTGAAATTTCAAACTATTATTTAATAATCATTATGGTCATCTGTTGTCTTCAGTATTTTTTAGCAGCTTAACATCTGCATGTCTCACCACCATGTCAAGGTAATTCCTACTAACTAATGAATTACTTTCAACATAAAAGGGACAATTCATTTGATTACTTTCATCTGCTGCCGAGTAAATTCTAGTGATAAGGTAGTAAAGGTGTGTGCCACTCGAGTAGTAGGAGCTAGGTTGTCACATATTCTTTGGCTTTCATGAAGTAAAAAATTAGCGCAACTCATCATCATCTTCAAACTAGTTTCGTCAAGCATAAAGTTCGCTCCAAATCATCATTATTTGAGGAACTATTGAAAGTCAAGAAGTATGAGACAACTATTCCGTCCTGGTATTGAGTTCGTTAGTGATACACATTCACGACCAAACTGGGAGTTCCCTCTGGGATGTTAGTATTCAGCTACTTGTTTGAAACCGATTTGTCAAATATTTTTAACTTGTATGTATTGAGAGTATGGTACTGCATCCATTCAGTGCCACTGATGAAGAATTGTTGTCCCACTTAAATTCATGAACTCACCTGTCACTACCTTTCATTCGAATCCTTGCAAATTTTACTTGTGATTTTACGAATTGCGATATTCAGATGTCATTTTCTTACTGTTAATTAATTGGAACGGTACTTGAGTAGAGGAATAAAAGTTTACTGTAGGACAGGTCAGTAAATGAAACGTTAGACAGTTGTCTGAAATAGCTCTGTAAGTGAGATTTACGTTTCAACTTTGATTCCTGGTACGTTATGATGACGTAGAAAATATGCTTTATTAAAAGAGATTATAAAAAGATCCATTTCTGTAAGGCATTTTACTGTCTAGACAAGTCTTCAACCTTTAGGTAAACCTTGTGGATGGATGTTGCAGGACTAACATCAAAGTGAGCTGAAGGCTAAATTTAGAAAATTATTGGTTATCTATACTTCGATATTTTGATTCATATATCAACATTTTATCTAGAGTAATATGATTTAAAGTTAAGTGGAATTCTACTGTAAGTATAGATCGTTTAAATGCTCAGTAGTTGTCTGTACTGATTGAAAAAAATAGTCGATTGGAAAATCACTTCCGAATCCCTGAAGTACACGGTATTCACTTCTGATCCATACTTTGCTAACAATACTGTTTCTAATATCTTAAACTATCAAGGAAAGTAAGTAGTAGGGGAGAACATTTAAGGCTCATATTGTTTCAAATTAATTTTAATGCTGAAATCAACCGTTTTGATTCACATTTCTCATCTTGCGTCGGTGGCATAGCGTTTAGGACGCTCGCCGACCATGCACATGGTCCGGGGTTCGATCCCCTGCCGACGCACACCCGATATCTATGGTCGGCTCGCAAAATTTGGGCTACCAATATCCATGCTGAAGATGCCATACTTGTACTGAAAATACGGTATGGTATCAAGCTGTAATCAAAGATAAATAAATCAATAAATCAAGGCACTAAATACCAAAATATTATTTAAAGTTAGTTATTATTTAAAGTTGGTTACTAATGGTGTGTATGATTTGCATTTCATTGTTCACAATCTTACTGAGGTTGAAAGCGGCACTAATCACTTCACAGAAAGGGATGCTATTCATTACACTGTCAGACAAGAATGATCATTATTTACTTGGTGAAGGTCACAGCCTGAAATGGCATCTTATTAATCTGACGAATTTAATTTATTACCATCCTAGAGATTTAGAAAACTACACTTCAGCATCAATGTACAGCTTTATTTGTTATAATTTATCAGTAAAGATGTCGTTTAGCTGCTCAAAATTCAGGAGGTAGGGGTGGGAGGGGAGGATCTAACTTCGTAAGGAGTAATTGCCTAATACCATGTAGGAGGGTCCCATAACAGGAGTTTATATTTCTGGTGTGGTTAGTGCAACTGACATTTATCTAATTTTGACACAGAATACTGAAAACTCATCATAACAATGCAGTTTTGGACATAAGAAATAGAAATATTTCTCGGATATTCTGAACGAGCAGTGACAATAAAAATGATGAGATCGGATTGTGGAATCTATTTAAAAATACTTTAGAAATGAACTGTATGGTACGTACACACACGCATCCATGTAAACACAGAATGTTTTATTTCTATGTTAACTTTTTACTCAGTCTAAACAAGTAGAATAGAAATAAGGGAAAATCGGTGAAGATATGTTAGTTTGTTAAGTATTCGATTCATCTTTTCTATTTAGTTATTACATTCAGTATGCGATGTTAGTTAACGTTAGCTACTTGACCAGAATTTATTCCGAAAGTCAAATTCATTATCATTATTAGTTTTCATATTTGAAATAGGGGAAGAAATATCCTTTTTATGTAGTCATTCAATCAATCAGTTTATCAATACAAAGATGAATCGATTGACTGCTATCATAAACAAAAATGTTGCAAACAGAAGTTTGAAAAAAATAAGAAAAGAGAGTATAAAGAAGGCAGAGGACGAAACGAGCATTGGAAACTATAAGGTTTAGGTTTGAGAGACACAAGAGAAATACACTTGACTGTATGTGTGTGTAAATATCATACATGCGTGTTTGTCTATCTACCCATCTTTATTTTCATTGTTTGGTATTTTCCTAACAATAACTAGGTAAATGAATCGTTACTACAGCTATTGTCTGTATTTTTGTTGTACTTATACCATTTCCAAAGGATTGTTTAACATACATATTCTCTCTTTTGTGTGATATAGATGTAGTAGTAATCAACTGTTCCACTTATACAATTTTGGGTGAAGTAAGCAAAGCAACACAGTTAAGAATTGATAACACTAATTTCTTTAAGATGTTATTTAATGATCCATGTGAAGCATTTCTGCTGAGCGATAAAATCTTCAAAAATACCATTCCACATTAAAAGTCTCTTTTATTGCCCATCTTTCTTTCTGTTAGATTTGTGACAAATAATATAAATTCTGTGATCCAGAATTAAAGGTCAAAAAGAAGGTGAAAATCAGCACATAAGTACATTAAATTTTGAAGTGAAGTGGATGAGAGATAATTAGAGAATAATAATAACAACTCAGAAATCACTGAGTACGTATACTTTCCCAATTAGAATTTGAAAGAAATCATCTCTTTCGATTATCTAGGAAGCATCGTTTCAACTACAGCCAGCATGGATGAGGATAACAAAGCCAGGATCACAGAAGCAATTCAGACAGGACTTCAGTAATCTGAAATCATTGTGGAAATCTACTACACTCACTATACGGAACAAGATTTGACTTTCCAACAACAATGTCAAGTTAGATCTTCTTTTTGGTTCAAGGACTTGGCGCGTCATCAAAAGAGTTTCTGACAGCCCACTTCAGACTTTTGTCAACAGCTGTCTTTACTGGCTTCATACTAAAGATCAGATGGCCTGTTGGAAAAGACTGAAAAAAGAACTCTATCAACAAACCAATAAAGAACCTGTTAGCAAACATATATTCTGTAGAAAATGGAGATGGATCATGCAAGCGCTGAGGATGCAGTTGAATGACATCATGTACCAGGCCTTCGAGTGAAGCCCAAATAAGAAACCATGAGATGAGTATTTAGAGGTGACATGATGGAGATCGTGTGAGGAGAAAATGAAAGTTTATGAGCAATCGTGGAGACAGCTCAAAAGCACTGCAGAGAACAGAGTGAAATGGAGATGTGCTGCTGAAGCTCTTTGCAGCATTTGGAACTCAGGGGTTTAATAATAATTTACTCTCATTTATAAATAATCCTTAGTCTAATTTTTCATGGCCGTGTCAAGCAGTTAGTAAATCACATTTGTGACCTTCAGAAATTTTTAAATTTTTAAAAATTTTTGATTATAGATTAATTCCACATAGTACTTTTGGTAGAAGTATGGAATTTTCAGCATGTGATATCGGTAGCCCAAATTTTGCAGGCCGACCAAAGATATTAGGTGTTCGTCGGCAGGCGATCGGATCATGTGCACGGTCGGCGAGAGTCCCAACCACTGTGCCACCGATGCAGAAAATGTAGTCCATCATCACTAAGCACTCCCTTGTTGTTGGTATTATAGTCAGTTCATAGTTGTAACCAAAATCCCTCGATGCTGTCAATGTTATAACCATTGAGGTCGTAAGCTGCGCTAAACACTTTCAAGTACACATAGAGTTTTGATATAATTAGGGTTTACTTATTTTACTGGCTCTAAATGAAGTTAGAAAGAAAGGCAGATTTCCCAATGAACTGCAGTATCACTTAGACCAGTCTTTTTTTGCGCATAATTATGTCTGCACTCTACATTTTTCGAATTATCACATAAAATGTATACACTGACAGAAACAGAAGCGATGATGTCACCAGTTCCTAACAGTATAGCTGACATATTTTGAGATAAGTGTGGATGTTAAAATCAAGACATTTCCACAAATGTTTTTCAGATATGTATGAACTCGGTAAGTAGTAGGACGCCATCAAAGCTGAGCAAAAGGAATCAGTAGTGTTAGTTTACAATATCATGGAAAATACCCATCAGTATATTAGAGGGAAAAAAACATGAAGTTCAGCACAGATATCTTTTCGGCGATTTCGTTCTCAAAAGCTGTGCAATCGCATCTAAATGCTATTGTTTGCAATGTAGAGCAAGTACAAAACTACTGTAATTCAGTTACTAAACTTCATAATAGTCAACCTACACAAGGTTAAATATCAAGCCAACTTAACCAGAAGTCCTGATAGTAAGAATAAGGTGGAAGAAGTTGAATTAACATTGCTACTTTAAAAAAAAATCTTCAGTATTCACAGAGTAAGCAATAATTTAAGTGATGGAATGCAATGTTTCCACAGTATTTCCGTCTAAGGAAAAACATAGGAAATGCTTCACAGGACTGTTAAATAAATCAGAGACCATAGCAGCATTTAAACTTACGAAAGCTATTCGAGATAGTCTCAATCACCTTAAGAATTTTAATTAAAACAATAATTCTGTACATCAAATAGTGTGAAATGACTGTATGGTCAAGTACATAAGTTAGACTAGTTATCTGAAGATGTTTAGAATCAATCAGGAGAAGTGAACATTGGAAATTAGCTAGATCTAAAAGAATAACTCAGTAGTGTAGAAAATACTCAGCTACTACTATAAACGCACTGACGCGTCCACAGAATATAGTGGGACAGAGTATCAGTCCTAAAGGCTAGTAGAGCTAGATGGAGGAAAGTGTTGATAAATGAAACGCTTTTCATTGAATCTATATCTGATGCATGATGAAGGAATAATTAGACAACAATACATGGAAAATACTACTTCAGCTAAAGTCAGAGACGAGAAATTATGTGAAGGTTATGTTGCTAGCTTGATATAATTATGTGAAGTAATCTGTACTCAAAAGATTATCAATAAATTTTGGACTGCTGTATGTTTAAATAAAAAATTACACAATTTTTCTGCTGAACAAAACTTACAATTTAGTGATGGGTTTTATGATTTGAAGATAAATATATATCAGTTTACACTGAAAGTGTGATGGAAATTAAAGTCTTTATAAGTGAATATGACTTTCTTCCAAAATAGAAAGCAGGGGCTACAACGACAAATTTCAACATTTACGTTTGAAGACTACAAAAAAAGACAGATTATTTAACAAAATCTTGAATAGAAACATTCGTTAAAAGTTAAAATATTGCCGTTTTTTCAAGTTTGATCTCAAAACTGATATCATGTAGACTGAAAACCAGGGAGCACTGGACAGCTGTTTCATTCTAGTTTGGGACTTTTCAGTAGCACGCACCCACTGGGACTCGAACCCAGGGACTTACTGTCACAAAACAAGCTCGTACACCAATCAGCCAAACTTCCGGGAAATAAAGACCTCACGCCACATTGTGGTGGAACTGCTCTTTAATTATTGAACAGTTTTCCGTATATGTAGAACATCACGTGAAGGTACAGTCTAAGACTAAATTTAAAGTGAATTTACCGTATTGCAGTCAAGTTAATTACTCATGAGCGATACAAGTAAACGATTTAAATGCATCACGAGTTTCTTATGTCAGCAAGATTTCATAATGTGACATAAATGTGTTTAATGGGATAGGTAGACAATGTGATTATTCAGATGGTGAACTATTACAGACATACAGGTGCACAGACTAGCATTTTGACTTGAATAAACATGCAATGCAACATAAACTATACTACACTGATAAACGTTAGTCAAACATTGTCTCCCACTGAATAAAGATCAGTGTGTGATAATGAACTGTACAGAAATTCATTGCAAAACTAGACTACATAAATTGAGGGCGAAAACAAAACTTACTCAGCTTATAGCACAGATCGCTTCGCCTCACCAATATTAATTATTAGAAGAAAATTAGATTACCCATGCATGACTGTAAGGTGAAAGGTTAACAGTTTCATGGTAATAGTCCTGCGATACGTCACACATTATGTCTGGCGAGATAATTTGTGATGATTGGTAAATGAGTTGTTACCATGTATTACCAGCAGTTAGAAAAGTACCTATCCCTCTCATCCAGAGTTTTACATCAACACCACTGATTATGAATCTTTTGTGAATGTCAATTTTTTAACATATGTTTATGTTTTGCATGCTACTTACATCATTAATTATTGTATATTGGCCTTTTCACATGTCTTTCATTGTTTATACGGTTTGTCAATTTCACTACACTGATTCGCCATATTCGTGCGTCGTTGGTCCAGTTGTAGAGTGCTTGCCAACCACGAACATCATCCGAGAATCATTTCCTGACCGACGTACTCTCAAACTTCGCTTAGTTGGTAGTAAGACAGGTAAATGGGGAATGAGGCTAGAAACCCTACCTCGTAAAAAACAACACAGCTACTGATTCTTCAGAGATCAAGCTTGATGCCCTATGTACCACTCGGGATACAAAGAAATCAAGAAGAGATTCGCTGCATTCATCATATTTTAAATTTTATTTTTACCCTTTTGTGTAACTGCTTACAAGCTTGTTTTTATTTCTTTCTTCTTGTCCGTCGATCAGCTTCAGTGTGGTCTATTAGAAAATTTGTCACGTAGGTGACTGTTGTGCGAATAATAGCTTGCTTCGATTGTACAACTGTTTGGTGTTTGTGTCTTATAATTTCACCATGATATTTGTATTTCTAGTCAATTGAATACTGAGTCACATGAATACAACACAACTGAATCAAATCACATTTTATAAAAGTGTATAATACCAGAGAAAAAACAGGTAGAAAGGTAGTCACGGAACTCACCTAGGTGTAGTTTAAGAGATCTTCCCTTGACTCATCAGAGATGTTCTTTTGATCCATTCTTTTCATTTTATAGCCACGTGTATCAGCTCTCTTCTCATCTTTGAAATAGTGATTCCTGCTTTATTATTCAGAATCATCGGTCATCATTGTATGACGCATATTATTCATTCAAAAAAAAAGCTGACAATGCTTTATTTGTTACTAACTAATACATATCTTGTATGTCACATGTGTCAGTTTGTGACTAATAAACTATTACAGAAATAAAAGCAGAGTAAAATCACGTTAAAATGGTTGTCAACATCGCTCCTGTTTTCTATTAATTGAGTGATCATGTATAAATACTTTTATCAGTTGTACATTTAACACAGTAGTTATTTCTCACTAGTAAAAAAGGTACTTGCAGTTATAAAGCTCAAAGATCAAGTTATGTGAATAGTCACATTGAATGAATAAGTGAATTGTTTTAGACAAAAATAGGATGATGAAACTACTGAGTTTTTCTATCTTCTAGTTTGTCCTAAATAACCATTAAGTACATGGAAAGTTTTACTTACCTACGTGGTAGGGAAAGTAGAAACTTGTCGAGGATATGATTACTTAATGTCATTAACATTTCTTTCCAGAATTCCCGCAATTCACGGATGTTTTCTTTACCTTAAGATACATCTGATATGACTACTATGTGGTCTATATTAATAATGCCTTTCTGAAGACACGTATTCCTACTAGCTAGTGATTAACAGACATGTTTGTGTCTTAATGCAATAATTCCATCTTAATTTAAATCTTAATTTAGTATTGTCTAAGAAATGATATTATATCAGTCTTCACTCTGGTGGGTCAAGAATAGGTCAATTCAGCAATCTTAACCTTTATCTCATTTGAAATGGACTTACCATGGAACATGAATTTCCTTCAAACGCAGATTTTCTCTAGTTCAAAATCTTTGTCACCTGTTTCACACTTTCGTAATCGATTCATATAAATAGTGTAGTATATGATAAGTATATATTTAAGTATTGGAACTAATGAACATTTTTTTACGAGTTGATCACGGATTGATATCAGTTAGAGAACCATTGAAAACCAGGGAGTACTGGACAGCTGTCGTTTCATCCTAATTTGGGAATCATCGGCAGTACGCACCCACTGGGATTCGAACCCAGGACTTTCCGGTTACAAGGCAAGCTCGTATACCATTCAGCCACTGGGACCCGATTCAATGGCTCATGAATTCTAACATAACTAACCCTTACAAACCAAACTATAGATAATGAACATTTAAAAAAGTGCATAAAACAGCAGTATCAATTTCATCGTGTGAATTTTTGAAAGAAATTTATTTCTACATTTCTGCTTGGTTTAATTCTAGTCCGTGTTCTTAAAGGTTGTGCTGTCAGATAAGAACTGCACAACTAGCGAAATATTTCAAGTATTACTGAGAGGTATCACTGGTAAAATACACTGAAAGGCAAATGGTCTACTGTGAAGTCAGCAATGAAGATGTTGTCTAGGAGGAAAACAGAAGCTTTCCAACTAAACCATCCAGCTTATTGACAACAGCAACACAAAAATCATTCACCTGTGGTGAAGATTCTTTCCATCATTTTAAAACTTTGAATCCCTGATATCTGTGATTTATTTTTGTAGTTACAATTTACAGAATACTTTTGAAGGAACGTCGAACGCTCACTGCAATTCATGCCATTCCCTTAACGCCTCTTTGCCGAAAAACATTGTTTTTTCAAAACATCATTTCTGAAAGTTAGTCAGATTTGATACATTACATCCACATCTGCATATAACGGTCATTATTCTTATATGTTGTAAAAGTACATTTTGTTGATTAACTTTAAAAGTACCAAATAAGCGGAAGTGTTAAAGTTTAAGCTGGGTTCATCACTTTTTTGTTTGTTTATCTGTTGTTGAATTATTAAAAGTCTTTGTTATTATTATTGCTATTTTCCATATCGTTGTCTTTCTTTCTCTCCTGTTGTGTATACATTGCATCTTACAAATGAAAATAGCACATGCCTTTGTGGTTTACAGATCTAATGAAAGTTATAACCTTGAAGAAAAAAAAGGAAAGAAAGATTAAATTACATGGGAAAAAAGTAAAAGATAATAATTTGAATCTAATTAACGCACTGTAGTATTCCCATAATACTTGTGATCACTTCCAAGCGCCTTAAGTTTATATTCTTGAATAGTGAATAACTTGCAAATATAAGTATTATAAGTAGAATAATTTAAAGTACATTAATGTGAAAACGATAACATATTGAACGGGTAACAGTAGGTACATATTCTCATGACACATGTTACTCTGATGCATAACTCTGAGAGGATTTTTTGAAGTGCTCACAGTATCACCACATGACAGTCTGCAAAAAAACAATAGCACTCTATCTCCTAGTGCTTTCCATAAACTATATGAAACAAAATCTACTATGTATCCTGAAAGTCTGATAAACTTTAAATAATACGAAAAATAAAAACCTCAAATGTTGTTAACATAATAGTTGATAAACCTGACCTTTACATTCTTCACTTAACTACCACCAGTCAATGAGTATTAGTGTACAGCTTTAAGGCGGATGACAGACGAGATATGTGTTGAAATGCTTGATATTAAAGGTGAGCAGCTACTGAACGATGTGAGTTAATTAAACTGTTTCGTTTCTTTCATGGCTAGGAGATTAGAAAGAGTGAAGTGTGGCGAGGTTGGGTACGGCTTCAAAATATCTTCAAAGTGTGATTTAATTCATTCCTAAGTATAGAAAAAGTGATTTCATTTGTTGTGCAAAAGTTGGCAATAATAAAATGCATATATTTTATTTAATGGTATGTTCTAAATTAAAAATGACTTACAATTGTGTGTGTGTTTCGAAATGAAGAGATTTTCCTTCTGTAGTGTAATGTTTTCACAAGTCACCCGATTCAACGAAACGGTGTGACAGATTTTAAATGATGAAAATGTAAGACTATATTCCGCCTGGTTGACTTCAATTAAACTTTTACACAGATTAAAGCAATAAAGGTTTTCTGTTTGTGTTCCACTAGTTTTTAAAAAGTTGTAAAAACGGTGTCTGCCGGCTATAGCTAATATTTTTAATTCAAGTCCATGTTTTTGTTTAGGAATTTCAAGACAAACGTTTTAGTGAATATTTTTCATCAAAAGTGGTAATCATTTTCTTGATACTAATAATAAAGATGACTTTATGCATATCCACACTAACACAGATTTATGATGAATAGATTTGGCCAACATTTTTCTAGATTATAACTGGACTTATTATAAGTGGTAGATAAAGAAATAATAGTAAGCTAACTCAAAATTCACGATTACATGAATAAATCTTTCCACTTTGAAGAAGACTTCAATTTGTAGAAGAAAAGGGTTGATTAACCAATGATTAATTGTTCATAGTGATATAATGTTTTTATTTGTAGTTCCATGATTGATTTCCACACATGAAAGATTTATTTTCAAGTGAATAACGACAGTGCTTTGACGACATTCATATTGATGAAAACAACCACTAAGATAATTGCCCCGAAGAACATGTCATATGTTTCATCATATAAATGGAGGAATTACACAGATAAATGCTCATAAAAGATATTTCCAACAACAACTGTAGACGACAGCAATATCTTCTCGTGGTTTCTTTCCTTTTTCAGACAAGGTAGTGAAAGTTATTTCTGCTATTACATTTGCTGCTTCTGATAATATATACCTGTCACGAATATATCATGCCAAATTGATGTGTCACACTTAGGTATATGGGTTGTATGCGATTCCAAATGAATGTGTTCATGCGATTCAGCACACAGCAAAAGGATATTATTTTGTGGATGATTGATTTTTTATAATCATGTGATATGATTCCGATGAACGGATTAATACCAAATGGCCAATATTTGAATGTACCTGGCTTCAATGAAGAAATTTTTAAATTATTGATACAAGTATGAAACTTGGGTACTGTGGTAGAGTATAACTCCATTATGGATAAGATTTTATTTTAATAATCATATCAAGGTACTCACACAACTTTTTTACTTCACTTGTGCGAGTGACTTGATATGATTATAAGCAATAATTTGTGCTCGAAACGTCATCAGTTAATATTACTGTGTAACACTGTGTGACTTAACAAAATAAAATCTTATCCATAATGAAATTTTTAAATTGATAAACTATGCTTTTACAGTGTGAAATATATCTTTTCTTCTAGTAATGTTTTGGACTATTTGAAACCAGAGTGAGTTTTTAGTGTATTAGCAGTTGATTTACAGTAACACTGACAATTTGTGACTTCGTGCCTACTAAAATCGTTGGTAAGCCAATGTGCCTAAACTGCCTGAGAACTAGGTTTCCTTTCAGTAGTAGTAGTAGTTTTTCGAATGGATCTAAATTTAAAAATGATCTTGTTGTAACAGTCATCACGTACTGTGTAATTCATAACCCATTTAACACATGAAACTGCAGCTAGTTTATGAAAATTCGATTCGGTGCACTTTTATGCTACACATATGCTTGTGGTGAGGAATAAGGAAAACATTTTATGTTAATTTTTTCCTTGTTACCGAGATCCACCAGTTCCCTAATATTGAATAATTACAAAGCAAAAATAGTTCAAGTTTTGGTAGCTATCATTAACCAGTTCCTGTTGAATAGTGAACTAGTTACTACAGGTTTTGGCTATTTACTTGATATTTGGGAATCTGTAGGGAAGTTAATCATATATATTTATCTGCTTATCAGTCAGAAAAAGCTGATCATGAATAAAGTGTGTGTACATCAGATCTGACTTTAGCTTTCTGCACGCAACCGGAAAGCAAGGGAAGTTCACGAAATATCTACTTAAATGTTTGGCTGCAGAAAATTTTGACTTATAAGAAAACAGATCACCTAGGAATTTGATAATATCAAGCGCACTATAAATAAGTAAAATTACGGCAACATATATGTGCAATTACAGTGTATAAACTGTAATGCTTTCACCAGACTAATAAAGCGTAATTGTCACCAAAAAATGACTCGTATATTGTAGTCATTCAGTTATTTTATAAAAGTATTAACTGTTACAGGCTTTCCATCTGGATTTCCCTATCCAGTTATCAGACAACATGGTTACTTATTTACAGATTGCTTGGTAGAGGAATTACTCTTACATTGTGAAACAATGAACACGGTGATATGTAGTCTAAGATATAGTTTGATAAATTTTTTCTCCTTCACTTTCCCCAGTGGAACATAGGGCCTCAAGCTAGTGGCCTGAAGTTTCTGTAGCAGTGTTTATTTTACAGCATGGGGTTGCTAGCCTCATGCCCAACCTTTTCTCTTCATCAGCATTATTTCTGGCTCAGCGAGGTAAAGGAGTGCGTTGGCTGGGGATCGAACCCCGGACCATGTGCATGGTCGGCGAGCGCCCTAACCGCTATGCCACCGACGCCGGTGCTTCTAGGGATCAGTTTGATGAATACTACGTTATATTTCTGGACTAAAAATCACTGAAATGTAAGTTGTCTATTGAGCAGAAGTCTGAGTTTTTGGAATATTTCGTCAGTGTGCATGAAAGATACTGATGATAATGGCAAAATAGACAAAAGGCAGGTAATTAAAGATGACCGTAAATGCTTGATTTTAGATTTAAACTTTCAGAGAGTATGCTTCCAGTATCCTGCATTCCTTACATTTTTCTGTAGTGACGTGATACAGTTAACAGAGATCATCAGTGGTTCAGATAACTATAATGATGGTAAGCTTGATAGTAATCTTAGTAAAACAGATGTCCACTGTTCCGTGATTTTCAGCTTTTTCTTAGCATATATCAGTCTAGAGTGAAGATTATTTTTGTATAAATCGAACTTTACAAAACTGTTTTATTCAGCAATATAAACTAATTTTCATAATTCTTAGTGATTGCATTGTACTCATGCCATCACTGTCAAAAAGGAAAGGACCAAGTTTATACACTCTTATAGGAAATGTCATCAGACTTCTTTCCCTCATAGTATACAATATGAATTTAGTTAGACCATAAAGCAGTTCATTTCACTGTTTTAGTCTCGTTAAATCTTCATTTCAACTGATAAGTTACTGATCATTTTATTCTCTTAGTTAATGAATATGCTATAACGTGTTTTACGGCCATCATAATTCATGGCCTAAATTTTCAGCATCTAGGAATATAATTGTCTCAGTTATTTTCTCGTTTTCTTTAAATATCTACCGAATACTTGTATGAAGAGACAACCTCGTTTGTATTGTTGCAAATTTCCTTTGTTCCTTTATAGTGATTTGGGCTTTCATCGTTGACTCTTTCTTTCATCTAAGCTAATAGCTTTCTATCAAATGAATTGAAGTCAAAGGAACCTTTTACAAACTTTAATATCTGAAGCGTCTTTTATTTCTTTTTTCAGTGAATGATGACAACTGTTGGAATGAAATGACTTCAGATTATTATTATTTTATTCCATTTATTGTTTGAGCTAGATTGTATGTCACCAAAGTGGAAGGAGTTGAATGAAGAGTCCATTGTTTTGGTAGTCATATTGATCATGACCATAGTTGAGTGGTGACTAACAATTAAAGCCAACGTTATTTTTCAGATATGTGTAAACTTTATGGGAAACAATTATCCCATTGAAGAAGAAAACTAATAAAGATGGAGTAATGTGAAAATCACATACAAAACAGAAGGTTTTGATTTTGGTTATGTTCTCTAAACTGCTTGAAGCCAGTCAGCCAGCCGATATGTCTTCTCTCGATGAAGGCAAGAGTAAGGATGGGGACGTGGAATGTCCACACAATGTACAAGGCTGGAAAGGCTGCCCATGTAGCCAAAGAGATGAGAAGATATGGTATAGAAGTTCTGGGAATCTGTGAGAGTAGATGTAACGGGAGTGGACTATCCAAATTAATAACCGGATAGTCAATAATCTACCCCGGTCACCCAGACGACAGCCACGAGGGCACTGAAGCAGTGAACGGCTGTCATGATGTCACCAGTGGCAGCTAAAGCCCTAATGCAGTGGGGATGAACGAATGATAATGACAGCAAGATTCAACCAAAAATGAAGGAAGGAAGGTCACAACTATCCAATGGTACACACAGTGCTATAAACAACGCACAACAAGAGAAGGATAAATTTTCCAGACAACTTCAGACAGTAATGAACAACATCCAGAATGGTGACATCAAAATCCTCATGGGAGATATGAGTGCAAGCCGAACTGGGAGCAAATAATTAGGAAAGAACTCGCCATGGGTCGAGAGGCTCTCGCTTGGCGAAATGAATGAGAATGCAGAACACTTCGAGGACTTCTGCGCTTTTAGTGATTCGGTGAATGGTAGTGTGCACAACCACAAGGATATACACAGAGCAACATGGATTTCACCTGACGGACACACCACAAACCAGATAGATTTCATCTCAATGCTTCTGCTCAAGGAAGTGGAGACTCAGTCAGCTTGCTGGATGCAAAGCCAAGAAGGAGAGCAGATGTGAGCGGGCTCAGACGGCCCCAGAGACTGCGGTAGATATGTTCACGCCATTATTACAAAAGATCTGGTAGGAAGGGAAGGCACCTATCGATTGATGGAAAGGCTACCTCGTCAAGATGCCAAAGATGGGCGAAATAGTTAGGCCTGTGCAAGAAATGACTGGCGTGGAATAATGCTCTTGTCCACGCCAAGTGAAATACTGAGTTGCATCATCCTGGATAGAACAGAGGGTGCTCTGGATACAGAAATCCTCTAGCCCACCACAACAGGTTGGTTAGATTCGGGAAAGCCAAAACATGTGCTGATCAAATTGCAACTCTACACATCGTCATCACAGAACAAGGCTTAGAATGCCAGTCAAACCTCTCTCTACGTCAATTTCTTCGACCTCAAAAAGGCCTTCGACAGACAGTGTTGACTGAGAAGTAATTCGTAAACTGTCACACACTACAGCGTGCGGTGCCCAAGGCTTTATCAACCACATTCAACAGCCGGCTATATGACAATGCCACGTGTTAGTCAGGTGATTCTAAACGGGAAACTCAGCTAGGCGTTCGAAGTGCATACAGGAGTAAGATAAGCTGCATGCCTATTATCGCCCACGATGATATTCTTAATTGTGGTGGACTTAATTATGCGTCAGACTGTGACTGGGAGTGAGGAGACAGGAATACACTGGACGACCGATAAGAAGACCCTAGAGGATCTGGATTTGACACATGGATTATATATGTCTAATGTCACACATACTCGAAGACTTACAGGAAAGCGAAAACCAACAAACTGGCGGAAGAAGCAGGCAGGAAACAAAAACAGGACTGCAGGTGAACATAGACAACACGCAGGTGATGAAGATAACCAACGAACCACCAACACAACAACAACAGCAACCAGTACCAGTCACCATCGGCGGGAGAGATTTAACAGAGGTTACCTCCTAACTCCACTTATCTAGGAAGCCAGCATCGTTTTAACTACTAGAAGTGCGAACGGATGAAGATGTGAAAGCCAGCCACGCAGTAGGAATCGGAAAGGCAAGATACACAGGCCTTCATCAACCTGAAATCAGTTTGGAAATCTCCTACACTCTGCAGCATGTGAACAAGATTCGGATTTTCAACACAAATGTGAAGTCAGTCAGTCAGTTCTTCTTCTATGCGAGTCAGAAACATGCACTGCGTATCACGAGGAGGATTTCCAACAATCTGGTGCAGACTTTCATCAACAGCTGCCTCCTTCACAGGCTGGCTCCAGATTGAAGATCAAATGACCAGCTAGCCAGTCAGAAAGAATTAGCAACAAGAAACTCTGACCGGGGACAAACCAACCAAGAGCCGATCGCTCAACTAAGGAGGGAATGTAGGAGAGAATGGATATGGATGGATCGTGCATACATTGAGGATGTCGTCGAATGACATCGCGTGCAATACAGGCCATTGGTTGAGTGGAATCCCGTTGGGAAGCGACGAGTGAGTCATCGGTGTGAGGATGACATGGAGCAGATCGTGTGAGGAGGAGATGAGTGAGTTTGGGCAATTATGGACCCAGCTGAAGAGGATATCAGAAAAGAGAACAAAGTGGAGATGTGTTGTTGAAGCGCCACGTTCCACTCGGAACCCAAAGAAACAATAATGATAATAATGACGTTGATCTATAGCAATGTATTTGTTAATCGCCTATTCACTTGAGTACCGGGCTTCCAGAAATCCCCTGACAGTCTTGGTGTTTTCTCTATTTAGAATTACTGCATTATACCAGTTAAATTGGTGTTCGTAATTATCTACATGCATTGATGTGAAAGAATACACATATCGTTTCTTTTTTCAGCTAATTGATTTTCTTAGATTCAAACACGATGGGAATACCCCCTTAGACCCATGTATGAATTTATTTTGTAAACGGTATTAATCTGATCTTCTTTCTCTGCTGGATCTTTTGGCCTGCATACTATCAATTAAACCCCTGGTATTCAAATTCCAGTTGCATATAAATTTAAATCACATCATGCACTTCTGAAACACTCAAGAATGTGTATCTTCAGCATTTTGAACCGAATTAAAAAACAAGACGAAAATCCTCTAAATGTCAAAATTACTCTTTCTGCGCAATCTGCAGGTGAAAGAAGATGAAGACTGTAGTTTATTCAGATGTTTATTAGGTTATGAAATGATAAGTGACAGTGTATTCCAAGTCTCTCTTCTGATGCGAATGTTGTAATTGATCAGGTAAGCTATGTAAGTTGATACTTGATTGTATTACAGCTACAGGATATAATAAGAGAAATCCCTGGAATAAGTTTTCAAAACATTTATTAATATGCATTCATTTGTATCCTAAAAGAAGACCGTGTCTTTTATAAAATTTGAGCTTGCATCACTCATAATCACGTTATCCAATTTAGTGACAAAGTTTTGTTTGGAAATACATTTTAATAACATCTTTTGCTAGTGACATTTTGTATCAGGTAGCTGTTTCATTGTAGATCGAACACTTTTAGTATGTCATCAGTGATTAATTTTCTTATCTAATAAATTCATTTAAATGTTATACAACTAAGAGCATAATCGTAAAGACTTGTTGACGAATCGCCAAAACTGACCAAAAGATGAGCTAGCTATTAATGTCACAGAATACACGGGATAGGGTTATTACCTACATCACTGTAGAATTAGAAAAAGCAAGGTTTTGTTTCAATAGTTGGTTTGAAAGTGTCACTACTTTTCAGTCATTTTATGAAAGAAAATGAATGCTGCTTGGCAACTGATGTTTATGCTTAAGATTTTCAACATATTTCATCTGTCTATTGTCTGCTGCCTTCAAATGAATAAGGCAATGTGCTAACACACTTTTTATTTCTCTGGATGTGTTCCTACCGGTTTACCGAACTAAAGATTTGAATTGCTCATCTCAATTTCGCTGAGATCTATACAAATATAATTTCCACTTATGTGTACTTTTCACTCTGTACCCAATGTTTGTAGACTTGTTCAATCAAATCTCGATCAGTGTTCATATGAAATATCAGAGAGGAATCTGAATGTCAAGCATAGAAGGCTAAGTTCACGAGGAAGTCATTAGAAAGACAATTACAGAACACTATTTCGGCAAACTAGGGACGGTGATTACCTGATGAAGATACGTTAAGATAATCACTGCTTTATGGTCACATAAAAATAAGAAAGGTCTCACTAAGGAGTCGCCGATATCAAGCCAACGATGCGACACTTTACTGTAAGTGACTGATACGAAGAATTTCAGTGAGCACTTATTCGTACTTTCAACTCAGGCTACTCTCTGTATTCGATGCTGTACAACAAACAGGCAACTCTAGAAACCTTATGTGGATATTTAGAAAATGAAGGCATCAAGTCTGCATTCAAAGATATTTAACAGGATGCTTATCTGGATATGACGACAGTATTCATCCTGAAAAAAAGCTCTTCACTAAGACAGAAGACAGTTAAAAGCCCTCATTTAGAGTTTACTAGGAATCAACTAATCTATTTATCTACATCCTGACTGACCAGTGTGAGAGTTGTGCCCAATTACATTTACAGACAGAGGCAAAGCTGACTTAATACCTTCGTGAAATTAGTATGCAGTAGTAGTGTGGTGAGAGCTGTCTACTAGCCAAATTGGTAGACAGTAATTTACGTCAATATTTACGTTCCCAAGATTTGTCGTGAGAAAATGTGAACAAAGATTGATTCAAAACCGACCACAGCAGACTTTGCGTACGCGGATGCAGTTAACATATAGAGGATTTGACATTCAAGAAGCAGTCACAAATAGATGAAAGATTAACTTTACGTGAGAAACAACCAATAGGAAGACTGTGTTTGTTTACTTAAATAACCATAGTAATGTACATGAAAATATATAAATATGCGTTGATTTCCTTAATAAATGATCTGTTGCCTGACTCTTGCCTTCTGTCGTTACAGTAGTAATTGAAAGCAAATGAGAAGAGAAATACCTCGCTGGCTAATTGAGTGAAATGGCGGGAATCACTTTGTTCAGAATATTAGGGCAAGATTCTAATCTTTCAAACATAGAATTTTGAAAGAAAAGGCAAAAGAAGCGTAAGCAGTATTGTGTTTGAATATAGTCTATGAAAAATTAAAGACGTAACTATTTTTGGGAGCTGATATTAAACAGAATAAAAGGCTTATGAGTATTTAGTAAATTAGTGTGAACTACTGTCGTTTCGAACTAGGCGTTACCTCAGCAAACAAATTAACTAAAACATATACAGGTATCTAAGAAGGGACAGAGAATAATAGATACGAATTTTTGAAGGTGATTAAATGTGAATTGTCTGCACTAGAGGTCAATTTTGTGACATATAACTCAGATTAACAGATAATTGATAACAGTCATGTCAGTCACCTCAACTACAAAAACCTAAATTTCTGGTGAGAACACATTTTAACAGTTACCGACCTTATTAAATGACAGGTATCATATCTTTTCTCAAAGTAGCCATGTTGTAGAGATTACAGTACGTTACAAGCGTTAGAACAATGTCCGTGCCCATAAATTAATGTAAACACATTCAAATCACTCTTAAATGTCTGTGAAACCAAATTACTGTGAAAAAAGTGTTGACAACTATTATTATTAGCAGTTGTCAGTTATTAAGTACAATGCGATATTGTTATGCGCCCAACTCAAAGACAATGCGTGCTGTGCACAGCTTATTTTCGAATTTTTTAAAACACAAGTGATTGACAATGTCATTTAATCATTTCACTTGCGGCTTAATTATAATATGTGCACCATCACCGAACTGAACATTTAAATGGGAGTATCATTAGGGTTACATATTTGCTGACGGTGTCAATAATGTGTCAATGAAAACTACTCAGTTCTACTGTTTATTTAAATGTAACTATCCTCGATATGAAATAGGCTGTGCAAATCATTCAGATGATTCAACTTATTCAATCTGGACTTGATTTAAAAGGTTATTACAATCCTGTCAGTTATTGTAGTGACTTTTTCTGTATGTTTTCTATTATTTTCTGGAATGTCGCTAGATTATTTAATTCAACTTTAGATTTTCCCATCGATTGATTGGACCGAAGTGCTTGGTCTCAGATTGACATGTCGGCTTCTTGTTCGAAACTATGGGCACTGGTTTCGAGCCTCGATGGGAACATCATCACTCACTGGGAAATGCAGGTACATCCAGTGACGAGTCCCAAATAGGACGAAATGCGCATCCTGGATTCCACTGCTAGTCGCCATCCACCAATTAATGTTGCAAGATGACTGAAGCCCAAACTTTGGTAGACCTTTGAAATGAAGCATTTAAACACTTGTCCAGAGGGTTTGTCAGCCTTTTATGTAAAAGTCATCTATTTTAAAACTATATACTAATGATTGATTGTGATGAACAATGCTTGCTAGCCAGGGCGAAGTAATCTAAACACTGCGCAGTCATTTTGTTCCTCTGGAGCCGAGCTCATCAGCTGTGTACGCGGTTTGACTCAGCTGAGAGAACCGAATCAATTCAAATCACCCAGTTTCCGGCTGGCTATTTTAGTCCCATTTTTAGCACATGTGTTTCTTGTCTTGGTTTCTAATATGAAACTAGTCTCCGTCAGAAAGAAAGTCTTCGTATGTTTGTAAAGTAAATAAAGTCAATGTTTAAACGTGCAGCACATTGTAAAGTTATTTTGAAGTTTGTTTCACTCTCAAATCTACTGAATGAAACTAAGTCGATAACTGTTTCTGATGAATAATTCTTCGGTGTTTTGTAGCTTTTTATGTGTACAGACTTTTATAAATCTGGAATGGAGTAAATTTCTTGATTTATTCATTCTCTATAATATAGGTTTCTTTTAAACTAATTTCTGAAGAGACCTGTATTCGATGGATAATAATGTGAGAAACTAAATTCTAAATCATTTTTATTTCTCTATTATGGGTAAATTTTATTTTGATAGAGTCTCACAGTGTTATACAGTAATATTTACTGTAAATATTACTGTATAACACTGTGAGACTCTATCAAAATAAAATTTACCCATAATGGAATTACACTCTACCACAGTGCCCAAGTTTTATTCTTATATCATTTTTATTTCTTATGTTGAGCTGTACATCTTGACGATAGTTGATGAAGTTTTGTGATAGTAATCTCATTGTTTTGATCGCGTATGATGAATATACCGCTGTCATGCAAAGGTTTTTAAAACTCGAGATGGGAATTTTTATCGTCAAATGAGCCTGAGAAATTTCTAAAACTAAGAGACCAACTACTTAGTTGTGGTTCATATGAACTGTGATCAAGATTTGACCGGATAGTAGCAAAATAATTGAGCGCTGAGAGAGAAGTAGACATTTACAAATATAATTTTATAAATGTCTACTTAGTTGTGGCTTCAGAACTGTCAGCAGTATAGGCCAATGACCTTATGTTACCAGAACACTGACAAAGTTCCAAAAGTGGGTTGAAACGGAATAGCCAGTAATTCACCACTTTTGTTGACTTTTTGTTTGTTAACAGGTTTATTCTATATCATCTGTGAGTATTTATTTTCAAACATAACGTAATGAATAATTGTTTGTACCGAAAAACGCACCTTGAAGTTGCCTAACCAAAGCAATGGGATAGTATCCGTATATGAAATTTTTGAGGAATTAAGCGATTCTGAGGTAGATTTAAGTATGAAATGAAACCAGGTGAAAAATAACCAACGACTAGGCCTCTAATTAATTCCCTTTTTGAAACCTCTGTTTGGTACATAACGAAATTCCTAACTTAATTCTTTGTTTATTTATATCTATTGTCTTGATAAATTCTTCTTAAATTATTATAAAATTGCTCGCTAGTGACTTGCTACAGGATGGAGTTTCCTGGAGTTCTAGTGAGAAGTCATGACCAGCAAGGTCCATCCAGTCACGTGTGAGGATGTATGTCCCACCTACGACATTGGTTGTGGTCGCGCTAAATCACGAATTGGTAGAAGTTAGAATTCATGAGCTACTGAATCGGGTCCCAGCGGTTGAATGGTATACGAGCTTGCCTTGTAACCGGAAGGTCCTGGGTTCGACCCCCATTAGGTGAGTACTGCTGATGATTCCAAAACTAGGACTAAGAAAACAGCTGTCCAGTACTCCCTGGTTTTCAATGAATCTCAATCCGTGATCAACTCGTAAATCAATTACTCGTATTAATCTCAGTGTTTAGAAAATTCAAACAAGATCCCAGGAAATCAGTAACATCTACGGTGTGGAATTTTATATATTTTCCTTGATCTAAAAAAATCTTGACACGTAGTGTCCCTGTATTCAAATATGAAAAAAAATAATCATGGGTTCTTACTGCTGATAATTCGCAGTGTTCCTTGATATTTAAAGTTAGTTTTCATTCCTAACAAAAACTACTTTTCATGAAGGTACGCAAATAAATTTGTGGTTTCGGGAATTCCATATATAACTTTTATGCTTTACTGTCCTTGAAGAGTGGTTTTTAAATCCTGATGTTACGTCACTCTTCGCAAGGAACACTTCATGAGATATTTCTCTGTAACCTTAAAGTAGATCAATTAATGACAAAAAATTGATAATTTAGTTCACAATATTCGAAGCAAAGTGTTCTTGCTTTAGATGTTATCTGTTTACTCTGTGTGGGAATGTGAAAGGTAGTAGTAATAAATGTGGTTGTGCCAGTTTTGTCATTTAATATGAACAATTCACACACAGGTTAACATAGACACTGAAACACAGTTTGCCTGCAGAAATATCATCTTTCTGGTAAGCCAATTAAATGAAGAAAACCTACATCGGCTAAAGAAAAGTAACGGTAAACGACAGTTTTTTAGTGAGAGGAATGTAACAGTAATTTATTATTTTTTTCTAGAAATCTTGGGATACATCACATGACTGCATTCTGTAAGCAAAGCACAAAAATATATATCAAGGATTAATGCCAAGGTCATGTGGTGTGCATTGCGTTTGTATGTGCATGTGCCCTCACGAGACTTTTCCTTGTGTCAGTCATCTTACATGTGCTTTGAATAATATAAATGTAACAACAATAAATTGTGTGTATGCGCATGTGTTTCTGTGCTTAGTGTTTTTTTTTTTAAAACTGACCTGTACACTTTGATTGATTTCACGTGCTTGAGTTACCGGAGGAAAAATGGGACTAGAAAATTCAGCCTGTAGCTTGAATGTCTTTATTAATGTCTGCATAGTAAACTGATGTCATTTGGACCAGAAGTCAACCTAACAGCTGTTCTGTAACCATTTACTACTCTCCAGTGGTGTAAACTATTTGTTTATTATTGTACGAAATCGGTGAAACATGCTCCTTTACGAAAATAGATGAAACTCTGCTAGAAGCTTAGTCAATAGATTATGTCATCACAAGTCCCACAGAGGTCACATGTCATCTAGGGCTTTCCTTCAGCTTCGCTTGTTTCGGTAAATCAAGGTGATTTCGCTACATTATGTGGTTAAGTAGGAAACTAGTCAGGGTTTAATCCTTGGAATTTATGAATTTGATCCATTATTTGCTTAGCTAAAATTAGCAACAGTAATTAGACTTATTCACACTCTGAATACGGCTATTTCCAAATGTTTGTATTCCTTTAACTTTTTTCATATTTAAGCTAAATAAAACCAAGAGTGTTTCAACAAACAGGTTACCATAGATACAGTTTCATTGAGGTTTTGCTTAAGGTCAAATTGTCATACCAATGTAACAGAAGTATTTGTGAATAACAAAATTTTCATCAAACAACCCTAATTGTTTAAAGGTTTCTTTACTATTTGACTAAAAAGAAAAGTATTCGATGCCAAAAAGGCCATTTTTTCACTGACCACATGAATGTTGTGTGTGTGCACATATTAATTCATAAGCTGAGCTAGGAGTATATGCGGAGGCTAGTAATTAGGTAATGCGTTTCAAAATTTAATAATAAGCAATATATAGTCTTAAACATCATGTGAAATTTTCTGTGACCTACATCTTGTTTTAAAGTGTTTTCTTTTCACTTTCAGGATAGAATTGTAACCATCAACAGTTGATTTATTTTGTCATACTCTATCGATTAGTACTAGTTGAACAAACACTTGGTGGTATTATTCTTTCAGGAATTCCCTATACACTGCTTGTCAAAGAAATTGTGGTGGGGGTATTTCTTCAGAATTTTGAAATGAAATGAGATTATGAGTGTAAAAATAGTTAACTCTGAAAAGAAAGAAGAATGTCTTTTAGTATGTTTGTAGTTAATTAGTAAATCTATTTCAATTTTTCACATTAAGGATTTTCAATAGATTTTTAAGACTTCCAGAGATAGGACGTATTATTATAGAATATTAGGAGAGCCGTATTACCTAGACTACAATTCAAAATGACTCCCACCATTAAATCAGTTTTGTGTAATTTTTACGTCTTTAAGTTAGCTAAATGCATACAAGGGGATGATGTCTGGCGTTGAGAGGATGGCCAATTTATGACCAATGCATGTAGTTTACCCGACGGGACAAAAACCCTATAAGCCGAACGCTCAGAATTTGAATCACTTTCTGATTTAGAGCAATCAGTCAGTAGTTTTAGGCTTGATTGGTACTAGTAAAATGGTAGTACGAATACCAGTCGTCGAGGACGCGATGAGAAATGTAACCACTCAGCAGAATTAGTTCCACCTTACCCATATGACAAGTAATTCGTATATAAGCGTAATTTTAAGTAAATGCACACGCTTACTAACAGAACTTCTTTTATTTCGTGAATCAAAATGCAACAATCTCCATTTAGTTAACTTCTTACGGTGAGTACAATGTAATTGCAGCTAACTATTACATTTACTGTCATTCACTATTACACAGTGCTTAGACTAAGCAAGAGAGATTCGAATTATGGGAAGAATACAGCCTTCTTCAGGATTTTAGATACATCTTCCTAATAAGTAGCAACCATCAGGAAATCCAGGTTTAATGTTACCTGCCAACTGAATCCAACCAACTTAAAAACGTACAAGCCTTCAGAAATCTAGTCTACTTTGATATACATAAGCAGTAATAAGAAACTGGATGGAGCTATGCTGGAATTTGTCCTTTTGTCGTACACACTTTACTTTGAACAAAGATCTGTTGATAGTAGAGGAGTTCAGTGGTATGGGTGAATTCACAAACCAGAATTATGCATAGATATGTCATACATATGTATGTAGTTTGTCAGTGTCTTAATATGAATGCAGTGGCATGAAAACTTCCGTAGAAATCCCTAGTTTAACTTGCCAACAATCAATATATGAAAAGAAATGTCATGTATCCTGAAGCTGACTTGGAAAAAATTTGTTTTTGGTGTTGTTATGTTCTGCGACCTGGCTGGTTTAATTGCGAATCTTTGATTGCTCTGCTCGACATCTTTGATAACTATAACGTGAACTAAGAATTATGATTTTTCCATGGACGAAATATCTATTTTTCCGATGACCTTGATTACGATTGCTGATCTCGAGATATTGTTTATCTGATGAACACAAATGCTAGTCAGACGGTACACATTTTATTGATTCATATTCGCGGATAATATGTACTGCATAGCTGTCCATTGTCCGGTATAATTTGTTATGTTGCATTGTTCCATTTATTATCCAATTAGAATTTAGGTCAATGAAACTGTTGAAAACAAAAACAACCTATTCGTTTTGATTTTATTTGTTTACGTTAATTTGTATTTCCCGTTGATTAATGGTTCCCAAAAATTTACCTTATTCCTTTACTTTCCAAGTGGAGCATGGGGTTTCAGCCTTTCATTTTTTGAAGAAAAAGTATGAAATTTATTTAATCATCGTCTAACCATAATGACTAGAGATATTTACTGTTCTACTAACAAGTATTCTTACTTCAGAATTAATGGAGAATTCAAGACTTCTGGTGTCAGATTAAACGAAATCATCACTAGCTAAAATAAGGCCAAGGAAAGTGAAGTAACTGACAGATCCGTGTCATTTCGCCAAGTGGACTCAATGATAGGAAAGTGAGGTATATCAGCAAAAGCACTAATAGTAGCCCAAAAATTACTTACAACGGTGAATAGGCAATTGACTTCAGTACACAATGAAAAGGCTCGTGGATGCTTGTTAATTACGGAGTCATATAACATAATCCGAGATGATTTTGTAACCCTGATCTTTTGGTAAACTTTGCGATGTAATTTTTTCATATCAGCTACTGTCAACCATAGACAGATTCAAATGACTTCATGTCATTTTGTTATCTGAATCACTAGTGATCTCTGAATATTTTTGAATTTACCTATGTACCATCTCGTTCAACATTACGCATACATCTTGAGAAGTGCCGGTGAACTTGAAATTGATTTCATATAACATAGAGTGAAAAATTTCCACTAGATAGGAATAGTCTGATATATTTTTGGTGGAAAGAAAGAAGGAAATAATCAACCCCCCGTCTTTATTCCCTTAATTGTATTTCTAATAACACTTTTTTCAGTTCAGTAACCACGTACGTGATTCATAATTAATGATATAAAACGATTTTCCACTATAGAAGTTTAAGTTCAATTTACAGAAGGGATGTGAAAAAAAGATAGACTGATTACAATAAATATACTTTTTTAAGGAAATCAACAAATATGCTGTTAAAACATTTCAATATTTAATAAACTCAAGAAGATGAAAGGAAATTTAAAAAAACAAACTAGACTACTCCATCTACAGTTTATTACAATAAGTTTATCCTGATTTTATTCAGAGAAATCTGAAAAAAGTTATAATGAACGGAGTGGGTATGCATAAACACAGAGCTAATGATGGTGAAGAGTGTAAAGTACGGACTCACTGTATGCCAGATCGTAGTTCAAAGAACATATGTGACTTAAAATAAGGGAAGTTAAGTAAAAAGAAAAGAAAAACATGATTTTAATCTCAACGACTAACAAAGACAAACGAAATAAGTGAACTGATTTCACCTGACCTGGGTTTTTACAAAATGAAAAATTACAAAGAAATGGGGACACGTTTATTGTGAATTCAGTAAGGCAGACAGATGATGATGCTGACGATCAGTAAGTAAATGGATTCAAATAGGCCGGTTACAATAATTATTAAATCAATCATTGAATTAATGTCAGCTCATGATGAAAATCCTGTAACCAATCAAATCCCTACAAACCAACACTTAGATATACAGCCGCCATAAACTAGGGTTTCTTATGATATTTGAGCGAACATGTCACCTGTAATTTACGGAAGATGAATACAAGTTTCGAAATCAGTAGTCTTTCAACAAACTGACGATGAAAGAAAATTCAGGTACTCGTAACGAAAGATTGAATGCAGTCAATTTGACTGCAATGCAACTAGGTTTTCTTCTTTTACTTTATAATCAATCAATTCTGATCACCTATCTGTCCTATCATCAGGCGTCGGTGGTCCAGCGGTAGAGCACTCGTCAACCACACAAATTGTTCAAGGCTCAATTTTTGGCGGGGCACTAATATGCCTTACTAAACCGATAAGGAGAAAAGGTTGGGCATGAGGCTAGCGACCCACCCAATAAAAATAAAACCCCATGTTCCCTTCGGGAATTACAGGAATAAAACAAAGTAATATTTGTCTTGTCATATTATAAGAATTTTATCGTGAATTAAGAAATTGATTCATTATTTTGCCTGTCTTTATTTCCTTGGTCTTATTTTTATTCCCCTTTTAGTTGCTGTGTGCATGACCTTCATGTATTTGATTGTTTGAGGAAATTCTGGCATCGGGTATAAGATGTTCAAAACAATGCTTTGATGAAGTTATTACCAGTGAATAGAGAGACAGCAGCAAAGACAATATAAATTTATCTTCTATGTATTGGGAAATACAAATTTGCAATAATAATTATAGTTATATATATATATATATATATATATATGTATATATAATTATAATTACGTTACAAGTGGAACATAGCGCTTCAACAACACATCTCCACTTTGTTCTCTTTTCTGCTATCCTCTTCAGATGGGTCCACGATTGCCCACACTCACTCATCTCCTCCTCATACGATATCCTACATGTCATCCTCACATCGATGACCCACTCGTCGCTTCCCAACGGGATTCCACTCGACCAATTGCACGCGATGTCATTCGACGACATCCTCAATGTGTGCACGATCCATCCATATCCATTCTCTCCTACATTCCCTCCTTAGTTGAGCGATCGGCTCTTGGTTGGTTTGTCCCCGGTCAGAGTTTCTTGCTGCTAATTCTTTCTGGCTGGCTAGCTGGCCATTTGATCTTCAATATGGAGCCAGCCAGTGTGGAGGAGGCAGCTGTTGATGAAAGTTTGCACCAGGTTGTTGGAAATCCTCCTCGTGATACGCAGTGCACGTTTCTGACTCGCATAGAAGAAGAACTGACTGACTGTCTTCACATTTGTGTTGAAAATCTGGATCTTGTTAATATGCTGCAGAGTGTAGGAGATTTCCAAACTGATTTCATGTTGATGAAGGCCTGCGTATCTTGCCTTTCCGATTCTGACTGGCTGGCTGGCTTTCTCATCTTCATCCTATCCCACTTCCAGTAGTTGAAACGATGCTGGCCTTACTAGATAAGTGAAGTTATGAGGTAACCTCTGTTAAATCTCTCCCATCGATGTACTGGTTGTTGGTGTTGTGGTGGTGGTTCGTTGGTTATCTTCATCACCTGCGTGTTGTCTATGTTCACCTGCAGTCCTGTTTTTGTTGCCTGCCTGCTTCTTCTGCCAGTTTGTTGCCAGTTTTCGCTTTCCTGTAAGTCTTCGAGTTTGTGTGACATTAGACATATATCATCCACACGCGAAATCCAGATCTTCTACGGTCTTCATATCGGTCGTCCAGCGTATTTTTGACCTCTCGCTCCCAACGCGCGGTCTGTCCCTTAATCATAATAATAATGACCTACATAAATTTACTTTGAGAATCGAATCCATTTTAATTTCATTGACCATTCTACGAATCTCGTCATATGTATGTTGTTATCCTTTGTTATTTATGCAAGTGCATTTGTATACCTTTAAAAAAGGAAATCGCTTTCAAACCATCAGCATTACGATTCTCAACTAGTATCGGTTAAATGCGATTGAGAGACCGACGTATCATAACAATAGTAGTACAACTAAAACCTTAAACACAGTTTGATTCTTGTAGCTAACAATGGTTAACGTGTAAACAACACAATGCCAAATCTTTATTACAGGAAAATTGGGACCCTTCGTAATTACACCATCTCTAATAGGTCAGTAAACGTAACTAATTACTGCTGTACAAATTCATGCAATAAGCAAAAACTTCTAAGAGAGTTATTTGGCTTACTAAACTGAAGTAGATGCAGTGAATTTTGATACAGTTTTTTTATCTTTCAGTTTAGTATGGATAAAAGGTACCGCAGATGCTTAATGAAGAGCCAATCAATTATCAGGTATTCAAGAAATATTGATCTGCGAATTATCATTCAAAATGCGGTGGTCATTGAAAACTGTAACTGATTTCCAACTGAAAAAATCATATATACCTGAATTATGTGAACGGAAGGCGTACACAGTTGTTATTCTCCGTAGTAGGTACTCATAGACTTATTCTCATAAAATTAGACACTAGAATTAATTAGGTACATAAAATTACTTCAGTTAGCGTCACACTGTAATTGGGTAATCCATTTACAGTTATGATTTCAGGCAACTGGTTGGTTCCCTATTTCATACTTCTTCATACTCTGATTCCCATTTGTGAAATCGAATGTTTATATCCATATTTGACCTACTGAGTAATCATACTTACACTTTCTTACAGATCCTATTAATAACATATTATTATTTAATAAGGGGGAAATGTACAACATTTCGCAGAGTTTAAGACATGCTTCGTATTCTAAATAATGATCATTGTGGTCACAGGTTTGGAAAGAATATAGAATCTAAAGTTTGTAGAACCAAGAGTAATATTCACCTCGAAGTCTGATGAGACGATGACCATCTGAGCTTCAGTACTTCGTGTTCAGTCAACACTATGTCATATAACATGAGGGATTAGTCTTATGACAACTAACGCCTATCTAACAGTGGTTACTGTTTCTGAAAAGCATCACAAGGAACACCGCAAGAAGGAGAAAGTAAGGGAGGAATATACTAATGTGAAAAAGCTTCTATGGAGTGAATCTCGGAAAAGACAGAAACTTTAGAAGTGGCACGTCCAGAAGATATTGGACTGCAAGTTCAGTGACCCTGGATAAAATGTTATGGTTGATTAACTATTTAACTTTTGACAATATTGGCTGCGTTTGCCGATTATTATATAGAAGGAGAAGAAAACAAGTCTGCAGAAAAGAGTGACCACTGTTCTACCAGATTTCATAGTGCCTAGTGAGATTTAATTTAATATCATTTGTGAACACATGAAATTCACGGAAGACGTGTCGGTAAATGCAAAGTACGCAAGTTTTACAGTAGAGGTGAACTAAATTAACACAGTAGTAAAATGTGTATTTTAATTATTCTTTTTAAGGAACACATTCGTATTCTGATTTCACATTTCACCTATCAGACTTGGTTCCAGTTTTGCTTACCAAAAATCACCTGTCTCCAAAGATTAAGAGATAATAAAGCATAGTGTAAGTACAGTTAAACTGAGTTATTGAACCAGAAGTTTTAATCATTTTGTTCAAGAAAATTCATTAGTCTTCAGAATTCATGTGACGTCTGTTGATGTCACTAGTATATGCGCAGTGCAATAAAAACGATCACGTTATGTAACAAAAAAGATGGGTATACTACGCATATTAGCATTGTCTTTTTAAATTTGAATATATATTTAGTTATTGAACTCAAATTACACCATACCTGTGGTACAATATTAGGCAAACAGCAAGAAAATATGCAGTTTGATTTTACCCAGACTTTACTCTACTTAGATATGTACAAGTGATTTTAGTTAAGATTATCCAATCTTGTCTTCCTCTTGCTTTAATATTAACTTGGTCAATGTATCTTTGTCTTTCGGAAGTGGTTACTAGCATATAGATGCAGTAATTAAGTCTATCATCACCAAAAGTGTGCACCATTTACGTTCTTATGAAATGTCACTATATCGCAATTGTTAGTAAAAGCTTTTGAACTCAGTAATTTATTTGCTTAGTGGTAAGTCTAGCGTGATTCACACTTAAAAAAGCAGATCATTTATTGGTTATTGAAGCAAGTCAACAGGAAACCCTGAACTTAGGTGTTCTACTCGGCAATATGGCATATCTTGAGTCAGATTGGTCGATAATTACAGAATGGGAGGGATTGTACTATCACTTTTCATCACATAAACTGAACATAAGTTGAATAACAAGCAATAAAAAGTGTTCAAGAGATGTTGCATCATAAGTTCATCACCAAAACGAAGACTAAAAAGAAGCCGGTTGATAGCCTTGAATAAATACTACGTCATAACAAATAAAGGCAGTCACCGGTAGCTCTTTTTGACTTTTTCAAGGAGTGCTAATAATTAATTTACTTGCCCTACATTGTACATATTGTCAAAGCAGAGAAAATATGATGAGAATTACTATGACAATAAAGTATGGAGCCTCATAAACTGAAAAGATAAATGCCGTCCCTTAGAATAGTCAGAATCCAAAGTAGTGGATGCACAATCAACTTATTTCTATCCAAAGAATGTTACTTAAGTGTTTCTCAGAAGTGAGGCAGTCTTGTTTGAACGCATAGTGTCTCTGTTATCCCAGCTGCTTTGTATGCAAAATACGTCTTAGCCAGAAATATTTAATTACTACGTTTTACTCCAGTATTACAAATCTCAAGTGCAAAATAACCACATATACATATGATCGATTTTCACATTAAGAAAATGTTCTAAACTACTTTCAGAATACAAGATAATTACTAATATTGAGTAGTAATCAGTTCATGTAATATGTCACATCACTCCAAGTTCATGTAATTTTTTCTACCTATTTAAATAAATTATATATAAATATATAATATTATATAACTCAATAATCGATAATCATTATTTTCACAACAAAGTAAACCCGAAATGAACTCTACGTAGATTTCACCATACAAATAGATGGAATGGAGTAAGCTACATATTGTTCACATCATTTGGTTTTGCCCTGTGAAATTTATCCTTTTAAAAATAAACAAACTACGAAAGACCAGTAGAGATAGATATGTGCTTACGCCTAAACATCTATAAAAAATTGTTGGCAGCGCAGCAGTTTAGTCCCCAACTAGATCGAGACTCTGAGTCCCTATTTAAGGAAGAAATAGCGAAACGAGTACCTGAGGTCGACAGCAGGGCTCCTCCTGAGGTAGCCTGGCACAGCATACAGTTAGCTATGGACACAGCTGTAAAAGCTGCTAATAACCTGAAACCTAAAGTTAGTAAGAGCCATTAGATTTCTACCACCTCATCAGAACTGATTGACGCAAGAAGACTGATTCCGGTGAGCTCCGAATATGATCAGGAGTGAAAGCTACTCAAACGCAAACTAACAAGGAGCCTCCGAAACGACCATGAACAGTAGTGGGCGACAAAAGCAAAGGAGATGGAAAAGGCATCGGCGATTGGTAACACCAGACAACTATTTCGACTTATCGGGGAAACGCTTGGTAAAAGGCAAATGATAAGTGAAACAGTCTCTGAGAAAAGTGGCACCATAGTTAGCTCCCATGATAGACGACTGGAACGCTGGAAAGAACACTTTGAGTAGCAGTTTAATTGGCCTACAGCCACACTCAACTTACCGAACATCCAACACCTCCCTGAATGGGATAAAGACACAGGTCCTCTGTCCCCAACTGAGGCTGTCACTAGTCTGAGACGAGGCAAAGCAGTGGGACCTGATCGAATGACTCCAGCAGCGATGTTTAAGGACGTTGGAGACAGTTTACTGTCTGCGTTAACTAAGGCACTATGCAGCGTCTGGGAATCAGAGGAAGTCCCGTCGAGTTGGTGTAAGTCATTGATTATCCCAACATACAAGAAGGGAGACAGGTCTTCCTGTGATAATCACAGGGGGGTTAGGTTGCTTAATTTGGTTGTATCTAAAGTTCTAGGCTCAATAATCATGTGTAGACTAAGCGGTCCACGGGAGGAGCAAACACGAGAGGACCAGGCAGGCTTTAGACCAGGAAGAGGGTGCATTGGTCATATCTTCACCCTCCGAAAGGGTGTGGATGGAACACAGGCATAATTACCGGCGTCCAACAGTCGTTATATTTCTTGACGTAAAGGCAGCCTTCGATTCCGTCGACCGAGAGGTACTCTGGCGATGCCTGGTTGTGAAGGGAATGCTGAGAAAATACATTGCACTGCTAAAGGCACTCTACTCGAACTCATGCAATCAGCCAGGTGAGAGCTTACGGTGAGTTGTCATCTGAAATGGTGACAAACAGTGGTGTCCGTCAGGGATGCTCACTTCCCCCATTTCTATTCAATTCCATGATAAATGTGCGAATGGAATTAACCCTAACTGCTGACTTTAGCGACACAGGGATTGACTTGTTACCATCAGGGAATATTCTCGGTGACTTAGAATATGCGGACGATATAGTCCTTCTAGGTGAAGACGCTGACAAAATGCAGAGTCTTCTGAACACCTTGAGCTGCAATCTACGAATGTTTGGCATGCAATTCGCTCGTACTGTCAAGTGTAAGATGATGCTACATGACTGGACTGGACTACAATGGCTAGTAGCTCAGAAGTAGGAGGTGAAGTGGTAGAGCGTGTTGACCACTTCACTTACTTGGGAAGTTGCATCAGCCAGTCCCAGTGGGTTGATCGCTGACGAAATCTCAACATGGCGGATCCAGAAGGCTCGTTTCGCGTATATGCCAACTTACGCCATCTCTGACGTAGACGTGATACCCCTCTAACTGTCAACGAAAGGGTGCGTGTACTGCTGAGCAGTTCGCTCCGTCCTCCTTTATGTCTGTGAGCGAGACGTAGCCACTGAAAGTGGAAGACATGAAAAGCCTGGTTAGCTGTCTTTGATCATTGGTGCCTGAGTTCTATCTCCCGTGTGAATTGGTATAATAGGGTGAGCAATATTTAGGTTGGACATCGGTCGAGTGCTAGGTAAGGAGGGAGAGGAAATCAATAGACGAAGCTGTGAAGCTACATCGACTGAGATGTTTAGGGCATTTGTTGCGTATGCCTAGTCATCGCCTTCCTCGACGGGCAATGTTCGATGACATAGGGTCAACCTGGAAAAGAGCTAGCGGCGGTCAAACCAAAATATGGCCTCACCAGTCAATGAAATCCACAACAGTTAGTTTAAGCCAGCCACGTAGAAAGGTTGGGGTCCTCAGGACGGTAAACACCAATGACTGGAGACACTTGGCCCCGATATGGCTAAAATCGTTCTCGATGGCGCAGATGCATCCACTCCTTGTGACTTATAATATCCAATAAAACTGTATTGTTCTTCGATATTGCTATTCTTTTTGCCTCATATCTCTCTTTACTGTCTCTATCTTGCGTTTCTTCTTCTTCTTCTTCTCTGGCTTTGTGTGCTGATTGAAGTGTGGTGACTCGAACTCCTGCACATCGGTGCAAAGTTCTATGTTGAAACCAGTCAATCAATATAGATAGAAAGAGTAACGAAAAGGAAGCGAATTCAATTCTTCTTTCTCCTGCCTATAACCTCACACATTATCACCCAGAAATCAATAAATCACTCAGAAAATAAAAAAGATAAGGAAATAAGTGACGAATTAATCTTTAGGGGAAGCAAGAGTCACTGTGCAAATTGGTGACGATAGGCATAATTGATGCAACTCAATCATATAACTTTAGGAACAGCTAACTCAGTAACGTGAGTGGAATACCGAAAGCATTCAAAAATTAATATTTCTCGCCAATACTGTCAACATTACCTTTGTGTAGATCAACGCGTTAGAAATAGAGTATAAATCCGTTGAATAGTGTGAGAGAACGTTGAAGAGATTGAAACTTTGATTGTTTCACCGCTATTTTTGTCACTTTATTGTTCTGTAAATACCTTATTAACACTCCTATGATCTAGAATAATCTTGTAACTATTTCGGTTTTGATAAATATCTATGCTGAACACGAGTAACAAATGTTGTAAATGATAAAAGTGGCCATGAAACAAATATACTATAGTAGCGAAAACCTACTGGTCACTAATTAGAGGCAACTGGAGTAGACATAGGTTATTTCGAATTATTGCTGCCAAAGTCCTAACCGCAATTACGTACAATAGGACCTGAACGTTTGACTGATATTCGTTGATAAACCGACTGAAGTGAGTTCAGTGCAGCAAAAGTTCCCATTTCGACATTTAGAAGATAGAAAAATTGAGTGAAGAAATGTTTTGTTTTCAATTATATCCTCGTCAGTGGTTCCACTCTAATATATATAAGGAAATTTTAACACAATACAGAAAATTATTTATCTAGTGGTGATAAGCTTTTTAACAACAATTAATCAATGGCAGCAAATCAAGGTGGTGGGTGATAACTAGCCGAAAATTAATGCAACAATTCACGGGTGGATATACTTGCAAAGATTGAGCGAATGGATTACACAATTCATAATTTTGGAAAAATAAGAGGAGCAAATGAGAAATAAAAGTATTCGAATTGATCACGCAATGAAGTAGACAGATAATCGGGACAATAATGACTTACAAATGCCCTAGGATCAGGGGGGGATTTTCAGTCTTTAACTTTCGTGTAATAACGGCCAAGTTAAGGAAAGTGCCTGTAAGAATTTTTTTTCTCGGCACACAAGTTTGGCTTCGTCCAGTGAATTCCGATGGCCTCAGTTGTATGTAGAAGGCGAACTGATGAGCCACATCTTGTAGTTGCTGGGCATAATTTGGTCCTAATAAGGCGCTTAAAGTTATCTATCGTAATTCGGCTAATCTTTATTTCGCTTTACGAGCTCGTCTTCTGCATACAGGTCAAGCCATCGGAATCCAAACATGTGTACTGAGAAGAAATTCGTAAAGCCAGTTTCATTACAGTGGAAATCAATACGTGAATATAAAATGAATCCAGTTAATGATTATTCAAAATAAATGGGATTTAAGTATTTACCTAAGTATTACTCAGTGAAATCAGGATCTACCCGCAAGCTCATGTTTTCAACCCACATGAATTATAATCGGTATGAAAAAATATACACTTAGCGTCTAAGTGTATGCTTGCGAGATAATCTGTCTCAGTTAAGGGCTCTGCAGACATGTGAGTTACTTGTTGAAAGTCAAGTAGCACTTAGGCTAATATTTCGCAGCTCCACTTAAGCGTATGCAGATATTCCACTGACAAAAATAGGCTTCAAAGAAGCTCATGACCAGGTTAAATGTTTCAACTGATAACCCATATCTTTAATCTGATAAACAAACAATCATCTGTCAGTATATGACCGAATAAAATAACGAAATGTGAAAATACTGAAGTAAATAGAAGACAACGAAAAGTTGATTACAACAGTACATAGAAGACAGTAAACTGTGCTAATGCCAAATCATCTATGGTTTCAATCATCCAGCGTTGCTTACAGAAAGCATATGATATATTTTCATCCCGGATAATTTCTTCTATTAAAATAGTATTCTTGTTTCCTTCTTCCTTTCTTTTACAAATAGGAACAACAACATACACAACATGTGACAGTCATTTCGTTTATTACTTAAAAAAAGGAAAGAAAATTCACATGCACGTAAATAATCAACACTTTAACAGTCTACTTATTTGTTTTATAACTTATAAATGGGAATAACTGATACCCGTTAAAAAAATTTCACAGATTACAATCACGTGGGTAAAGTTTTTGCTGTAATCCTTTCAACACATGCACAAAATAAAGAAATACGAAAAGCAAGCGACACTTGTTTTATACCATTAATAGACGTAATAAACAAACCACTAAGTAAAGGATAAGGGTGCACTCAAAACATAGCAGTTCACATTCATTTTGCATTATTTAAAGTACATTTGATAGATGAGGAAAAAGTTACGTGATTTTCTGTACCAAGATGTCTCATAAAAAAGGTGAGATGTAATTTTAAATTATTGCTATACGAGTTTCATCTTACTGTCACAGTGCATAATATATCCAGTCTTAACTAATCCAATAAAATAACAACACGGTGGATCATTTAAAAATGTATCCAAAGTGTGAAGGTCAACGGTGTCACCAGATTATTTATTTATCGTCTTGTGTTTTCCATTTATCAATTATATTTCCGCTTATGGCGTAGCGATACAAAGATTCACTACAGAAACAATCTTTCAGGGAGGAACTGTACAAGAAAGTATACTTTGAGTAACCAAGAATCCATTTTAGATAAAATGAAGAATCTGACGTACTTCAGGTTTATGAAGCCAAAAAGCACTGCTGACTGGGAAATTACATATTAGGCATAACCTGAACACTTCTTAGTGTCGTAACAATGAAGTTACTACCACCTTATATTTAAATTATTTGGTTTGATGAAAAAGTCGTGATAATAGCTTGTAACCTTAAGTAATATGTTTGCAACTACGACTAATTTGGAAGCCATTGAAAATTCTAGTGACACAAATATGTTAACAATTTTTGATGTTGTTCAGTAATGTGATCACTCGACTTTAGTTTATATTAAGATGAAGCTTAAGGCATTAAACACTTCTGTTTAAATATGGCAAAAGTATCCAAATCACTGCCTACTATGGAAATGTGAGAGCAGCACCACAGTTACCGCAGAGAAATGGAAGGCAAATATTTTAACTTTCACATGCAATGTGCTAGCTATGTAAAAAATACAGTATTTATCTTCGAGATATTTGAATAAAAGATAGATGTACTTCTTAAACACTATCTGTTTGTGATATACAGGATAATTCTGTTATGTAAATTTACCGCTGGAAATTATTCATACAGTAAAAATAGCATTCCCATTGGAAAAAGACTATGACGGCCAGCTGAGTGGTTTTGATATAGATATCATTTTCGTTCCCAGTGGAACACATGGCTTAGAGCTAGAGCTTCGAAGTTTCAGTAGCAGTGCTGTTTTTCACGGTATGGGGTTGCTAGCCTCACACACAACCTTTCCTCTTTACCGGCCTTATAGCCAACCGGCCAAGGTATGCGTCGGCGGGGGATCGCACCCCGGACCACTTGCCTGGTTGTCCAGTGTTCTCCCACTAAGCTACCGACACACTTTTGACATAGATATACTACTCACCAAATCTTTAATTTCTGTCAGAAGCTATTCAGCATAGCTTCAGTATATACACTAATAGTGAAATTTAGGAAACCTTCATCGTAACCGTCTGAGGTCAACCAATACAATGTCTAGTAATCAGGTGAATAGTATTGGCTACTACTGAATTTATGGAAACAAAACTAACTTACAATGATTGAACGCTAATCTTACTTGAAGTCATAGTTACGGAACGATCTCAGAGTGGAACCTAGATATAGCTAATTCAAGTGCAAATAAACGAACGAATTTTTGTTGACAAAATGAGACAAACAAACGCTGAAGTGCCTAATACTTCATATCACATAATGGCGGGAACTATAAAGCATGGAGCACTAAATTCCAATCCAAAGACAGCCACCTAATAACCTGAAGATCCCTACATGGCGTTGCATGAGTGCAATGCCAAATACTCGCAAACTGAGACAAATCGAATTCCGAATGCTTCTCAGACTTAAGACAATACACTCGGCAACATTTTAATTCACAGACTTGATATATATATATATGCTAAGATCTCACAAAATTTTTCGAACAAACCAAACAGTTCATATGGTGCATAATAATAATACTAATACTAGCGACTACAGTATAGAATCGATTTTAAGTAAACATAAATTACTAGACCAATATTCTATGCTTAATAGTACATCACTGGTAAAGTATCAGTGCACCTTAAGAATTAAAAGTACTTGAAAACATCGCCTTATGCTAAGAGACATATGTGCAACAAATGTATATAGTATACAGCCTATGAGTTCAAGAGTTAAAAACTCGTTTAATGATGATGTTAGTGCAACAACTAACCTTAATGTGGTAAGTTAGTATGCACAAAATATGAAGAACGTGAAAACAACTAAGTAAGCAATCATATTTATTTAGCACAAAATAAATGACGTTTCATCTTCTACAAACTTGACTTCTTAAGAAAGCAGTACAGATCTGTGAAGAGATATATAAGTTTACAAAAGAAGTCAAGGTAATCGTGTACACACAAAGATTAGGTAGGATATACATATATATGTGTGAGTGTGTATTTAAGGTAGGATTTAATTCCTTACATTTCTAAGTGATCGTGAGCGTAAATACATGTATATAATCATCTGATTGAATGTGCGCACTAGTTCAATGTGCTAAATTTCTCAGTATATAGTAAAACAAAATAAGATAAAATATTTCTCAGAATACAATTGAAATAACGTTAAATAATATAATCATAGTAATAACAATAGTGAGTAGGAAAAAAAATATTAAGTTCTATCATAAAGCTAAAGTATACGTATCTGAGTCTCTTTATCTCTTTGATTAAAAACGAAAAGTACAAGCGAAGAGAGTGGAAAATAAACAACAATAATAGGCTGTACAACACAGCGTAGAAAGAAATAAGTACTGTAAACTGGCAAAGTAGGGACATAAAGTTAAAGGAAAATAAATAAAAAGCAAATCAATAAAAGTACACAATGTAGCACCATAGTTATGAATCCAGTCAACAATCACAGGTGTAAAAATGGATGTGAAAAACAAAAAAATAATAATGAGTAACAAAGAAATCAGTGGTGAAAGAAAATTAAAAATATACGGAAATAAACTAATTGACACAAATAATGTCATATTAATAAAATATAAATCTCTTGAAAACTAAACGAATAAGGAATCTTTTTGTCTTCATTGTACACGTCACATAATGTATGCTTATACAGTGTTGGTAATGTGTTTCAGTGTTCACGACTGATGTAGAAAACAACGTACATCATCACATTCTGACTGGCTTACTCCAATGACAATCTTGTTGCTGTTATTATAGGGAATAAACAGAATCACTTCTAAATAAAGTTTGTACAAATATTTTTGCACTTAGAGAAAAAAAACTAAAAAAATAAATCTAAACATATTCAAAACAATATTCTCTTTTTTCAGTGATCATATGTTATTAATCTGATTTTTACTATCATCATCATTATCACTATTCTAATTTTTAAAAACCCATTGTAGAACGAAATGAAAAATTAAAACAAAATTAGTCTCATTTTCTTCAAAACAGAAAGTATGCATGTAATGGAAAGTAAAATACACTAACATAAAGTTGTTAAACAAAAGAATTTCTATCTCAGTCTTTTGCCCGTAATGTGAATTTCATCTGTACAAACTTGCAGACTTAAAATTAAGCTACTGATTTTCATCTGTTATCCAGAAAATATATCTACATAAATAAGCAAGTATATACACTCATTTATGTATGTGTATATGGACAATTACGACACTACAGTACTGGAAATATAAGAAGAAGGCAAATATCAAAAGAATGAAAGCAGCTTCTCTGTAGTATATGAGAAAATCTTCAAGAAAGAAAGAAAACTATATGCATGAGAAGAAAACAAACCCACTTTGTTTCAAATTGTTCTTGTAAAATAATGATGATAGTAGAGACAATATTAATAACTACAATGATAGCAATAACAGCAAAAGAAAGTGATATATATATATATATATATATATGCATACGTGCATTTAGCATTAGATGTACGATGAACAAACAGAAAACTCACGAAAACACTACTACTGTAATTTTATGCATACATGTCCAATTCCACTGATTAGAAATCTGTGTTTATTAGTTATTTCTTCTTTTTAAAACAAAAATAAAGTTGTTTAGCTGGAGTAATAGTAATAATAACATTAATCTGAAGTATTTTGTCTGACAAACACGTGGATTTTTCAATCAAAAACAAAATGCTTTGGTACTATAAATATCACATATTCTTTTTCTAACCAAGAGGCTGACGAAGACCAATTGTGTCTAAAGGATACAATGAGGTGAATGATCTGTTTGGTAGTATATCTCCACTTGTCCTAGTAAACATATCAGAATAGGACGGACTAGAAATGTTCCGCGGATGACTGGAATAAAGTAATCTATTCGTCCCATGATTTATATTTGATGTGCCACTGTAACTGACAGATGGAAGTAGCCGAACTGATCGACTACCACGTAGTTTTTCCTCATATTCTAATAACTGTCGCCAAAATCCAGGATTTGGTTGGATACAGGGTCTGATACTACGAACATGCTGGTAGGCATCAGCAAGACTCATATTTGTATGACGCATTAAATAAGCCAGTATAAGCGTACTGGAACGCGAAACACCTGCCATACAATGTACCAGTGTTTTGCCACCACGACGACTTTCAGCAGCTATACGATCAGACACTCTGTCGAAATGAACACGCAGATTTGCAGTCTCCACATCTTCCACCGGGATATGAATTGTACTTAGTACAGCATTACGAATGTGAGATGGCGGTGAGTCAATCATAGCAGACACCAGCAGGGTGATACCGTGTTGACGTAATCTCTCAGGTGTTATGGCGTTTAGACTGCTAAGAAATAAGTGATTATTGATGCGTGCAATTTGACTAAACATTTGTGTAAAATCTATTTGACAAGGACTGCTGTAAGGCAAAACTGGCGCGACAGTAATATTACGATTTCCACCAGTGGAATTTGTTCCAGATTTGGCAAGTATGTCGCAATTCTTTTGTGATTTATCTGGAGGATTGAATAGGGGTGAAACAGTTGACAATGTTCTTGATCTTGATGTGCAATAACTTGAATTGGCTTGGGTTAGTTGTGAAGTGCTTGTTGTTGCAGTAGATGTGTTTTGCTTATCACAGTTATTTTCGTAAGCTGCAGCAGCGGTAATCACTGAACACGGATTTAATTTATCAGACACAACAGTAGTATATGTACTACTGAAATTACGTTTACCAAGTGTATTGGTGTTATCATCTTTTGTAATGCCATTGGTTTTCAAAGACAAACTACTAACAGGTAAATCAGATGTATACAATTCCATTAGCTTTGATCTTTGCTTATCGCTGATTGGTGTTTCATAATCATCCCACATGAAACGACGTAAACCCCCTAGACTGTTAACTGTCTTATTTGTTGTGCTGTTATTTAACAAACGATTATTGTTAGATGGAAAATGTGTGGATGCGTGGGTGTAATTTGTACTGGTTGTTGGATAATGATTGGGATCACACGCCCACGCCTGAGATCCATGTGGCAGACTGGTGCTGTTCACGCTTTGATGTGAATTTAATGATAACGTGGTAGCGGAAGGTGGAGGGGGCGCAATACATTTATTAATTAAATTAATTCGTCTATCTTCGTCAAAGGGACGATAGCTTGAAGTGTAAGTAGTAGAATAACGACTCATTATGTATAGTATGATTGCTATTAGGTAAACAGGATGTCAAAATAATACAGTTTTTGTACTTCGCTCAGTTAGGAGCTTTTTAATTAGCTGAAAGCGAAAGAGAAATAAAAGAGAACATGAAAATATTAAAAGAAAGCAATGTTTTTAATTTCTTTATCAGAATAAATCAAATAAATCCATATGTTTAGATGTTTATCAAGACGGAAGGCAAAAATAGTGAAAACAAAAACAAAATCGAATAATGATATACTAATAGAATATTCTAGTTCTATGATGCAAGCATTAAAACAACTAAACACACAGATACTGTGACCCCCCAAAAACCATATATTCATTTAAAACTAGGAGGAGTATAAGGGGATGGGATATGAAGGTGAGGAATTTGAAAAACAAATCAAGATTTCAATGTGACGAACTTTAGTAGCTTAGCATTCAAAAATGTGGCTAAGAATGTGTGGTTTGATTATATCTTCATTCAGTTTCAGGTAAAAAAGCATTATAGTCATGATTCTATTTTGAAGATTTAGCAGTACTCGCAAAATAACGTGGGAACGTTACTGCAGCAGTTTTGTGACGTGGATACTGAAATGCATTATTTTTATTTTTATAACCTTAAATTGATGTATTACAACTAACACAAATGTAATCACCGAGGGGGGAAGAGATATTCTACTGGAGATTATATATATATATATATATTCAGAAAAGGAATGAAGTGGATTAAACAATCGCGAATATTGATTTTGAGAGTTACTGACTATATCTATTTAGAGTAAGTAAAAGAAAACGATGTCACTGTACGAGTATTCAATCAGAAAATGTGTTTACCACTAACAGAAATAAATCCAAATGCTAAAAATTGTACACAATATCATAAGTACTGTTTTGGAATAAAGCAAATTACTATTATTGTATGTAGGAAATCAGATCGATTAAGAAGCAAAAAGCTGATAATGGATTTTATTTTCTAAAAGCCAGAATGAAACATTTTTCACTGAAATAACATTTTCGAACTCGTTTATAATATGACATCATACTGTCGAACTAAGGGTTAAATTTTTAATTTGGATAAGAGCGATTGTATAGGTCCATATATCAGTCAAACTAATACACAACAGCGCTGATAAATATGACGGTATATGTTCGGTAGCATGTTAAATCCCATTACTGTAAACGCTTAAATAAACCACTAAAGTTAGCCGGTATTAAGAGCAACATATAATTTTCATAACTTTTGGATATTATAAATAATATTTCCATCGATTGATGAAATGTACAAACATCCACGAATGACATATTTATCACATATGGAGTCGTTCCATGCAATTCTGTTAGTGTAGTTAGTGCCAAGATCATCAAAGAGCAGAAAGCATAGGCAGATTATTTCACCAAAAGTTATCCACATACTACAATTACTTCAGGGCCAAAGCGACAACTGCTACCTTGCCGTGGTGGTCGGGCTTGAATACCGCAGTGACTCAACAAGCTAAACTGGCTGGGACTCATGTCTCTGCAGGTCCTACCATGTCAGGAAGGTTGTTTGGATAGCGGTTAGACTAAAAGCAGTTACCATGGGGTACATGGGCTCCAGAATACAATCGGATCAAATGGCGTATGAACCCATATGGGTCACCGGCAACCATGGGAACGCAGCTCCTGACGCTGCTCCGCTGCCTTGCGGATTAGACTCCAAGTCAAAGGCTCGAGGGGTGGTCCCTTAAAAAAACCACCTGCTTCGGTCTGGGCGCCCGGGCAGTATCTCAGCCCTCACACAGCTATTGTGTAGCGCATCTTTCTTGGTGCCATATTGTACCAAGTTTTTTCTGCGTTTAAATGAATAAAAAGCGATTAATGCAACCTAAAAACCGCGTACAGATTAATACAATCTAGTTGCTGAACATCCGTATTATTTTACCGCCTCCAACCATGCACTACTTCATTTGATTGCTTAAGTTATATGAAGTAAGATAATAAGGTTAGATGTATTATGTAAGGAGGGAACATCAATAGATGAAGTAAAGTTTTATAGACCGAGGTAGTTAGAATACGATTTACGACTGCACAGCTTGCAGTTTTCTCGTTGAAGTACAATTATTTCGAACAAAAATTATTGGCTATTATATCAAAATATGGCGCGAATTCACTAACTCTTTGACTCTTAATCTGATACACACGTGGTTCGAGACTCTAGAAACCAATAGTTGTTCCAAGTGGCGCAAATGTTCTCATTTCTTGTCGTCTTTCCAATTTTAAAAATGCAAATCTTTATCGCACAATTCCATAAATCTTCATATACTGTGTGCGCTTTTCTGAAACGTGACAACTCGGACTGATAAATTTACATACAGTTTTGTGTTGTGAAGACAGATTGATGGGTGCTAAAGTAATAGTTTTCTTCAGGCATGCTGACAATAGAGCAGACTGAGAATTGAAGATAGTGCAATCATTCATGGATGTCCTAAAGCTCGAGTAACAATCACATACATTTCATATTATAGGGCATTTAAAATGACTATATTAACACGACTGCCTAACACAAGGTCTACAAATTTTTCTACAAACTGGAGGACACCAGAATGATTTTACGCAAAAGCAGACACATAGGAAACATTGAGGCGTCGAGTGAATATATAAATAAAGTATAATTCAAATACGCCAAACTTCATTTATAGTCATATTATCTAAAAATCTGTATAGATAAAGGAAAATCGCCATTACTCAGCGGGGTCACAAAAACTAAGGAGATTATACTCATAACAGAGATGTTACTGTTGTCAAAACCATTTTGAGCTGAACAAACAGAGCTGGGTGATTTGGTCACCGTACTACATGACCTTCCAACACCCTTCTCTATCACGAAAAATACCCATTTATTCATAAGTAAAAACACAGTTTTTGTTCAGCGAAGAAATTTCTTTTCAACGACTTCATTTTCAAGCTGTACAGTCGTATTTGTATTACAGAAAAGGTCATTAAGTGGCACGAAATAATTGCTCAGTCAATATACATATATGCGATAAGAATAACGATAATTAAAATGTTATAAGGGGTAGAGTTGAAGTGGATAAATTACAAAATTATTAAAGATTGTTTTATAAGTGAATTGAAATCAAAAATATTTAATGGTTCTCATCCATCTTTGCTTTTCACGGTCGAAGAAGAGTCGAATTCCTCATTTCACTTCCTTGATGTAAAGCTAGATAGAAGTGAGAATGGTACGTTGCTAAGGTCGATTTACCGAAAGCCAACATTCACTGGGCAGTACACTAACTTCAACAGTTGGGTACCGTTAGGGTGAAAGAGAAATCTTATTCATTCCTTATGCTCCAGAATTCGTAAAATCTGCTCTGCAGAGACAATCGATAGTGAACTAGATAAGCTTCGATCAAATCTCCTTAATAATGGTTATCCTACAAGGTTTATCGAACGTAACATCAAGAAAGAACACGCTCCCAGACAAATTACAGTGCCAAAAAAGAAACTGTTTATGAGTCTGGCATTCAAAGGTGACACCATTTCGGAATTGATTAAAAATCGTTTATGTAAATGTATTAAACGTACTTTTCCTGCAGCTGACTTACAACTAGTTTTTACCAGCCGAAATATGATTAGACAATGCGTCAAGGATAGATTACCGCTTTTGTCCACATCCATGTGTATTTACTCTTTTACCTGCTCTTGTGGAGCTGTTTATATTGGACGTTGTAAGCGTAATCTCCGAAAACGTGTAGCTCAACACTATCCAGTCTGGTTAATGAAAGGCGAACGTAGAACTGTGAAGTCGTCTATCTGTGATCACCTATTAGAGTCAGGTCATTTAGCCCCACGTGATTCATCTTTCAAAGTTATCTACATGGCAAAATCGAATCGATCCAAAAGTTTACGTTTTCTTCACTTATGCATAGCCGAAGCTTTAGCTATACATGAACAGAAACCTAAATTATGTGTTCACAAACGTTTTGTCAAACCCCTTTCTTTACCTTGGTCATAGAAATGTTCTTTCTAGTTTTTATTTTATTTTACCACTTGAATTCTTTCCACTTCACTTTACATTTTCATTCTTATCGTAATCGTACTCTTATTTTTTAAAATTTTTAGACAACACTTGACATTTTAAAAACATTTTTGACTTCAATTCACTTATAAAACAATCTTTAATAATTTTGTAATTTATCCACTTCAACTCTACCCCTTATAACATTTTAATTATCGTTATTCTTATCACATATATGTATATTGACTGAGCAATTATTTAGTGCCACTTAATGACCTTTTCTGTAATACAAATACGACTGTACAGCTTGAAAATGAACCCTTCTCTGTCATAATGTACCTTGAAAAATTCAAATCAATAAGAGAAACATGTCAATACCTCTTTAGATAAGATTTAGACGATGCAGTAGATCACAACAGAAAATGGTGGGAAAAAGGCAATGATACGACTTACGAAATGCTGTCTTTTGACTTGAAACGGGATGGAAGTTATACCACATCGAACAAATACGCTCATAGATCTTACAAACACTGACTGCTATCCTGGTAGATAATTAAAGAGAAATAAAATAACTATCAGACCTTGGGAACCAAAGATCAAAGTACAGCTGGTATCAGTGGGTTTGTAAGCAGATGAACATGCATCAGTTATACTAAGATTTGTCACTACAGAAGTCAGTCACCTCATGAGCCGAGTATTAGGAAATAGTAACATGCTGAAACACGACAATCATATCGAAACAATTTGAATAACTGCGGAATACTCCATTCATTCAGAGGAGCGATTTTATCTTTTGCACAATCGTGTGCGGAACTGTTATGTACTCAAAGATTGACAGTCAGAAATACAATAGATTAGTGCTGCTTTCTGATATATTCAACATAACAAAATTAGAAATGACAAAAAGTAACAACAGTCCAAGTTATGTCACAAGTCATACTGCGGTTATTTAAAAAAAAATGATAGTTTATCACATTAGAGAAGTTCAGCAAGGAAATCAAGCACTTGCGTTTGTCACAACCTTAGAACTTCAAGTAAGGCTTATCGACTAGAGTTAATTGAGGAAACTACACTATGTGAAATTATGGTTTGTTCACTTTGCATCCATGAAGAACAAGACATTGAACGGTGCAAAATATCAAGTGCTGAACAAATGGTATAAAAATAGTTCTTCACCAGCGTTTGTATGTGCGTGTTTTAAAGCTAGATATGGTAAATCAACATAATATTCGTTAAAATCTATTAAGTCAAACGCTCGCTAGCCACCTACAATTTTGTATGCAATTACGTTACTGGTAACACGACTGAATAAATTGTATTAAATGGAACTGGAGGTTGCACAATAATTTATTTATTATCACAACTGTGTGAAATAGTGGGATGGATTTCAAGACAGGGAAAATCGATTAATTACATTATTGGGTTGTAACTTTGTTTTTATCTTCTGGAATTCAGTTGTACACGGAACAGATCTTTCACATAGTACTATATAGGTTACACATACTATCTGATGGCTGTTAACACTACTCAGCAGCATGGAGTGGGTGAAGGAGAGATTGGAAGTCGGGACCTGCTGACTGCAAACCAGGTGTGACACCACACTACACTATTTATAGAAACATGAACGTCCTTTGATTATCGTTTTATAACTACAGATATCAATATTGTTGGGTGAATGAGACTAAAAGCTAAGTTTTTCACAAGACCTGTTCATGAAAAGTAGGTGTGATTATTTTAATAAACAAAGGGATACGAAAAAAAGCAGGACGAACAAAATTTATTATGGGGAATGATTATTTGAGAAAAGGAAGTGTTTGAAATCAGTGAAATTATGATATCAAGCTTGTGTTGTGACGACAGACTGAAAATCAACCATTGTTACCAAGCGTGAATTTTTATTCTCAATGAAAGTATCACCTTGTTGGTACAGATACTTGACATTATTAACTAATACTTTCAGGGGAAGATGCATAACAGTTGGTATGTTTTGTACCTTTCGAACGCAAGATTTTATGAACTTTTACATCAAGTATAAAAAGTAAAACGTTATTAGCTTTACACATTTGGTGAGTTGGATCAATTTTAATGGATTGGATACGAATAAGATATTGTAACACATTCGAAATGTGTTCTAGCGTTTTTTAAATCACTTAATACGTAGAGAATAGAAATACCAAATTATATCAGAACATGAGGAACTATCTTCACAACATATAGTGACTCCGTAGTCAAGTATACCCCGATTTTGAATTCGGTGAGGTCATGAAATTATGCTGACTGAGACAACCCACTGTATTTGTCATAGTGCAACACATCTTAAGTGAAATTACATTAGAATTATTAGAGGAATGGCTAAACCGTATATTGAGGTGTTACCAGAACAGCTGGTTGGGACAAATACAGCTTTATGAGCTGAAGAAAATGGCTGCATAACTCGAACTTAACTTAATTAGCAAATATTACTGGATGAGAAGTTTTCCACTATTCATATCAGTTAGCATGACGTACCAACTTGGCAACTTATTCCGATTTTAATGCCAGGGTGATAAGTCAATGGTGTTTTTAGGATTTTCCGCTTCTGAAATTAGGAGGGTATTTAACCTAAAAAAACAACACTTGGAAAAATTGGTTTTGTCTCATAAAACAAGAACAAGGAGGATTAATATTTACAAAACTGGTATCACAGTCGATAAAAAATTTGAATATCATCGTACCTACAGAAGTGATAAGATTGGAACATCATAGAAAAAGGAGAAAGGGTGTTTGGATTAATAAAACCTATTGAGTTCCCACTAGGTTCTCAACCTGGGCTGAATCAGTTTGCTTATATGCACATACGCCAAAATCCAAAAAGCACACGGTATGGAGTGTATGTTGCAATGAAAACTAATGCTACATGCGAACTATTACAGCAAATAACTGAGCAATCATTTTTCAATTATATGGGTTATGATAAAAATGAACATACATTGCGAAAACTAACTGCTGGTCTTAGTAGTTGCACATCAAAGCGAACTTAGCGCACTTAATTGTACTATTAAATTGTAACGCGTAACTATTATAACTTACCTGTTCACGATGCCGTACAATTAGTAATATAAGTTACAAATTCTTATTATTCTCATGGTTTTGGGTTTTGTTTTAATGACGTTACCATAACAACCACAAAGGCGTTAGTCTGAAAACTACAGCAGTTTCCAGGGTAATCATACTATCTTCGTGGTAATATTTTGCCTTTCACTGATTATTGCTCAAATGAGGGTTTGTTCTGTCCAGTATTTGTGTTGTAGATGTTCTTTAGAAAGATTTCGTATCACTCGGATAAATCTGCCCAGCTAGCATTTACTTTGGGCGCATTGCAGAACGTGGGACAAGGCCTCTTAGGCTGCCTCAAACATTCTGCGACGCTCAGGATAACCTAGGTTTCCTGGTTTGATTCACTTGTGTCCAATAAAATAAGCGATTCTACTTCATTTGCTTCATATTGCTGTGTAATCTTCACGTTCAAAAACCTCTTGGCATCGAATGGTGATAATGGCTTATGTTTCTGCAGAATAACTTTTAAGATTTCAGATTTCATATTTATTGGTTAAGGGTAGAAGGCTTGGAGTTTATTTCCATACTTTTCTAGCAAATGTCTGTGGTTGTCCAAACCCTTCTTGCAGACACCGCTTCTTGTGGGAGTCTTTTCTAAGAGTTTGAGAACCAGTACTCAACAGCAATATGATTTCTTATTGGCTTTTGAACTCTCCTGCTCTAAAGTGTTCCGACCTGATGGGAAGGGAAAGAGAGAATAGATCAGGTCCGCGCAGGCTACGTAGTCATTATTTAAAATTTTAAATATCGTGATTAAATCTCCTCTGTGCCTACGGTATGACAGGGAAACGTGATTTAAACTATCTGTTGTTTCCTTGTATGATAGGTTAGTCATGTCGAAAATCATGCGTGTTGCCTTCCTTTGAACCCTTTCTAGGTTATGTGAGTCCTCTCTAAGACAAGGACTGATTATCTGGATATAGTTTTCTTGTCTTAACCTCACCGGAGATGTATACAAGGAGATGAACATATCTCTGGTGATTCTAGTAAAGGCTGTGCAAATTGCCAATAAGGATCTGAAACTACGCTCAGCCACCGCGCGATAGTGTGCTGTAGTTTTTAAATCGTGGTTAAATATGACACCTAAATCCAAATGAGTCTGAACTGATGGCAGTGTTACTCCTCTAGTTCGTAGGAGCTGATGCTTGCGTGTTCGATGCGCATGTTTGCACACTTTGCCACATTGATCGGGAGCATCCATTCTATGGATCACTCTGACAATTTGTTGAGGTCCTCTTGCAACGTGGACGTATCACTGTTGGCCTTAATTTCTCTCCAAATTTTTAAGTCATCTGCGTGTCGCACCATAGGGGAGTCGGCGAGCAGAGATGTCATTGATATACAAAATAAATATGAGAGGTCTTAGTACGGTGCTTTGTGGCACTCTGCTACGCACTGCCGTCCAAGAGGAGAGTTGCGAGTTGATCCTAACCCTCTGTCTTCTATCTTTGAGGAATCCCCTAAGCCAGTTTAGTAACCTGCTCTTGATACTAAGACTTTCCAACTTCATGAGTAGTCTTTTGTGAGTAACTTTATCGAATATATGTGTAATACTTGGACACTGTGGTAGTAAGTAATTCCGTATTAGTTTGTTTATTTGATATATCACACAGTGAAGCAGTATTATTTACTGGATAATAATAATACTGTTTCACTGTGTGATATATCAAATAAAAAAACTAATATGGAATTAACTTTATCGAAGGCTTTGCTGAATTCTATGAAGACGACGTCAACAGGTCTTCTGCTGTCCCTTGATTTGACCCAGCTTTCTCTTGCAGTGAGGAGATTCGACAGGCATGAGAGGTTCCCCCGGAAGCCGTGCTGTGCTCTGAATAGCAAGTTGTTGTTTTCTAGATATGCCATGATGCTTTTCTTGATGATTCTTTCCAGTGTCTTGATCAAAGTGGTGGTGAGACTAATAGGCCTGTGGTTTGAAGGGCTTTGTCTTGATCCTCCTTTGTGGATGGAGGTTACAATGCGTCCTTCCAGTCACACGGTAACACTCCATTTAGGAGAGATAGCTTGAAGATCGTGGTCAAAGGGCCGGCTATGTGAGCTGACAGCTCTCTGAGAAATCTTGGATGAAGATTATCAGGACTCATTGGTTTCTCTGCATCTAGTTTCATCAGGCAGTTGAGGAAGATGTCTTGGTCGACTTCAACGGAATCCATCTCGTGTTCCCCTGATGCAACTAGAGCTGATCCTATGGGGAGTAACGACTCCTGTGTAAAGACCTGGGAGAAGTAGTCTGCCATTGCTTCTACTTTTTCTTGATCTTCTTCGACTGGGTCATTGTCAATTGTCAGGTTTGGGACACCATTAGATATTTTATTCCTGAAGTTCATGTACAAGAAAATTTTCTTAGGTTGCACCTTTGCATTTTGAGCCAGATGTGCTTCGAACTCCATCCTTGATTGGCGGGTTTCTGCAGTAGCTTAATTCCTAGCGGTGTTATATAAATTCCTGGTCTAATTAGTCTCAAGTGTGGTAAGCAGGTTCCAACAGTTGTATTTATGTCTGAGTAACTTATGAATCCCTTGTTTTATCAGAGGACGGCAATGTTTCTGACCCTCTGGGACACGCTAAGGGATGAAAGGTTCAGTTACTTGGTTCCATGTGGCTTCTACTTGGGACTCTGGATTGATGTACCAGTTCACTGAGTTGGCTGCTGAGACGATCGCATTTATATCAGCTTTCCAAAAGTTTAGTTGAGCTGGAGTTTTGGCCCTTGCTGCTTTTGCTGTGAACTTGAAAGTGAGCACAGCTTGATCACTTCTTCCTAAAGGAGGAATATGTTGTATGAGACCCACACCCTCACCATGGGAGAACAGTAGGTCCAGAGTTGAAAAGGAGTGCTGTGAAAAATAACGCGTGGGCTTGATGACATGTTGCACTAAGGCTAGCGATATACTAGGCTCCATCAATTCATGATCATAGGAGTTGTCTGAAGATGGTATTGTAAGGCTTATCCGCTCAACTGTTGTGGCGTTGAAGTTGCTGACTACGAGACTTCGACATTTCTATGTCCGGGAGCTTAGCTTCTCCATTAGAAAGTCATCTGCACTGCAATCACGACAGCAGTATATATCTTGACCTATGCATTTACGTCTGCAGCGTAGAAGTTCGCACGATTCACTTTCGTGAGCGAGTGCTTCGATGCTACGCACGGTTAAGTATTTCTTGAGGTAGATGACTGCGCCACCTCCTTTGCGGTATAGTTGGTCCACCCTATGCACTCCGAAGCTTGACAGGTTAACTTCGTTGTCAGTGACATCGGGTGTGGTCCATGTCTCTGTGATGATAATTACATCCGGATTTCCGGAGTCTATCATATTACCCTGCTTAGTCCGTCTGTTCAACAGGCTGCGGGCGTTTGTGGAGCAAACTGTCAATTCAGTTTGGTGCTTCCACGGCCTACCCACAGAGGTTTTGGGATCATCAAACTTCGAACTTTGGGAACCCGAAAACCCCTAATCTTAAGGTTCTTTTCGCTGTTTCGGCGTCGTTCGCTTAATTCTAGGGCCGCAGACTGTCTTTTGACATGGTCTGCTAGGTATAAGCCAGCAAGGACATATATGCCTGATCCTTTAAGAATTTGAGAGTTGCTTAGAATGACATCCCTCTCTTCTTTGAAGTTTAGTACAACTTTGAAGAAGCGTACAGTCTGATTTACTGTAGGGTAAGGCTTTTGTCCGATTCTTTATATGCTGTGCATTGTAATGCCTGATACTGTTTTTGGCAGTAGCTTATCTAAAGAGGGCTTGGCCAAGTTAAGGTCATGCTCAAACCTGACCTTTGGATCGGAGGTTGGTGATTCATCCAGTTTGTAGATAATAAGCGACCTGTCACAGAGATCACGTTCGCCAGCCGTGGCTTTCTTACTCTGTGGCGTAAATATCTTTCTGTCCTTCGTGGGCAGTGTGGCCGATGTCTTTTCCTTATCTCGCTTTTTGCGAGAGACTACATTAACGCCATTGGCATCCTCCTCGCTAACAGTAGTCGATTTTATCTGCCTGATATCCGCCGGTGTGGACGAGGCTTGGTCTACCAATCCCTGGGTGAATTGAGCTGCAGGTTTTCGACCCTTGGTACGCCTCTTTTTCGTGCCACTCTTTCCATTACTGTCACTGAATGGATTATCCGGTGTCGTGGGGGCAGCATGGGTGTATGGAATATGGGGCCTGCTCTTCTGTGCTGAAGGGCACTCACTCATTGACAGAGAAGCATCAGGAAAGTGTTTTGTTTTGTCGATGACACTAGTCACGTCAGCGGTGTCTGAGCAGTAGTTACTCTTCTCCTGTGGTGGAAGACCCTTGCAGTCCATGAGCTGTAGATCCCCACTGAGAGTGGCAATGGCTTCCTTTACACGAAACGTAGTCGTACTACAGCAGTCATTGCACAGCCAGTTCGCCAGAAGTTTTCAGCAGCGCTTCTATGCTGCAGGAGTTAGGTTTGTGCACATGCTATGAAACCATCTCTTGCAGTTATCACACTGCATTCCCTCATCCACTGGAAATCGGCACATAACCCTTCCGCAGCGGTTCCTTTAGATTGGCATGCAATTTAGAACGAATTAAGGCAAAAAACATTCAAATATGACTTTATGTATGTGACCTTTATAAATCAGTGATAAAAAACCAATGAGTGCACAAAAATGGGTTATAAGAATACAACTTCCTATAATTAAATAGACTCAAAAGTGAAACGTAAACTAAATTCGATCAGAAAAAAACTGATTTAAACTTAATCTATAGACTTTTGGAGCGTATAACACAACAAAAGCCAAAATTAGACAAAAGCGTGTGAAATTCACTCCCTTTACAAAGTTCGCTATCATTCAATTTAAAAGTAGAGACTTTTGAGCAAATGTCGAGTCCTCTACAGAAAATGCCTCAGCTTCAGGTCATCATGTTTCACTTTATATATTAAACCCAAAGTTTTGACAGATGCGCTTTTATTAATAATATAAATAATACTGAAGTTTCGGAGTTTTCACTAAACATTTAAAAAACGGAAATGTTTTCAAAACTTAACACCATTTCGTGGCACCGCTCGTTTCGTGGTCATCCTGACAGCTTTATCTGAACAAGGGTAATCGGTGTTTATTTATAGATTTCTACCCTCTGGTAATATCACCAGGTGCATTAAATGAGTAAATAAGTAAACCACTTGAGTGTGATAGGAAGACCAGTCAGCACATTTAGCTCATAAATACGTGTTTTTGTAAAACGAAGGACTCACATAAGCATCGAAAATGTAGAGGCTTGCAGTTCAAATGGTTGTGAGCCTTAATTATTCAGTTCATTGGGTCATGCTGATCACTTAACAGGGTCACCTCAGTAATGGAAAGATATGATACTTATAAAAGTGGAGAATTCCAAGTACAATTACTGAAGTTAGATGGAACTTGCAGGTGCATACCGCATATACTATGGCATAGGAGATGTCGGCTTGAAAACGAAACAGCTGTATTGTTTTCATCTGACTCAAAAATGCTATTATGTATCACAGCTTCTCACTTTGCTCCTTATCTTCATTATGACACGAATCGTACTTAGTCTTTACCAGATTGTATTACTTCATCTTCCATAGAGTTTTTTGTATTACATTTCTGTTCTTAAGATAAAATCTAAGAATTTATCAACATGTTTACGTTTCATTTTCCTCTTTATTTCCGCATGGTCAAGAAAGTAATTTCCCACCTTTTGCTTATCGGTTAAAATCTTCAGGGTCCTTGAATGAATAAATAAATCATGTTCCATGAAAATCTTATACATATTTACAGTCATTTGGGTAAGAAACGGCTCTTCACAGGCTTTAGAAACTCAATTTTCAAAATAAAACTGAACTATCAGCCAATGAGTGGATGAATCGCCTTTATCATTAATTAAATTATCGTTTGCAATTCAATGATAAGTTTTAGGCAGGAAGGAGCTTACGTTCCTATTTTCACATCTATACTTCATACATTCATTCATGCAAATTATCATTAAGACAGTACAAGTTATCCGGCATAGATTTGTAGTTCACTAGCTGCTTTTAAATTAAGCAGTTAATTAGGGTGAAAAATCACCGTTCTCTAAGATAAAATAAGCTACGTTTACACACATAAAAGCGTCGTTGTAATAGTAGAGTGCTTGCATAAAATTGTAAAACAGATGCTTTTAATTCGCCTGATCATTGCTTCTTACAGTGAATTTCGTGTTATACAAGAAGTCAAACGCAGCGTAAATTCCATAGTTTAAGGTCCTAATTCCAACACATTCACTCAGTTATATGTCACTTAAGAACTACTTTCAGTTTGTAGCACTTTTAAGTTGGATGTAGTTTTACGTTTCAAAGCCTTGATGCATGTTTACTGCTTCATAATCACTGTCTACTTTCAAATGCAGCTAGTGTATATGTGGCTGATTGGTTTAGGAGCTCAAATTCCAGACAGTTTGTCTCAGGTTCGGATCCAGCTGCATCCATAAAGGTTTGGGCTCCCATAGGTTATCACCAGCCCTTGCACAAAAGGTATGGTCAATGGCCAGTTACAACAAACTTGAAAATTGTTGTTAAATAAAAATTCATTGTTTTCGCATGCATTGCTGAATCATGTGACAGTGAATAAAGGAAACATGAGAAACATTCAGACTGTTATTATTATCACTGTTCATTCCTTGAATTCCAAATGAAACATAGAAAGCCATTGGCACATGTCTATTATACTCGGTTCTCTAACAACATCTGCGGATACCTCACAAACTCCCATTCCCTGTTCTAATAGTATTCTCCTTTTGTAACCTCGGAGTCTACTCATTTACAATCCAGGTTTCATTCGAAGGCTTAGCGTGTGATGTTATTTGAAGGTCTCCTTAAGATGTGTTCGATGCATCTCCGTTTTCGTTTCCATACGCTTCAGGTGATTGGTTCCTTTCATTTTACCTACCTGCCACAGTTCATTGTTGTCTGCCTTTACCGACCGGCTACATGATCTTTAGTACCGAATCAACGAAGGGATCCACTAATGGAAGTATGTAGCTTGTTGGAAATGGTTTTCATGACAAGTACAAATTTTATGAATCAGATTGCGTTACTGACTTGATTTATATTGGTCTTAAAGATTTGTAACTTGTTATTTGTGCTGACATCTGTAAATTTATAAACATACTATGGTAATGAAGACTTACCTTCCTTTCAGTTAGGTGTGATAAAACTGGAGTGTTTCGCTTTCACTTTACAGGTACCCCAGAGGATTTACCCTGCAGAGATAACATGGCAAAAACTCCATTAAGTGATTCGGAATTCGAGCGTCTAAGAAGAGCACTTATATCAGAAACAACAAGTATCGCAGATAAATTTGATAAATTGTATTACTCTAAAGGATATTTTACTGGGGTACAGGTAATCTCTGAGGACTTCAATAGTTATGCGTTTTTTATTTTAGTAACAATATATATGTATGTATTAAATTTACGCTTATCTGAAAGAGTTTTCAGACTTTTTAGTTGATGCACTTTCGATGGTTGGAAAACTGTATAGCTAAGGATAAATTTCGAGTGAGATTGGAAAGTTTGTAAATGCCCTAACAAACCAACATGCCTAACTTATGTACACAATGTAACTAGTGTTTTTTCAGCTAGCGCATACTCCTTGAATAATAAGTTGGATTTATGTAAAGGAGATTGTTTATCCATGATGAGGATAATTTTAGATTTTTGTACGCTGAGACCAGTCTAGTTGCACTGTCATCATCTTAATAGATCATAACAGCCTAATGCGCCGTTTCTGTTAGCATATGGGACCTGATTTTAGTTTGGTATTTCTTAGTCCTGGTTACTTGTTAACACTTAGGATCAGGAAGCTGTTTCATAAACAGTAAGCTATATTTAATCATGTCAACTAACATCAGATAGACCAATTCACGCAATAGACAGCGAGAGAGTGAGCAACCTTGAGTCTTAACAGGTTTCGGTCCATTTATAGTATGTCAGTGTACATATTTGACGAAGATGACTCCTCCCCATAAATTTTATTCAGGTTCCTACACCTATTAAATGAAACTCATTATCATTACAATGATTGCCAGGTGTGCAGCGAATAATTTAACATCAAATTAGTTTCAAGTTGTGAGATAACTAGATAAACTTGGTGGAATGAATGCAATAGTGTGGAATGGATGACGATGATTAGTCATAACAAATATAATTTGGGGAAGAAAACTTGATTGCTTAGTTTGAGAAATGAGATTTGGGTTCTATTCAGAAATGCGACATAAACTCTGATGAAGACCGAATTCCCTCGAGCACACAAAAAAGAAAGCAGGAGGCAGACTTCTGGTGAAAACGATGCACCTTATCAAACGAAAATACTTTACAAATACTTCAAAAATACTGGGAAAGTCAAGACAGCAAATGACTAATTTGAACGGTCACATAAGGTCAGACATCAAAGGTTGTCTAAACGAATTCGCCTTCAATTTAATTGCTGAAGCAATCAGTGCTTTATTCTGGTCCTAGCTACAGCGGCCTGAGAAATGTAGTTATTTCAAGATTAGGCAAAATTAAGGGTATGTGACATAAAATGAGTGTGCATTATAGGGAAGATACTAATACTTTAGTGAGGATTTTACAGGGAAGAAGTCAGTATGTAGTAGAATCAAATAAAAAAATAACAAAAGTATTATTAAATTGAAGTGGCTTGTTAGTGTTAGTCTGTAATTGTGGAGAAACTTGACAAAATATTTGAATGAAGAAGGCTGTATTAGCGTCTACATTATTCTCAGTATCTATTAAGTGTACTGGGAAGCAGTATTTCATGAATTTCATTCCAATACCAGTTGTCTCTCTTTTATACCTTACTTGTTTCAGCAAGAACAATAAGGTCAGCATACATATAAGGATGAGCTAAAATTATGAACATGGTCTTTGGGTTTCGGCGTAAACGTCTGACAGCTACTATTGCATAGGTACAAATATCCGGAGTAGAATATCACCTTCATCGCCATGGTTAGGCATAAAGATGGAATCTCTATAGGCGTGTTTTGTTTCATTTGTAGGAGCGAAAAGTAAAGGTTTTTTTTATCCATCTTCACCAGTGCATACTTGCTAGTGTTCTCTGAATTTCTGCTAATACCCTGGTTCTCTATAAATTCCTAGGAGGAAATTGACCTAATTTAAAGTGTAAGTTTTTAGACTTTAGATGCTTTGATATTCACCACTGATATAATTCATACTTCCAATCTTATTTCAACTATCTGGTGGTTGATTATCACATAAACTTCATTAACACCTTTGTATTGAGTTCTCCATACAGTTATTGAATTCACTTCATCTAACAAAAGTTTCTGTTGTGTCTACCGTAACCAAACATTTGTGAGTGAAACTGACTGCATAACAAGCCTAATTATTTCTAATTTATTTGATGATTAATATATGTGTAAAACTTGGACACTGTGGTAGTTAGTAATTCCATATTAGTTTGTTTATTAGATGTATCACACAGTGAAACAGTATTATTTACTGCATGACGTTTCGAATAAAATTTATTGTTCATAATCAAATCAACTGATATCATATGGAATAAATTTGATGATATAAGATAGTTGGAGGCAATCGGGAAGAAGCCTTGGACCTAGGTTTCGCGCTAGTTGGCACTCGTCAGTAAGGCATATCTACAAATTTGAAGGAACCCATGTCCCTTCTGAGATTCGAACCCGCATCACCCACTGATGTAGTCAGAGACGTTACCACTGAGCTATTCGGGCTCGCGATTGACCTCCTGTAGGACTGCAGTGGATATTTTGATTTGGCACTAGTAACTAGTGTGACGTGTCTAGTCCTTTCTTCGATGCAGACTGAATTCTATCAGTCAGGTTTGCAATGTGGCCACCATTCTAGGTAGCTCGCCATTACTGCGTACATTGATCTGATGATATTAGATATTCATAACAACTAAGCGTATCTTATCAGTAAATTTACCCACTTATTTGTCAAACAGTATTTCTTCCTAACCCTTATATCTAATTCATTCTTTTACAAAATAATTTTAGGCAGCTGCAATTTTAGCCTGTTACAAAACAGCTCCAGAAAGAGTTCAAGTGATAAAAGCTTTAAAAAAAGTAAGTTCATTTTCTTCCTCTCAACGATAAATTATTTCTTGAATATGAAGTAAAGATGTATTCCTTAAGCAATGTGAAATTGAATTGATAGAAGTTTTGATTGTAATGAAATCGCGTAATCACTCTCCTCATTGGAAAGAAACATTACTAATGAAAAAGTTCCCAGTGCTGGGTGTCTTTTTGCAATTAGCATTTAATCATAGCAAAACTGAAAACTGAGATATTCAACTGTTCTATAAAAAGATTAACTGGTGATCCTATTCTTATTGATGTGGTGATCATACTATGTAGTGGTAGAGTTGTTTAAGGTGTAAGGATTAATCATTGATTTCTAGTGGTGACCACTATCGGTGGATTAGACTAAGTGATACAAGACTATAATATATGCCATTTTGGTTTTAGATGTTGAAAGTTGCCTAATAGGAATCTGTGAATCATATTTCTCACATTTTTATATTTATAAATATATTATCTATTATTCAGTAACTGATTTCTAACCAGAAGTGTCGTATAGGTGATGATTATGGTCGGTGCTTATCGGTGCCATTGCATGGTAGTCACCTTTCATACTAAAATTTGTTTCTAGTGGGTGAACTATAGGGTGTTTATTCCTCATTGAATCTCGAACGCTAAATAATTAACAAGGAAGAAATTCTTGTTCACTACTTGTTGTATCATTCGAAGCATGTTAATGCCACATGAACATTAGCAATAATTACATTTTCTGCTCAATATTTTCATTGTTATTTTTTTAATATGAAATGTATATTTTGTTGAATTTTCAGAGATTGTGTCGCATGACATGTGCTGAAGCAGCTGAAATACTAAAGGTTATGCAGCTAACTAATCACGATAGAATATTTGCACTGGATTGTGTTAAGCAGTAAGTAATATTTTGAGTTTAATCCATACTGATAGCGATATATTTCCAATGGTGAAATGACATGTAATGAAGGACTATTAGAACGACTGTTTCACGCCACTCTGTCATCTGACCAGTTTTTTATCTGTGAACAAATTTAATTACTCCCGTTATTTTCATTTGATTGCGATATAATTAACACAAAGCACTTGATAGTTTGTCTGAGGATGAAAATAATTATACATCACTATTTAAACGGTTCTTCAATTCGTGTCCTTTCATCGTGACTACTATCTTTAGGATATAAATCATTTTTGTTGGTATATATATATATATGTAGGTATACAATTCGGGTTATTTCTTTTTTTTTCTTTATCGTTATTTTAGCACACTGATTGATCATGAAACAACAGAAGGAATTGAATACATATTGAAAGCATTCATTTATGAAAGCGATAAAATGAAAGCATTACACATATTGTCTACTGTAATGATCTATTTTTCTACTATTACTAATCATTCATGTTTACATGTACATATGTGTAGGTTAGTATGTATGTTAGCAGAGAACTTGCAAGTGGTGGACATCAGATGTATGCACCATTTGGTGGCCTGTATACTCAATCCTTCCCCGGACGCGAAACACTTTACGGGCCTATCAGTGAGCAGTTAGCTATAAAAAATGTAAGAGCCTGAAATTAAGCAGAATTGTTTATTTGTTAATTATATATTCAACGTGTAATGATCCGAATTTTGTTTGTTTGAATGGTTGGTGACAATGTGTAACAATGTGACCCTGATATGTTCAGAGCCGAAATATCGATCATGAAGTTTTTGTTACAAAGCAGAGTTTGCTTTTGATTATCAGTTCAGTTTACCTTGAAATAGTCTAGATATCAAGTTTGAAAGCTGGTAGTAAAATTACAATATCATGCTATTTGATGGTTGGTCACTAACGTCATTTTACCTAGACCTCAGTGACAAATCAGTTCTGTTCGTCAAGTTTGCAATAAGGTAAGCTGGGAGATTACTTATCATGATGTATTTGGGATTAATTTAAGATACTTGGTGACAGTTAGAAAAGTGTTTGGACCAATAATTATATTCATAACAGTCCTCTGTGAAACCAGTTAACCTCTATCAACTCTGTGGTGACAAATTTAATTGCACTGTTGGATTCATTTGCATAGAATCTGTGGCAGGGTCTTTCCTCATCCTAGGTTGCAGATACTTCCTAATGAGAGGGACTAATAAGCCCGAAAAGTAGTCTAGCTGATAAGCTTCAGCCATCTAGTATCAACTGTCGTTATTTCTATTGAATTTTATGGAATTGAACGTGAATGACTCTTGTTTTGCAATCTTCTGTTTGTTAGACTCAACCAGTGGCATGATTTTACGAAGTCTGTCTCCAGTGCTTTGATTATTATTTGTCATCTATCAAAATTATGTTAACTGTTGACTTACTTAATGATTATAGACCTTAAAAGCTAAAAATTGCCTTCAACCGATTTTTAATTAGATCATTTTAAAAAATTAACAAAATATTACATGTAAATTACGTAAATTACACAAAGTTGTGGGTGCCTTGGTATGATTATGGGCAATCAGTTGTGCTCGAAACATAATCAGTAAATATTACTGTATAACACTGTGAAACTTAATCAAAACAAATTCTATAAAAATGGATTTATATTCTACCACAATGCCCAAGTTCTATCCTTTTATCAATATAAGATGTGAGCTTATTTATTACAAACTTAAACGAGCTTGAATGATGGGCAGCAAAACTGAAATGAATCAGTCTGCCTTCTAGAAAAGGCATTTCAGCTTAATATTTACTATCACTGAAGCTCGAAAATGAAATTAGCGACTTTGCTGTCAAAAGTTCAAATAAGCTGAAGTTGAAAAAACTGTTTCTTTTCTGACTAACTGGAGGCGCACATATGAGGGAACAAAATGATGCAGATTCACTGAAAATCAGGAGATCTAACAGTTTTGACAGCGTTAAAAAGTAGGTGTGCATCCCAGTTGCATTTGTAAAAGGAAAACATTGTATTTGGAAACACTCCCACTATGCATAGACTAGCCTGTAGAAGTAGAATTCAGTCTTTGTTCAACTATCTACTAGTAAGTAGTTCAGGAATATCTCATGAAATTGTTTTGATATTGTGTAGGTAGACTTCGTTTTGTATTGATTTAGAAGCAGAAATTGAATATTGTTGTACAGTATACTTACTTACATGTGTGGTTAAATTTACCTGGCACGGAACGAAGAATAAATGGGGTTCGGTTAAAACAAACTAAAGTAAATCAGGTAGACTTAATACATGCACAAAGATGCATTAAGTTTCCATTGTTTAACAGGTTCTCGAATAATGATAGTACAAGCCTTAATTCTTGACCTTATGTCAGAGATCACTTTGTCTTATTTGATGAGATTAGATTGCCTAGGACATTTTCTACACAAGGCAGATAGCCGCCTTCGTGGATAATTAATGCCAGTCAAAGTTGGAAAACAGGTGGACATAGTCAGACCAAATCACGATACAAGCCAGTGAAATCTTTGACCCGTAGTCTGCGCCATGTAAGCAGGTGTAGAATGACCAGACGAGTGGTTTGAGGTTATTTCTGACATACTTTAAAACCGTTCACCATGATGCAGAAATGCTCATACCTTGTCATCTTCGTGCAGTTTTTAAACATTCTTTGAATCTAAACTCCTTACATTTCGTTCGATTTCTTTTAGGCGCTTTTTCATTAGTGATAATTTGAAGTCATATACCTTTGTGCAGAATTCTATACTGTGTCAGTCTCGGTAGCCACTCAACATTTCAACTTACCTTACACATTTCTACTGCTGCCTGTTTTTCTGTAGTACAATTTTTCACATGCTTGGAATTGATGCAGCATTTCCATTACATGTTTTGGAAGTTGTTATGGGGAAAAAAGATATAATCAATGGACACGCTGTTCATCTTGCTGTAATGTTTAATGCTCACAGATTCTTAGAAATATATGAGTTCTTTACTAGCTTGCTTTCCATGATGAGGTCTTTCAGTCTGGGCCCAGCTAAATACCTGCTGTGTTCTGGTGAATCACTGATGTTGGACAACTGTTCTAACCTCTATTTTTAACCTGCAAGAACAGCGAAAGGCTTCACAGTTAAACCAGCCGGCTGCAAGAACTCAACAGTATCGTAAACATTCACCTGAACTACAAATCTTATTTTTAATGTCATTTCTCTAAGCAAAACCTGCAGCAGCCCATGAAGCCGCTGAGCTTTTGCCATCAAGCTGTTGAAGCCTAAGGTTGCTGCTGTCGAGGAATGAATGCGAACTAGTCTCATTATGGTAACATAATGTGACATACGATTTCCAAATTTCTTTTTCTTCGTCAGTCGCGTATGTAATGCGAAAAGTTGCTGATGAACTGAATCATTTATTGGTATGGTCTCTGACTTTTGTAATGAATGACCCGAATCCGGATGAACTACATAGCAGAGCAGTGTCTTCTCATTTACTTAGATGACCTCTGTACACATGAGGCTATACAATCCTATCACCAACGGACTTTACCATTATATTTCAGCCAACTTGCTTTTTGACGTTAACTGCTTTTTGTCTTATCGCTATACAACTGTTTTTTCTGACGTGACAAGGCCAATGGCAAAAATCTTGTAACCGCTGGGGTCACTGCAGTGCGCATGCTCTACATTAAGATATCAGTCGGCACTGACCGCAAATTATTTCTGGAAATTTAACTCCTTACCAGATATAATTTATGTAGTGTGAACTGCAGTACTGCTCATCAAATCACTTCAACTAATTACCTAATTTTGTTAATTAATAATAATGTTTTCAGTAGAAAAACAAATTAAGTATGTTTAACGAATGATACCAACAAACCTTTAACTTGATCTCAGGACACTTTTTATGTACATCCATGTCATTAATTAATGTTCCATTCGTATTTATATACATTCAATGCTGCAATAAAACCGTTCGTACACTTGACATGTATGACCATTGATCATGCCTCTAATACGTTAACCACTGTCGTTTTGTTTTCGGGTGTTTATTTTATGGAATTGCATCAGAAGCTACTATATATATGTCATATTATTTTAAATAATAAATATTGACTTATGTTTTGGTTTACTTATTCTTTTAAGCATGAGGTTAAACCTTCACTGCCTGTGACCGCACGTACAAATCTCCCAGAGTCAATATTTCGTGCAGCACCATCGTACGCATATATTGGTGATGATAATCGTTCATGGTATCTAGGTGGAGGTAGACCACCACTTCCACCACCAATATCCGACAGTGTTATAACTGGTCCACCGAAGTTGTTAGGTGAAACCAGAGAAGATTTCATTCAGAACGCATCAGTTTATCCAGGTGACGATCCGTGCCTAAGTATTAATCAAGTTGCACCAGAGCCTATTGGATATCCGACAATTCACAAACATCAAGAAACTGATTGTTGTTAAACTATGTTAATAAATAGACAGACATGGTATTCTGAGTCTTGAAATCCTGCCCACTGATACTATTATTTTTTTCAATTCACAACCATGTTTTATTTATTTTGTTATGATTTCAACTTTATTCTGATATATTTTCTTAGTTACGCAAACTCATAAATTATGTGTTAAAGTCAATACAAACAAAAGTACAGAGGACAGACTCAGAAGAGAAAATAAATAAAAGTTTTCTCAGTAAAAAACAACTCTTGAGAAATTTACTTATTAAAGTGTCTTATCACTTAAGGATTTGAAGAGTTATCTATCTTTCATCACAAAATAAATAAAAATAGTAGATATCATCAAACTATTGAGTATTTCTTAAAAATTTTGATTATCAGATTGAGATTACAGGATTTCATCATGAGCTGACATTGGTTAGAGAACCATTGGAAAACCTGAGAGTACTCGACAGCTGTTTCGTCCTAGTTTGGGACTCTTCATCAGATTGAGATTATTTTTCGGATGAAACAGGAGAAAAGATGATTCACGCCTACTTATTGTAATGACAAAAGGTGGTAATTTGGCTAGAACGAATGTTCTTGGAGGTCTTAACTGTCAGAAAGGTTGGTTAGGTAAGAGTTAGATTGTAAGTAGTTACCATTGCCATATTGTTTGATCACACTGTGGTGGAGACCTTTGTGATAAGGTTTACTGATAGGAAAGAGGGATGGGGCAACAATAAACTGTTTATCTAGGATGATCGTGTGTCGGTCGTTAACTGGTTGACTGGAAACCAGCCACATGGGAGTTCTGGGTCCCGTTCTTCCCGATACAGTTTCAAGCCTTGTCTAGCAAACAGGATTCCTGGAAAGAAGGGTGGGTTCAGAGTCAGCTTATCAGTCTAAATTCATAAAAACAAAACCACCACCACTGAAGCAATAAAGCCTTAATCTTTAAGCCTGTGTTACACTTTGAACGCGAGGAATGAAAAAAATGAAAAAGACCAGCAATCCAACTATTCTGACTTCTTACTCTGAATAGGAGAATTCACCAAAGCTTGTCAACAGTGGATCATGCATCCTGACTTAACCAACTACAGTCTGTACTATACAGTAAGGCATTCATTACGATTAAAATTCTGTAAACTCCATTATCTCTAAATAAGTGCCATGTTATTAACCTCAATAAGCTGTTCCAAGAGTTCGGTGGTCTCATAAAACCAATTCAGTTTTCTCTTCCAAGTACTACAGCAAGAAATCAATGCTCAGAGCATGGCAGCAAGGAATTAAAAACCTCCCACGAACTTTCATCAATACACAAATTCGGTCTTTCAAACACTTACTGTCTGTCTTTTTGTTTTCATCAAATTTCTTCTCCTCCCACTGTTAATGCTATTTCCTAGAAAATCTCTTCATCTGTTCCTAAATGTGTAGCAGTCTCCACCATCTTTAGTCGGAGAAACACCAGTGCCAGTACCTTCATATTAGAGTTTTAAACTTTCGCAGAGGAAATTCATTTAGAAAATATGTCTCACTAACTGATCGCAGTTCAAAAACTGTAAAAAAGGCGTCTAGAATCAAAAGGCTCAGATATTCTCATTTAGGCATGTGATTTTATTGCTTAAGTTGGCAAGCTGACCCAGACAGGAAAAAAACACTGGGGTGTCCATTAGTGACTCATGTCAATGAGGTGACAACGATGACTGTCTACTGAAATTTCTATCAAACGACCATCTATTCGTACCCAGTATAACGTCTGACATAAGAAGGGATGCCGCCTTATCCGCCAACCTCCTAAATGAATCCAACAATGGACACAAATCTAATTCACTGTAAGTTGATTTAAAATTCTCTTGCAAACATCGAAAGACGATGAAAGTAAAGTAGAAGATGAAAGAATATCAGCAATGGATAATACTCTGTAACTGTTACAACTTATTGAGGAAAAGTGTCCAGGATCGTCTTTTCTGACTTGGATAGACTTTTTTCTGTCCAGTTTTATCAGAAAGAAGGCAAATATTCTTATGATCACCGTAGATAAATCAGCTTGACCAGTCTATCATCTAGAATCCGAGAGCTCGTTTTCATAAGAAGGTAAAATGCCTTTCAGTATAAAAACAAATATAACGAACACTTTATGTATATTAAATCATTTGGTAAACGTTTTGAAAAGAAGTATTTAGGAAAATGATCTTTTGAGCATCCTGACAAGTAGTTTTTGAGATAAATACTTTGGAAGTGATTTACTTAGATTAGGAGACTTCTTAGAAGTAAGTCAAATTTCACTAAAAATGATGTCACTTTTCAATTGACAACGCTTTAGACAATGTATCATTGTTTCATATGTCGCTGAATAGTCTCAAGCTGGCATTAAATGTGTTCAGGTTCTTGGTTCGATCATTTACATAAATCTTTCGTAAAATTGATAATATGCAGTAACTTTTTGCTACTTTACTACAGTTGTTGAAGGTTTTCTGTTAACTTCTATCGCCATGGTAGCAAAATATTAACTGACCCTTCACTGGAATAACAAAGATGTTTTAGGAAAAATTAACTAACACTAAGGACTTAGGCTGATAATCTTCACACTTATGGGCATAAGTATGAGGTGCAACTTTATTCGTGAACTAGGGTGATACTCTTGTTATCTGTTAAAAAATGAATATTAGGTTAGTATTTAATACAGCTTTTTAAAGTTTGAAAGTTTTGTTGCCTCACGTTAGATTTTGTGGAAGTGAGATTTATGGAATAAAAAGCGCACGCTTTACTTCTTGACCTCTGTTAGAGTAAAAATCATAATTCTATTCAGCAATAAATATTTAGAAAGGTGGAGTTCAGTGTAAATAACAGATCTTTACAAATAACAGTATAACAAATTGCTTTGCATTGAGTTGAAGTTGTGGATATTTTGATGACATCAGGTAAGATGGAACTTTCAAAGAAACAATAACAAAAAGGCCGTAAAATATAGAACAATCAAGTAATTGAAGCTAGACTGAATAACAAAAGATATGAAAGAGAAAGAATTATGCAAACTGGTCAAGAAAATTGTGGATACCAAAACAAAACTGAATTCATAAGGCGATGTTCAAGTATTTTAATCCATGCAGTGTATCTCCATAATTTATCTAAAAAGATATTCCTTTATTTCAGTAACAATATTTTAACAACCTGAATAAGTGTATCAACCAAGTTCAAACTGCCAATCTTTTTGTAGCAGTTTTGATATTTTAAGATAACACCAAAAAGTGTTATATTATACACCTTCGTTATTTTCCTCCCTTTTTTATAACGAACACCAGTGAGTGTAGTTGAAAAAGGAGAATGGCATTAGCAACAAGAATAACTACAATAAGAACAGAAATAATTGGCTGATAAATTGTATGTCTTAAGTCTAACCATGGTCCTGCAGCACTGAATGTCAATCATAAATTAACATCTTTAAAAACAAATCTTAAAAAACTACTTTGCCTGGGATATTTTGATCAACATAAGAAGGACAGTATTTCCAAATCAAAATAAATTCATTGTACTTCACGCTCTTACCTAAGCTACAATAAGTTCACAAAAAAGAATACGAATAGTAGTGGAATATGCAAATCAGTGGCATGTGAAAGTAAAAATATGCTAACACAGAGAACTTGATTAAGGTAGATACCACTAAAGAGACAGTGTCAACAGGATAAATAATAATGATCCCGTTTATGTGCAGTTGATTCCAGAGATTTAGAGGCTAGTAAAATAAAGTCACAGTGATGACACTAAATATATCAAATGGTGGAACCAGGTAAGATACCTAAAAAAACAAGGTGTAAAATGCACTATAGCTCAGTCAGCATATTAATCTGTTCATTGTTGAGTTGAAATCGTGAAACACAGCGAAATAGTGTCACGTATACAAATACTTTTCTCATACCTAGAAAGATGGTTTTCTTCTCACCCTAAAATAAAAAGGTAGAAATTAAGTATTAAGTTAATAAAAAATATTTCAACTGTATACAAAAAACATGTCACAATAGTGTAATTTTGATAAATTCACTGGTATTCTGTAATTTTTCTGTGACGCGCTTTACACTATATAAACAGTGTACAAATAACCAGAGTGGTGTAAAATTCACCTATTCTTTTGGTTGTTTTCATCGTCATTACTCCCATGTTGATTAACAGTTAGAAAATATTGAATAACTTTTTGTTTTTGAAGGTGATTATCAAAAAGTGAACAACATGGATAATATTAAAAATTGACTGACATGTTTTCATTACAGATGAAGACTTTCATAAATGTTTAACAGTGACCACTATCTGCACTCAGCATATGATTCTCGCAGTGGACTAGATTTGATATTCTCAATTTCACATGATTTACAATATACAATGCATTGTTTTGCATTTCTTACCAGTTGTAAAACTCTGGTTTGGTTCGACTTAATTGTCACTGTTAACGTAAATGAAGTGGGGCTGTACCGATAAAAGAATTTTTCGGGAAGACAAGCATAGAAGGATATCAGCCAACGTTATTTGATTTGTTGCTACATTAATATTTATCATTATTTTCACTAATCATTCCTTGAGTTCTGAATAGAATATAGATCTTCACCAGCATATCTTCATTACACTCGGTTCGGTGTTGTGATTTTCAGGTGGAAACACAGCTACGAACAATCTTTCGTTTCCTACTCACATGATTTCCTCTATGTCGCCCAAAGATACTCAAGCCATCACTTCCTATCAGGTTTCTGCCTGGCTTATGATTTCTCCTCAGCGTATCTCCATTCCATTTTCAATTCTATCTGCATTTTTGTTGGGCAGTCTGTTATTGCCTGCTGGTTCACCACCACAGTTCTTTATCAATTATCCTTTCCGGTTTGCTATCTGGTCATCAGTATCGATCGAGGACAGGTGGCAGTTAATGGAAGTCTGTAGTGTGTTGGAAATGCTTTTCTTGGTGCACCAAGTCTCTGGATAATCCACAAGTGCTGATTTGACATAAGTGCTGAAAATTCGGATTTCAGTTCTTGTGCTAATTACTGCTGATTTCCACAGTAATTTTAGAGTAGTGCGCGACTTGAGACATAAATCATCTAAACAATGACGATGAGGTTTTGGACCGAATTATAGTAATAATAATAGTAATTTTAAGTCTTTTGAATGCGATAAGAATAACGAAAGTAGCACTATGTGCATATATAGACAATTCAATAAACAAATCAGGTGAAATCTTAAAAGTTATGTTATACTTAAGGTGAAGTGGATAGATAATCAGGGTTTAAATATATATCATATAACTACGAAGGAAACGGAAAATAAGAAAGGGTATACTACCTTAGTTATTCTTATCGCCACCCCCATAAACATTGTTATCATTATAATCAGCCTTATTACTGGCGTTCACAACATTTAGAACACTATTATTGTTATTACTATGATTCGACCCACAAACTTTTTAAGTTAAACACTACGTAAATTAGAGTGAAGCCTGAAGAAGATCTAATTGAAAACAGTATTGCTCGCTCATATATCTTGTTCTAATATTAATAATGGAAGTATTTAAAGACAAAAGTCATCCATAAAATCCAGGTATTTTGGGAATTTTTTGACAGTCCTTCCTATATCTGAATGGTAGACGGTGGCTAACCCATGAGTTCTTCGAAGTAATCATTCTAAAATTTCCTTCGTTCCACTTTTCTGTTTTGCTATCTTTTACTGACTTCGTCTGTTCTGGTCTCTTCCCAAATAGCGACCAGGTCATTTTTTATAGCATGGACAGAATTCTTCTATCTGTACCCTGTTCTGCTTTAGTTAGAGGTGCATCGTGAGACCGTATCTTTGTCTTTCCTAGCACTCCTTTATTCAGTACACTGTAGGTCGTATCTAGTGACTCCTTTCATTGTCCACCTCTTCAATGATTTGTCTTCTGCATCATTATCTTCCTCTACTTTATCATCTTCCAGGTGTCTGTAGGTATCCATTCCTTGACTAGACGCTTTTTCTTGTCTAAGATGTTTATACAGGCTTCCTCTCATGTCGATTTCAGAGAGTTTTAATGTTCTTCCATGCAGGTTTAATCTGAGAGCCTACATAGTGTCTCGGAATTTTCCTCCATAACTACAATGAGGTGTGGCGTCCTTTGTGGCTTTGACTTTTTTTCTAGAGTTCAACTTAAATTTTGATCTGTTCCTGACTTCCTCATATACTCAATTTGATAAACAATGTCCCCAGCACTAGACAGTTATCGGAACCTACATCTGCTCCTCTTCTTGGTCTTGTGTCCAGATGAAGGGTATGTTATTTTTGGTGTGTCAATTTGGCAACTTCCACTGTAAATGTCAGTTTACTTTAAATTATGACAACAAGAATTAACGATGCAGCTGGTCTAATCTGACAAATTACAGTTGCTTAGGACTTGGTTGTTAATTAAAGCACTTGAGAAAGAGAATAGGATTTCAAATTTCACAGCAACCTAGTTGTTCATGTTCCTCACAAAATAATAAGTATTGCTTATTTTCATTTACTAAGGTTTGATGTGTGCATATGTTCCATCAAAAGGATTCATCGGTCTAATTTCTTGTAGCATCATATCATTCATAGAAACATCTTTTAGTCATCTTAGCAATGTAGAGTATAATTCCATTATGGATTAAATTTTATTTTGATAAAGTCACACAGTGTTGTACAGTAATATTTACTGATGACGTTTCGAGCACAGATTATTGCTCATAATCATATCAAGGTACTCACATAATTTTCTTGCTTCGTTTATATACATGAGTAAAAATTGATCAGACATTTGAATAAAAACAATAAAAGACTTGAGTGGAACAGAAAGGAAGGATGGGAAAATGTTTTACAGTAGAGGAAGTAAGGAATGTATGGAGGTGTTCGTAGCTCAGGTAGGCATTTATGATGATTTCTAAGATTTTAACTGTTTTATGATTTCAGAATGCCTTTATGGAATATCTGAATGAGATATGCATACATATCTTTTGTATCTGAAGTGCAAAATGTCATAATAAATACACTAACTTCTTCATTTTGATTAGCAGCTGCTTATATTTTCCACGATATTTAGTCTTTTCATAGGCTATTCAGTGTAAACTGACGTCAAAATGAGTAACATGGAAAACCAAGAAACACTTGGTTGGTGTTTTAATCAGTTTGAGACTACCAAATAGCCCGAATCCAAGGCTTTAAAAGGAAAGATCAGATTGCCGGCACGCTTTATCTTATCAATATCTTAGTCGGTGTAAGTATTAGCTGGTTTCTAAATTTAGTGATGTCATCAATTAATGTTTCTATTCCCAATTCAAACTATTCTACCGGTCACATCTAATCACCGGAACCGTGAAAAATTTGTTTCGAAGCCAGTTACCAATATCCAGAATATTGTCATTATATTGCATCAAGGAACAAGTGTAGCTATAATTTCAAACGAGTCTTTGTTGCCGTTGAGTTCTCTTACCCGGATGATTTAACCATGAAGCTGTTTTGGAATAAAGCAAATTATTATTATTACAGTCCTTTCAGACTTCTGTTTGCGCACTACAATAGTTTCAGTGAGATTCTCGTGAAGATGACCACTTGAATAATTTCTCTTGGCTTCTTTTTGTTGAATGATTTGTACTTTTGAGGTCCGGACTTAAAAAGTTCGCAGTCCAAAAAGTCGAGATGAAAATACATTGACTGGATTTCATTAAGGTAGAAATATCACCTTATTATTTTTGTTCCCTCGAGTTCCAACTGGAACATAGGGCTTCAAAACACATGTCCAATTTGTTCTGTTTTCTGCCATCCTCTTCACCTGGCTCCATGATTGACAATTACACCTCTTCTCCTCTTCACACGATCTCCTCCATGTCACCCTCAAACCGAAGACCCACTCATCGCTTCCCGTTAGGATTTCACTCAAGCAATGACCTGCATTGCGTGCGATGCAATCCAACGGTCTCCTCAAAATATGCCCGATCCAACTCCATTTTCTCCTACATATTAGTTTAGCGATTGGCTCTTTGTTGGTTTGTCTCCTGCCAGAGTTTCTTGTTACTAATTCTTTCTGTCCAGCTGGCCATTTGATCTTCAGTATGGAGCCAGCCAGCGAGGGTGGCAGCTGTTGATAAAAGTCTGCACCAGGCTATTGGAAATCCTTTTCTTCAAACGTGGTGCAAGTTTATGACGCGTATACAAGGACTGACTTGACAGTGGTGTTGAAGCAGATTTCCAAACTATTTTCAGATTGATGAGGGCGTGATTATCTTGCCTTTCCGATTCTGACCAGCTGGCTTTCACATCTTCATCCGTTCTCACTGCCTGTAGTTGAAACGATGCTGGCTTCCTAGATAAGTGAAGGTAGGAAGTAACCTCTGTTAAATCTCTCGCGTCGATGGTGATTGATGCTGGTTGTTGTTGTTGTTGCAGTTAGTTGGTTATCTTCATCACCTCCGTCTTCTCTTTGTTCACCTGCAGTCCTGTCTTCGGTGTCTGTCTGCTTCTTTCGCCAGTTTGTTGGGTTTCGTCTGCAAATCTTCGAGTTTATGTGAAATTATACATATATCATTTGCGAAATCCTGATCATGACCTTATTTTTCACTACTTATTACTGCGAAATACAGTTTATTTGCTTTCAAGTCATTTTCTGCACATCATTAACTTTCAACAAACAATGAACAACAGAATCAACAAGACAGCCTAATCCAGTAATTTTGTATCCTATTGTCTCTCATGTGTTCCAGCCGTTTTGCAAAACTTTTGTACAAATATATAGGTAACATTATGGAGTAGTTTTGTTATAAATGTCATGGGATAAACTCAATATTCCACACTTACCTACAGAAATTTATCAGCAAAGAGGAGAAAAGTGAGGATGAGATTATTATTATTAATGTAGAGAATCATCCAACAAAGTAGGGAGAAATCCGAACAGTTGCTTCTTCTACATAAGTGTCTTAGTAGCCAAACTCGTTGTTAAATTTCGAGTTATCCAACCAACTCACACGCACATAAAACAAAGAGGGTTACATTTTGAAAAGACTGTACTTTTTAGAAAGAAAAGCAGCAGTATATCACATGGGAAAAAAGTTAATCATTTGTTTCTTACATACATGTTTCAATACGTGTGAGTATTTACGTGTTCAGTATTGTAGAGATTATTAATCCCACCTTAATGCTCACTTAATATGATGGAATGTACATATAAGCTCATATTAACACACTCAAAGTATACATTGTTTACGCAGTGTTACTGGCATTGTTATTTTAAATAGCTGTGTACGTATGTGTATTGGGAAGAGAAGAAAACAGAAGACAGTATTGTCAACTCGGGTTCATTTTAGTTTATTTGTTCAGTCTTAAGATATTCTCAAGAGATTACATTGCAGTCAGTATTTTATTACCACTATTGATTTTATAAAATGTGGTTTGTAAGTCTTTGTTTTTAATCTTAGGCGCATTATAATGAAGATGAATGCAGTGTTTTTTGATACCTGAGATGGGAAAATTTACAATACGCAATAGTGAATGAAATGTAAAGTTTTAAACCCTAGATGAATCGAGGTGAAACTGGCTTTTTAATTTTATTTTACCACCCAGCTGACTATTTTGCTTTCATTTTGAACTCCATTCTTTTTAAATCCCTGACTGCTTCAAGAGCGAATTCAGCGGCACCATGGATTTTGCAGTTGTCTTCTGTTCCAATGTAATCATGTTGGTACATTAATCAATGATACCTTGTGAAAAAACTTGTGCGTTGAATAGCTGGCATGTTTCGATATTCTACACGGTTACAGCTAGTATTCTATGAACAATGATACCCATAACGTTAAATTAAAGTTCACTTTCTTTCATTTGGGATTACCCAGAAGGTGTTGTTAAACTTTTGCTAGTTAGCTAAATGTAATGTTTTTGGGGGATAACTTTGAATTTAACGGTGTAGATATTAGTTATGATGATTGAGATTTGGAGTGGGAGTGTTGAAACATGAACGCCGACTTGTCAAGTAGATAAATCTAGATCTACATGAGAGTTAATTAATTTTGACACTTGTTTAGACTAACTTCTTAAATTTTGAAATATGAAGATCCTATGCCTACGAAACTCATTATACCATTCGCCGTCCGCTTATTTCAGATGATATTATAGGGAAGGTGTAAGTATGAATGGAATACAGGGAAGATATACCTGACATTAATCTATTTCGAAAAAATATCAGATTAGTCAGTGGGGGAATAACTGATTCGTTTTTGGGACTATATGAGTTGGTTAGAAGAAGAAGCACAATAAAGCGAGCTGAAAACATCGACTTCATAACTAAAAGAATTATCTGGAAACTGGTTCCTGTCATATACTGTCTATTAGCCTTTAAGTAGAAGTGTTTATCAACAGCACAAATAGTTTCTGTTTTAATTTAGTCTTCGATGTATGAGCCTAGTCCATGCCACAAGTGTATCGCTTTTAGGTCATTTTGGCAGGATGACAGACAATTTATGTATTTAGCATCATTAAATAGTGAAAAAAGCAAATATGTTATCATGATGTCATCTTCACGCATCGATTTGAAGCATTAGCTAATTTAATTTCAACATTAGGTAAACTAACTTCAGAACCTGATGAATATAAGATATTTGTACTAGAAATTGTCAGTCTGAATCCTTAAGATACTGAGTCGTGTCTTATGCTGAGATCCAATATGTAAAGTTTAAGCGTCTGAGCAAATGTTTCACATATGAACCAATGCGGAATCTGGGAAATGGCTTGAAACCAATCCTTTTACCCCTCAGTATAACCTGATAAACTTAGCGGGTTAGCTGGTCGCTTTTTCTGTATTAAGCATGAATTTTCATAGGAATATTGTTTACATTTATAAACATAAATGTTTTTGGAGAAAAGCGCTAGTGTTTATAGCTATCATTTGCAATTAAGTGTCTGAACGAGATCTGGCATCTTTCATGTTTTCGAACTGTTCATTTAGAAACCAAGTTTTTGACCACATTATTTTCGAATTATGATTCTTACCATCATTGAGATTTCGCTAAGATTCAAAGTCTGTTAAATATCAGTTTGTTCAGTCTGAAGCTTTTAGTTAAGTCGCACAAGCGAAACATACACCATACCGTACTTTCAAAATAGTAGCGTCACAATGCAAATGTTTGTTTTACTTCATGAATCTCAGTCTTTGTACACCTGAATCTTGCTGAAATTCAAATCATGGGTCACCAAGACACACAGAATTCATCAAGTTATTTTGGTTATTTCTTTCTTATGTTTACTGTCATCTTTAAGTGAATGTTGTTATACGCAACTTGGTAAATTTCATCAAACTCCTCAAATAAGGAGGCAATGGTTTGATAGACAAAGACTCTTTAATAAGAGGACATTGTACAGTTTTCCCCCACACCAGCTCGCAGTCATCATATTAGTGCGGAATCAAATCAGAGACCATTATTTCTTTCATCAGGAATGTTTCCATTTAGGACTTTAAAACCCATCTCATAGTACTGAAAAGTAGTTAAACTGTCCATTTACGAGGTCTGTATACATAGTTGTGTATGGAGTTATACAACTTTTGACGATGAAATATAAACAGTTTTAATGTAAACATCCCTGTCTTTCATTGTAAACTATATTTAAAGTTGTCAAATATATATATTTTTAAAAATGGTTTCACCTAATTATATTGCTATAGACTTTATTTCTACCTAAGAGGTAAACAGTTAGAATAAAGCTAGAAACTAAAAACCTAAATTTTTCAAACTAGGAGGCTGAAAAAAAGGCGATTAATTTAGTGTCAAATAATTACGCACAATTTCTTTAATTATGTTACATCTCAATTTATTTCCGCCACTAAATGAAACCATTTAGCAAAACACTGCAAACCAGCGAGCACTAAGTGATTATCTGCTTTTGGTGTGCAGTGCTTGAACTTCACACATTCCCAGCCATGCAACGGATCATCCCTTAAACTTTGACAGCTGTTGGTATCAATCCTAGGAAAGTCCATCTCTGTAACTTGGGATGGTAATTGCAGCCTAAAGTATGCGTCTTTGCTACTTTCGAATTATTAATGCAATATTTATTTTAACTTCAGAACAAATATTTATTTTTACGAGTTGATCACAGATTGATATCAGTTAGAGAACCATTGAAAACCAGGGAGTACTGGACAGCTGCTGTTTCATCCTAGTTTGGGAATCATTGGCAGTACACACCCTTACAAACCAAACTATAGAAAATTAATCTGGTGCTCGCTAGTGACTTGCTACAGGATGGAGTTTCCTGGAGTTCTAGTGAGAAGTCGTGACCAGCGAGGTCCAATTAGATGTCACGTGTATGGATGGATGTCCCACCAACGACAATGGTTGGGGTCGCGCTAAAATCACGAATTGGTAGAAGTTAGAACTCACGAGCCATCGAATCGGGTCCCAGTGGTTGAATGGTATACGACCTTGTCTTGTAACCGGAAGGTCCTGGGTTCGAATCCCAGTGGGTGCGTACTGCCGATGATTCCCAAACTGGGATGAAACAGCAGCTGTCCAGTACTCCCTGGTTTTAAATGGTTCTCTAACTGATATCAGTCCGTGACCAACTCGTAAAAACATAACTAACCCTTACAAACCAAACTATAGAAAATATTTATTTGAATTTCGAACTTCTTTGTCATAAAGACGAGTGCCATTAGCTAGGTAATACACCGAGTTAGTCTCGATTTAGAATGAGAAAGAAAAAAGTTATAATTTACATTTTTTTGGTAATTAATAGTAACAATTCTGGATTACGAAACAAAGTAATCGACTTCACTTAACATCTGGACATAGTCGTTACTTTAAGCTTTTTTCCGCGGTTATGTTGAGATAGCAAATTCGCATTTTGTAGTGTCAAAAAAGGATTAAGGAATTAAATAGCATATTTAAGTGCGCTTAATTATTAACAGCTCTGTAAAACATTGAATTCTTAACGGAATTCCAGTGTTATTTACGAAAATTTGAGCATGCTAACATGTAAATATACCAATATTTTGCAGTTCTGGAAGATCCCCTGAACACAGTAACGTTTAAAGTTATCATCAAATAGCTTATAAATCATGTTCAAAATTTCTGTAATGCTTCATGATGTACACTTAAAGTAGCTACTTCTGTTCATTTTATCAGTACACAGCATTTAATATACAAAAAATATGACAACCAGGATTATTGTTTAGTAAAAAGGTTGTTAGGTTGGCCAAAACATGAATATTAGGTGGAGATAATTATCGTCTTAGTTGCTTTCGAAGTCTACCAGTATTACACAAACTGTAAAGATGGAAATTAAGTTTGTTACTCAAATTTTATCTAGGAGTTGAAGTTATTTATTCTGTAGCATGCACATTTATTTTTTCCAAGATTCTTCAGCTGCATGAGACTGTATACTGATTTTTGTAAGTCAGTCCTCAGAATTTTGAATCCTGAACATTGTGTAAGCTCTGTTTGTTTGAGTTCCAGGTATCATGCGATTGGTATAACTAAACTTGTTGATTCTGACTAAAAAGTTGCTTGTATGAACTAAGACTCAATTAGATTCATTTTAATTCCATATTAGATAAGTTTATTTCAGATATCCCAGAGTGATGCAGTATTAACAAGTGGATGATGTTTCGAGCCGAATTTGTTGCTCATAATCACATCAGTTAGTCACATAGCTTCATGATTTGCTATATATATATATATATATATATATATATGCATATGCATAAATACTCTTTCTATTACATAATTTATTTTGGACACTCATCTCCACGCCCTTTCATTAACATCCTATTTTTCCGGATGCCTTTCATATTACATAACCCTTGTCAATACTCACCACTCTTCACCCCCCATCACCCTAGTTACAATATTACTATTCATCACATTTTGAAACCCAAGTATTGGTTTGTGAGGATTTGATCGATTGGTTACAAGATTCATCATGAGCTGACATCGGTTAGAGAACCAATGGATAGCCTAGCAGTACTGGGGAGCTGTTTTTTCCTAGTTTGGGAATCTTCATCTGTACGCACCCACCGGGGTTCGGACTCAGGACCTTCTGGTTACAAGGCGAGCTCGTAGACCATTAAGACATTTTGAAACACTTTTAGAACTTAAGCAATATACCCAACAAATTTTATTTTGTTTGAAAATTCTAATGTACATACCCGCAAAATAATTATATATAAATGCGACTGTACAGCTAAGTGAATGAATTATTCGAAAAGAGACTCTTCGCTGAATTTTTTGTTCTTATATTTATGTCTGAATGGGTATTTCCCGTTGACATATATTTCTCTCTTACTCTCTCTCTCTTCTTGTTGTTTGTTGCCACTTTTCAGTACAGGCATTGCGTCATTTCGATGGCACGTGTGCAGTGTTGAATCGATAAACAAAGATTCAATGAATAACCTCTCTCTCCACCTAACTATATTACTTTTAATTATTTAATTTTATTTGTTTGATTTCATTATTTAAAAATATTACTGGTGAATAACTACGCACCAGAATTTATTCAGGAATGTATGAAAACCCATAGTAAAAAAAGATTAACTATGGAGACGACAAAATTACCAAAAATAATATAGAATTCAACGCCTCTGTGGTGCTGCAGTATAGAGAAGGAACATCAGAAGCCATAAGTAGAATTCTCGGAGGGGCTGGAATTAGGTTGGCATTTAAACCAGCCAACTCTCTCAAAGATAAACTTTGTCGGCTTAAGGACTCGACAGATCCAATTAAGAAAAATAATATAATTTACCAACTACCATGTAATGACTGTGAGGTCAATTACACAGGTCAAACTAGTAGACCGGAATCAGTTAGATTAACCCCGTTTGATTAATTGATATGATTATGAGCAACAAATTTTGCTCGAAACATCATCCAGCTATTAATACTCCATCACTGTGTGATAATTGAAATAAACTTAAATGGAATAACATTCTACCACAGTACCCACGTTCTACACATACATTCTATTCATTTTATTTTGTCAACAACATTAAGGTTAAGTTGCTGAGGTGATTTTCGGCCTCCATGGGGTAGTTTTTTAATTGTGCGGAAGAAAATTTATGGTATGCATGGAATTCATTTCATTTGCTTTCACATACTTACTGAAAAAGAATTCAGACGCACTTTGTTCATTAGACTTGTTATTGTTAAATGTAAGTTGTGGTTACCATGAGTGATAAAATCAGTGACATAAAATTTTTTCTTCATCTGCACAACTCAGTTTTTATACTCAATTAAAAACAAGTGACATACCAAACTGTTTTATCCTAGAATACACAGGAAAATGACAATAAAAAAGCGATTTGACTTGTTAAGTTCTCATCACGAACCAACATCAATCAGAGAGATCACTGAAAACCATGGAACACTGAACATTTGTTTGTCCTATTTTGGGACTCTTCAGAAGTTCACACCGACAAGCCTGTCAGGGGTCAAACCACAAACCTTTAAATTAAAAGAACAAGCTATATCACGGACTGACAGAGCTAGAACTCAAGGGTGGTTGAACCCCAGCCCAAGTTGCCAAGTGATCAACCAGCTTAGTCTCATAATCTGATGGTCTCAGTTTCTCCCTCTGGTGGCTATCTCAGTAGACCCTGCTGAAGAGTCTCAGTAAAGGAGAAGATAGCTGTCCAGTGCACCATGATTGTCAAGGATCTCTCTAGCTGATGTCGGTTCGTGGTGAAAACTTGAAAATAAAAATAATGAAAAACTAAAACACCGAAAGAGAGAATGAAATAAATTGCCTCCAAATTATTACCCTGACTACATTAATGGAAGTGTGTGCGTAATGCTTTTGAACTCAGTGGTTTGGTTTCAGGTTTCCATCAGCTGGCTGGGTATAAATGGCCTATTCGAAATCATTTTCTGTGACATTCTGTGAATTTTCGTATCACTAAGACGTTAACATGCAGGGTTGCCTTATTTTTGACGATAGAGCTAATGATGTTCTTATTCTCACCTGTCGTTATTCTGAGTGGACATTGTTCCAGAATACGTTTATGAACTTGAACTATTTATGGCTGATATACTTCATTCCAAAGGAACAAGTCAGTTGATAGATACACGCTGAAGTGATCAAAAGTGGTATCTTATAAATAATGCATTACTTGACTGACTATCTGCTGTAGAATGTAGCTGCTTCTTCAGACACTTGGGAGGGCGATTTCTAAAGGCTTCTGCTTTGGTTTCACCTAGAAACTCCAGGTTCATAAAGAGTTTCCTTAAAAATAGTAGCAACTTTCCGTGACAGCGATTTTCCCCTCATGTTTTTGTAAATAAATCTAGATAGTTGCGAATGACTATGAGTAACAAGCTTCTAGGAAACCTCTGGCGTTCTTCGTGACCAATCTGTTCAAGAGTTTACATTTTCTTATTTGAACTGATATCAGTAACTGTCCACGTGCAGTGAGATGAAACTATGTTTGTCACAGTTTTTAGCTACCGGATTTTATTCACGATTGCCTAAATGGGAACGTCCCTGTTGTCTAATAGAGTGTTTTTTTAAATACTGCAAACTATCTTGAAGATGATATCGGTTATGCCTACTTTTGCTGTTAAGAAGAAATTTCCATAATTACTTCTTACTGAGATATGATATTCGGTGAGAATTAGTTGCACCAATCAGTTTTCTTAATTATCAGTAGTTCAATTTTTGTTTCCCTTAACTTGATGACGCATCAAGTCACACATTGATTAACGAGAAGAGTTATGTACAGTTTTCAGACACTTGTTCTCTAATAATGATATATGAGTATGCTTGAGATGCATCGAAGAAAGTTATTCGCTCTTTTCATAACTATGTTTTTCAAAATAGTACTGGTGATTAAGTTTTGACGACTAATTATTGAAATGAACGGTATAGCCAATACTTGTCAAAACGAGCTTTTTTAACATGACTGGGAGATTCCAATTAAAAGATAGGTGTTTTTCAAGTGACAGTTCAAGTGATTTTTGAGGCAGACTTCATCAGTATGTAAAATGTTTCACTAATAATGAAATGGTCTTGCAAGATCTGAAAACAGTGCTTCAAATCCAAATGAACTGTCGTCAAGATTTGACAGAATAGTTCTAAAATAATGGTTAAGATTTTATTTTGATAAATCACACAGTGTTGTACAGTTATATTAACTGATGACGTTTCGAGCACAGATTATTGCTCATAATCATATCAAGTTACTCACACAACTTCTTTCCTTCATTTATATACATGTGTGGATTCGATTCGATATTGGAATAAAATTCAATATGAGATAATGTACATTCAGAAATAATAGTACGAGTGTTATTAATCCATAACAATTAGATGGGCAATACGACGAGTGTTTTTGCAGTCATAATAAGTTAATTGTTAGAATGTTATGATGTGCTTGAATGGAAATAGAATTTTAAGATTATTTATCATCCTCTTCTGATTTGACCGGCGGTAATAATATCTTCCATATTTCTGGTATTTGCATTGAGTCACTTCTGCTGCATGTGTTGGGAGTAGACTCGATGAATAAGGATTCCGTAATCAACCTCTCTTTCCACCTACCTATATTACTTTTTAGAATTTAAACCCTATCCCACCCTATTGTGTGGTTGTTTGTTAATGCGTGAAGTGCAATAGCTGAGCTTTTTTCTAAATTACTTATCTTTTCAGGGTCAATCAGTTTTCCCTTGGCTAAATTCTTATGTTCTGACAATCTGACTACCCCTGACCTAATAGTTTGACCTATGTAGTTGACCTCACAGTCATTGCAGGGTATTTTGTAAATTATATTATTTTGTTTAATTGGGTCCAACGGGTCCTTCAACCTACAAAGTTTGTCTCTGAGTGAGTTTGTGGGTTTGAATGCCACCCTAATTCCTGCTTTATTGAGAATCCTACGTAGGGCCTCAGATGTCCCCTCCTTATATGGTATAACAGTAGATGATTTATATTCTCTCTTATTTATGTTATTACTACTAGTTACACAATTATTTTTATTTTGTTTTTGGCCTTTACTGATCTTCTTAATGAATTTTATAGGATACTTATTTAACACCAACGCTTCTTCTATCTGTTTTATTTCGTCATTCAGGTCCTTTTTTGTGCTACTTAGTGCTATGGCTCGGTTTGTCAGACACTTCACTAAGCCTGCCTTAACTGTTAACGGATGAGACGAATTAAAGTCTAAATATCTATTGGAATGCGTTGGTTTTCTATAAACACTAGTGTGTAGTTTGCCTTCTTCTATTCGTTTTATCTTACAATCTAACATGGTTAATTCTCCTTGTTCATTTTCTGATTCAAATGTGAATTTTATTCCTTCTACTTGTGAGTTTATATGTGTTAAGAAGCTAGAGACATGTTCTGTTTTTAACACTGTGAATATGTCATCTACATATCTCCACCATATTTTTGGCGTAGGATTAAATGTATTAAGAGCACTATTCTCCCAGCTGTCCATAAATATATCTGCTACGATAGGGGATATTGGTGATCCCATTGCTACACCTTCTGTTTGTCTATATATTTTGCCTTGGAACTTGAAGATAGTAGATGTGAGACATAACTGGATCCCTAAAATAATTTCTTCAATGGGCAGCTTTGTCCTATGACTAATTCTCTTTTAACCGCTTCTAAGGCCATATTGACTGGTATATTAGTGTAAAGACTAGTTATATCAAAACTGACCATTGTTTCGTCATTTGCTAGTTGAATATCATTTAGTTTACTTTTTCTTCTCATATGAATTAGTTAATCTAGAGTTTGAATTATTTCTGATAGGGCATAGTATTAAAGCTAAGTGTTTTGATAATTCATAAGTTGAGGTATTTCTAAAATCTACTATTGGCCTTATTGGGTATCCTGGCTTATGTATTTTGATAGTACCATATAATCTACCAGCATTATTAGTTTTAGGCATTAAGTTAAACCATTTAGACTCACCCAGAGACGGCTTCATTCTACGTATTAGTTCTGCTGTAGATTTCTTAACCTTATTCATTATTGTATCTACAGGCTTCTTAATTTCCTCATATGGACACTCGTCGTATTGCCCATCTAATTGTTATGGATTAATAACACTCGTACTATTATTTCTGAATGTACATTATCTCATATTGAATTTTATTCCAATATCGAATCGAATCCACACATGTATATAAATGAAGGAAAGAAGTTGTGTGAGTAACTTGATATGATTATGAGCAATAATCTGTGCTCGAAACGTCATCAGTTAATATAACTGTACAACACTGTGTGATTTATCAAAATAAAATCTTAACCATTATGGAGTTATACTCTACCACAGTGCCCAAGTTTTATACTTATATCAATAGTTCTAAAATATTTGGGCTCCGAGTGAGAAGTAGACATTTGTAAAAAATTATATTTGTAAAATCTCAGTGAGACTGAAATGAGTAATTCCAACGTTTCCTTCGGCAATCTGCTTTAAACTTCTTCAGCGAAATTAATTTCAATCTCGCTGAGATTTTACAAATATAATTTTTTACAAGTGCTACAAATCATAAAAATATTTGCGTATTTTGGACAACTTCCGATTTAAATAATGCGATGTGAAGAATGATAACATTGGAAACATAACTAACAAGGAGTATGCACAAGATACCGGTGTGGTGAGAGCTGTCTACTAGCCAAGTGGTGGACAGTAATTGAGGTCAATGTTTATGTATCAAATATTAGTCATGTTGTGGTGAGAGATGGTTGCTGGCCAAATTGGTTGACAGTAATTGAGGTCAAAGGTCAAGGTGGACAGGCGGTTACAGTTAACATATAGATGAACTGACACAGCCACAAGAGATGCAAGGTTAACTTTGTGTGAGAAACAACCAATCAACAGACTGTATTTTCTACTAACATTGACCTACAATAATGTACATAAAAATCTATAAATACGTGTTGATTTTTCGTAATAAACGATCTGTTGCCTGGCCCTTGTCTTCTGTTGTTACATTTGGTGTCGCTGCCTACCGACAAATGGAAAGCCTATGCCCTGCAGTTTTTGATGGAGACATATGGATCTTCGGGCAGGACTTCGAGGCTTCTTCGCAGTTGAGTGGCGTTCAAGATCTGTCAGCGATGAGGCTGCTACTTGGGACGCTGCTGGGAGGTCGGGAGAAAGCAGCATATGGAAGTGTGAGGCGAAATACCTACGAATGTGCGACAGGGTCAGGCAAACAGTTTCCAAAGTGGGAAGGACCATATATGGTCACGTTGAGATGGGGTTACGCAGACACAATCGCAATGGTAAACACCGTTAAACAAGTGGACATCCGCAAGCGCCGAGATTCCAGACAGCAAGACAACAGAGCAAAGTCCCAAGAACCGAGAAGACCGAGCCGACTTCAGTCCAAACTATTTGACGGGGGGACGAATGTGGTGAGAGCTGTCTACTAGCCAAGTGGTGGACAGTAATTGAGGTCAATGTTTATGTATCAAATATTAGTCATGTTGTGGTGAGAGATGGTTGCTGGCCAAATTGGTTGACAGTAATTGAGGTCAAAGGTCAAGGTGGACAGGCGGTTACAGTTAACATATAGATGAACTGACACAGCCACAAGAGATGCAAGGTTAACTTTGTGTGAGAAACAACCAATCAACAGACTGTATTTTCTACTAACATTGACCTACAATAATGTACATAAAAATCTATAAATACGTGTTGATTTTTCGTAATAAACGATCTGTTGCCTGGCCCTTGTCTTCTGTTGTTACACCGGTTGTATTTTAGGCATGCGCCTAGTCTTCAGGAGAGGAATAAAATCTGTTGAACTGTTGTAGTCACCAGGAATGTAAAGAAATACTGTCGACACAATATTCTGAGGAAACTTGAATTGGTTTTAGCGTACATTTAAAAAAAAAACAGTTCCGTGTACCATTGTCGAAACTTGGAAAAAACTTGTTAGTTGTTCACACAAGGCAGCTATCTAGTGCCATACGGTTTCGTTAAAATCATAGTTGTCAATTTAACCTTGGAAAAAAACACTAATTTCCACTTACAAGTCAAAGCTTGTAAATATTCAGTCACAAACGTGTTCGTGAATGTATGCACATCTGCTTTACTATTAGCAACAAAAACGGTAATTTATGATCCAAAGCGGATGAAATAAGCTAATTAGTTGGGTGATTTCTCCAGATGAATAGTTAAAAAATGTGTCTATATAAGCCACATACTCCTTGTAGTGCAACAAGTCATACATGTACATATATTCATATACATATATATGTATATAACCTAACCCATATTAGGAATTCATAACTTCCTATTTTAGTTTCCACATATGAAACTAACCTAATAATAGAAGTTTTCAAAACCACCAAAGAACATTTATCATGTAATCGGAAATATGTCTATTAAAGACTTCATTTACTTTCTGTCAAACGTAAAAAATAAATGGGTAATGCTACTTGTTCAGGATATTAAAAACTTAAATAAATGATATAGGTCTCTTCAGTAATTAAAAATAAGCAGCATTATATATATATATACATGAAGCTACTTATTCTCGGACATGGAGCCAGGTGAAGAATCTAGCAGAGAACCGAACGCAATGGAGACGCACGGCTGAAGCCCTATGTTCCTCTAGGAATTAAAGGATACAATAATGATAATAATAATATTCTCGGAAGTAAAATCTTCTCTGGAAAACATAAAGCTGGCTCATATGTGTGTATTGTTTTAACCATCAGCTTGAGTGAATTTTCACCACTGCCTTTTGATATTAATAAACAGTGGAATGCAGGACGAGCATTAAATATGATATTCATGTTTTTTTCCTAATGAACGATGCTTACAACTAAGTGTAGAAAGTGCTAATCCTAAAGCGTCCGTGATTAAATTAAGTCGAGCATGCCAGTAATCACTCACCGTTCTATTTCGTAAAGATTATATATATATACATATATAGTCAGTAGATGACCATCCATTTACTGCTGATGCATTTGATGTCGGTTCGCAAACAAAAATGAATCTGCACAGCAATTTTTATCATTCTGCATCTCTTTCTTATCGTTAATACTCATGTGGGCGTATGGACAACGTTGTATTAATCTTTTCAAGTGATAATATCTCAATGCAGACCGGATATATTGGATGGCATTGTGGACCAAATGTAAATTGTCCTAGTATTGGTGAGTAGTGTTGAAAATAAGACTGAATAATTTTTTAAAGCTATGAGATCAACTGTTCTGTTATCAGAAAGTTTAAAATTTACTTCTGAGTTCCATCAAAGGAAAATGAGAAGTCTATTGCATGTTCAGTAGTTTTAAACTGTTTCTCGATTAAAGTGAATTCATGACAGATATACTCTAATGTCCTCAGAAGATATTTTCGTAATTTAGAGCTGTCAGACTGAGTTCACTTGTTGTCTGTGATGTTTCCAAAATAAACCTCAACGAATGCTTAAACTACAATATGCGACTCTTCAGACTATTTCATCAGACGCAAGGCGTTTCGAAATAAAAAAAACTTGAAAAGTAATACTGATCTTAGACTAAATATAGGTATATTTATTGCTTCAGACATTGAATGTTGTTGTGGTTTGTGAGCAGATGCCAGCGTATAGAGAAACACTGAAGTTAAAGATCAACCTGAAATGTAACAGCTATTTTTGAGCAGCTCTTCATTGTTCACAAACAACACTTTGTGATACTTTTCGGCTAACAGTGTGAACCCAAATCTGTGGGGCTCATCAAAGCCAATGGATAATCCTCTTTCATCTTCTTACTGAGTGGCTAAAATTCCATTGTACTCATACAAATGCTTTGGTAAAAGTGCCCCAACGTACAGCATATATATATAGTGTCAATAAAGTATTATTGTGCTACTTTGTTTGCTGAAATCTTTGTTTTGCATGATAAGTGAACATTTCATTTTCCACAAGTAAAGTTTCTTGAAAAAGCAATTTTATTAATCAATAGAGTTTTATACTAACCAAACAATCTATTCGTAATTTAGTGAAACTTACATTGCTATACTGTGAGAAATAATATGGACAGGCGACTTTACCATGCGTAAAATTTTTCTCATCTGGTACAGTTGTACGCTGTATTAAAACAATTGAACTCCTCTTATTACTATAATAATTATTCGCTTATTTGCATGTTAACAGGAGACCAAACGGTAATTTATCTTTATACAATTACAGTGCTATGGAGCCAGATAAAAAATATTAATGATTATGGTTATTAATGTTAACAACATTTGTTGTGCGTTATGACTAACTCTCTGCTTCCTTTCTGATGATTAGCGTAAGTATAGTCATTATTTGTAAATAGATAAAATTAGTATCTCCACAAAATATTTAGTTAAGAGCTCACGAAAAACAGTTTATTTCACTCTCTTTTATCTCTTTACATGAAAATCAGTTATCCTCAAATCCTGATCCATAGTGGCACAATTTTCTGTGTTCGGTATTCTGATTTATCGTCAGTGTTCGAGAGGTATATTCTGTTCACATCCTTTCGTTTTAATTCTGATGTTGCTTGAAATATGAACGAATGAAGATGAGCACCGTAGGTTGGAAGTGAGATTTTCAAGGCAAGTCTACAGAGAAGCAAACAAGTCATCGTATAAACAAAATACTCCATTTATGTAGAGAATAAGGATCTTAGAAGCTCAATTATATGATTTGACTTTTGCAGCTACCCAAGAATTTGTTCAGAATGATGCTAAGGATAGGAACATAAGATTTACTGATTTACAGGCAGTTAAGGACTTGAGGTGTTAAAATGACTATCGAATAATTTATCACACTTTAAAGAATTTATGGATTCAGTTTACGTCACTATTAATGTATCAGACCTCTCATGTAGATTAAAACTTAAAACATTACTGTCGTTTACAATAGTTAATTTCTAGTTTTTACCTCAGGTGATGAAAATTAAACGGCATTTTAACTGAGGAAACACTAAAAAAGGTATCATTTTCATTCAGGTTTAGCTACATTTATTACCACATTGAATTGAAAGTTACTATTTCATCATTTCTCCACGTCGACAGCAGTCTATCTTGTAATGAATAATAAATGATCTGTGAAATTTACGCTTCATTAAACAGATGATAGCGACAAAAAGTGTGTTCCCATTTCTCTTTTCGTTTCATTTTCGTGACATTTTTGACAAACTTACTCAGTTGTATACATTCAATATTGCACTGACAAGTGATTTGCAAAAAAGAAGTATCAGATAGTTTACTGATCACAATTACCTTTTCTGTGTGGAAAGTAGAGTGTTACGGGTATTAAGGGGTTTTCTGTACACCTTCTCCATGCCTAGTGTAATGGATTAATGATCGTGGCTTGTTAATTTTTTTTCATCGTTGTAAGTGTTGATGAAAGCTGTAGCAAAGTTCCACTAAGACTACAAGATAATTTGTTTTAAACAGAAAACTATGAAAATCACATGTTATGTCTTGAACACTGAATATATCAGTGACATGCAGTGATGAAGGAAGTATGCTTGGATAAATTCTGCTATGGTATGACGGATTTCACTTCTGAGCAAGTCACAGTAGCAGTAAGCTGAAACTGGAAACATTTATTTCGCGATACGAATTTAAGACAAGCAACGAAGGTTAATAGAGGAGGATGTGATGAATTCATCAAATTTTCGTAGAACTTTTCAGCCGAATACTCTACATACAGGGATATAAATACTATTGGAGATACACTGCGAGATATAAGATTGATAAGCAAATAAACTACATTTAATTATTCAAGCAAACGACACGTGTGAATGTTTTTCAGGTCAAGTTTAAATAGATAAGGGGAAGGGAGTATGACAGATTAAAATTAAGATAAAATGGAATACGCTTCAATTACATCACTTAGGTAAACAATTATTCATTAGAGAAAGAACTTGAATGTATCAAAAATTACGAAACGAGTAATATTAATAGTAATAGTTATAACAATAATGCTGAAAGGAGTTGATGATACTTATAAAAGATAGTTTTTAAAGATTCAGGAATAATAATGAGGTAGAATAAGGTGTTAATAATATTAATAGCGGTTAATAAGTACACGTATTACCATGGTAGATTCAGAATGATGGCCATTTCCGTTTGTACACAGAAACCTGGTTTATAAACTCTAATTTCACAAGCCTCCACAACTGCAAGCATCTTCCTGTTTCTCCGTCTGCCGACAGCAGGGAATGACTCGGTAGTGTCGGTATCATGTCTGTAGTCCACAAGATACTCTGTTATTGATCTTTTCAGCATTTCAGATTCAGCTGTTTTCAACCATTTTGGCAAATAATCCATCATACTAGTAGACGATCGTCTTTGTGTACGACCTATGTATTTGCTTCCACAGACATACTCAGAATGATATGCACAGTTTGAAGTGTCGAGGATAAGTGACTCGTTTTTCCCAGTTTTTTGAATAACTCACTTGGTGGCGTTAAGGGGGATAAGTTTGGCAGCATATTAAGTTTTCTTGAAAGCTTTATCAAGTTTTCATTTAACCACCTGTTGTACATCATCTCCATCGAATGGTAAACTGATATAGACAGAATTCTTCGTAACTGTTTGGACAGTTTTGCAGGGTCCCATTTCTTAAGAGTATTTATTAATGAACCCCTCAGGATATCCATTCTTAGATAAAGTATCCTTCAGAGGCTTTGTTTCATGTTCATTTATGCCATATGGAAATGTTCTGTGTTCTTTTTATACTGGACTGGAAAAAGCTTTTGAAATGTATGTATTATCCTGTCCGTTAATACTTTCTAAATATACATCTTTCGGTTGTGAAATCAGTCCCTTTCATTAGAGAAACTTCTAGGAATTTATTAATACCCTTTTCGTCGTTTTCCGTTGTAAAGTTCAGAGAAGTTGAAAGAAGGATGAGAGCGGTTGAATTGGAAAATGGCACTAATATTTACAGTAAGTAGTGTCTCATCTTATTGAAACACCGTCAATAAATGCTCGCAAATGTACGAGGTGTTCGTATGATGTAAGTGAAACAGGATGCATATGTGGCTCAGTGTCAGAATTCTCGCCAACGACGCACGTGGCATGGGTTTGATTTCAGGCCAACGCACTCCTAAACGTCGCTCGGGTTGCAGTAAGTCCTGAAGTTTGGGCGTGAGACAAGCAAACATACCCTATAAAAACAACGACATCACAGCTACTGAAACTTCAGAGGTCAAGCGTGAGGCCTTATTTTCCAAATGACACTCAAAGGGACGGAAAAATATGATACGTAACACCAGTTTAGCAGAGTGTTTATTAAATTCTCAACAGCCAAGACGTTAATTTCAGTAAACACCCAGCGTAAACAAATTAGCCTAATTATTTCAGATGCTTAGTATATATATATTTACATATACGGGCAAAGTTATTTTCATCAAATTGACTTGTGTTACTAAAACCCGAGATTATTTCATATACGATTCACAATAGAATGCAGAAAATTTGCTTAAATGATGGTAGTTGCCTAAGACATTATATGTGATATATAGCCCGGGTGTTTTGGTGATCGTGTCTCATACTGTATATACTGCAAGTTAACAGTGTAAAGCGTTCCTAAAGATTGACAAACACTATGAATAATGTAATAATGTTACTTTTGGTCTAAGCGACTGGAGTATTATGGATAGCATAGAAATCAGACTTAACTAAATAAACTGGCCTGCCAGACTCAAATATTTTTGTTAACCTAACGACGGTAAGAATGAGGAGACAAGTGAGTCTGGTTGCCGCCAGATTCCAAACCTTGTCTGTGCAACAACTAGGAAAGCTCAAGAGCTAATATAGTGACACATGAGGTGATTTAAAACGAAATGACTGGTATAAACCTAAATTTTAATCACAGGCAGAATTTAGTAGCATTACGCAGCTGTTCGTTTTAAGTCAGTTTAAGTAAAGTTGCAGGTAGGAAACGAGATATTCTTTCCGTTGTATTTATCCTGAAAAATTTCTAATGAAAATAACTATCATAACTGGTGGTAAAAATCTCATATTAGCAGAAGTGATGTGAGGTGTACTGGTGATACGAAATTATGTACTTATTTCTTACTGATGCAAATTCAGAAATGTTTACTCAGGCACTGCTCAGAAGTCTTACGCTATATGGAAATCAATCTATACTTCTGTTTCTAAGTACTTACAATGTTTCTTGATGGATATGTCAACAGAGACCAAACATTTCTACCAAAAGAATATAATCAGTCAACAAGAAATGCAAAATGAACCAAAACAAGTACTTTCAATTTTTATTAGTGATGACTAGTAGCGTTTTTAGGTTAGAAAACTCACTTTTGCTGCATACTATAAAATGATTTTGAAATGTTGGAGAAAATTTATGAAAATACTGAAACAAAATGCCTGATCGGTTTTATCGCTAGGCCTTGCAGGTCAACAGTTAAAAGGAACAGAAGTAAACAAAAAAAACAGAAGGTGAAATATTTTTTTCACTTTATTGAGTGTTTTCTGGTAACTGCTATGAGGCACAAGTAATATTACTCGTTTGTTAATACTAAATAATTAATGGTAGTGCTACTTTGACTGCTGTGCCCATAATTCTAGTGCAGTTTATTTCAGTCACGTTCTTTACATAAACAAGAATATAATTCAACTTAAAAACTATTTTCTGCGATTGAATCATATCCAAAAGCTCTAATTTGTCGTATTAACTATGTTGAATAACAACTGTTCGGTTAAACGACAGCGTCTCGCCAAAGTTTAGCAAAGCTTTCCGTTTATACGTCAACCATATATAAAATTTTCGGCAATAAAGCATGTCTAACTTGTTTTTACTCTTCAGTTCAGTGGTGAATGATCTACATTCCTTTGCATAGGTTACTATTTTATCCAAAAAAAGTATTCTGAACTCGAAAAGTGCCTCTTTCCTATTTCACTGCCGTTAAGTGCAAACTTTAATTTTTCTGTTATCTGTTCGCCTCAAAAATACACAACGGAAACTGTATACTGTTGTCACTTGTAAATGGCAGCAATGTACACAGACACACAACAATTTATAAAGTTCCTACGACTTTAAGCCAATATTGTTATGGGGATGATTCGCATAGAGCATTACCCGTTAATAGAGCGACTCGACAAATTTTAGCTCTCCTAGTATATTTATTTAAAAGCTAAAAGCATCGAAGAAAACCTCTGTAAATAGTTAAAAATAAGTTAAAAGTGATTAAGCAAGGGACTGGCAGATTCTAGAATACTGTGCATACAAGCAAACATGAAAAAGTCTTCTAAATGTGAAATGTTCCCAAAAGAGAGTATACGGTCATCCATGCATCTAAGACTCCAATTAGCGTACAGTAATCGTTTCAGTTTGTCAGGGAATTGTATTCCAATTGAAAAGGTTTGAAAATTCTTGAAGTAGACGTCTTTTTTTGCATTGGTTAACCACTGAGAGTCAATGTTTATTTTTTTGTTAGGGGAAGACGTTAGAGTGGCAACACTAGTCACTATTATTTTCAAATGCTTTATCTGAAAATAAATCATTTCATTTGGCACCAAACACATTTTTGTTTGAATATAAATGCCATATATTTTAAGTAAACTTCAGATTGTTTATGCTTTCTAAATAATCTCACTAACTGTGAAGAAAATACATTTTTGGTTTCAAGGCCTATCTTGAATTGAAGGGAGTTGAAATATACAGTTATTGATGGTTTTCAAATGTTAGTCTTGAAGAGTTCAAGTGACAGAACTTAAGATCGGAAAAGTTAATTCTAGTTAATTGTATCACAGACATGACAGTTTTGAAACTCATCACACTGGTGTGACGAAAAAACATTGAGGTATGTTAAAACAAGGGTGCATGCCTTAATCATCAATAACACCTGATCCAGAACGGTAAACAAGATGAAGGCTGAAGTCAAAAACGTTCAGTACTATATGGTCCTCATCATCAAAAGGCACGGAATATTTTTCTCTTCCTTTAAGGGTTTTTGGATGTGTTCATTTCAAGAATCATAGATTAGATAAAATTGTTTCCTCACCACTGCTTAATTTCCGCCAGTTTTCTAGCTGATTTCGGTTTGTGAAGAAACGTAATGATCAGTCAACTTCCCAAAATCCCGACACCTGGCCGGTATCCACTTTCATCCCTAAATATCGCTACATTTGAATGACTTTTTTTCTCTCCGTGAAAATAGATTACTGCAATTCCTTGAAACATGAACTTTGTCTCAAATGGCTGCTAAGCTTTGAATAAAATGTCATTTAATAATCTGCACGCTTTAGGTTATCTTTCCTAGTTTACTAGTTCACCAGTTTTCTGTCGGTTTTAAACCCGAAAAAGAGGGAATAGGGCTAGCGACTCTACTCCGGAAAATCAACCCAATTGCTGCAAAAACTTCAACGTACATACAAAATTCTAAAAGACTCATTCTTCTCTTAAATCAGTGAGACGGAATGACACGTGCTGATGAACGCCTGCGGAAAGTAAACCAGGTGGTGTCATCTTTCGGTGAAATTGAAAATAAGCATTGGGACATGGAATGTTTGCGTCACTCTAGGAGCTGGGAATGCTGCCTGGATCGCCAACGATATGAGAAGACAAGGTATAGAAGTGCTGGTGGAATGGACGTGGATTGTCCAAATTGTTAACTGAAGATTCAATAATCTAATCCAGTCGCCGTGACGATAATCGCGAGCATGCGTATGAAATGGCTATCGAGACATCACCAACAGCATTGAAGGCTCTCGTTCAGTGGGATAGTGACAGCAAGAATCAACTCAAAAGTAAGGAAGATTACAATTATCCAATGACACGTGTCTACGAATTATGCAGAACAACAGAAGAAGGAAGATTTCTCCGGAAAACTGCAAACAGTAGTGGTCAAAACCACAACCAGATGGAGATATTAAAACCCAAATGAATGATATGAATGCTAAATTGGGAGCAAACAACACAAGAAACAGAAATCATCATGGGTCGAAAGGTCCTTGATAGCACGAAACAGAACAGAGAAATCTTCGCAGCCTTCCAAGCTCTCATTGATTTGGTTATTGGAGGTAGACTAAGTAGGCCCAAGAATATACACAAAGTGACATGAATTTCACCTGACGGACAGACCAAAAATCAAAGAGACTTCATATCAAACTCAAGAAAATGGAGATGCAATCTATTGGGTGCAAAATTGAGTAGAGAGATAAATGTGGGCCCAGACCATTAGCAAGTGTAAGTAACCTTCACAATTCAAGTTCAGTACTCAAAAACCGAAGCACGAGACTACGAAGTATGCATTTAATGCAGCCATCCAAAGGAAGTCGGAGATATTATGTAGCATCATCTAGGAAACATGTGTAAAGAAACACTATAATCCTCTGAAAGTGATGAAATATGTGCAGCTGTGCATCAAGAAGAGGTAAAACAAGAGATGGCTCTATATGGACACGTGAAAGCTAAGACAGGAGACAGGGGTGTTGAAACAGAAGATTAACCAGTGCAAAGTTGGACAGCGGATGGAGAAGCTGAGTTCAATGTACATCTCACTGAATAAGGAAGTGAAGAATAGTTGTAGGAACTATAAAAGGCAGCTTTATGACACATTAGAAACTGAAGCAGAACGAGCCACATGTCAATGAGACTTCAGAACATCATGTTAAATAACCAGTTCATTATCGAGGAAGAGATCAACATAGATGAAACCAGTTAAATATGTTGAAGGGAACCTAATTACTAAAGAAGAGAAGCAAAGAGCTGACCAACAGCATAGGATTCTTGAACCAACTGGTACCTGTATCTCTCCCAGAAAACTCACCAACAGAAACAGAACTGTCAATGAACATCAATCCTCTGACAAAAGATGAAGTTTTGAATGCCATAAATCTACTGAAGGTAGTAGGACCAGGTGGAGTTCTTACGACAGCAATAAAAATGGATCCTGAGACCTCAACATATATCTTCACGCCATTATTTCAGGAAGTTTGGAAGGAAGGGAATATACCTACCAACTGTTAGCAGGGCTATGTGGTCAAACTATCAAGGAAGGTGGCCTAAGCTTTTGTAGAAACTGGCGCAGAATCATTCTCCTGCCCACGTCAAGCAGAATATTAAGTCGCTTATGCCTAGGTAGACTGGAAGATGCTATGGATACATTACTCCGTCCAGAACAAGCTGGATTCACGAAAGCAAATCATGTGAGGATCAAATTGCAACACTACTCGTCATCAACCAACAGAGTATAGAATAAAAAACGCATCTCTGTCTTAAACTCACTGACTCTGAAAAGATCTGCAGGGCCGAGGGTGAAGTAATTTGGCATCTGTTTCAACTTTGTGAAGTGCTCCAAACCTTTATTAACCTTATTCGACAGCTATACAATGTTGTCACTAATCAAGTGATCCACAACAGTAGTAAGACAATACCACCTATCACCACTGATGATAGTCTTTATGTTGTGGTGGACTGGGTCATGCGGCACACCGTGCATGTGTGTGTGGGGGGGGTGAGTAGACGGGAATACATTTGACCAATGAGAAGACTTTAGAAGATTTGGACTTTGTGGATGATTTATGTCCAGTGTCATACAAACTGGAAAACTTGCAGGCAAAAGTCAACATATCAGCAGAAGAAGCAGCAAAGACAGGACTTCAAGTGAACATGGGGAATACAGAAATGGTAAACATACCCAATCATCGACAACAACAATCACCAGTCACTAGAAACAGGAGAAATTCCAGGGAAGTCACCTCTTCCACTTATCTATGCAGCACCATTTCAACTGTAGGCGGCATAGATGGGGATTTCAAAATCAGGATTGGAGAGGTATGTCAGACCTTCGTCATTCTGAAATCAGTATGAAAATCTGCTGCACGCAGCATCAAGAACCAAATTCGGATTTTCAACAGAAATGTTAAGTCAGTTCTTCTATTTGTTTCAGAGACTGTTCACGCGCTTGGCCATCGAGTGGAATGTGAATAGGAGACAGAAAGTAAGGCATCTGACTGTGGAGTATAGGTGAGATGAGAGCTTATGTGCAATCGTGGAGTGAGATAGAGACAACTGCAGAAAACAGAATTAAATGAAAGTGTTTTGTAGAAGCCTTATGTTCCAACACCACCACTGTCTGTATTACACCACCCAAGGTTTGGTGGTGAATCATATATCATATATCAGTACTGGTCAGGTTCAGTGGGGCCTCTTATTAAAGAATCGAAGCTAAAATGACTAAGTAACTGTTGAATGAACTCAGTGATAAAAAATAATTCTTTCTTAAGTCGTGTGAGATCACATACAATTCACTTTCAGTCCAATAGTTCAGAATTCTGAAGAAATATTTGCCTGTTTTCTAGGTGTCGTGATAATTACAAGGTAAAATGATCTTGTATTTAACTTTGAAATAAAATATCATAATAGAACTTGGGCACCGTGATAAAGTATAATTTCATTATAGAGTAGATGTTTTAGATAAAATGACGGTGATACAGTGCTACTTACTGATAACTTTTCAAGCATTTTTATTACTCATAATTGCCTTGATATGATCATGAATAATAAACTGGGCTGTATGATTTTATCAAATAAATTTGGAATAAAATAATTGTTTAGTACTTAACATTATGAAAATACACTAAAAATTGTCAATATGTATCATGCCGCATTTTTAATAGATGAATAGTATCCATCATTTTCGATTCGGCTTTGTTCTACCACCATTCAATCCTAAAGAAAGTAGCTCACTGTCATTCGTATTATATATCTTTTTCGATTTTAGATCTGACTGTCTGGAAGGGTGGCTTTTAGTACAGCTCAAGTTGTTAAATGGATGTAAAAGGTGGGTGCATTATTTTCAGCAGCAAACGCAGCTGAATTCGCGTGGAGGATTTCAGATGAGACAGAATGTTTTTTGATTATAGCTTGATTCCACACCGTCATTTTGATACAAGTATGGAATTTTCAGCATGCGATATCGGTAGCCCAAATTTAGCAGGCCAACCATTAATATCGGGTGTGCGTCGGCAGGGGATCGAACCACGGACCATGTGCATGGTTGGCGAGAGTCCTAACCGCTGTGCCATCGACGCACAAAGAATTCTGTCATAAACCGGATCAATTACTTAAATGACCCCTGACAGCCTTCTTCTTTTGGGTGAGGACAACTATATTCTTATCGCAAACATCAAGTAAGTTGACTCAGTCAAGTTTATTTATTTGGTTATTCAACCATTCTATGTGGGTATGCTATTTAATAACTTAAGAAGTTATTATCGAGTTAATTTAGCGAAGCAGTAATATGAAAAACAAATTTAGCTCATTCCATCTAATTAAAATCGATGTTGTTGTTGATAATAATGTCGACTATGTTTGTAAAAAAAACAAATTCGAGGAAAATAAGTTGGATGGGCTGAAAAGCAAGACTTTCGGAAGAATGAACAGAGAGAAATAAAAACCTGACTAGCACACCTTAGATGAATTCGCTTAGTGGAATTGTTCTTTTAAATAAAACACTCCATTCTGATAATCTCTCTGATTTTGTTATAATTTAAATATCAGGAAGAATGTTACTCAACAGTTGGATAGGCATTTATGCTAAATGTCCTCTAGAATATGACTTCCTTACTGTTATTATATATAGAGCGGCGCGTATCCCTACTATAAATGGGAACCTAATCGACTGACTTGGTTACTGTCCTGGTATTTATTACGTTTACTACATTAGTTACACTTCACCACAATGAGGTCACGCACATTTAACAGCCCATCGTTTTACACTGCCTTATTCATTTAAGAAATGACAGTTCTAGGCGGTAACTCTGGATTTTTCATCTGATCATCATGATTTCATAATGAGAAAGACAGAGGGAGTTTCTGGCTTCAACAACCTCCACCATTTTACATCTAAACAGTTCAAATGCCAAAGTAACATCTGCCCTATATAGAGCTCCTTGAGACATGAGTTTGACACCTAGAAGAGGAGGTCTGCTTGAATCAATGAGCCACCTGAATTTACACACAACAAAATGCATATTATTTTATGTAATTCTTGTTGTCATGATCATTCAGTTACCAAATGGACTAATGCACACTTTTAATTGGCTTTCAGCCTACCACCATGCATTTTTCGAGACTTAAGAAAAATATCATAAAGGATTATCTTATTCTTCAGATCGAACAGCATTTCGTCACATGATGTACTGGGGATGGCTGCTTTACCTGAAAATCCTAGATAAAGAGGAAGTGTTATACTGGAAATTGTGTATGTTGTGTAAACTTGATGTGCAGAATGAAGATATTATTATTAATTTAGTAGAAAATCAACATTAGAATCGTAATTTAAATAAAGTGCTTTCCTTGCTTATAATGGAGTTTCATTCAATTTACATCCCAATTTTATCCTCTAATCATTTTTGAAGTACGTCCCATAAACATTCGAGCCAATTGTTTCAGCAATTATATCCTAAAACAATGTCGTTGAAGGTAGCCTTATTATTAGATCCTCCTGTAAAATATACACTGTCATCTCACATGAAATGCGTTTTGATTAACATGCTAAAATTCACACTTTTTTTCTCACATTTCCAACTATACATTTGACTTCTTGAACTAACCTACCTCAAGGCAACACTTCACCTGAACAACAGGTGCTATTGAAAATAATTTTGGACAAATCATTGCCTTAAATGTTACTTTATCCGATTTTTACGAAGGTGTTAGTCCACTAGGCTTTCAGGTTATATCAAAAGATACACATTACGTAGACACTTTTCAGCCAACAACATATATATCTACTGGCTATTTCACTTCACTGTAGTCGCTTTGTAAATTGATGTTCTTTATCCTACAATATGATAATTTCACGAAATGTCTTCTTAATAACCATCATCTACACATAAAACATAGAGATACCTTTGAAGGCAGCATTGGTATTTCAGGATTTACTGACAACGTCTATCGTTACAACGCATTATAACTTTTTAGCAGTTATTAAGTTTTCACTGTGGTAAAGCTAACTTAATAAATAGTAAGTTCATAAATTGCGAACAAGAATCAAGAAATACTGCCACCATAATATAATTAACACAAGTGTAGCCAAAGGACCTTCGATGGGTCGTTTATTTGAAAAATATTTACTTGTTATGTTTAGAAGATTTAATTTTGTACTAATTAAAGCATAGTGATCAGTGAAATTTTTGAAAATTCTGTGGACATTTTTCGTTTGTTCATCACATTTGCATTTTGCTAATACCAAATCTTTGATGAACTACACCATAATTCACACAGCTGGCAATTTATTTATCTTAACTGTTCATTCCACATCCGCAAGGTTCAGTCCACTTTTGTCAATAAATGGCTTCATTTTCCCTACTCACAAGGGCTAATCAACTATATCTGCATATTTATCAGTTTTTTTGTGAATCTAAAATGTCCCGTGAAAAATATAAGCAGCTTAAAAATCCCCATTGAATCTATTTATTTTTTAATTATTTTTATTTTTTATTTTTATTTTATTTTGGTTACAGCTTGATGCCACACCGTATTTTCAGTACACGTATGGCATTTTCAGCATGGATATCGGTAGCCCAAATTTTGCAGGCCGACCATAGATATCAGGTGTGCATCGGCAGGGGATCGAACTCAGGACCATGTGCATGGTCGGCGAGAGTCCTAACCACTGTGCCACCGACGCACACATGAAAAGGAGAAGACGTTCAGTGAAGAGACTCTTTTCGGCGAATTCATTCACATAGCTATAAATCGCATTTATATATAATTATTTTTGTGTGTGCCTACATAAGGTTTGTCAGGTTTAGATAATTAATTAGGTAATACAAGAATGATCTGTTATAGAAACAAGGTTAATTAGACAGCATCTAAAGTAAGATTGAGTTAGTAAGTTAGATGACGTAATATAACTGACCAAAATATTTCAACTTAGGTCAGGATAGCGACAGAGATAATTACAGGTAGAGACTAAGTAGAAGTGTTGTAGAGAATAATGCCATTTAAATTAGGACTAAAATTGAGCGAATAAGTTGGATGACGCAACATTAATGACTAAAAATTGAGCTTAAACAAAGCAACAACTACAGATTTAGCAGAATAAAATGGTACCATATTTTATTTCGTTGCCTTCTCTTCAGCTGCCTACAGGACAAAAACATTATTAAATGTATCTACAATAACAATTTAACATATTCACACAGAGTTCATTTTAAACAGAAATCAATCGATCAATATACACATACACTAATAATATATACATATATATGTGCAATATTGAACACAATTCCGAGCAATAATAATCGTACAAAATGAAAACTTTTCAGTATCTTGCATTAGGATGAAAAATATCCTGCTAATGTGTACCACGGATGTACAATTCCAGTTTGATAACACTCTTTACCGACAAATAGATGGTGTAGCTATGGGCAGTCCACTTAGCCCTGTTTTAGCAGATATATTCATGTCAAATCTTGAGAAAACAAAGTTGAAGCATGCAATCGATGAAACAACTTCCTACTGTCGTTACGTTGATGACACATTTATAGTGTGCAAAAATGATAGTCATGCTTCACACCTACTAAGATTATTCAATGATGCACACGCAAATATCAAGTTCACTATGGAACATGAAAGTGACGGGAAGTTCCACTTCTTCGACATCGCCATGGAACGCCTAGAAGACGGTAGTCTTCAAAAGTCAATTTATCGTAAGTCCACATGGAAAGGACAATACTTACATTTTAATAGCTTTTGTCCAAATAGCTATAAACGAGCACTGATCAAGACTCTGTACTATAGAGCGAGAAGAATATGCTCTACAGAGATACTAGAGGAAGAATTTGAGTTTCTTGAAAAGACATTGAAGAGCAATGTGTACCCTCAAAGGTTCATCAACAAGTATGGAAGATCTGCAGTCGCAAATGAAAAACAGATCACAGTAGGAAAAAAGCCAATCTACTTTCAACTTGATTATAAAGGCGAAAACATTGCAGCGATGATCAACAGAAGGCTGAGTACATCACTAGCCATAGCCTATCCACAAGCTAAGCTCGTTCCGTTTATAGAACAACTTGCTCTCTGGTGCAATCAAAAATCGATAGATATCCTTCTCATGTTAACTCCAACTGTATATACAAATTTTCATGTATCTGCGGGAGCAGTTACATTGGAAGCACAGAAAGAAGAGCATATCTACGATTTTCTGAACATGTACCAAAAAGCTTACGTCTAAAGGGAACGAACGCTTTAGGCAGTGACATCGCCAGGCATCTTCTTGACACGGGTCATGAGGTGGACGTGGAAAAGTCATTCAAAATTATCAATAAGCAAAGGAGTTCAATGCTCCTTAAGTTTGCTGAAGCCTTTTCCATCAAGTGCCTAAAACCTGATTTGTGCGTTCAGAAAGAAGCAGTTATCAGTCTTTCTTTGCCCTGGTAACTGGATATTTTTCATCCGTGGTACACATTAGCAGGATATTTTTCATCCTAATGCAAGATACTGAAAAGTTTTCATTTTGTATGATTATTATTGCTCGGAATTGTGTTCAATATTGCACATATATATGTATATATTATTAGTTTATGTGTATATTGATCGATTGATTTTTGTTTAAAATGAACTCTGTGTGAATATGTTAAATTGTTATTGTAGATACATTTAATAATGTTTTTGTCCTGTAGGCAGCTGAAGAGAAGGCAACGAAATAAAATATGGTACCATTTTATTCTGCTAAATCTGTAGTTGTTGCTTTGTTTAAATTCATTAAGGGGAACAAATGTATAAAAATTGAGCGTTGGTCAAGTCAGTAACAGTAGTATTGAGGTGTAGAAATTAAATCGGGTGAGGGTAGGGTACAGGCACGTTGAAAATGTAAAATATTACAATTGAGATGACGAAATGATACTAATGAAGAGACAGAAAGAAATAGAATTTACTTGTTGGGTATAAGATAAATTACGTCCATTGCAAATATAGTGCTTGAGCGAACTTCTTCTGTATGCAGAGTTCAGGGGGGGGGACCAGTCGGGAGTCAGGACTAATATTTGCTGAGGACATTTGCAGGTGGTCGTGGTAAAATCACGAATTGGTAGAAGTTGCAATTTATGGGCCACTGAATCAATTCTCAGCGGCTGAATAGTTTACGAGTTTGACATGTAAACAGAAGGTCTTGGTTTCGAACCCCGTTGGTGAAGGCGTAACGATGAAGAGTCCCCAAACTGGAAAGAAATGGCTGTACAGTACTCCCTGATTCTCAATGGTTCTCTAACTGTTATCACTCCATGGTGGAAATTGAAACATTTAATCGCAAATAAAATTTTTGTAAAGATGGGCAAGAGATATAAAGCATGTTGGCCACAGTGGAGAACCATGTGAATGCTATTGGCTCTTAAATGAGTGGATTGTAAAAAAGAATGACTTATTTACGTCTTCCCCATCTTTACCCTTTAATTGTTTTTGAATAAAGCAAGAACACCAGTGGTTTGTGCAGAATAATATTGTACCATCATTTATTTCGTTGGCTTCTCATCATCTGCTTACAGCCTAAATAAATTATGAAGTTTATGTACAGAAAAGTCTTAACATACTTGCAAATTTTTCATGATGTCAGTTGACAGAAGGTTCCACAATTAATGAACAGTTCGCTTATATAGTTTTTACACAGGCAGTTCAGGTTTAAGCAAAGTAAATGTATGCATAAAATGGTAGAGGAGTTACGTAATAAAGCCGAGAGGCGCATAAGATGATGAATGACTAATAAATTAGATAACAGTGTACTGAGTTCAACTCAAATCATAGAAACAAGAGACAAGCAAAATTACAGATTGTAAAATGGGGGTAAGGTTAAAGACAAAGATTACATAACCAAATGAGACAATAAAGACATCCAATTACCAGGGCAAGGGAAGACTAATAACTGCTTCTTTCTGAACACATAAATCTGGTTCCAAGCGTTTGATAGAAATTGCTTCAGCAAATTGAGCCCCTTTGTCCATTGATAATTTTATAGGATTTCGCGATTTAACCTCATGACAGGTATCGAAATGATGTCTGGTAATAGCGCTATTATAAGAGTTTGTTCCCTTGAGACGTAGGCTTTTCGGCACACGTTCAGAAAATCGGTGTGCCTTTCTTTCTGTTCTTCCAATGTAACTGCTCCCACAGATACAAGTCAATTTGTATACACAGTTGGAGTTAACGTGAGAAGGGTATCTGTTGTGTTTTGATTTCACCAATGAGCATGTTGTTCGATGGACGGGAACCAATTTAGCTGCAGGATAGGCACTGGCTAGTGACGTACTCAGTCTTCTGTTGACGTATATATATAGGCCAAGTATTAACATATTCGGACATGCAATATTTATTAGTTGAGTAATTTTTTAATTTTTGAGAATGTTTCTATGTTTAGGCAGAATTTTATCTTAAGTGAAAAGTTTATGTATAAGTCATCTTACATGAATCGATGACTCTCCTTTATCGAAATATCCTCTGTTGTTTCAACCATCATAAATAGTGAGTAAGTGAATGAATTAATAACCCTGCAACCAGTGAATTTTAGGCCGTAACGATTGTGATGAATAACCATTTGGTTGTGAGGAGACTGTTTCACTGAGAAATCAAAATCCAGTTGTTGGAATGATAAACAGGAAGTCTAAACGAGTGAATTGGTAAAATGGTGATTATTTGTTTAGTTAGCAGAGGTCATTCAGTCTTTCAAACACGTCCATTTTTCATGTCATTTATTACAGTAACCTAATTATTATGATTAAGTTTAATTTGTCAAAATGTTGAACGAGGCAAATAAATTTGAAGATCACTTCACAGTGTTTCCACTACTTCAAATATTACAACAACAACAACAATAACTACTACTATTACTATTAATGGTATTACTTCTGCCTCATGACTCCGAATGAGCATAGATATTTGAGTAAACACTGAACAGTATCAGTTGTACATACGAGGAATGGGAGGACTGGCAAAATCTAGACAAAAGTCATATTCACAAATCAAAATTGACAGGAAAAGTAGCACGGATAGAAAATATTCTCCTTCTCGTCAGCTTACAAAATAATAGCATACCCTAAGGACAAGAATTGAGATACATTGAAAATATATTGAATTCAGTGCACATCAAGTGATTTTAACTGAATTATTATTGCTACAGTATGTTTTTCATTCATAGCTTATGACGGTAAGAGGTACACTAGGTGAACTAACTGGAATTTATGATGCAAAGCAAATTTGAGATAAGAGCGCTTGCAAGTGGAAGAGCCTAAAAGCATTATTAAATCAAGATCAAGATGAAATCACATGTTAAATGACTAATAGATATTCTGGAATCAGCCAGATTCTGAATAAATAAGTCAAATTTACTTCGATAGACAATTCGGAACAGCACCTTGTTTCTCGTACGGTATACTGTTTTAATAGGAACAATTTTCTGACCTGTTAACTTCCCTAAACCCTTTTCATACCAGAAAAGTGAGCATATAAGTAAGTAAATATGCAGGATTTTCGATTGCGTTATTACTATGTACAATAGATACGATAGTGAAAACCTTTCTGATATATCACTTAGTAAGAGCATGGAAACTTCCTTATCGAGAACCAGTAAGATTCAGCGCAAAGGATGTATTCAGTTTCTTAGAAGTTGTGAAAAGCATTCTTGCATATTAACTTCCTACTTCTCAAAAGGTTTAATTAGGTACGTTATAGATCAACAGAATGAAAGATATAAATAGGAATCCCACCTGAAAAAATCAGAGAAGTACTGTTTAATGCACAGTGTATAGCCAGTTTACCTTCACTAGTCAATCCTATAATCTCTAGGTCTCAAACTGGAGTGATACCCACCCAACTATTCATTTATCTTGTAAGGAAGAAGAAAGTCATGGCATTCCCTTCCTAGATGCTATCTTAATCAAAACAACGGAGGGATAGTTGGAGATAGATTTGTGTGCAAAGAATACCTGAACTGATTAATACACTCATTTTCTAAGTTTCACACCAATTCATTAGAAACCAATTTAAGAAACCTTGATTACAGAATCAGACATATATGCTCAGACTAATTCAGATATGTAAATTGAAACTTACGCAACAAGAACACTATCCTCCGGAGGACATTTTAGAAAGGTACATGTAAGTATGTAGAGATGGTTTGTTGTTGGTTGCCGTATATGAGAAAACATTATATCTTAAGTTACGAAGATGCAACTGTCGACGGTAGTGTGAAATCTGATTGAACAGGCAGGTCGTGAAAACATTCATGTGGCCAAGTAAACACTTAGTTCTTCAGTTAAAGCAATGCTCACAGAACGAAGCAAGGAAAAATTGCTAATAATATCCTCATCAATGTGAACTTGTAACAACAAACAGGGTGATGTTAAGCCAATCACATTCACCGCACATGTTTTGTCATGAATTGGTGGCTTAAATGGTACAGTCTTATCCCAACTGGTTGACAGTAGGAATCCAGTCAAACTGTGGCTAGCGTTCTCAGTGGTTTCCGTGCCTCGTAAGCTACCAAGGTAGCTCAGCTACGTCCTCTATCAGTAGCTGAAGTGGTAACCACCAAGTCCCCGAAAACTTGATCTTTGCATCCAGCCACCTTGTTTACGTTGGCCTACAGTAAGATCAACAAATTCTCTGTCAACAATGATAATTGACACAACAAATCCCTATCCCATTAAATTCCTTTTTCACTTTCTACAGCTATCAAACTTGTATTTCAGACATTTTACAACTTCATAACTTTTCTTGTTAAGTTTCCTCAAGTTTAGGTAATACTTTCCAATTTTGTTATTCTATGCACACTATCCTATACTCTCCATGTCAATAAACTCTCCGTTACTTGATAATCGTTCACTGGTGGTGCTTGCAATACACCATAACCATAATTTTTTTAATTTCGTTGATTTCCACGCTCTAAACTTAAGTCTAGGGCTTCACATTTGTTTGTTCATTTCTTTGAAGTATGCATTCTGTCTTTAACACCATCAAATACAGCTCACGCCTTGATACCTATACTTTTGTCGATGCTAAATACAAAAATATGTCATTGAATTATTGAATTTCATTTTATCTTACGGTTTTATTGATCACACAATTAGATGATAATCAAAACTCAGTGACTCTTATTCCATATTGTACTTATACTACAATACACTTCTTAATATAATTGGAACTTGCCTTTACTGGCTATTGTGTGCTAAAATTAACAGCTTTACATTCGTAAAGCATGGAAAAACATTCCTTGCAAACGCTTGTTTGCTGTCATTATTACTGTTCTGACAGTTAGCTATTAACTGAAGTGATGTAATTCTTTTACAATATTATATTTTCAATCTGTTATACCCCTTCCATTATGGATAGGATTTTATTTTGATAAATCACACAGTGTTGTATAGTAATATTTACTGATGACGTTTCGAGCATAAACTACTGCTCATAATCATATCAAGTTACTCACACAACTTCTTTCCTTCATTTATATACATGTGTGGAATCGATTAGATATTGGAGTAAAATTCAATATGAGATAATGTACATTCAGAAATAATAATACGAGTGTTACTGATCAATTACAATTAGATGGAAAATAAAACGAGTGTTTTTATCGCCATAATAAGTTACTTCTTAGAATGTTTTGATGTGTTTGAATTGAAATAGAATATTAAGATTATTTATTATTCTCTTCTGATTTGACTGGCGGTAATAATATCTTCCATATTTCTGGTATTTGCATTGAGTCACTTCTGTTGCATGTGTCGGGTGTAGACTCAATGAACAAGGATTCCGTAATCAACCTCTCTCTCCACCTACCTATGTTACTCTCTAGAATTTTAACCCTATCCCACCCTATTGTGTGGTTGTTTGTTAATGCGTCAAGCGCAATGGCTGAGCTTTTTTCTAAATTACTTATCTTTTCAGGGTCAACCATTCTGCCATTCTGGCTAACAAACCGAGCCATAGCATTAAGTAGCACAAAAAAAGACCTAAATGACGAAATAAAACAGATAGAAGAGGCGTTGGTGTTAAAATTCTAGAGAGTAACATAGGTAGGTGGAGAGAGAGGTTGATTACGGAATCCTTGTTCATTGAGTCTACACCCGACACATGCAGCAGAAATAACTCAATGCAAATACCAGAAATATGGAAGATATTATTACCGCCGGTCAAATCAGAAGAGAATAATAAATAATCTTAAAATTCTATTTCCATTCAAGCACATCATAACATTCTAACAATTAACTTATTATGACTATAAAAACACTCGTCGTATTGCCTATCTAATTGTTATGGATTAATAACACTCGTACTATTATTTCTGAATGTACATTATCTCATATTGAATTTTATTCCAATATCGAATCGAATCCACACATGTATATAAATGAAGGAAAGAAGTTGTGTGAGTAACTTGATATGATTATGAGCAGTAGTTTATGCTCGAAACGTCATCAGTAAATATTACTGTACAACACTGTGTGATTTATCAAAATAAAATCCTATCCATAATGGAGTTATGCTCTACCACAGTGCCCAAGTTTTATACTTATATCAATTATACCCCTTTCAATCTCTATCTGAAGTTGACACAAAACCTGGGAGGATGTCGTTGCTCGTAGTCTATATCAAGAAGCATTCAACCGTAGAAAGAATCCCTAGGTTTCAGTATTAAGCGGTAGACTGTGGTTTACACTTCGATATAAGGGAAAGCTTTTTTATATTCCAGTTCTGTACAAGTTAACTGTTACCTTAACAGCGATCTGCTAATTACCACATTTGTTCAGTGATTCACTAAGACTATGTTCCTAGAAGTGTCTTTAAAAATAGTCCTTCTCGCTAAAAGAAGTTTCAGACTATTTGTGCAGCCATTTTTCAGTTTGCAGTCAGCAAAGGAAGATCATTTACAATCTGAAAAATTGTTTCACTGAGACATCTTGTGATCCACGTAATGTCACATAATGAATTACGAAATGAAATCTGCTATAAATTAACATTATCAAAAAATTTGTTATGCATTCTAAGATTTATTGCGGTTCAGACTGGACGGTTTTACTGCTCTGAAGCAACATTTTTTAATGTGGCGAATTTCACAATTAATCACAGTAAAAAGGTGCAAATATCTGATTTAAATACAAATTATGTATCAGCAATTGATTGCGAATTTAGGCATAAAAAACCTGCCTATTCCGACAGATGGTAAAAGTTCTCTGAAGAACTGACTTAGAATCATTCATCGGAAGGGATAATAGATCAGGTGATTCATAGAGTAGGACTTATTGTTATATTGTTTTTATATTTTATTTCTGTACTTTGAAGTTTCTGTAGTAATTGGGTTGATTTTTTGTGGTGGCATCGCTAGCTGCACACCCAACCTCCCCTTTTTCCTGAGTTTAAACACAGGCTAGCAGACTAGGTGAGTTTGGATAGAGCTGTTTATCTCTATTAAAATTCTGGCAGATAGTTTTGATAGAAGCGCTTCTGTGTGGACAACAGGTTTCATTGTGTATTGCTTTGTCAGGGCAAACTGAGAAGTGCTTGTTAAGGAGAACACTGAGGTGAGCGTTGAGGCTTGAATGTCTAAGAGTAGAAGGAATTTCTTACTGGTATTTGTTGATAAAGTACACACATGTAATTAAAATTTCATAGCCCTGGTCCTCGTAAACCTAAATTATTCAGTTTACTGATAATTAGCTTAGCTCAAATGAATCCAATGGCTGCCCAAAGTTTAGACTACCTCCATTAGACTAGAGGGTAGTTTTATCAGTAATAGTGGTTTCCAGTCCATCATCGCAGTCACTAATAGATGCACTTGTTGTGTAGAATAATTCTCCATTCGTTCAGTACAACGACCGCTTGGTGTTTTATGATTGAATATGCACTATTCCTAAATTCATTAGTCCGAAAATTTTATTATCAGAAGAAGAGTTAACTTTTGTTTAGAATTTGAACTTAAAAAATCCATCCGTCAGAAATGCATCAATATTACTGCACAATAAATATGTAAGCAGCACAGTGAATTTCACAACCCACTGATCGCTTTGACTGATATGTCTTCTTCAGCTATTATCATCTGCCTATACTGTGATCAAATAAAATACTCTGTTAGCATCTTAGTGGATGAATGATTCTCATGTTAAATTTTGCCTTTTAACGAAGTCATATTTTATATTCCGTAAGTGGTGAACACTTCAGGAGTATGAGTGTCATAACAACAACAAAAGATAATGTATAACCATTTAAAAATTAATAAAACCAGTGGTATTCATTCAGTGTAACGCTATGTCTTTTAGGAAATTGTTTTGTGTAACTAACTGAGTGTCCAGCCGATTTGGTTCTCCTTCACTTTTATTCACAAGTTATTATTGATTGCCTGGCTTTTCTTATGTAGAGATTACAAATACTGAATGCCATTATTTTTTTCCTAGGGATTGAAGCTTCAGTCTAAATTAGTTTGATTTTCCGGGGCAGAGTCGTTAGCCCCACAACCAGCCTTCTCTCTTTTTCTGGGTTTAGGAGCAGATGGTTTTCTAAACCATTAACTCACTGAAATAGATTTAACAAATAAATTTAGAAAAATGTTGAAAGCAGTAGGTTTAGGACTGTTGACTGAATTGTAACGCATATAGGGCTACAAGTGAGATTATGGGTGAACATAACTGAAAAATCACGCAATCAGAAGAAAAAATGTATTCAAAATCTTTTGGTTTTTAATTGTGCTTCATAAGATTTTGATTTGTAAGTAAAAATACCCTGACAAAAATCCTGTTACAATTTATGTCTGAAAGAAATCTTGGTGTACACCAGTTCTCAGTAGAAATGTAGATGCGCGTTTGGCTGAAATCCCATTAATTTATTTCGTTTGTAATGAATACCATAGAAAACGAGTTTACTTGTCATAATCGAAAGTTTGTTTTTAAAATGAAAGAAACATACAGTAAAGATCTTTAATAATGACAGTAATATTGACACTAGTAATGAAAAGACCTAAACGCGTATCATCTTGTAATTGTAGACCTAAGAAATTAGCTTTTCGCAAAACAGTAATTAATCAGTTGCATCAATTGAAGCAACGCATATATGATGTGCCTCACTGTTTGAAGCTTGTACTGTTTATTTTTATCCCACCAATATTTTTCTTCACTGTATATTTTTCTTCCACAAGAAAAAAATACAAACAACTGATGCATTTAAGACGAGATGATACAGTACGTTCTATCAAGCAATTTCTCACTGATTATTTTGAAGCACCTTAAGGGTGTGTTGAATCTTAAAATCAAGATAAGTAGAAAAACATTCTTTGCATTAATTCTATAATTCTACAAATATAATTTTATAAAATTCTATAGAAGGTTGGAAAAAAATGCAATTGCTACAAAAAATGAAGAAATATCAACAACAGTATAAAACAATGCATGTAAACAGAAGTCGTCAAAGTGTATCGAAATCACTGTCATGTGAGGTACAATATGCCTTTAATTTGCATGTGTTTAAAGTTTTTGATTTCTATCAACTTTTAAAGCATACTCAGTTAGGCACACTGTCTAGATTTATCGAACCAGAAGAGTGGAGTAAAAGTGATCCTAAATGGTCGACAAGTACACTGACTTTTCCTTTTATTCCACTTTCAAATTATGCTTAGACAACTGAATAGAAGTTCTTACTTAATCCTTCCCATTTGGTTGTTTACCTAGTATTATTGTGAAATTGTTACACTTTTATTTTATCAGTGTTCAATGCTTTTTTATATCTCATATATTTAATTACTCACCACTTTATCATGCGTTCAAGATAAGTACGCATCCTTTTACTTATTCACGGACTGACTGAATCCCAGACTTCAACATTAATTCAGATTGACTTTGTCAATACCAAATTGATGCAGCAGTTGTATATACTGTGATATTTGAACATTCTTGGCGAATTCCTCCTGAATGATCTAATCATGATATTTATATTTGTAAAAAATTTATATTTGTAAAGTCTCAGCGAGATTGAAATGAGTAATTTCAACGTTTCGTTCGGCAATCTGGTCCGAACTTCTTCAGGGAAATTAATCGAAATTAACATTACATAGGTTTATATATAAAAAGGAACATCATTTGTTTTTAAAAATTTGTCCAATCATGAGTCATTCAAAAAGTACCAACAAGTATAATAAACAAAATATTTATGAGCTACGATCAAAATTTGACCTCGGACTTACAAATATTGGTCTACCTTTGTTAAACACTTTAAACAGAGTGTGTATGTGTGTGTGGGTAAACAGTTGCAAAACATTTCTTAACGTTTCCATTAGAAGATATGGACAGTCGAGAATTTTGAACAAGTATTAATAATTAGTGATACATATCCATTTTTATTTATTAATAAGGATTTTTCTATGCATCAGCTAACATCACGCCTTCATGTCTGTTCAAACTGCTAGTATCTAGAATTTTATGACTAGACGTATTTTCAAAATTATGGTGTTTAGGATTCGAGTTTAGTATAAGCACCCTGTCGGACTTATTGCTTTGCCTTCTTTCTGAAGATTGAGCTGCTTTATTCGACCTACTGGAGTTGTCAGGTGACTCGACATCTACGGATTTCGGATATGCATTCCGTTGCAGACAACGGAGATTGAAAACACGATGATTGTGCCAGTTATACAGTTTCTTTGTTAATTTAATTCGATTGCAAAATAATTCAAATGAACTGTCGTCAAGATTTGAGAGAATAGTTCTAAAATATTTGGCCGCCGAAAGAGAAGTAGCACACATACACACTCTGTTTAAAGTGTTTAACAAAGGTAGACCAATATTTGTAAGTCCGAGGTCAAATTTTGATCATAGCTCATAAATATTTTGTTTATTATACTTGTTGGTACTTTTTGAATGACTCATGATTGGACAAATTTTTAAAAACAAATGATGTTCCTTTTTATATATAAACCTATGTAATGTTAATTTTGATTAATTTTCCTGAAGAAGTTCGGACCAGATTGCCGAACGAAACGTTGAAATTACTCATTTCAATCTCGCTGAGACTTTACAAATATAAATTTTTTACAAATGTCTACTTCTCACTCGGCGGCCAAATATTTTAGAACTATTCTGTCAAATCTTGACGACAGTTCATTTGAATGCATGATATTTATACTTATTTGGATGTTTCAACTAACTTCGTAATTATTGTCCGTTTTCATCCTAGACTGCATTCCATCGTTCTGACATTTGTAGGTCGTATGTTAACATGCTCCTTATTATTTGTCTTTGTCCTTGTTTAATCTTTAATTTTAATACTTGTTTTTTTGCTAATTTATTGTATGATGTGATTTTGTTTGAATGAAGAAAGGTCAGAATGGCCTTGAATTGTCCGCTGGAAGCGTTGATGCGTGATTCATGTAGACAGACTATTTGATCCCACCTTTTGGGGAATTTTCCACTTGATTATAAGGTACTTATTACAATTGAATTTCGGCTAGCGAATTTTGTTCTACAGTACTTATTAACTGGACTGTATAGCTGCCTAATGGCACTGTTGAGGTAATTTTGAGTCTTCGATTTAATTATAGTTGAATAGAGTCACAGATTCCACCAGCAAATAAGTGTTTTCTGGCCGTCTTTTGAGCACTTGTGACTGCGCCTCTGCAAAGGATGTTTTGTCAGCTATATAACAGATCACGAAGACTGGGTCCTTGAACTCAGACCACAGCAAGCCGGTTTTGGTTGTAACAATCACTGTTTGAAGAGATTTCAGTGGATGATTTAATAAATGTGACAACAGTTTTATACCTACTGTATGTCATGAAGATTAACTTAATCTGATGGAATTTAACAGTAAGTCAACTATTCAGATAAAAAATTGTCTCTTTTGGGCTGCTTTTATTCACAAAAAGTTTTTCATAAATTCTAAATTTAGCTGTACTGGAACTGAAAACACACATCTAGGTCTACACTGGAATCATCCACTTATGATATGTAAGGATCAGTGAGTGTTACTGCTCCAATGGCTACTCAGAAACAATCTTAATTGTGAAAAGACGTCGCTAGGCTTTTTGATCACAAGTACCACTTATGCGGTGACTGAAAACCAGTGACAATGCCTGTGTAAGTAAAACACTCCAACTGACAGTGCATCACAAAGTACTAAATGGTTTTGATCAGTGCGTTAAAACGACAGCCGGTATACTATTAGCATGAAAAATGAATAAACTAAGAGCTTGCAAAATATCTGGTAGAATAGAGTTGACAATAACGCTTATTGAGTTGACATTTTTGTATTATGAGAAATCTTACGGCATCAAAATATAAGTAACCGTGGGAATACAATAATATTTCTGTTTCCATTTCTGTCTGTTTTGTAGCCAATGGAAGCATTAAGAATTCGGACTATCAGCTTTAGGCTGTAAAATAACTTATAGTAGTCAGTGCTTTCAGTTTAGGTTCGAAATTTATCGTCGCCTTTTTGCCCGCTGTATTTTATCGCATTTTGAGGTGCTCAGATTCATCTTCTTTGGGAATATATACTGAAAGGCTGCTTTTTAATTGTAACTCTTAGCTTCTAGTCCACATTGAAAGTTACACTAACTATTCATACACATTAGATGTTGCATATCCATTATTTTCAGTAGTACTGTGGTGACATATTACCTGTATTTAGATGAATTTTAAAAAGGAACCACTGAGTCTTAAAAGTCCAACTTTCTATCTTTCTTAACATTTTCAGTGGAAGGCTGTCAGACATTGAAGAGAAGCTATGTATTACTAGATAACAACTCATTTCTAAACTATATAGAGATGACAGCATAGTTTATCTGTTGGAAAAAGTATGTTGACAATGGTTGTGTTAAACTACAGAATATCTTTGTTCACACTCCATATTCCGTGTTAATCAGAACTACAGCAGTGATATCCTCCATTATCAATCCATAATGATACTCCTGTAATTGAATGTAACGCAGCACGTTGCATTTTTTTTACTCAAATAGAAACTTATTTGCAAACAGCAATAAAACTCCGCATACCTCATTTATCATAATACATAATAATGTACAATATTAGATGCACTGCAGCAATAATGTAGAGTTAAATCATTTGAACAAATGTGATTGTGGATTTCTGTTTAGAAAACGTGCGTTTTAAACTCTGGCCTTTCATTTTTATTTAAACTATCAGTGTTATGGGAGTTACTATTTTCAAAGTGACATCACTTTTAAAGCGTCATAGAATTTGTATGGACTATATATATATACATATGTTCTAATACGTGAAATGAGTCAACCAAAAATACTGCATAAATGGAAGATAAAAGGATGAATTGTTATAGTCTTTGCACCATATCACTCTGTGAGTCATATGTCATGAAAATAAAAATCTTAAAAAGAAAAAGGTTATATTTTCCAAGCTTCACACCTCACCCAACATTAACATTCTAAAAAAAAGTGTTTAAATATGAATACCGACTCCTCTTTCACTAAACACTCAGTGTTTTACGGTTAATTTACACCCATTAAAACGACAGAAGGGAAACAGCTTTTTACCGATTAATACTATCAGAAGTGATTTGATTTAATTCCCTTTTTTCACTGATGAAACAAATCAAACGTTATTCACCGACATTACAAATGCTTATCAAAGAACTTTCACAAATTCTGTAGATAAATCAAAATGTATAACTATGAGATTTTTTTTGTGATTAAATATATTCATTTATGTTTTATAGTAAATTAGTTGTAGATAGCATCAAGTTACACAACAGATTAAGATAGAGGATGTCACCAATAAACAGCCGTGAAAAGTCAACCAATACGATACCGATGACTATTGACCAATCCAGAAAAAACCTTTTCCTAAGTTGAATTTTGTTCATATTGACAATATCTTTATTAATTCACACTCGGTCAAATTACACACCCTGATATTCTTTGAATACAGCAGTATTTCTGAACGATGAATTCACCAAAGATTTTACAGACCTCACGTCGTTCAAGGGGTTATCGAAGTTTAAGTAATGAAATCTCTGGTGAAAATGATACAGATACACTTAATAATGCAAATAGTACAAATATGAGACGAACGAGCATTACTTCGAATTCTGCACATTTAGCTACAAATCTTGTGTACAACTTGCTTAGCCCTAAGTATTCACCAGTTTTCAGGGCAACACGTTTCAAACAGAAACTAAACCGTAAAGAATCCAATAGAAATGTTAACAGTATTTACAACAGGCAATCAACAATTTCACCAGAGACATCATCTTTAGAGTCACTGGACTCTTTAAGTTCTACTGACTTATTGCCTTCAGGAGACATAAAAAAGGTTACAAAAAAGTTGAACAAACGAAACAGTGTAAAAGAAAGACTTGTAGAAGATAAAATAAATGACTGTCGATCAGAATGCAAGCCAACTAATTTCAAGGATAATAAATACTATCAAAGACCGTTGAACGCTTATAAAACACTACAGGTATACGATGAACTTAATGATGTAAGTCTTACTTCACTACATTTTATGTTTTATTCTATGTTGGTTATTAAGTGAAGTTAGTTAAGTGGTCAATCAGAATAGTTCAAATAAGCAAATCTAGCATTTACGAAGTAGAAATAATGATTATACTGAATAACTATGAAATTAAACTAAGTTAAATCACTGTTTTTGTACCGTGGAATATGCTGTATCTCAGTATCACATCAAGTTTCATGTTAATGTGTGACAAACTGACCTATGCAAGAAATATCCTCTATTAGTTTTTCATTAATTGAATCAGTTCTTTTGAAAGAACTGGTTTGTTTTAATTTAGTGCCAAATGAGTATGCAATTGAACATGGGCAGATGACAAAAAATCACGACTGCATTTTTGTTTAGTGTTAGTTAACTAGCTATGTTAAGAACTTAAAGATATTTCTTGGAATTTTATCTAATGTTCAAGATTCACGTCAAGTGCGACATGATCGTCATGAAAAAAAAATACTCACGATTGATAATAATGCTAGAATTTTTAAAATAATCACTCTAATATTCTCCGCTGCCTTTACTGAGACAGTTTAATGAACACTCGTTCTCACATTTTCCAGAATCATAAATTCTAAAGGCTTCCTTTTTTAACAACAGAAAAATCCAATTGTTTATTACATGTTATTTGTCTGGGTGCATTTATTCAAATGGGAGTGAATCTGAATAGCAGTATTTGCCTCCAAGGGAATATCGTCAGATTATTTTATTCAATAATTTCTTCGCTGAAAATGACTCACGTATTAAGGTAATATTAGTAGTAGTTGTAAGACTTTTGTCTGAAGAATTGTAATGTAACTAGTAACCACCATTACACATAAATCTACCGCTACATAAATGTGATACTGCATGGAACGGAAGAAGGAAAAGCACTATAGTTCCCTTTAGCTTTTGAAATCATAATTTTATAATAATGATTAGGAAGGGCTATATTTTCTTTTCGCACTTATGATCAAATCGCACTGATGCGTATTTAAATTTTTGTATTAATTTATGCAAACTTCGTCTATCTGCAGCAACTTTCAAAGAACTATGTAGATTAGAGGAGTACGATAAATTCCTTTGAGATAACAAGATAAAACACATTCGCTTAGTCTTCCATCATCAAACGTTTTTGTTATTATTCTACAGAGGTAGAAATATGTATATTGTTACAATTTAGGCAGAATATCTGATATGTAAGTTTCGATTTTAATGATAGTTAAAGTAGTGGCTGTATTCCAAATAGTATATTTAGTAGTGCATTCTCAGCACGTAGTACAACAGTGTATCTAATGTTCTCACATCATAAAATAAAATGAAAGATAATAACAGATAAATGTAAAATTAAGTTATAAATTAACAGAAACTGTGAAGAAATATTTTTACGATTAGAAAAATGGAAAGAGCCGTTTATTTAGTGTTTTGGAATAAGTTGATAATTTGAATCCTATTTTAATCCAAGAAAGTCTGAAGAGTTAAGAGTTGTTAAAAAGTAAACTCATCCACAAGAAGAAGTGTGACAAAACTTACTCGCTTCTAAATTGTATAGTTACGAAACTTTCATTTATATGTGAATAGAACAAGAAGTTCAGCATTTATCTGTCACTGAAAACAAGCGGTATACAAAATATTCCTGACTAGCTGACGAAAATAAGATTTTCTGTGATTTAGTTTAGAGCAGAAGTCTGTTTTCATCTTGCATTGAAGTTGTATTTTTTTAAAGTAACTCAAATACTGTTGGAAATCCTTCTTTCAGAATTAATTTAGTACTTAGCTTAAATTTCCACTTCGTGATCTTTAGACAACATGCAACTGGATGCTTTTTTATCTAAAAAGAATATTAATGAGACAGAATACTTGTAAATTGCTAAAACACTTGTAAAATGCAGCATGAAGGAAGCAGAAGAATATATGTTGCTGCTTACATCTCTATTCATAAGTGATTGTCGTCAGACTGACTTGTAACATCACAACAGAGTCCTTTTTGTAGATGGGTTCTTATATAAGTACTTAAGATTAGACTGACAGCAGGCTGCCGATACAATAATATACTCCTTCTTTTCTCATGCCAAAGAACACCCAAAGAAAAATGAATTTTACATAACCGATTTGGAAAGCAGAAGAAATCAGCGAAGAAATATTTACTCTCACTTTAGATCCTCATCTCTGTCTCTTAATTTTACTTTACGAGTTCGTCTTCTACATACAGCTGAAGCAATAGGAGTCCACCTGAAGAAGTCAAGCCTGTGTTTCCGGAAGAAATTTGTACAACCACTTTCCTTACCTTGGGCATCGTTACATGAATGTATAAACTGGACCACTTAGGACTTTTTCTGACTACTTCATCTTTAAGTACAAAATTAACTTTGTAAAATTACTTTATTCTTATTACCATTTCACCCTTAGTAACAAGTTATCATTGTCCAAATCGTTTTATTTTCTTTAACAATCTATTATGCAACCAACCTGTGCACACGCTTATTCCTTAATTACTCTTCATTTTTCCAAAATTATGCATTACGCAAACCATGTGTTTCAACCATTTCTACCTTTTAATTGTGTGTTTTAATTTTCTTCGTTAATTATCACCCCATTGACATGTTGATGCTGACTAATTATTGTTAACAAACATATCGCCACTTGACTGGTAAATTGTTGTGCTATATATTATTAGAGTTGAGCCGGAGATGAGGATCTAATTGATTAGTAAACATTTCTTTTCTCAATCCTTCTGCTTTCTAAATGGGGATTTTTTCTATAAGCGATTTGATCTGTAAATTGTTAGCATTGGCTAACCTTCATGTATTTGGAGTTAACCAGACGTCAAAAATACAGGCTTCAGAAGAAAATGATGCAGCAACTGATCGATTGGGCGTATTCATTGGTTTTTATTTTGATTCATTCTAATTCCAATTGTATATTCATATAGTAGTATTCATCGCTTATCGTTGGCAGATTTTTTAATTAACTAATCATGTGTTTTTGTACAGTTTTGTCAAGCTATCGTTTCTTTTCTGAAAAATCTGAATTCACTCAGCACCTGCTGGACGAGCGTAGTGAAGTAAAACAATATGATAAGTGATGTAGCATTCAGAAATAATACCAACAACAATAAAGGCAGTAATAGCAGTGGTAGTAGTAGCACTAATATGGCAAAGACATTTACATACGTTTTTCTCTGACAGTTTTTATTTTTGAAAAAGGAAGTTGACTTTTGTCGTGAAGTAGTTTGGAAGGTTGACTCACATCTTCCTCTCCTTCCCTTATCATTGTAATTGGGTAGATCATATATTTAGAAAAAGAAGGTAAAAACGAAGAACAATATCAACAAAGAAAAACTTCAGTAGTAACCAACAAGTATGAACAGAAAATGATATTAACTACTGGATTTTGATTGCCTGCTTGATTTATAATAAGTACATGTTTTTGCAGTAGAGCTAATGATCCCGAGAACATGTTCACAAACAGCGTAGTTCTTACAGGCTGTTAATCCTTTAAATCTCATTTGCAACACAGGTGAGTACACGAAACTTAGGTGTGATTTGATAAGTGAGTTCCTGATATCGTTATAGCTATCAGCATTTTAGGTTGTTCGCGTTAAACAAGTGTCGTGGCTACTCAGTCTTGAATATTACTAAGTATAATTTTTGGCATAATCTTGGATGCCATTTTCAGTGATGTTTTACAAGGAATTGGACTCAATATTTTATATGAAGATTTGCACAGAGTTTCTTACAGAGTTCCTTTCTTTTTCACTTGTTCTTTGTTCGAAGTCCGGTCATACTAACTTTTAATCGTCATGTTGATTCTTAGATAATTCCAGTTTGCGTGTTGTCGTCGATTATGATTCCGTCGTTTACATTTGTGTACAAGTCAAACAGAATTACTGTTACTTTATAGCCCCGTTGAAGTGACCTACAATCTTTTCTCAAGTTTAAGTAAACATAGTTGCTCCTTCTTAATGGGTTCTTAGTCGCTCTAGCTGCATATATATATATTTAATATATATATATAAACATAACAGATATGAGAACGATGATGTTTTGATCTAATGAAATTTCACACTAAAGAATGTACTAGAGGTGATTCGAGGCTTTAAGTTTGTTAGACGTACTAGAATAAAACACTTGATGGATTTAAGTCTTTTGAATGGGGTAAGCATATGTTGTTGGACAAGTTAGCGGATTTTCCGAAACATGTACTATACTTAACTTCATTCCTAGAAGCAGCTACATTTATGTATGTAGAAAAATGAATGCAGATGCATCAAGGACCATTTGTGTGTCCATGTGATTTGAGAAATACTTGCTTTTCCTTCCAATTTTCAGTCATCATAATCTTGCTAGAAACCAGCTGACTGAACGGTGACTATTTCACTTACACAGTTAAATCAACCTTTTTCAAGTTGTTTTACAACTCATGATTACTGCAGTCACAAAATAAACAGCTTATAAATTGTCTACAGTTTCAACAATGTACAAAATTTCAACAAGGTATCTAACCCTAACAATTTTCAGTTATTTGTGGTAGATGTAATTTTCCTAATTCAAAAGTATGAGATAAATATTTCCTTGAGCAAGTTTGTAATTGTGAATGTGTAAGTGAGTGTATCTTTTTGGGAATTAACTTTTTCATTGAGGGACGAAATGGTGCATTATCTACATCTTATATTGTTGAAAAGATAATATGTAAATCAGTAAGTTTTCAAGTCTTATCTCTTCATCTGATTCATATGAGTAGTGTTGCTAGTTCCAGTAGTAGTGTTATTTTTAGTGAAAAATAGATTTTAATAATTTATTTCAAGCAGTGAACTGCATGTATGTATATATAAATAATAGCACAGAATGAAAACGGATATATAAGAAGCCTTGGTGAACTAATTGTCATGAGTCTCAGTAGATATTACCAAAGACTGCTGAAACCCATTAGTTCACCCGCACACCATTCAGGCGTGAACTCACTTGGCTTTTGCACTAATTTCGGTTAGCTCATTCCTCACACACAGATGTTTGCGCTTCAGCATACCACTACTTATAATACATTAATCAATGTATGGGACAGAATAGTTGTATATGACTTCCAGTGCGTGACACAAATTGTTTTCATTCACTTGTTACGATTTGAAACATTCAGTGTTTGAGTGATGATGAATTTTCGACGCTTTGTGTAAATGGAAACACGATTAATGTTTATTCTAAAGTGTGTAACTGTGGATTTACGATCTCATATATAATAGACAATAAAATCACTTCAAAAGTAAATGGTTTCACTACAAGGAGTTAATCACATTTGCATTCATATAGTTAATCAAATTTATATCCACTTAAGTACGCATTCAAAAGAACAAAATTAATAAACACACACACACACAGGTATGCAAACACACACGCTAGCACACTGACCTGAAAAACTGTAGATTCAATGCCAAAACATTTTTACTGGAGGTGCCCCGAATTGAAGACACGTGTTTGTGATATATATATATATATATCAGTAGATTTTTAATACATGTTCAGGATAAGACATTTTTAAGAAACATTTCTGTCACATAAATGAGAACGGCTTGTAACTTAATTATTTCTAGGAAATCTGGGACAGTCTAGCGACGTATTTTTAACAAATTAATTTTTGGACAGACAGATATCTGCGTCTATGCTTACCTGTTTATGAGTGCATGTGCAAGTTTATATTTGAAGGTGTACTATTGTCTGTTTTCTACAATTCATGCATAAGACGAATATAGTTTGATTTTCACCAGTTAACCTGGCTGTTGTTGTTGTTTTTTTGAAGACAATTAGACGCTGAATAATGAATAATTTCCAAATTATTTGATATCGTTACATGATGCACAGAAAAAAACTGTCTGTAATTGATGTCTGATTGAAAGAAAAATGCTGTGATTAGCCTTTATTTGGTTTATAAAGGAGATTTCTTACTTCACACTGTGACCCTTTTAGTCACATAAATGAGAGTTAATAAAGTAAAATCTAAATGAGGACAGTTATCTAACAGGCAGTTTTAGTGTTGTGGCAGTCTGACGAAGAGCTTACCCACATATAAAGTAATGCGTGTCAGATGTGGACCAACTTACGAATTCTTAAACTGTTAATTTGTCACAGCCTATATCGAAGTAGTTTTCAAATAATGTTTCTTGCTGACAACTTTATTACAGATATTTTATGAGTGAACAAAGAAAACATCGAATGTAAGATATCTAGTAAATTTGTGGTGGTGTGATGCAGACAATGTGTGCCAACAGAAAATTATTATTATTATTGTTCCCTTGGGTTCCTAGTGGAACATAGGGCTTCAACTGCACGTCTCCACTTGCTTCTGTCTTCTGCTGTACTTTTCACTTGCATCCATGTTAGTCCATGCTGTTTCAACTCCTCTTCACACGATCTCCTCCATGTCACCCTTGGACGTCCCACTCGCCGCTTCCCTTTCGGGTTCCACTCGAGCTATGGCCTGACGCGCGATGTCACCCAGCGGCCTCCTCAGCGAGTGTCCAATCCATCTCCACTTTCTCCTGCATATTTGTTGGGCGATTGGTTCTTGTTTTGTTTGTTCCCATAGTTTCTTGTTGGTGATTCTTTCCGGCCATCTGATCTTCAGTATAGAACGAAGACAGTTGTTGATAAAGGTCTGCAACCTGTTGGAAATATTCTTTGTGACCCGCCAAGTTTCTGATCCGTATAGAAGAACTGACTTGACGTTTGTATTGAAAATCCGAATTTTGTTGTTGATGCAGCTGAGTGACGAATATTTCCAGATTGGTTTCAGGTTGATGAATGTGTTTCTCGCCTTCCCGATTCTCGATTTGACATCCTCGTCCGTTCCTCCTGTAGTTGAGACAATGCTCCCTAGATAAGTGAATGAAGTAACCTCTTTCAAATCCCTCCCGTTGATGGTGATTGGCGCTGGATGTTGTTGCTGCTGTTGTTGTTGTTGGTTGGTTGGTTGGTTATTTTCATAACCTCCGTCTTGTCTATGTTCACCTGGAGTCCTGTCTTTGCTGCTTCTTCGACCAGTTTGTTGGTTTTCGCTTGTAAGTCTTCGATTTTGTGTGATATCAGACATAAGTCATCCGCGAAATCCAGGTCTTCTAGGTTCTTCACGTCGGTCCAGGATATCCCTGTCTTCTCGTTTCCCACTGTCTGACGCCAACGGAATATGATTCTCACATATTCCCACATCTCAATATGGCATTAGCAACAGAATACTAGATATCTGTTTGAACATTCAGTTTGCTGCTAGAATCAGGATATCATTCCCACAGTTCAATGGTGTGTTAGCAACAGAATACTATGTATTTGATCATTCTGTTTCATGTCGTTTAATGTAAGCAAAAAACCACACGCTCAGTGATCGGTTAGAGAATATAAAACTGTATATATACAAATTGCGGCTTGATCACTTGGAAATATACCTTGGCTTCTGTGTATTGCCTTCTGCTGTTACAAATTGTTTATCACATGAATCTGGAAATGGCAATCCATTATAAAATGTCAGCCAGTATACAAAATTTAAATTAACTTTTATGACTTTTCTGATTATCATTCTAGATATTTGAAAATAGAAAGTCTTTCCGACTGTTTCCTTTTTAGACAGTGAAACCAACAAGAAAATATTATATAACTGATTACAAAGAATACGAAAGTGCTAGGTAATTGGTGAAGTCTTTGAACAACTAAAGTACTCAAATAAAAATCTACGACACTGTATTTTACTGTCTTTAAGTCCTTTACTATTCTGTGTATTAAGATACTTTGATTTAAGTCTTCTTCTTCAAGTTAACTACACTGCTGATGAGCAGTTCGGAAGGAATTGTGTCATTCACTAGTGCCAAGTGTGATATGATTCAACTGAGCGAAATGACGGGGAATTACTCGCAGACAATTATAAGTGTTATCACAATTCAGATTTTTTTTAATTTTATGATTGACTTTTCAGGTTAATACTTATTAACAGAAGATCATGTCTTATATCATACGTAAATTCCGAAAACTAGCTTTTAGAAAGTGGCATATGTAAACTATGCAATATTCGAAGAAACCTAGTTTTTCGCATACTGAAATAAACTTTAAAATTTCGTGACATCAGTAATATTCATCATGTAATCTAATTTTTGAAATCATTCGCAAATTATCTACAAATAACAAGATGAAAAGTTCCTGATTAAAAATAACATAATGTTGCTACATGCTTCAGTGTTTCCTTCACTTTTATGAAAAGCACTTTGGTGAGATGAAATCCAAAATTTAAGTTAACAGGAATGAACACTACTCCGAAATAGTAAAATGTATGGCACTTTGCTTAAACTGTAATCAGGACACATGTGTTTCAGATGATTTTCGTCGACAACTTGTTTGCAGTATTTTTCAGAGAATTTTCATCTTTCACCGTATAACTTTTGAAATTCAAAGAAGATATCTTTTAAAAGACAATATAAAGCCTTTTTACTATCCTCTTATTTTGACACTGTTTTCTTGAAAAAGCATTTTCTAGCTAACTGATACAGTGACGCAGGATTCGAGTTTCTTTCATTTTTATTCATCATCTGCATTTGAATTATCCATACGATGTTTACAGAGCGCTTTACAAAGGGTTTCATTTTTGTTGGCAGTAATCATCGAGCTGCATATACATTAATGTGCAGATTCTTGTCTTCTAAGTATTGTGTGCTGGCCATTATGAGCATTTTATCATGAACATGACTACTCAGTTACGTGGCTTTCCACTGTATGTTAGGTCAAATTCTGACGCCTAATACGGAACACACTACATGGTAAAATCGCGTAATTAAGTCAGATGTCATCGACAGGCATTCAAGGGTTGATAGCTAAAAGTAAAATTGTAGTGAGAAAGTTTGTGCTCCTGAAACGCACACTAATGCTTAATCACTACTGTGAATTCGAACTTAGCAGCAAATGATGACAAATGCGTCTGCTGGTGATAGCTGTCTACCATTTATTATATTTTCTGGAACTGGATTTTTATTCTCTTGAGACATGGTATTCCATCCCAATTAGTGAATGGAACGTTTTGAATATATATAAGGTTACTATTATATTTCGATGCATGTATCATTTTAAAGTTTATTAGGCTAAATATGATAACTTTGTTACTTGCTGAAAATATACTCAAATTATTCCACTTCTGTTAATTTTTATTTAAAAATCAAAACGCAAACGAGTAGGCAGTTTATCAGTGTCATTGAGTTTTCTTCCCACTTACTGAAAAACTCTAAGCCTAATTCACAGCATTCTTTCGGCAAGACATCATTCATTCACTTGCGCAAAATTGTCAATTGGTCAAATTATGTTGTGAAGTAAACTGGACCATGGTATTATTATTATTATTGCTGTTGTTATCACAGGTTAAGGATAAATATATTGTGAACATTTTAGGGTACCCGTAAAGCTTTTTTATTTTCATTTTACAGCCTCTTCAAATGAATATTTCGGAAGTTGAAATTTTCAAGTACAAAATTGTCGGTTAAATAAAAGAAGATTTAATGAGTTGGTACAAATGATGACAGTAAAAAGTAGCAATCATAATGTGAAAAAACTTGAGCTGTTCGCTTAGTTGTTTTCTACCAGCGAAAAGGAAACTGTCCCTGTTGTTGTTATTGTTTCAGCTTTTTATTTCTGAGTATTAAAATGAAACAAAAAAGAAACTGATAGAACGATAGTCCAAAAAACACTTTACATCCAATAACTAGTGAATGATTGCATAGTAACAAGATATTCAAATAAATATAAGACATTCTTACGGTGGATAAATCCAAAGGTGATCTAGTTGAGAACAAGGGACTGTAGAAAGTCAATTCTGACTTCAGTTTAGTTACCACGGTGTCAATAACTAGCTGAGACAAAATACTAGATCTTGATACTTTGATAAGACACTAGTAACTAGTGAGACGTGTCTAGTCCTTTCTTTGGTGCAGACGCAATTCTGTCAGTCAGGTTTGCAATGTGGCCACCATTCTAGGTAGTTCGCCATCATGGTGCACATTGATTTGATGATATTAGATGGTTGGAGGTAATCGGGAGCAAGCCTAGGACCTAGGTCTCGTGCTAGTTAGAACTCGCCAGTCAGCAAGGCGTTCTACAACATTTAAGAACTCATGTCTTCTGAGATTCGAACCCGCGTCACTCAGTTCTCAGTCAGAGACGTTACCACTAAGCTATTCGGGCTGCGATTGACCTCCTGTAGGACTGCAGTGCATAATTTGATTGGCACGGACAAATAGTGCAACGTGTCTATTCTTTCTCTGGTGCAGACTGAATTCTAGACTAAACATATCACACTAGTTACTAGTGTCCAATCAAATTATCCAATACAGTCCTACAGGAGGTCAATCGCGAGCCCGAATAGCTTAGTGGTAACGTCTCTGACTGCAGAACTGAGTGACGCGGGTTCGAATCTCAGAAGAGACATGAGTTCCTTAAATGTTGTAGAGACGCCTTGCTGACTGGCGAGTTCTAACTAGCACGAGACCTAGGCTTGCTCCCGATTACCTCCATCTATCTAATACTAGACCTTTGTGTTTGACATATTTATAGTAGGAACGGATACGGTTCTTAATAAACTGATTCACATCAGTTGATTGATGAATTATGTGAAGATAATGTTACTGTAATCCAAAGAGGACACATGGTAATGTCTGTCTATGGTAACTCTGTGTATATAAAGTAATAATACAACGCACATTAAGGAATTCGCGTGGGCAAAATAATTCGTAGAATGCAAAAGAAAAAGCAGAACATTTACAAAGCAGTTTGAAATTCGCTTATGCATACTTGTTTGTTTAACATCTGTAGTAATTTGTTCTCTGATATTGTTTAGTAGGGCTAAACATCTTTTCTAAATATTTCTTCAGTCTTCCCACTCACGTGTCATTGGCTTTGTCACTCTTGAATTATTCAGAGCCTTAGATTTAATGTTGTGTTATTTATGGTTTCTGGTCACTCAATTTCAGCGCGCATTTCTTACTGTTAATAAGTTGCAATTTATTGTACCATAGACCTGTTCTAAACTTTTCATATAATCCAGATACTCGATTAAACTTATTATCTAATTTACTGACATGCATTTATGTAAAATGTATGTTCTCTTTGTGCTCCATCTAGTTGGCCCAGCTAGATGTTTATTCTAAGTCAGTTTCGATGTTCTGTTATCATGAACAGTATGTTTACTATGTTAAGCAAATTTTAGTAACTGGTTGAACAATGCTGCAGATTTTCTAAATCTTCTGTACTTCAGAGAAATCTCTCAACAAATATAATCAGTGTTCACTTCGTGATAGGGAAATAATATTCATGACCATCATTCTGGATTTACTTATTGAAACAACCTTCAACCATTTTGTGAAGACAATATCGTCTGGTTAAGAATCACGAAAACAGCGTATCAAGAGAGACAGAGAGTTAATTTCTGCAGTAAAATTAGTTCTTAAACATAATTCGTAAGTCTTTCGTGCATCATCTAACAAAAACTTCATCCTGTCCTATATAAAAGAACTACTGTCACCATTATAACACCAGGTGAAATATTGTCAAGAAACATGGAGGTAGTGTTCTCTTATTTTTACTTAAAAAGCAGTACAAATTGTTTCTCCTTATTTATTTGCTAAAGTCTCATGAAAATGTAAATTTCTTCTCTGAAGAAAAACTATTCTAAAAATCTACAAATTAGACAGTCTAACATCCATTAAAGTAACTGTTGTCAACAAATTTCTGTTTTACTTCTGTTAAGTTTTTGAAGTAGTAATAAAAGAAAATTAATGTTGACATTTTAGACGTTCGATATCTTCCCAAGTGGTTATAATGAATATACATATGTAATAATGGTACTGTTTTCGTCAGCAGAGAATGTTTATGTGTGTGGGGGAAGGAACATGCACTTACACTTGAAACACTAGAAAAGTTGGATGGCTAAAAAGGATAAATAGGACGAAAAACTGAATGAAATCTAAAATGAGAAAGAACAGATTAGAAGACAACAAACTATGTTGATAATAAGTTGTTAAACCAAATTATCAACGTGTTATTTAGGGTAAATAGACAGCCAATAGTTTACTGACCGATGACCAACAAGGATTCGCAAACTGATTCATATATGTATATCTTCTTGTTCACTACTTTCATTGTATCAGGCTGAAATATTTTCCAGGCTATTTAAACTGCTCACAAGTAAATACAACGATGAAAGAGATTTTCTGCAGACAGAAATCAAACTTAGACCGGATTACCAGTTAGATATTTTTATCACGTCCAGCGGGGTGCTGAAAGGGTAACGCTGTGGTTCAAACATATCTACAACCCATACTTTCATATCAACCAAAGCCGGTTCAATTAATTATAGCTCATTAACATAAAACCTCAAATGTTTATTGGTATTTAAAATTCAGCTCATTTGTGGAAAATAGAATTTTTTAATTTATATTTATTGCCTATGCTGTTGACATTAACTATCAATCGAATAAAAATACCCTGCTTCATCTAATTTGGGAGTCATAAAATTCATCTCAGCAGATATATTATGAACGATTGATTATACGGTGGGGGATTTGTATCAATTAAGTGTTGCTAATCAATAACCGGGACAAATAAAATATCTGCTATAATCTTTTGACTACATTGAATTTATATAGAAAATATTCACACACTACTTGCACTAAAAATCCCCTTAAATAGTCTTCAAAAATACTTTCAATGCTATGATCTGAATATATTTATGGATTGATTTAAAATGAAATATAGGCATCATTTGCTTTGTATAAACACAGTCTTCTTGATTTACAGTTGTCCAACTGACAGTACAAATAACACATATGACGAAAGCATCATAACAACTGAATGAATAAATGACTAAAGAATTGTTACGGAGAAAAAGCGTTTCACATTAACATACTCAGACAACTGGCACAGAAACAAAACACCTAGAAATTCCTTTATATTTAGCGGGTAGATTTGAGAGTATCCAGCGTGCCTTAGTCTTTGAATCCTATCAAAAACAAAACTGAACACTGATGATATCATGCATCACTAAGCAGATGTGTCGTCATAACACTAAATGATATTTTTTAATCTTTGAAGGACTTTAGGGAAAAATCAAGGGAACCCATATACTGAGGCTGTTAGACAAAAGCATATAAAATAAGTGTCATGTGACTTACAATGAAAAACAGTTGTCAATCAGATATCGGGCAAATGCAGTAATTGAAAAAATACAGATTAAATCTTAAGATGTCTTAGATTTCTTTTCAACTATGATCACTGGTACTGTCCCTATTTATTTCGAAAGCCTTGAAATAACCACTCATATTCCACCTTATTCACGTGTTTTCACGCGAATGACAAAAGGCGACACAGAGGCAGATATAAAAAACAGCTATACAGATGAAAAACATTTTCTATTACTGTCTTCCTTGTCCAGTTTAGTAAACTGAAGTGACATTCATTTTGCAAATATTTAGACAAAAGATTGTCTACTATGTTAATTCACTTTAAAGGAAAAGACAAAAAGCAATATTTTTCATGTTTTCAGCTAGTTATTAATATTACATCACATTTCCAGAGAACAACCTTGGTGGTAATATTTATATTAATCAACTGGCATTTTGTAGTCCTTTTCATTTCTTGACTTTTTCTTGATTAAATAGGCACATTTACTGTAGTGGAATTTTTCCACAGTGGGATTATTTTTTATGCTAAATTACATTATGCTGAATAGTCACTTCTCTTTCAAGAAACTAATCATAGATTCATAAGCTTTGGTCTACCAAATATACTTGGTTTTCAGCGAAACCTACGGTTAGATAATTAATATATGCTGTAAAGCAGCATTGGTATAAAGTGAGGATTCCGTGGTTAATTTTTTCGTTTGTTATACACTTCTATGTAGAGTGATTTTTTTTTCTGGAGGAACATTAACAACCTGAGGATTAAAATCTAGACTTCCTCTTAATATGGTGATAAACACAAAAGATGTGTTCAACATGAAATAAGTTTGAGCCAGAAGAGGTGACTGAATCTGTTAAGCATTTGCAGTTCCCTTTACACATGTATCGTTTAGTAGGTACAGTTTAATCGCCACTACAAATAACAAGAAATTAATATTGGTTCAAGGTAATTTTCAGTAAATTTCTAAGTGTTGAGGCAGTAAATATCTTTGACCCAGGTTGTGAATAGTCTTTCAGCTCTATAGTTATTTGATGGTGACAAATCTTTCTATATTAATTAACACAGTAGCTTAAGTTTTGCTTCTGGAAGAAGACACAATGAAGTGCTGTCTGGCATTAATAAGCAGCTGAAATCTTTCTTTCATGCTCGTATTATTAACCTAGAGATCTTTTATTTTAAAAGCGTCAGTTCTGAAGCAAAATAATTCACAGTAAGACTACTGGCTGGTACACTGGTTGACTAGCAGAAATACACCATAATCTCCTTTTCATTGTGACACGTGAGCGAATGTAGGTAATTGCGTCTTTCCGTGGAGCTGGCAGACGGTTTAACAAGTGGCATGAGTAACTTTTACAAGGTTTCTGGATTTGGTGTGTTACCTTGAAAATATTTCAATATTTTTTTTGAATATAGTTCACGCAAAATGTAGCCAAAGAAATATTGAAAAGCTGTTCACAATATATCATTTTTCAGTTCTCGTGAGAACTCTTTCTAGACTACTTTTGTCATTGAAATCACAACTGAAAAATCGAACTGAGTTGATAATGAAAGTGAGTACTAAATTTGCAGTTATGTCTGTAGAAAAGCTGAAATTCGATAACTAACCACTCACGAGATATGAGAGAGGTGAGCTGTTAATAGCATACTTAAGAGAATACGGGATAATTAGTTTTGTATCGAAAATTAAAAAGTATTGTCTGTAATAGCTAAAATTTCCTATGATAAACTTAAAAAGATATTATTTAAATATACATCGTTTTTATGTTTATTTCTTCTAGAGTTCTCCAAACGCTTCATCAAATACAATTATAAAAGGTGATAATAAAAGTCACGAGAAATCTGGAACATTACATAAAATTCTTCTTAGTCTACCAATAAATCGTATCAAAAGAGATCATTTGTGCACAACACAATCAGCTCCATGTTCACCAATATTTCTAAAGAAAGAACAGACCAATACCAATCAACATCTGTTCAATCTTGAAAGAATCACTTCACCATATTTTAAAAAGAAGAACAACTTTCGCCTGAATCCATTAACTAAAACAACTACTGATTGTAATGGTAATCGTACTAACACATCGTCTTCAACATCGCCACTATCGACTAACAGAAAATATTTAAAGGACACACTAATGATTCATCAAAACCATTCCAAATGTCAAAAAAGCAACAACAATAGTAACAGTGACAATAAGTTAAGTAGTCTCCCATTGTCTCAATTAGAATTAAATATACAACAGTTTAAAATGATCAATCAAAAACTAGAAGGAAATCGCTTCAGCACAAATCACAGTAATCAAAATAATGATAAGGCAGATATTAAACTGTCAGCAAACAATGATCGCAAGCATAAACTGGAGATACAGGTGAGTTTTTTTAATTTTTATAACTCAGAAACTATCCCATGTACCTAAATTATCAATACCTAAACGAGTTATCATCAATGAAAATACACTATTGCCGGAATGGGGATAAATATGAACATATCTTGACATTTTATACTACCATTTTGACAACCAACGTGATTAGTTTCCTTAAAATAGTAATTATCTTAACGATGAATACTCCAGGTAGTCACCTGAACTGTATTATAAGCAGTTAGCGATAGATCTTTTCAAAAGTTTTGAATACAAGACGGGCGTTTTAACTGCTGGGTATTGATTTTCTGTGTATGTGGAGAGTTGATGACTGACAACATAACATGTCACTGGTTCACTTAGACACAAAACAACATTAGAGGATTAAAAAATAAACATAAATGGCCTGGATGGACACAGAATTCTTATAGAAACGTTCACCACTGAAAAATTTCAAAGCATCTAAGAGTGTTTTGTTCCTTAGTATATTTAAGTATATCGTTTACTACCGGAGATACTGCTGACCAAGTCACTACCCAGTTTTCTTTTGTATTTGTAACCTTGAAATTTGAAAAGTCTAGAGTCCAGAAATAACTAAATACACGAAATGAATTCACCGACCCATAAGCTAGTTGTGTGTATGAGTTTACGATCAATGTTTTTTGTCATTTTTCACTGTGTCAAGAGCTGCATTTATTTGAACGTTAGTGAATAAACTTGTCATATCAAGATTTTTCTGTCCTTTTCTATTAGAATATCTTCAAGTCAATGTTCCGTTTCACATGAATTAATCCAGAATTTGAGCAATTTCTAGTGAAACATAATCTGGATACTGAATGTTCAGACAGCTCATTTTTTGAGGTATTTCTAGGGTTAACTTTAGGCTTGATGGATTTGGATGGTATCATATATTCTAATAAGAATTTTGTTTTTGTGCACTAATTCAAACTATTTGGAATCTTCCAGAAATAACTGTATTTAATATACTAGATTAGTTATAAATTTCCTATATATGACCCTATTTAGATGACGGTCTATTTTAGGAACACCTGAACAAATGAGCTGTCTTGAAATAATAGAGAAGATTTGTAGCTCAGGTGGATGATTTACAATTAAGCGTTCGCTGAGCTGGTTGGTTTAATCGCGAAGCTTTCGTCGTCCTTCTGGACAACATCTTCAGCGCCATATTTATCACGAAGTGAAGTGATTTAAATTTCTCATGCATGATGTAATTGCGTCTCTGATATGAATTCTTTAGTATCAATGCATGCAGACAACTATGGTCATCAGTTTGATTGGGATCATGTCAAAATCTTAAACAGAGGAAACACGAAAAGTGCCAGAGAATTCCTAGAGGCCTGGTACTCAAGCGAAAATGCGATTAACAAACACGTTAATATAGATGAAGTATACCAATTAATAAAAAGTAAATCAGGTGACCAAAAAGTTTAAAATCCTAGTCAATAGAAAGTGGTCAATACATATGTGAAGATAGTAACCAGGAGACGCAATTACATCATGCATGAGAAAATTTAAATCACTTCACTTCGTGATAAATATGGCGCTGAAGATGTTGTCCGGAAGGACGACGAAAGCTTCGCGATTAAACCAACCAGCTCAGAGAACGCTTTTAATTGTAAATGAGCTGTCTAAATATCCAACATCTACATTATGCTCTATCAAAAACCGCTCAGTTTCTAGACTAACACACATGAAAAGGAACTGAGATTTGAAGATATTCGAAAAGGAAAGAATGAAGAAAAAGAATAATCTTGATGTGACAGGTGTTTTGAAACATTTTGAAACAGCTCATCAAAAATCAGTAATGGTGTGATTAAGCAAATGTTCAAACAGTAGAGCCAGGCGTCTGATTGGTGAGTCAAAAAATTTAAGTAAGGAAATCAAACTGGTTGGAAAAGCTTTACTGCAGAATGACTACGCTCTAGAATTCAATCAGGAGTTTACTAAGGTCGATTAGAAAACTAGTAGTAGTAATGAGAATAATAAATTTATAAAAATAATAATCGATTCAAAACCTCGATAATGCTACATCATCAAAAGAGGCGCTATGCAGGATTATTACCAACGCTGGAATTATGGTGGTAATTGAGCCAATTAGAGATAAACCTAGTCGACTTGTGGATCCGATGTACTTACTTAGCGAAATGATATAATTTAAGAAATATCATGTAATGACGGTAAATCAAAACTGGGAAATCGGGATCAGCTAGGCTTCCAGAACATAGAAATTTAACCTGAACGTCTGAACCCTCTAAGTCAGATAATATCTAAAATAGCTCAGCTATTATGTGCATGCATGTGCATGAAATTACACAGTAAGATGTGGGGAAGGACAGGCATGTCATTGAATCTATGTTCATTGAATCAGCAGCAAATAAATGTAACATGACTGACGTGACACCTACGCCTAGTTGATGGGAGATTGAATTAAAATGCAGGAGGCAGTAGACAACTATGTAAAGTAGGTTAGGAACTCTGCTGATTACAACGATATGAATGTTAACAATAAATTGTACTTGGAACGTCAACTTGTTATTAATATTGTGTCACTGTTTGTTTTATGAGATAAACTTATCTTGCATGGGATTATATTTTACCACAGCTCCCACACTCAGCCTTGATTTACTTTTTTGCGTTAGTACATTACTTTCTGTCGCTTAATGTTTATTCAATCGCGTGACACTTTGGACTTAGAGATTTTATTCGAAAGTAAATATTGTCTCACTTTGCAGAAAATAGATAAATTTATGAAGATATAAGGATGTGAATGAGGACAGTAGATTGCAAAAACAAAAAAGGAATAAGTCATTTGAATGATTTCCATCAAAATACTTCTTTAGTGAATATGCACAACAGATCAACATTTGCTGATTGAACAGCTGATAAAGCAGGATATTAAAAATGTTTTTATACAATATTAGCATTAACAGCTGCAAATTTAAGGTGGGTTCTTGAAACAAGCGAATATACAACCATCCGTTTTACCTTTAAAAGCTTTCATGATGTCTATGAAAAAAATCGTTAATAGTCTTTATACGATAGTGAAGAAATTCTAGATTGATGGATTATGCCGGTTATGTGAAGAAAAAGGTTTCTTAGAGAAGAAACATTACATCACATTATTATGAACACCGAATAGCATTATTAATATAATGATTCAGCTTACCTGCTTACGTGTTAACTGCATAATATTAAAAATACTGTATTAGTTATATAGCTTGCATGTGTACTCTAATAAGCACGTCTATATGCATGTATGCTTATGCTGGTCAACTACAAACTAATGTCATTCATAGCAATATCAGTGCAATGAACCTTCATTCTCATAAGACGATATATATATATAAATTCAGGTTAACCAGCCCATTAACATCGGGTTTTGTCATTCTGTTTTACTTAATTTCGTTTAGTAGAAGTAATTCATTAAAAAATTCTAAGTTATTTAACAAAAATCAAAAAAAGTATTTGAATGCAGTCTTTATGACGTCTTGTCAAACTCAGGTGGAGTGTAGTAGGCAGTGGGTTGTTAATTAGAGGGAAATTTTCTAAGACCAGTAACAACTATGAAGTGAATTAGCTGGAGTCCCAACTAAGAAAAGCCATCACTGATTGTATTAGCCAAGACAGATATGCAATCAAACTGCTTATTTTGCTCCGAAAGTTATTTTTACCAATCTTCATTTGACAAAAAGAAGCCAGAAATTCAAAAGCTTTGAAATCAACTGAATATCGACACTGTGATATATGATTTCGTAAGACTGAGTCATGATTTAAAAAATAAAGTAATACTAGTTTACATGTACGTAATAAATGATATAAAATGATTAGTATCTGACGAAAAAATACTACAGCACTTTATCGACATTTCTAGTGGCCATTAAATATACGTATCACTATAAACTTCATAGCTATCCCAGTCATCGTTTACTCAATGGGGAATTTGTTCGTGTATTTCAGTTGTCTCTTAAGCGGCCATCTTGTTGCACTGTCTAATTTACTTGGCTGACGACACATAATGGCTAGATACATAATTCCATTATGGATAAAGTTTTATTTTGATAAAGTCTCACAGTGGTATACAGTAAGCATTTGTAAAAAATTATATTTGTAAAATCTCAGCGAGATTGAAATGCATAATTCCAGAGTTTCGTTCGGCAATCTGGTCCGAACTTCTTCAGGGAAATTAATCGAAATTAACATAACAGAGGTTTATATATAAAAGGAACATCACTTGTTTTTAAAAACTTTGTCCAATCATGAGTCATGAAACAGGTATCAACATGTATGATAAACAAAATTGTATAAGTTGTGATCAAAATTTGACCTCGGACTTACAAATATTGGTCTACCTTTGTTAAACACTTTAAACAGAGTGTTTTTGTGTGTGTCGGTAAATAGTTGTACAAATATAATTTTTTACAAATGTCTACTTCTCACTCAGCGCCCAAATATTTTAGAACTATTCTGTCAGCTCATTTGAATTATACAGTAATACTTACTGATGACGTTTCGAGTACAATTTATTGCTAATAACCATATCAAGATACTCACACAACTTTCTTGCTTCGCTTATTTACATGAATAAAAATTGATTAGACGTGAAGAATGAAAGCTGTTTCAGTCACAGCTTTACACTGATCAGCTGATATTATCTATCTCAAAATAGCAACCTAGTAGAATGTTGTGTTACATCACTATTTCGTCCAGTCGTTACATTATCTTATTGATCAGCAGGTACCTACCAGCTTTGGGGATTGTACATGTAAATAGTCAATTACGTTATTGATATAATCCTGAAATTCGGCATACATGGTATGAATACTGAATTAGGTTTTACATGTGCACACTGGGACATTTATATTCTACTGTTTATTTACACCACTGACGTATTAAGAATAAAGCAGATTTCTACGTTGATTTATTAACTTCATGTATTTAAGTGTTACTATGTTCCCCTAACAGGAATTCTGCTTAACGTTTTGTATTTTAAACAGAAGAATGATGTTTTACTTGCTAAGATAACTATGAAAGAGGACTGAATCGTTTAAGTGATTCTGTTATAGAAACTAAGTGACAAAGTATATAACCCATACTAATGCCACGGTAAACAACAGGGTTATCGAGTCATTCAGACACTGATCTCTTTGACTCGCATTATTAATGAACGACAAGAATGAACTATATCATATATAACAGGTGGTATGATGTGATTTAATTTCACCAGTTCTTTCTCCCAAAGACTACTTAACTCACACCTTCAAATCAGCAGTGGGGAAAAAGCTATCATCTCGCAATATGTTGATAGTTCTTATTATAGACAGTGAATTCGCCAGTTCACTAGTCTAGTAAGCAAGACTTCAGTGACAGGAACTGGGTTTGAGTCTTCTTGAGCTAACAAAAATTACTGGGATGAACGTCAGCATCTCCACCTAGTTCCAGAGCGTAGATAGTCTTCCACTTCAAGTCAACGCAATTAAATTTCCTTTGAAATACAATTTGTTCGATAGTATATATGTATCTTTGTATGTATGTTTCTATGTATGTTTGTGTGTATGTTTACAGGGTTGTATGCAATTAGGAATGCATGAATGGATTCATGAACATAAGTAAAGTTTTTTTCGGATTTAGTCAGGTCACTGTTACACATTCCAATTGTTTTATTTATATTATAAGAACGAAATGGTTTTCTCACCAAATAATCTGTATGGTATTGGAAACCTGTTTTCGTTGGCTTGTGGTGGAAGAGGATGCATGCCCTGAAACTGGATAGCGACGCTAATATGCATCCCGATAACTTTTGTTGACTCACGAAGACTCTAACTCATCTGCTAACTCTAAAGGTCAACTGACTAGACTTACTTGTTGGAAAATTCATGTTTTCTTAAATGGGTACTACACTGATAGACTGACTTTTACAAACGGAATTGAAGTCTGCGTAACTGATATCTAATTTGGTGTATCAGATGACTTAGATGACATAATGTTGAAGATGCCTGATGAAATACAGTGGATTAAATCTTCTTTTTTCAGCGTTTATTAATGAATCTTGTGAAGCTCATCAAAAGGAATGTTTATTCACATGGTAAACGTTTTCTGAATGTATTACATAGTTTTCAGTTCAACCTTAAAATTAGCCGGCTGAATCACAACAAAATGTTTGCAAACTCAAAAAGGTTATTCGCTAGTTGATCAGTCGATAAACAGAAAAGCTTACAGTTGCATTCTGATAAGTACTACTAGTGGTGCTGTATATATAAATCTTTCTGATATTCACCAGCTTTTGATGTTAACTCTGAGATTCTGAAGAGAGCGACTTTTATTGAAAGACGCTATTTGTCATCGTGCATTCACTTTCCCAAAATATCTAGGCGCTCTTCTTCCTTAATTTGTCATTAATATCTGTGAGCAATTACAAATTTTATTTCTTTCGTTTATCCCCGGTTAGGTAAAGGGCAGTATGTTTGTACAGTTCATTATCGACCTACTTGATACAATTAATGTAATATACGGGTCATTTCAGTCAATACTGAAGTAAATATTTCTAATTCATTTGAAAATTTCGTAGGTGGGTAATTTTTGAAGATAGACTTCAACGTTATGCGAAGAGATGTGCATGACGTTTGAAATTCGAAAGATATTGGGTCATAGCATTTTGTCTTGTCCTTAGCATATTAACAGCCTACACGCTCTCTGTAGTTTAGGTCTCAACACACTTCAAAATTTCACCGTGTAGTAAAATGGTAGTATAATGAGATCAGCATTTATTTCCAGTTCCAAACATTTATGTTGCCAGATAAAAGCTGATGGTGCCATCAGATATCTAGACAGTAACATTTTTTTATCTGAATGACGTATAAGCCAGTGCCATTAAAAGTTGAAAACGTAATTTTAAATAAGTACAGACACACATTAATCATTTCTTATGCTTCACTAATACGAATTTTAAGTGAAAAGGCTAAAGTATCTCGTCAAATCCTGATGACATTTACGTCACAAATAAAAGTTTCCTTACCTTATGATTGTTGCCTCCCTTTTTCGCACTCAATATTTCTTGAGTCAGGTGAGTGCCCAAGAACGAAAATAGTATTTCATACATTTATTCCCCTTTATTAATTTGAATAAAGCAAGAACAACAGTTTTTTCAGAATAATATGGTACCATCATTTATTTCTTCGGCTTCTCATCATCTGCTTACAGCCTAAATAAATTACTATTAAGTTCATGTATAGAAAAGTTTTAAGATACTTACAAATTTTACATGATGTCAGTTGGCAGAAAATTCTGAACTTAGCGAACAGTGCTCAGAAAATTACGCTTATACAGTTTTTACGCAGGGAATTCAAGTTTCCACGGCAAGGAAAGACTAATAACTGCTTTTTTCTGAACACATAAATCGGGTTTCAAGCGTTTGATAGAGATCGCTAGGGTAAATTTGAGGAAAATTGACTTTTTCTGCCTATTGATAATTTTAAAGGAACTTGCGATTTCCATGCCATGACCCGTATCAAGCAGATGTCTGCTAATGGTATTACTGTAAGCGTTTGTTCCCTTGAGACTTAGGTTTTTCCGTACATGTTCGGAAAATCGGAGGTGTACCCTTCTTTCTGTTCTCCCAGTATAACTGCAGGTACATTTTTGTTTAAGAATTTCCTTTGAGTGAGTATGTCAAAATTATTTCTGTACATAAACTTAACAGTGTCTTTAGGCTGTAAGCAGATGATGAGAAGCCAACGAAATAAAAGATGGTATCATATTATTGTTCAAAAATTACTGTTCTTGCTTTATTCAAACTAGTATTTGTTTTGAGAGGGAAACGGGATATTCAGCCATGATTTTTTGATGGGGTACATTCTGGAAATTCTACTGGTTCAGATTAAAAAAAATTCACTGCACCATTTATCAAGTGTATATTTCATTTGAATAAAATTGTCTTTCATATGATTCTTAAGCGAGACAAATTAACTTAGATAGTTCCGATGAGTACACTCTATGTTTTCATGTTAGGCAGTGAAGTCAGTGAACCACTTGCATGACTCAAATCACTGCACATTTCGCAATGATGCGCAAAGGGATAAATTGTAGTAATCATTATCAAACTGTAGATTGTCAACAACAAACTGTGGAGACATACAACGCCAAAACCATCTGTCTGTTTACTTTTATAGTGAGTTATATCTAGATGTATACTTGACTGTCTTTGTTTTGTGTCTTAAGCTAACTGAAACCTTTGGTGTGACAGCCAGTTATTAAAATAATGACTCTTATCATAAAGGAATGATGCAAACCACTACGTTGACTAATTTCTGATCATTAAACTGGTCAAATACTAGTATTCGATTCAGTTCTTATGACTTCAAGCAGGGATTTCTGACATTGACTAGACAAACGGTCTACTTGGAACCTCTGACAGCTGTCATGCATTCGGTGAAATGTTGGTAAAAGTCTTTGTCAAGTGTCTCACTTCACAATTAGATGCAGGTATCAAATTACTATTAATTAATAATCAAAACAGTATGACTTTGACGTAAGTCGATAAGACTGTAATTGGTCACACAAAGACTCAAATCAGTGTCTTCATGTTGCTGACCTAGGCTTCATTGGTCGGTTGCTACAACACAGCGTTAGTGAATCACAGACGGCTGTTTAAAGCCATACAAACTATCTTTGCAGCTACGGTTGTCAGTTCTGTACATCAGTCTTCCAGACAGTAAGCATTAGCTTTAATTGATAGACTTCATCAGACCATCTTACACTTACAATCAAACCTATATTGTACATTCAAAATGTGATGTCAAAAACAGTGACCTAATTATCTGCTGTATTGGTAAGAAGGCAAGTTGACTGTGAATACTGCACAAATCCACTTTCTCTGCTGGCATCTTACCAAATAACTTGAAAAATGAAGATAAGTAAAAGCATTTGTAAATTTCAACAGCAGATATTTTCTGCGCGTGAAAAGTAGTTTTTTCTGTAATTACCGTTTACACAGTACCATTTGATTCTCATGCATGAAAAGCAATTAACTGATGAGTGTAAGCCTCCAGCTAGCTACTTCATCTGAATGAATCTATTTGCTTTAAGTAAAACACTCTTAAGTTTAGTCGTTCAGTCATCTGTCTCACCACACTTATCTCATATTTTATTAGTTGGCATGGTTTATTTATCGTATTGTCCCGCCAAGATTATTGGTTAACTTTTCGCGAAACAAAAATGTTTCATTACAACAAAGCACTCGAGTGATGAAATTTACAGAAAACAGACTTTCCGCTTAGCCGTTAACTAGAAAAAAGTTCGATATCGGAAATCAGAAAAGTGTGCAGATCAAATTGCAACTCTACGCATCATCATCAAAAAAAAAGAATAGAATAGCAATCAAACCTCTCTCTACTTCAACTTCATCGACTTCGAAAATGCCTTCAACAGACAGCGTTGATCGAGAAGTAATCTGGAAACTTCTTCAACACTACGGAGTGCAGTGCTTAAGTCTTTATCAACCTCATTCGACAGTTATATGGCAATGCCACGTGTTAGTCAGGTGATTCACAATGGAAAATTCAGCGAGGCGTTTGAAGTGCATAGTGGAGTAAGACAACACAGCATGTCAATTATCGCCCACGATGTTATTCTTAATTGTGGATTGGATTATGCATCAGGCTGTGATTGGGAGTGAGGAGACAGGAATACACTGGACGACCTATAAGAAGACCCTAGAAGATCTGGATTTGACACATGGATGAAATATGTCTAATGTCACACAAAGTCAAAGAATTACAGGCAATCGAAAACCGGCTACAAACTGTCGGAAGAAGCAGGCAGCGAAGACAGAACTCCAGGAGAACACATAGAAGACGGAGGTGATGAAGATAACCAATGAACCAAAACAACAGCAACAGCCAGCACCAATCACCACCAATGGGAGGGATTCAACAGAGGTTACTTCCTGCCTTCACTTATCTAGGAAGCCACAATCGTTTCAGCTACATGCAGTAGGAACGAACGAAGATGTGAAAGCCAGCCAGCCAGCCAGAATCGGAAAGGCAAGATAGTCACGCCTTTATCAACCTAAAACCAGTTTGGAAATCTAAACAGCACTACGCCTCAGCATAAAGTACAAGAATTGCATTTTCAAAACAAATGTGAAGTCACTCAGTCTTCTTCTATACGCGTGAGGAAGTTGCACTGTGTGTCACGAGGAGAATTTCCAACAGCCTAGTGCGGACTTCAATCTACAGCTGCTTCCTTTACTGGCTAGTTTCATACTGAAGGTCAAATGGCCGGCCAGCCAGCCAGAAAGAATTAGCAACAAGAAACTCTGGCCGAGAACAAACCAACCAAGAGCCGATCGCTCAACAAATATGTAGGAGAAAGTGGAGATGGATTGTGCATACATTCAGAATGTCATCGAATAACATCGCGCGCAATCCACCACACTTAAGAATGTGCGTCGGTGGCACAGCGGTTAGGACGCTCGTCGACCATATACATGGTCCGGGGTTCGATGCTCGGCCGACGCATACCTGATATCCATGATCGGCCTGCTAAATTTGGGCTACCGATATCATGTGCTGAAAATTCCATACTCGTACCAAAATATTGTGTGAAATCAAGCTATAAATTTAAAAAAAAAACAATATCATCGCGGGTGATAGTCGACAGGCTGTGTTGTCTTACTCCAGTATGCACTTCGAACGCCTCGCTGAATTTTCCATTGTGAATCACCTGACTAACACGTGGCATTGCCATATAACTGTCGAATGAGGTTGATAAAGACTTAAGCACTGCACTCCGTGGTGTTGAAGAAGTTTCCAGATTACTTCTCGATCAACGCTGTCTGTTGAAGGCATTTTCGAAGTCGATGAAGTTGAAGTAGAGAGAGGTTTGATTGCTATTCTATTCTTTTTTTTGTGATGATGATGCGTAGAGTTGCAATTCGATCTACACATGATTTGCCTTTCCTCAATCCTGCTTGTTGTAGTCAGTGCGGAGAAGTTCTGTATCCAGTGCAGCTTTTATTCTCTCCAAGATGATGCGACTAAGTGTGTTACTTGGAGTGGACTAGAGTATGATTTCACGACAAACAGTCCTATTTGGCCTTTCTCTGACATCCTGAGGAGGTAGCTTTTCTTCCAGTCAGTAGGCACCTTCCCTTCATTCCAAACCTTTAGTAATAATGGCGTGAGAACGTCTGCCGCAGTCTCTGGGTCGATTTCTAGTGTTGGGATTCCTCTGTTCCTGCTGCCTTTCTAGCTAGCCTTCAGTAGCTTGATTGCATTTAGGACTTCTTCTTTCGTTGCAGGAGTTGTGTTCACTGGCATTTCCGTGCGTGCTATTGGTGGTATTTCTGGACGAGTTGCCGGTGGTGGTCGATTCAAGAGTCCTTTAAAGTGATCAGCCCATTGTTTGATTTGTTTCTTCTCTTTGGTGATCAGGTTCCCTTGAGCATCTTTTATTGGTTTCATCATCTGGGATGATCTCTTCCCGCATAACGAGCAGTCTGATTATCTGATACAATGTTCTGACATGTTTTCAACCTGTCACCCGCCTGTTTTGCTTCACTTGCCGATTACTGTGTTGTACAATCGTCTTTCGTCTTTCCCAACACTCTTCTTTACTCCTCTCCTTATTCAGTGCAGTGTACATTGAACTCAGCTTCTCCTTCTCCATCTTCTCCATCTTTGCATTGAGTCATCTTTCTTTCACCATCCTCCTCTCGTCTCCTCTCCTCTCTTTGATTAGCTTCGAGGTAGATGTCCGTTGACAGTCATTCCTTTTCATGTCCCTTCCTTCTTCCTAGAACAGTCGTCCACGTTTCCTTGAATATCTCCCTGAGAGAATTCCAAAGTTCTTCCACGCAGGTTACCTCAGTGATACCATGTGGTGTCTCCGGCTTTGCTCTGATCTGATCTGTAGTGAAAGCATCCCTACTAGTTTTGTCCTTCAGTTTCTGAATGTTGAACTTGAATTACAGTGGTCTGTCTCCATTTGTTTTGAGAGATTTCAGCTTCACTTTGAAGGTTCCTTGAAGTAGATGATGGTATGATCCGCCCACATCTGCTCCCCTTCTCGATTTTGTATTCAGCAGGCTGACTGCGTCTCCACTTCCTTGAATAGAAGCATTGAGATGAAATCTATCTGGTTCAGGTAATATTCGTCAAGCTAATTCCGTGTCGCTGGCCTTGTGTATATCCTTGTGCTTTTACACGCTCTCTCCAATCACCAAATCATTGAAAGCGCAGAAGTCTGCGAACTATTCTCCGTTCTCACTCATTCCTCCGCGCGAGATCCTCTTTGCCCATGATGGATTCTCCTCCTGAAATGCCTGCTCCCAGTTTAGCATTCATATCACCCATTGTGATTTTGATGTCACCGTTTGGGATGTTGTTCATTACTTTTTGCAGTTGTCTATAAAATTCTTCCTTCTTCTCTTGTTCTGCGTTGTTTATAGCACTGTGTATAGCATTGAATAATTGTACCCTTCCTTCCTTTTGAGTTGAATCTTGCCATCATAATCATTCAGGAAGAGATTGGTTCCCACTACAATAGGGCTTTGGCTGCCACCTGGTGACATTATGATAGCCACTCACTGAGTCAGTGTGCTTATGGTTGTTATCTAGGTGACTGGAGTAGATTATTGACTCCCCCAATTGACAACTTGCATAATCCACATCCGTTCCATCTACTCTCGCAGATATCCAGCACTTCTAAGCCACATCTTCGCATCTCTTTGGCTATGTGGGCAGCCTTCCTAGTCTCATACATTGTACGGACATTGCATGTACTTATTCTTACTCTTGCTTTCATCGAGAGAAGACATATCGGCTGGCTAGCTGGCTTCCAGAATATTTTTAATATATTTTCTGTGTGTTGAAGTTTCTTAAGCAGTTTGAAAGATTTAGTGGTGTGCGGTTGCTAGCTCTACGCCCAATTCTCCCTCTTTACGCGGAACTGGGACTGGCTAGAAAACTAGCGAGCTAGTTAACTAGGTTAGGTTTTATCTCTACGTACATAAACCTTATTATAAGTATTTTGTTTACATTATAATCATCGTTATTGCTGATGTTCAAAACATTCAGCACATTATTTTATCCACAAAAAGATTTCCTTATATAAACCTATATAAATTAGTATAATGCCCGAAGAAGATCTAATTGAAAACAATATTGTTTGCTTATTTGTCTTTTTCCAAACTGTAAATTCATTTCATGTCTTTCTGTATACCCCATTCGTCATCATGTACTAATCTCGACTATACGGATTTAGAGAGATGTTTTCCTACCACATAGTTTGTTCTAGATGCTCACTGAAGACTGATGTGAACTACGCATCCTTCTATTCGTTTGAACACTCAAACGACCATCTAATATGCTACTGGTCATGATTATTTATCGCAGCTGTAACCTAGTGACTTGCAAAAATTTGTCCTACAGGAGGTTAGCAGTGATACCTAGAAGTAACGTCTCTGGTTTCAGCACTGGTAAATTCGAGTGCGAATCTCTGAGTAGACGCTGTTTTCCCCAAAAATCACCTTCCCAATAAGTGTCAGTAACCATAAGGTGTAGGTTCCGCGCTTCCTGCCTTTAACCACCCAACATTAGTCTAATGTGTCCCGTGATTGCTAATCCCCTGGCTTGTTGACTACACATCAAACTAAGCTGCAAGCATTTAATAAGCAATAACATTAAGGACTGGACACATGATACTGGTTACTCCCTAGTGACCAGTGGATATGGAGATATTAGTATCACCTTGCGTTACTACGAACAAGGCAGTTCATTTTAGTCACACTGCACAGTTTCTGCGCTCTTTCACGTTTAAATTCTTCAGAAATCATCCAGATAAACTGCTTCGATGCGTGTCGTATGCTATTTAAAGCTAAGTGTATTTATACTGCGTAAGAACTGATTTTTTTAAGAACCATAAAGCATGAAACAGTTTTTCCTCTCTTTATCATGAAATCAATTGAGATTATGCATGAAAATTGGGGTTAGGTAAATTATCGTTGAATATAATTTATGTTAGTTTATATATATATCACATGCTGTATACAAAGTTTCCAAATAACGGCATGTATACTCGGCAGCTATTGATCTGTTATCCAAATATAAATTTCAGCATTCATATTTTAAAGGCAACTGTGTCAGTTCTGGCGAGGATTAAGTTAGGGATCCAGGTAGGTTCGAACATCCTGCTATTCCTCATTGATTAATTTGCATGATACATGGTTATTTTTCCTCTTATACATAGACTTCAAAAGAAAAATGTTTCACACAAAACAGCTGATGTCGTATCTGTAATCCATACAGCTGCCAACTACTTCCATCACTAAATCCTGATGAAATAGTAATTAATCCTAGAGAGATTGTACAGCACTTGATTGTTTTCACAGGTCATATAAGCTGAGTAAGGTGAAGAAAAGTAGACCATGAAGTTGTAATTCGAAAGCTGCACACATTGGATTACAGAATACCTGTCTTCAAATGCTTTTGTAGAATGTAACCAATCAGGCGATTGCACTTTTAAACATGTCTCTTGCTTCTATTAGTGCTTTTTATAGTAAACTCAGATGTTTGATTGTTTTAGTTAAGAAAGCGTGTCGAAATAAAATTTAGCATTACACAAGAAGTACTTACTCCGAAAAACATTTTCGTGATATCTCTATGAACGTAATGTTAAATTACTGAAACCCATAATAACTGCTACGAATAATCTTTTGCTTTATATTTTCTTACTTTTACAGAACTCAGGTAGTCACAGTCTATTGGAATCCAAAACTAATTTAAGCACATCAAATTCAGAGGGTACTAGACGCCTAGAAACGCCTCCACCAAGTTATTCAGATTTAAAGCTATTGAATTCATCTTCTCGAGATCATCTACTCACCAATAATGCTGACAGTATAAATTCTAACTACACGCTACTCTCAAAAGTTCCCGATCCACTGCACACTCACAATTCACTTGAAACGTATAAAAATCATTTAATCAGTAAAAGTGCGGGTGGTAATAATGCTGATAAATGTAAGAACCTGATTTCAAATATGCCAAATTCTATTACAGATGAAGAGAAAAGTTATTCAGGTAATACACATGCTGAGACAGATAAATCTACAGAACAAACTGATTCCTATCGAGAGGTTATACTTCAAAGACACGATGCTACTGAACGCTTTGGTATGCGGCTGGAAAGAACTAAAGGCGTAAGACAAGTAAGATTTTTAGCTGCTGTGATTTTCGATTCAGATATATAATGAAATATTCAGTGTGATTAACAACATTATTTTCATACTAACGGAAAGATATCAGTTTATATGCGTAGAAAAACTGTAGTAAAAGCTTCATACCACCTGTCCTACTAGAAATTATTTTTGTTTCGGTTATATGACGAAAATGATATATAATAAAATATGGTCAGTTCTTCCTTGGTCTTCAGTGTGAATGACTTAGATGAAAATCATTTGCTACTTATTGATTTTAAAGTCCTAACCACGAAAATTTGACATAAATCGACCCAACAATGTCCGTCATTATCAACAAGATGAGAATACAATTATTTTTGCTCTATACAACCATGCTGGACATCTCTCTTACTGATATTCCCGTGATTTGACACGTGATGCTACCTGAAAATCACCTATGGATTCATGGCTAATTACATTTTAATTAAAAATATCATTTTCTTTTAAAAGACATTTAAATCAGGCAGAAAATTTGTAATTTAAATTTTAACTTCGTTTTTGTCATATCAAATCACTTGTCTCTTCTCTACACTATCAAACTAACCATCCAACCTTTTTGAATTGTCTTCCAGTTGAAAAGACGGGACACAAACTTGAGTGAAAACAATTTTTTTAGTGTTACAGATTACTTTTCTTGATAGTGTTTGGATAAATTCTTATCATGTGGCTAGGCTAAAAGCTAAATGAGAACTCTTTTTTATCTCAAGTTATTTGTAATTTATCAGTAGATTTAAATACACATCTTTTTATCATTTATATCAACAAATGATAAGAATTCTTTGGATAGGTAAATAGCACTATAATCTTTGAGGCGTGTTATAAGACTTGGATCTCTTGAGAGACACTGATCCAGTGTCGTTTCTGCTTGAACTGAATTCCTGAGGAACTAATGTGCTTTGCAGGACGTTAGATGATTTTAGTTTTGTTATGCAGCTATTTCTGAGACCTCACGAGTAATAGTAGATTTTTCTTTCTGGTTGTAATCAAATATATAGTGTGGTGGATTCGGTTTTATTCCTTATAAGTGGGTTATATCCGATCACGGGCAGTAAGAGATTCATAGAATTTCTGTAAATTCCTACCGATTTAAAACAGATCATTGGAACACATTTCAACAGATTAGGAAATGAGCAGAAGTAAGGATAATTACAAACAGCAGTAGAGAGTTAGATATTGGTTACAGGATTTCATCATGAGCTGACATTAGTTAGAGAACCATTGGAAAACCTGGGAGTACTGCACAGCTGTTTCCTTAGTCCTAGTTTGGGACTCTTCATCAGTACGCACCCACCGGGATTCGAACCCAGGACTTTCTGGTTTACAAGGCGAGCTCGTATACCATTAAGCCACTGGGACCCGATCCAATGGCCCATGAATTCTAACTTCTGCCAATTCACGACATAGCGCGACCCCTAGCCAATGTCTTGGGCGAGTATTTTTCCTCACGCCCGATCTGCTGCACCCTACTGGTCACGACTCCTCACTAGAACTTCAGGTAACTACCTACCTGAATGAGGCAAGTCACTAGTGAGCATCTCATTGATATTCAAGTGTTGGTTTGTAGGGATTTGGTTGATTGGTTACAAGATTTCATCATGAGCTGACATTAGTTAGAGAACCATTGGAAAACCTGGGAGTACTGGACAGCTGTTTTGTCCTAGTTTGGGACTCTTCAGCAGTACGCACCCACCGAGATTCGAACCCAGGATAGTTAGATATATTTCCATTGGTTTTCATCAAAAAGCATGAACATTTTTTGGAGTTTCCCTATATAATAAAACCTAATTTTTTCAGCTATGAAAGAAAAATTTACCAGTTTTATTGATTTCAAAAATTGTAGGTGACTTATATAGCAATGATACTTCCAAGATCACCAGCTCAGCTGGCTGGACTGAAGGTTGGTGATCGTTTAATTCGTGTCAATGAACTCGAGACAGATCAGATGCTACTAGAAGAATTATTGAATTACATAAGGAAGTCTGATGGACCGTTGTATCTTTATTATCAAACAAGGTGAGTAGTGTTCAATGTTTTCTATTAACTTAAAATTTCACTTCAGCCATCAATAACTCCAAATAAGTTTCCTATTCCTCGTCTGTATAGCATTAAAGCCATATGTGTCTACAGTAAATATTCATCTAATTTGCTTTGATGTTCAGAATTAGCGATAAGCATATTTAATACAAGAAAAAAACTGAGTATTTATTTTGTTAATATCAGTCAGAAACCCTATAGGAAAATAAAGGCTGAGAAGATTTGTAGTATTTCATACAAAAATTAGACTAGACAGTAATCAGCTTGAAACTTTTGGGGATATTGTTGAAAGCTTTGTCAACTAGGCTGTTAAACCATGAGGGGCGCCTCCCACACAACTGTTATTATTTGACATCACATGTGTGAGATTTTAGTTTACAAGTCAGTTTTCTTATTCATGAAGCGTGAAGTGACCGTTTTGTTAAACCACTTACACTGAATATAGTTATCAGTAGGAATTTCACAACATACGTTTCTAGTTTATGATAATTTTAGTAACATTTGTTTGAACACTGAACCATAGATGAATATGGAGATAACCTTCAGAACTGACAGCAGTGTGCTTGTAGCGTAAAAACGAAGCACATAAAGCGGCAAAATTATCATTATTTCGCTCGAAGTGACCAATTTAACCAACAATATGAGTTAAAGCATAAGGAATAAGTGTGCCTCAAGAAACGCGAATCCCCAAATACCTAGCAGTCCTTAGAATATTAAAGCGATCTCAGTGATTTTCAATCGTTATCTGAGCCTTTTAATAGCTCATTTTGCCTAGGATTTCCTAACTTTTACACTGTTAGCATAAAGTATAAAGATTCACATCTAGTCAAAATATGGTGAAATTAATCAAATGCATTATAATTTAATTATAGGGAACTGGTTTTATCAAAATTCACAAGTGTATATATAATTGCAGAAAAAAAAAGAATCAACAGACAAAAAGCTGACGTTATTTTCTCGCCAGCATAAACCAATCAATCAGCCATAAAGAAACAATCGATACATCTGAAATTAAATAAATGTAACATTTTGTTTGGTCTATGATAACCACTTTCTACACACGTTTACTCAGGAGAAAGTGAGTAGGATAAAATTTACTTAATATAGTGTGAGTGGTTTTCTTCATTAGGAATTTTCTCAGGGTAAATTTTAAGTTAGTTTTCATACCCGATGAGGTAGCTGAGTTAGTAGTCGAAAACTGTTTAGTGATTGGTTCGCTCACCATGGTGTCATAAAATGACCGAAACCAATTATAAAATGTAGTCCATTCATTTCAGTCACAGATGATTGTGGAGCAAGCGCAGTTGATCTATAAGTTTCACAAACGAAAAACGCAAGAACTTGGATGGTATTAATAGCAGGCATGAAGCATATTTCAATCGTATACTGGCATTATTTAAATGGAAGGTTGTTGTTTATACAAACTGATTTAAAAGACTGTACGAAGACATGTAAAGCACACTGAAAGACTAATTCTGTCTTTTTCTAACTTTTACTCAGAATATAAACTTCAAAAATCATAGATTCCGTAGAGATCTCGCAGGATCGCATGCCTTATAAAATCTAGTGAATTAAATTAAACCAGATTAGATTAAAAAGGATATTGCGTTGATGTTTGTATAAGTGTGACATTATTTAAGGCCGTCGAAACAACCCAAGCACAAATTACCTACATAGATCAGTGAAATGTCTGACATCCCTTAAAACAAGTTTTTTTCAACACACGACTTCTAATTTTGTCGATAAAGTCACCCTTGTACGTTAATGGACACTTTCCACTGATTGGAAACTGGTTAAATTGTGTTATATGTCTAGTCTTTTATTTGGTATCAGCTCAATCCTACCAGTAAAGTCTTCAGTGTGGCCAGCATTTTAAGTAGCTAGCCATCACTGTGCACTCTTAATTATTGATATTGGGTGGTTGTAGGCAATATGCAGGAAGCACTAAACCTAGGTTTTGTGATTATGTCACTAACGGCAATGAAGGCCCTCATGAAATGAGAGGCAATCTCGCCCTGGATAATGACCGCCAGATTCAACTCAAAAGGAAGGAAAGTGTCAGTTATGCAATGCTGTGCACCCACAAACAACTCAGATCTCGAAAAGAAAGGAGAGTTCTATAGAAAACTACAGGCAACAATGGACAATACTCCAGTCAGTACATTAAAATCTTAGTAGGAGACATGAACGTCTAACTGGGACCAGAGAACACATAAATAGAACTCATCATGGGTGGAAAAGCTCTCGGAGAGATGAATGAAAACGGAGAACTCTTCACTGACAGATGTGCCTTCAATGAACAAGTGATTAGTGGCAGCGTATACAAGCACAAGGATATCCACAAAGCTACATGGGTGTCACCAGACGGGCGAACCAAAAACCAAACTGACTTCATCTCAAAGCTGCTCAGGGAAGTGCAGACGCAGCTTACTGGACACAAAAGTAAGAAGAGGAGCAGACATTGGCTCAGACCGCTATCTCGTGCAAGGAACACTGCAAATCAAATTCAAAACTTTCAAGGAAACAGTAGCTGCAGATAGACCACAAGCCAAGTTCAATACTCGAAAACTGGAGAATCAGGATATCTTCAATGCATTCATAAGGAAAAAGGCGGAGACACAAATCAAAACTAGCGAAGAGACCAGCGTTGAAAAAACACTGGAACAGCCTGAAAGCGGTGTGGAATCAAACCCGCATGGAAGTTCTAGACAGAGAGAAAAGACAGGGTAAACAGTAGCTCACTACGAACACATGGAGACTCATAGAAGAGAGAGGGATGGTGAAACAAAAGATTATCCAGTGTATCGAAGAGAAACAAAAACAAGAGTTGAATGCAAGCTACAACACACTGAACAAAGGAGTAATGAAGAGTGCCAGGGAAGACAAAAGGAAATATTATGAAGCTATGGCAAGTGAAGCAGGACAAGCTGCAGGCAAGGGAAACCTCGCAAGACTCTACCAAACAACTAGGTACCTATCGGGAAACGTTTGACACAAATTCAGCCGCTGAAGGATGACAATGGAAAGTCACTCACCAAAGAAGTGGAGCAAAGGAAACACGGGGCTCAACACTTCAAAAGACTCCTAAATCGACGAACACCTACAACGCGCCCAACATCGGAAGCAGAACTACCAGTGAACATCAACCCTCCGACGAGAACAGCAATCCTGAAGGCCGTAAGGATGTTGAAAACTGGAAAAGCAGCAGGACCAGATGGAATCCCAGCAGAAGCATTGAAAATGGACTCAGAGACAACAGCGGATTTGATGACACCACTACTGGAGGAGGTAAGAAAAGAGGGCAAGGTACCTATGGATTGGAAGAAAGGATACTTATTCAAACTGTCAAAGAAAGGAGACTTAAGTCAATGCAAGAACTGGCGCGGAATTATGCTCCTGTCCATCCCAAACAAAATACTAAGCCGCATCATCTTGCAGGGAATCAAACAAGCCAACCGGGATTAAAAACTTTGATCGGAACAGGCTGGATTCAGGAGAAACAAGTTATGCATTGATCAGATCGCCACATTACGGATCATCATTGAACAGAGCTTGGAATGGCAGTCAGCTCTCTATCTCAACTTCATTGACTTTGACAAGGCCTTCAGCAAACGGCGTCGATCGAGAGGTGATTTGGAAACTACTTCGCTACTATGGGGTGCTGCATGCAATTATACATCTCATCCAACAGCTGTACGAAAATGCTGCATGTCAAGTAATCCACAACGGGAAACTTACGGAACCCTTCGAAGTGAAGACGGGAGTAAGACAAGCTGGCTGCCCACTATCTCCAATGGTTTTCCTGATTGCGATAGACTAGATAATGTGACAGACAGACAATGGGCAACGAAGAGACAGGCATAAAATTGAATCGCACAAAACACTTGGAGGATCTGGACTTCGCCGATGATATATGTCTGATTCTCCACAAACTGGAAGATATGCTAGTGGAAAGCGACAAGTTGGCAGAAGAAGCATCCACAGAAGATAGGACTCCAGGTGAATATAGAGAAGACAGAGGTGATGTAGATTCCTGGCCAACAGCAACAGCCACAACAATAACAACAGACAACAATCAGCCAGCATAAATGGGAGGAATCTGGAAGAAGCAACGTCATTTTACCTACCTACCTACTGGGAAGCATCGTTTCAATTACAGACGGTACTAACGAGGATATCACAGCGAGGATAGGAAAAGCAAGGCAAGCTTTCGTTTCTCTCAAGTGTGTGTAGAGGTCAACAGCACTCACCATGAAAAACAAGATGCGGATTTTCAACTCCAATATGAAGTCAGTGATACTATACGGATCGGAGACTTGGCGCATCACGAAGGCATGTGGACAGATGTGGAGCCCGGTGAAAAAGTTGGTGGAGAACCAGACGCATTGAAGACGTGCAGCTGAAGCCCTATGTTCCTCTAGGAACTAAAGGAAACAATAATAATAATTTGTGCTTGCTTGCAAATCTTAGCCCTTAGACCTAAGGTTTGTGATGTAGCGTCAAAAAAATGAATTGAACACGAAAGTCCAATTTGAGAATTCAATCAACCAGATAAAAGATCTGATCCCAACCTCATATGACAGTTCAAAGCTTTTCAAATCAACCATTTTAAATTTCTATCTCGATTACATGAACAAAAACGCCAGCTTTCGTAATTTACTCTCCAAAAAACATCAAAAGCAGCCAAAAGAACTGAAAGATAATGAAAACTTGATCATGAGACGGCCAGATAAAGGTTCCGGAATCGTCTTCATGAACAAATCAGACTACCTAAGCAAGCTATCGGTGATACTGTCAGGTGATAAAAAGTTTCAAAAACAGTCTCCATAGATAGATCCCACCGAACAGACGGAGCTCCAGCTAACAAAGATATTGAAAAAAATGAAAAACGAATCCATTGTCAGTTCAAAACTATATGAATAACTGCGTCCATCTGGTTCTACAACGTCGTGCATGTATGGCTTATTTAAAGTGCACAAACAAGACGTCCTACTCCTCTGAGTACTAGATATGATAGATTCCCCATATCACTCAATCGCGAAATGGCTTATGGACACTCTCTGGCCAGTGAAACAGAATCTGTCAAGACACAGCCTCCGTGACACATCCGATTTTGTTGACTCAGTCATTAGTTTCAATGTGAAAGAGAAGAAAATGGCCTCCTTGGTATGGTCTCTCTCCTCACCAACGTTTCAATGGCAGAAACCGTATGTTTTCAGAAACGTCTTGCCGATGAGTAGCAACAAACACAGAACCTGAGTTTAAGACTCCCTGCGGATTGCCTCCAACCATCTAATATCAATGAACACTGATTTTTGCTTAGTTTATTTTATAATTAATCTTTACATATTGAAGTCTAATGTCAGTTTTACCTTCAACAATAATTCATAACCGTTATTATTTTTATTGATTACTGACAAGAAATACTTTTACCTGAGGCTGTCCATAACTAGTGAAATACAGACCCGAAAGAAAAATGAAGTTATTTTATTTTCACTGTAATGTTTGTTTGCTTTTTCTTCCCAAATGAATATAATCAAATCAGTAGGGACCAGTATAATATCAATAGTACACTTTCTCGTTTGAAAGAACTGTTACTTTTTATTATTGTGTAGCATCTGTAGACTTGAAGTTTCATGGGATACTTTAAAGTGATATATGCACCATGGGAGCTTCCAGTCAAAAATTAATTTGTTGATGTTATTCTCGTTGGAAATAAAGCAAAGGACCACCAACAACTGCTGATCACTGAACATCTGTTTAGTATAATATTGAGGAATTTTATATTTCGTTTGCTCAATGAACTTTGAAAGCATCAACTGTTGTAACCAGCACCCTGAATGGTTCATTTTTATAAACATAATAAACTATTCAATAGTATTCTATGTGAAATATGTGCCTGTTGATCTTCACTCAATTACTGTTAAGTAACTCTTAAAATGTGTTTGTCGACAAACTGTTCTAAAATTAACTTCTTACGATTTATACATCTAAGTTTCGAAGACAGAAAAGAAAATGTTAAAAAATGGACAATACGTTTTACAATGTATTAACCGCTATAAAATATGAGAAATCTGTCTTCTTCCAGTGAAAGAGAATAAGGTTTAAATGACATTTAAAGCACATAAGAATGATTAACGCATCTTTCTGGTTGTCTGGTAAATTGTTATAATCCGATCATTCCCAGGATTGTGCTAACTAGGTAAAGAATGATATAGTTTTCTAATTATAGCTGTCACAGCTGATCAGAATCAGAATGTTTCTTCAGTTGTCCTCAAAGTAAGCATACTTATGTTAAAATTAAATTCAAAGGCGAAGACTACAAACGTATGATTAATGCGTCGGAACCGAAAAAATTAATATGACAATGCCTCATCTATATAAGTAACTTGCTGACATACGACAATAACAACAGTTTTGTACACATGGTCTCTGAATGTTTGGGGGCGTACAGGAAGAAAAGGTTGTGGTGTTATACTTTACCACTTAACAGTCTAACTCAAACTGCTAATGAAAACTGGTACCAACTAAATCAGCAACATACCCCACCTGAAAAATACGGAATCAACAATCGGAATTACTTGAAAATGTACACTTGAAAGCAGTAAGTTTCACTGGTCAGAAGTTATATTTATTTCGATAAATGTTTAGTAATTTATCTAACTGATAACGGCTAAATATAAGACACGGAGTTTATGTGTGATAGACAGCATACGGAAAGTGTGAAAATGGCATGTGAATCTGCTCGGATGCATACTGATTAAAATGTACATTAAAACATCTTAAGTATGCATTGCTAAAGTGGTGTTATATTTAGTTACTTAGTTATGAGCTTATTTATTGTAGTTCTATTTATATTTTGTTACTTGAGTGGTGAGCTATGAAGTAACAAAGAGACTAAATATATTTCTTCCCACGAAAAAACCTTTTTTCGTTTTCAAATGCTTTAATTCGCTTAACACAGTTACTCCACATAATTTCATTAATTTGTTAACGATTTTTATTGACTGTCTAGTTTACAAAATTAGGCATCAATGTACTAATTTCACTATGGAAAGTAGTCTGAAATTCATCTCATTAGAAGACTCAGGTCACTCTCTTAGTTTTCGTCATATACGCTAGATTGTCGTATACTTTTCCTAAGTCAGACAACTTGAACTGATGCAAAACTTAGTGTTGTTTTTGTAGTCACTCCAATAAAGCTAATGGATCAACATTTGAATTTTTTCAAAAGAATGGATACTGAACAAAGAGTACTCTTTTCGATAAATTCATCACCAGGCTCTACAGTTATATCTATAATAGTGAATGAATGAATGAATTAGCGTTATGAACAACATTAATGTTTAAATAACATCGAATCAATAATATTGATAGATTACAGCTCAACAGCATCAACATAAAAATAAGCTGAATGTCAGAAAAATTAGGAAGAGACCGTACTTTTGTTGCAAAGCTGCATCGTTGTTTGTACCATAACTATTATGAACCGAATTTAGCAAAATGCGCCTAATCCTCAAGAGGTGATAACTGAAACAATACAACCTTTTACTCCTTAAATCATTACTCTACGTGATCATAGATATTCTTAGTTATTCTCATTCGTGCTCTCTTTAACTCATCATGTGTCGTATTTAGATGCGAATATGTCACCTGAACCACAGTGTCATGTTAGTGAATAGAAAATAATATATTCCTCATTCAGATATAAACTCTTCAAGAAACGTAACGGTTAAAGTGAAACAACTTAGTCAACTGAGTGTCAGGCAGGTTTCCAGTTTTAAGTCTATAAAAACATAAACATATATTTTTAAAGTTCAAGCATTTTAAATACCATATCACATAGACTTTTTGATGAGATATGACAAGCTTTGAATCTCATGCGTAGAATAAATAATCCCCCAGTACACACCTGTTCACGATAACAGTGCTCAAGATAAATAAACGCAGAATGTTGTAATTTGTCACATAACACTTATTTTCATACCAAGTGTTGTACTTTGGATTATTCTTTAGACAGTGTTGATAACATTTTGTCACCTTTTTTATCCTTTATATGCCTCATGTTTATGCATCTTTTTCTACATTCTAAAACAGTATTCACATTGAAATCTAGTCACTTAAACAGGTGTTTCTAGGAAGTTCAATTATTACAAATCATAACTGATGATTTTCATACTAATTATTTCAGACACACAATTCTCCTCTGCACTATAGTGAACTTAGACTATCAAGATGCTTACTGAAAGGTTAATTGAAATACCATTTGTGTTGTTATCGAACAAAACAGGTTTTTAAACACATCATTAGCTAGAGTGATAAAAAAGTAAGCCTCAAGTGATTTCATTCCAGGCAATAGATGTTCACAAGATTGCTTACATATTTATGGGAGTCTGAATGATCTTCTTGTCCTACCACAATTGGTAGATAATATGCAGTTTTAAATGCCAAACTTAATTTTTTTCACGAGTATTTTATTTACATCAAGAAGGATCCACCGTAAGACTGTAGTATAAGACAAAATTTGTCACCAAATATTGAATACTAAGTGAATATTTTCTAGCAGCCTGGAATCAATAGTCTAACTAGAATTCATATCACCTTCTAAGTGGCTCCTTGAAAACGCAGTTGAACTATGCATTTGATGTACAACATCTCCATAAAAATTGCATTTAGGGATACCTGAAATTCTACTGTGTGTGCATGAAACGCACAACTCCGTTTAAGATTTAGAATACAAGAGTAGCTATCGTTAAATTTTTAAATTTCTTACCGAAAATAAATCAAGAATTTCAGTTTATCCAAAATGAGTAGGATGAATAAAATCCTTTTATTATTGTTTCAAAGCCAAGTGTTCTCAATATTAAACCACTGTTTAATTTCCCTTGTTAAAGATGAGGCCCAGGCACTACCATTGTATCAACAAATGCTCACAATAGGTCAAAGGTATGAAAGACGTTGCACTAGAGATAAGCACTTAGTCTCACCGTATTTATGGTTTAATGTGACAGAAGTTTATAGCTTCTTTCTCATCACTAAGAACTATAAAATACAAATAAGAAGATGAAAGTCATTAAAATTCTATTCTACCAATGATCATAAATCCAGTAGGAAATGAAAGGCTATTTAATATCTCTGACTTTTTCACTTTAAGTCCACTAAGACATTGTTATTTCTTTGTTGCTGAAATTTCAGTCTTTTAACGACTTACTGTTTCCCATACGAAACTATTCACTGTTAATGGCTTTAGTATATTTTTATTTATTTTTGATTACAGCTTGATTCCACACCGTATGTTTTGGTACAGGTATGGAATTTTCAGTATGTGATATCGGTAGCCCAAATTTTTCAGGCCGACCATAGATATCAGGTGTGCGTCGGTAGCGGATCGAACACCGGACCATGTGCATGGTCGGCGAGAGTCCTTACCACTGTGCCACCGACTCACATATCTGGTTAGAATTTAGCTCACAGGCTCGAAACCCGCTTCTTCTACTACAGCCTGGGTTAGGTGGTATAATAAGGTAAGTAATGTTGACGTTAGGCATAGAGTGTTGGGCAAAGAGGGAAAATCACTCGAAGAGGCTATGAAGTTACATAGATTGAGATGGTTAGGTCACGTGCTGTGCATGCCTAACCATCGTCTCCCCCGATGGGCATTACTAGCTGATATAGGTGCAGGTTGGAAAAGAGTAAGTGGTGGCCAAACAAAAACATGGCCTCATCAATCCATGAAATCCTTGACAGTTAAACTGAGTCAGGTAGGGAGATGCAGACTTCCGGGTTGGGGCCCTCGGGACTCTAAGAATCAATGGCTGGAGACAATAGGTGACATGGCTCAAAATCGTTGTCAATGGCTTACGCAGATGTATTCAGTCTCTTTAACCTTCATATTCCTTTCTACCATTACTCATTCTGTTTCACTCTTATACTTATCTAAATTCTATTGATTCTCTTCTTCCCTTTTCCTGTCTACCTTTGTGTGCTATTTGGAACGTGGCAACTCGAACTGCTGCACTTCGGTGCCAAGTTCTATGTTGAATCCAGCAGCAGCAGCCTGGGTTTACGAGTAGCATCGTTAGCCCTCATACAATAGGCGTAGCTCTTGAACTGGTACATAAGACTTATCTTTGTGGAGCTACGGCACTCATCTTACGAACAATTCCTCTTTCCACCAACGAGAGTTTGGATAACCAAATAACATCACTAACTTTCATGCACTAGTTGTGGCTCACTGATAGCTGCGTGGAAATGCAAATAGTTATTTGGTAGCATTTCATTTTCAGTCAGAATTGAAATTATTTGAGAAAGAATATTCGCTAATAATTATTTTCTTAAAGTTTTGATACTCAACAGTGACCAGCTTGCCAAATGACTTTATTTATATTTCATTCCATCTACATCAACTGATTCAAACACAATAAGAACTCAAAAGCATACGCGATTCTACTAATATCATTCCGTCAAACGGTTATTAACTCTTTTTGGATACCTGGATTATTATCCAAATCAACTACAATAAAAACTTGTAGATATAAATGTCAGGATAATGAATATGTAATTCTGCTGCTTTAGTTTCTCACTTCTCCAACAGACCGGTAATTATGAACACCATCACACGTTTTACACCTCCTTTCCAAAAATCTTCAAAAGAACACACATAGTATCCGAATCTCTGTGTTAGATATTACTCAGCGTTTGACAGTATAGATTTTAATATAGCCAAAATATTCATTCAGACATTTATAAAACACAAAAAAATTGAGCAAAGAATGTCTTTTTCGATAAATTCCTCTTCTGGCTCTACAATTATATATATGCCTATATACACAGAATAGATTTCGGTGTTTATATCATGATGGCAGGAAGAAAAAGGCGAATGAAGATTGTTTCCTTGTATTCTTGAAGTCTCAGAGAAGCATTCATCTTAATGAAACTTCAGTAGTGAATAGAAATTTATAACTGCATAGCTTTTTTTTGATTGTGATAATTAACAATACAACTTATATAATATATGTTGACATGTTTAGTAGCTTTATTCATTTCTCTGATATTTTCTTGTTTTGCAGGCCGTTCACTTCATATCTTCTTACAACAGTTATTCGAAAACAGAATGGGAAAATTGGAATAAAACTAAGAAGCTATCAAAACGTAAGCTGACTGATGTTTTTTAAGTACTGTAGCCGTGTCCAATTATTATGAATTCACTTTACTGTTAAGGGATTAACTGATTGTCTTGAACATGTTATTCAGAGGTAATTAAAAAATGAGTTCCTTAGACGGCCTCTGCATCTTGAATACATCTTTTTCAGTCGTGTGTTTCCACATTAAATTCTAGTTGTTCTGTACATTTAACCTGTTTCTACGCTACAGGAACACACTTCAGTTAATTTTTATAAAATTAAACAACCATGAATGTTCATGCGATTTAGTCTGAAATCATTGGTATGTTAGACAGCTGAGACTCGCATTCAATGCTACTTTTATGTCTATTGGTGTGCAGTTTTTAATTCCAGTTGAATCTCGGTGAAACGAAGCTGTCATCAGATCTGTGGCTGCATGTGGGTAAATAATTAAAAAGTACTCAAAGTCATTTCAGAGTTTGTACTTTGAACGTAGCCACTTAAGAGAAATTTTCCTTTCAATGATCTAATAGTGTGCAACCAACTTACCTTGTGGCTTACATGGTAAAAAGTTTATGTGAGTGAAAATCAATTTTTAGTGTAAATAAAGCCTATATAGTGTTGTTCTATTTTATCGGGAAATATCATAAATTATGATAAAGAGGCACTAAACTATTTCGTAGAGAGAGAGACAGAAAGAAAAAAACAAGCAGGCTGTATCATAAATCAAATAAAGTTTGACACAACAGCCCACCCATTCATATTTGTGTTACAGGAAATGAAAGAGTCAAACAAGTCCCAAATAATTTTGGGACCGACAGTCCCACTACCTAGTTTTTGGTATCCAGTGTAATGATTAAATTATCAATTCACAAAGCACTGAATAGTCGAAATAACTTGACTTAAGATTTTACATATTTTTTTGCTTACTACTACTATCAGCAATGTTTTGCAGTGTAACTTACTGATGAAACTAGAATTGTTTCCAAACTATCCTAGTTGTCAATTTTTTGAGCTTAACAACATAAAATGAATAAAAGCCATTTCCTGTTGCTTTCAGCAATACTTTATTAGATTTTAGTTTGACGGATGGACAAAAGCTGAGGATAGAATATGTAGTGCAATTCTCCTATGCGTAATAAATAAGGATGTTATAAAATTAGTATTTTATGCGAAAAATGGTTATATTTATGCAGGTACAAAAACCCTTATACACTTTAGACGTAGAGAGACTTTTCGGTCCCTATCTGCAGATAGGCATTTTTGGAGTATGCCTAAATTAGCGTTATTTTAAGTGAAAAGTGGTTAACATGCGCCTCTTAGGACTGAAATAAGAGAATGAGTAACAATAATTTACCTAGCACTTGTCTCCATAATGTGATGTAGAAGTCTAATTTCTCGCTTTGCAGGCAAGAAGGAAACCATCCTGAAAAGTAAGTAAGGTCGCTTGCATGAATTACAACAGCTTTCGAATATGTTTAAATTCCAAAAATATTATAATTTGAAATATCTGCATTTTGCATGCAATGATGATTAACAAGTTGACCAACTAGTAATCGCCTAAGATTCTGAAGTATATGTAATCACCAAAGAAGATATTAACGCTAGTTTTTTGAACTGCTAAAGTATTCAAAGTTTATTCAAAGTGATATGAAGATTTATTGATGTAGGCCCTGAAATATCTCCAACGATGGAAGAAAAATATAGTCTGAGAGTGGAGAATAAATTTTACCTATTTATTTGTTACCTTTTATAACATCTGAGTAACTAGTCACTCAAAAGGGAATACCTTAAGTCACAGTTATTTCAGTTTTAGTTAATGATCGGTAAACAGAGATTCACCAGCAGGTAAGTATGAGGCTTGTCTCATCAGCTTGACAGTAACTACGCTTTCGATGTCTGATTTACTATCCCTGTCTGGTCAATACGCACCTCACTTCTTTATGAAGACTAATATATAAATCGGACTAAAAGGTAGAGGTGAATTATTAAGGATAATATGAGAGAATGAAAGTTTCGTCGCTGTTGTCTATTATTCAAAGTGGATGTTCAAAAGGCAGAAGGACTGAGCGAAGAGATATTTACTTTTCAATTAGACCCTCACGTCTGGCTCTATTCTGATATACACAGCACTTTTAATACAATGCAAAAAATTGTACCATTCTAGTTGCAATAAGTTTGTGAACAATAGTTAGTCAATATCATTATGTCAAGGGGGCTGATAGTCAACCAAAAAATGAATACAAACAATTAAAGGATAGAAAGGGTAACAACAAGTGGATTGCACAATGCATAATTTGAGAATAAGTGAGTTTTCAAACCTAACACGTAATTGACAGTTAAAGATGGAGTTAGACAAATAAAATAATTTGGACAATGATAACGTATAATAAAAGATGATGTGGTCAGGATAAAATAGAATGATTAGGCAGTGACAATTTTTAAAAAGCTTGGGTATATTGACTAATTATTGTTAACAAACATATTAAAAATGCTGTGTCACTTTGAGTCAGTGATGAGGATCAAACTGAAAATTGAATATTTCTTCGCGCACTCCTTTTGTCTTCTAAAATGGATGTTGTTACTCGACGAAAAAAATATCGTCCTCGTATTTTATCGGATCTACTACATTTCTCCATTATCCTAAAATTGAACCATTTTGTTGGAACTATGGTGTGTATCTTATCAATCTTGAAATGTTTCATATTACTTATATACTGGTTTCCAGCAGTAATATCTCATGAGTAAGTCATTTCTCTTGAGTAGTATTTCCCCTTCAACATTTACTACGATGTACTGGATTCAGCCACCCAACGGGTTATTTTCTACTGTTAAAGAAACACCTTTCAAGAACAATGTCATTACATGTGCTTCAGGCTGTGTACAACTGACTTTTAATATCAGTCAAAGTCTGCAAATATTATTTAGTCAGTATTTATTTAGGAGATGCTACCTAGTTATTACACCCAATCGGTGTCACTTAATAATAACTAACCTCTGACGCACATAATCTTTGTGTACAGTGATGACTACATACCTTTTTAATAAGGTCCTAATTCCTGACTCTAAAGTTTATGGACTTTACTGCTAATATTGAAATATCAGTTTAAGGGTCTTAGGTTAATAAACATCAATTATCGATTTTAAACTGGCAATTAAGAGAGTGGTTTTTAGAAAAGGAGATGCCTAACAATCAAAAGAATAGGCATATTCATTTTAAAATATTCCTAGATTGACGGTAAACAAGTTCTTATTTGACAAGTTATCTAGCCAACTATTCGTGCAACTTATCCACGCTGTAACTTCTGATTGTTTAGTGTCTTGTTTAATCTAAATCGTTTTCAAGGTAAACATTGATTTACAGTTAGTCCCATTTAAGCCACCACCATGTTTGGTATTTCTGTTTCAACTGTGAAGAGCATGTGCTAGAATAGAGTTGTAAATAAGATCCTAATTAAAGTGGGATATATTTATTCTTCCACTCTTTTAAAACCCACCTAGGATTGGACATGATTTATGTTTATTAGTATCTGTTTTAATTAACAGATATTTTATCAATTTTTATTTTGTAGGAACTTCAGATTGATGTAGTCTTACCTAACTCACCTGCATCACGTGTTGGTCTGCGTTCTGGTCAACAGGTAGTGTCACTGAATGGACAATGTGTACATGGATGGGACCAGCTGACTGCAATGCACTGGTTTAGACATTATCCTGACGGTGTAGATTTGACCATAACTGTTTTAGACGAGTTGGACAAAACAGAAAATTCAGGAAAATTAAAAACGGGCAGAACAACAACACATATTACAACAACTGGTGATACTTATAGTACAGCCGACAACGGTAATATTCCAGGTTCAAATCCAAGCACAATTTTTGATCCTCTCTCATCACCTTCAAACAAACAACCAATATTGTCAAGAGAATTCCTTGTACACAATCCAGATGTAGATGTTTCGAAGGAAGGCCCATCTGTAGTATCTTCTACGTCACTTACGACAGACAACTTTGTTATTTCTGATCAAGTGTCAGATTATGCTCATGAAAACAATGTGATAAACCCTTTGTTTCCTTTTGTAGAACATAAACACGATACTAGGTGAGCTAACCAGTGAAACATTTAGTGTTCATGTTACATGTGACATTTACGTTAGCATATTCTACTGTTGCACAGTAGTTATATTTATATTCGAAGGAAGACATTTCCTCACACATTCAAATTAGTATCTCCTAAAATCTAAACTCGTCCATCGGTGGCACAGCGGTTAGGACGCTCGCCAACCATGCACATGGTCCGGGGTTCGATCCCCGGCCGGCGCACTCCTTTATCTCGCTAAGCCAGAAATAAAAGCTGGTAAAGAGGGAAGTTTGGGCATCAGGCTAGCAACTCCATCTTATAAAAATAAACACTGCTACAGAAGCTTCAAGCCTCTAGCTAGGGAACGAGAAGGAATAAAAAAAATCTAAAATCACAATGATTTAACGGATGCTAATAATTAGTAATAATAATTTGTCTGTTAAATAATCGAATCTCTGACACTAAAAGTTTCAAGTAATCATGTGAATAAGTTCTCAGAAACAAAGTGAGATATTATTAGTGCAGTTGGAATAAGATTTTGAGTGAAAATATTACCAGTGATACAATTCTGTGTAGAGATGAAGTTTTTTAGATTAACTAGGCTTAGGAACGACAGTTCTCTATTAGCTGAAATTCTGATTTAAATGTAAGTGAAAAAAATTATACGGAATTTTTTCACATGTTGGTAATTGAATCTATTTTGTCCAAATTGTTCCCATCAAAATCTGTCAGGTGACAAAAACCAGTGAACAGGAATACAGTCCTCTGATATCAAAAATTCAGGGGATTTACGCGGTAAGAAGCACCTGGACTACTTCTCGTTTTCGCCAGCAGTAGTCAAATGGGAGAATCTCTAAACTTGAAGAAATTCATTTTGACTTGAGGTTTCAGATGGTTAAAACATCCGTCACTAATTTATTTATGCTAAGACCTGTAAAGATGTGATGTGTGTATGAACAGATCTCCGAATTCAAACTACTGTAATTTTCTGGAATAATCAGATTTCATGATAACAAATGGTATATGTTTCTCCTATTTTCCTAATTACTGCCAACAAAACCTTATTTTCATACATCATAACTCTTTTAGGAGTCATGACATGTTTGAGACTCGGCCATAATGCACCAGCTGTAAAAACACCCTTAGTAGTATACATTCACTCAGTTTGTGCAAGTTCTCACGTAGAGTATAGCACAAAATTTTCATCATTTCGTTTGAAAAATAGGATTTTTATTTCCATCTTACAAAAGATTGTAATCTAACTGGTACAATATATAAACAATGCGATTCTGTTAGCTGAATTACACAAGTTTTATTATGAATTTACTCTAATTTAAACAGTTGGTAGTTTCTGTTTTTATCAAATTAAAGTTAAGTTACCAGTTTATTCACGAAGCATTTATGCATGTATACACTGAGAGAAGATTGAAGCAAGACGAGGATCAAAACAAGTGATTGAAAACACCAAAATGTACTTAACTCACTGTAAAAAAGAAACCGCGTGACCAGAAGATTTCGATCATATTACCAACAATAAACATGTCGATTTTTAATCAACTGTTAACTAACCTTTCACCAGAAAAAGGATTAAACACCAAAAAGATATAATCAGAGATACAGAAACTGTATATCTGGCTGTGTGTTAATACTCATTGACTTAAAAAGCGTACAAGTCAATGATTCAAGAGTTTAGTGACCATGATTAAGTTATCTCGGAAAACACTTAATCAAGAATAAAACTGTGATTTTGAAAAATTTGAACTTTTCATTTTCTTATTTCTGGGACTTGAATACACATTGATCATCTTAGTTAACATTAGTGAGCACTGGATTTTTTTCAGTGAATATTTAATCACTAGCTGACATCACTTATCAAATCACTGAAATCTATGGGTGACTGACAGCTTCTTCGTCCCTGTCAAGGGATTCAGGTTGCGATTTGAGCCCACTGACTATTTAGCCGGTTTGCTGAAACTGAGTGATTCGTGAACTCTAACTTATTTTACTTCTCAATATGACGCTACCGCCAATCACAGGTATCAGCGAGCATCCGCTTTACGCCTAACATGGTGGACCCTATTGGTAACGAATTCTAATTATATCCTTAGTGAGTTTGTGTTCCTCTGAAAATTTTCAAACTGGAAAAACCAGCTAAGTAATGCTGTTCAGTTTTCAATGGTTTATTAATGGATGATGATTCATGCTCAAGATAATCAAAATCTCATCAAAAACTGAAGTATGAGTACACTTAATGTTGTTTTGGCAAATTTTCGGCAGTCAGCAATCAATGGCAGTATTTCAAGAAAAGTGTTTATCCTGAAGTTCTAACGAGATGAAATTACAAATGCAGATCCATTCAAGATGCGAGCTTGCACATATCTGTTCCCACTTATCATTATTGTTGAAATGGCGGTGTCTCTTATTACTAGTAGGCTCTATTTACGTGAATACATTTAGCATAAATTTGGAAAAAAATTTAGTCAAAAGAAAGGTAACAAATAGTCGCAATTAAAGTCACCAGTTATCATGACACAGTCATTGTTGTTCAGCTGGTTTACATATCATTTTTATGTAGGACTTATCGTCTATGGGCATGAAAGAAGAGTGGTAAACATATTTACAAGTACTGCACATTTGCTTCTCTTCAATACAGACAAATCATTATCGACCTTCTCGTATTTTTCATAATCAAAAAGGCTAGTGAAAACAAGATAGATTTAGTAGCATTCACTGAGCACTGAAACGTTCACATGGGAAAACAGAAAGAAATGCTGCCACAGAATGCAAGTTGGAAAATCTAATAAACGTTATTATAATAATTCATTCAGTTTCAAGGAAAAACAGCATATCTCACTTTTTGTGCTTCTTAGAAAACGTAAGCTATTGCTACAATCCTTAAACTGATATGCAAACTCTTCTTTTCCATTTACACTTAAAGTATGCATCAATAGAGGTATATTAAAAATGGTAAATTTTCAAGTTTTAACTCAGTATGTTCAATGAGTGTTTTTTGTATTAATGTCAACATTTTAGAAAATTGTATGGAGCAGTCTTTTGTGTTTCAAAATAACCTTAATGCCTTAGCTTATTGCTTCTGTGAAAAATAAACATTCTTTTACCTAAAGTTAATGACATTTTGAAATGAGTGGCGCCATAATTGAAGTCATTAGTCTTTTCTTTATTTAGGATGAATACTGCCTATTGTTCATAGAATAGACAAAGACAATTATTAATAATGATTGGAAATTTAGTAAATAATTCCTTTCTAGGAATAAAGTTATGAAATGTAGAATGGCAGTATGAAACTTTTACTGAATGCTGACTATGAGGTAATTAACAGCCACTTTTCGTTGACTTAGATCAGAAGGCACAAGATTTTTTTTAGCCGGATTGTCTGATTGCAGACAGAATGACAGCTGTTGTTTCCTGGAGCCAGATATTCTTGAGCTCAATTTAAGCTAGGTATTCGTTATGCTCAAAAGTTTTGCATAAAAGGAGAGATTTTGGTGCTGCTTTTTTGTGATTGACTGACTGACTGAATGAATATCTTAGAAACCCAAACAGAAGTTCGAGTTTTCGCAGATATATGATGGTAGACAAGAGAAGTGTAATGAAACTTCAGTGGAAAGAGGGATGACATTCTCTTTTCTATTTGGCTCAAACAGTCAATGACTGCATGAATTTTGACCACCTCTGAGTTTTTCGCAAAATAAATCTGCTTCAGCTGATGTCATTCTGCAAGAATGGTGGTAGTAGGGTTTGCCTCGCACCTGTTTTAGCTCTCCAAGTCGATAGAGAATCACAATCTGTCCTTATTTGCTTACTTACTTAGCATGCATCTTCGTATAGCCTGAGCCAGTAAAAAAAGTAAGAAATCTTCAGACATTTTGTAAACTCTACCTTCAACAGCCATATCACAACCGTAAGATAAAAAGGGGCAAACTACTGCACAGTATACACACATTTTCGTACGTATTTGGATATCACATCAAAATTAATGATGACGCAAGTTCTAAAATGTCAAACTATCCTCCTGTATCCATGCTGAGCTTTCATCAGTGAACAGTCTGACTCAGCTTACCAACTAAATGAACTGGTGAACATATCCAACCAAAGTTACGTCTGTCATCACATTTGCAATGAATTCAAATAAGGATGATGACTGTGAGTATTCCTCCAAAACTATCGTTGGTTATCAGTAATTCACACCACAGCTGTAAAAATTTTACACGACCACATAAATTTCTTTAGAGTCTGATCATAAGCCTAATGTGTATTCTCGGCGTTTCCTTCACCCCCATGCATTGACGCAACACCTGCTTGTCAACGACATCATTTCAAGCAGTGTGGAAAGTAAACACGTATACGTACTGAAGGGTGAATGCTTTTCCACGGGGCCCACATGGTCCCCCTAGAAGTATGAATCCTAGGATTTAAAATACTACATTAGGCAAGCTGGCCCTCCTACAGATACCGCAGGAATATTTGTGTGATGAAACCATCTCAGGTTCCCGTGTATTTGCAAGCACAGTGGTTAATTTAGTCATGTTTAAACATTTTGCCTTGTTCTGGATTAAAAACGGCACTTGCAACTCCAGCTAAAGATGGAGTGCTGATATTTACATTCCATTCAGTCTGTAGCTGGATGGCGGGAAAATAGTATAATCGGCCAGTTTAATCACAGGTGAAATTGTTCCATAAATCGTTCTAGCAGGCATCTGTAGAGAATTATGAAGTTCTATTCTTATCAGAAACTTGCTGACTTATTATAACCCACTATTTCTAATATAACCCAATAGTTGCAGCGGATTGTTTACTGCTGGTGTCTTTTCTATTTCTTTCGACTTCACGAACAATCGATATTCACTTCACTTGCGAAGGCTTCTCGTCAGCCCGTATTTGAGTAAATTCTACTCCTTGTCATGTCATTCGTTAACCGAACATATTTAGAAAGTTAGGAAAGAGGAGTGCAATCGAAAACGATAGTCTTCCTGTTTGGTTTGGAACCAAAAGGAATTTAATTATTTAACTATTCTGTGAGGGAAATGTTAGGCTGAACAACACATTGAGTTGTTTTACATGGGTAGTAAGCTTCATAATGAAAGAAGATATAACTCAGATTTCATAGTTAAATATGTGAGAGTAGTTAGGCTACAGCAGTGCTTGATATTCATGATGCTGTGATTGGTAAGTACGGCTTAAAGCAGTCAGCATAACGACAAGGTAATTTGAATTATTCTCGCTAAAAAGTGATAAAAATCTGTTATATACAAACTTTTTACTTACAAATATCCACATAATTTATGTACTTATATTTTGTCACATTAACAAACGTTTTCTATCAATTTCAGATGTCAATCAACCAACTTATGTACACTGACTTCCTGTCCCTTGAAAAGAGAAGATAGAAAGTTTTATATACCGAACCCTTCAGTGCTGAATGTTAATACATGTGAGTGCACTACAAAAGACAGATTACTACCTACTCAGGGTCATAATGACAATCTCATAAGCAGCAACCATGATAATTCTAATAATTTGGACCATCAAAAACTTAATCAGTATACTTTTGATCACAGTCAACTAAACATTCAAGATTTGCATGGCTCTCCTATAAATAAAAGTGATAAAGTGTTAATGGAAACACTTCAGAGTCAGAATAAAGATTCTATTAATTTAACAAAAACGTCAGATGATTTTGAGTCGAATGAAAAACTACTTTGTTCAGACTCATTTTTACAGAATGAGTTTTTGTATAAAACTGATTGTGTTTGAGTTATTTATTTCTTTAGGACAAAGGTTATGTTAAATTTTAAACGCTTTTAAAAGATACAATACATCCTATAATTTTAAATGCAGCCTGTGTTAGAGTAAAGGACAAATGTTTCAAAGCATCATAATATTGGGCACATACAATACTCAAATCAATTTGATCCGGAAGACTGTGAATCAGTAAAGCAGTTCATATTGCTTATCGATAGCTAAAGAATGTTAATACCATAAGGACTGCTGTTTTAACATTAAAATGTTTCGATTAAAACTGTTCAGTACTCTATAACACTAGTTTGGACGGAAATCAGGGAATAATGTCTTTAAAGCACCTTCCTACAACGAATCAGTAATAATATTTTGTTTGATATAAGAATTCACAGTCATTTGTCGCCAATTTCAGCAAAGTGAACAAATTTCAAAATTAAGAATGGATACCGGTTGTGGGACTACAAAATATCAAATACGGTAGTGAATCAAAATTTGTGGTCAGATAGATGAAAAAATAAAATTAACATCTGTAACCCATCAAAGTATTTTCTCCTTTTGTCTTATTGATTAAGATGCTACTTACTGTTCATCTTCAGGGGATTTTATCTGCCCAATACTGGATTTTTAAACTGCAATTGTCCACTTGGAGATTTCACTGAGTCACAGGTAGTAAGATAAGTAAATATTTTTCTGATTTTAACTGTTAGTATTTCAGATAGGGAGCAAAATCTGAAAAAAATATATTTATTTGATAATTCAAGCAGATGATTACAATCAAGAAGCATATTGATAAGATTTAGCGTCTTATTTGATTAGATAGCAGATTTCTGATGATGTTACTGTCTTATCAGACACTATTCAGCCTTCACTGTTCATTTGCGTAAATGCACTCTGATCTCACTTTGAAAAGGGATTGTTCACATACATTATCAGCTTTTCATTTTACTTTACTGGAGTTATTCAGAAAAACTAAAGTGACTTTTAGTGATCAGATAATCGACAGTGTCGGTGAGTAGTCTAATTTAGAGTTAAATGTTACTCTGAGATGTAACAGAAAGCCTGAAGTTTTCCAAATCATATGAAACACATTTCAGAAGTTATGGCTAGTGGTTTTCATTTTAAATTGCTTGTAGAGCATCAGATAATGAAATCGAAGAAGTCAAACAAATTTTACATCAGTCTATAGAGTTCCATGGAAGTCACTGTGAATTCTGTCATAGCCTTCATAGTCTACAAGCGCTTCAAGTTCTACTTCGCATGACAACGAACAGTTCCCACCTGTTCACCTAAAGTCACTCTTGTTATAAAGTAGTGAATACAGTTATCTTTTTTGACCGCATAATTTGTGTACTCATTATAAGAGGGAAAATCTTCACTTTTATACACAACACCTTAAAGATACCTTCTATCACTTGTCTGCATTCATCGAGCTGTTTATTATTTCAGTCCCCTGGGATTCAAAAATAGCAAACAATATCGTTGGCTCATTGGAAAATAAAAGGAAGGCATTTTAATTTTTCCCAGGAAAATACAGATAACAACGTCCATGTAATTCGGGATACGAAATAATATATCTTGTAAAGACTACACGTATTTCACTTGCTTAACGCATTTTTTCTCTAACAGATTCCTATAACCTTTCAAGCTTCATTTTATTTTGCGAGATAATGAACATAAACAAAATAATATTTTCAACAGTTGATCTTAAACGAAATGAAAACAAGCGAATATTTTTCTGCTTCAGATTATGGACGTATAAAAACATTTTTAAAATAGATTCTGTATTCATCGCGTTACAATGCCATATATTTAGCCACGTCAATACATTGTCTCAGAGAAACTAAAGGTCAACAATTTGGTCAAAAGTTTTACTGTGACTGCCACTGTTTTATGTAGCTACAAGTTTCCTCAGTCATTACCGAAAAGCCTTGAAATCTGTCACAATTGTTCGTACTAACGCTGAATGTTAAGAAATATTTTCGCTTTCAGAAAAGTTCACTTTTGATGGAGCCAGACTGGCACAGCAAAAAAGCTTTGATCAGATATCTGATTAAATTTTGTTAGTTTGCTCTAACGATCTTTTAAACAGTCAAGTATGGTATTGATTGGAAATAATTTGAAAATATAGTTCTCGGAGAATCCCATAGTCAGTTTCTCAGAGATAAAGTAAAAATTATAAACTTCATCATGATGACTGATTTATTCTTCACTTCTCGTTGAAAAAAAACCTGTCTGCAGAAGTTAGCACGGAATTCAGTCAGGAACACGGAAGTTATTTCTGACCATTGTGAAGGTTTGGATGTCTAGTAATTCTATTTCAGTGCCACCTCCTAAATAAACGCCAGAGGACCTCTACGAAAAGTAAGAGGGCTTTATTGTCTTGCTTAGATTTTTTGTTCTCTTAAGAAGCTTTTGTGAACTGCCACGTTTTCCTATTTCCCTATCTACGGATCAGATTTCTCTTCAGAATTATAAGTATTCCACTTCAGGAATCAATTTACGAATCATGGAAACCTGACTTTCTAACACTCAGTAACTTGTGATAAATAGAAAATTTAGAAAACGTAATTCCAAGTTGTGTTTCACTTTCGTGAAGATTATTACTGTGTGGTAATATTTACTGATTATTCATAGTTTAACCTGAAAAATTTTCCATAATATTAGTGTCAGTCAATTCACCACAAACGTTACGGATGAGTTCGACTACTGTAAATTTATTTTGATCAAAATCAAATAAGTTTACAGCATATTTTACTTCTGTCGGTTTCTCATATTTAACGTTAGACAAGAAAAATGAACACTCTTCATTCCAAATTTTTAATACAGGTCGCACAAACCGATTCACAAGCATATCTAGAACGTTAAATTGTTGGTTTGCGGGAATTTGAATGGCTACAGGATTTAATCATGAGCTAATGTCGGTTAGAGAACCATTGGAAACCTGAGAGTACTGGACTGTTTACTTCCAGAATAACAGTCCATTAACAACTGAACTTTCCTCTTCACATACACATTGTTACTTAGGACACTGAAACCAAAACCGCTGGAAATTTAGTATAAAAAGCAGTTATTACATGACTCTACTAAAGGTTGGTACAATTAGAAGTGGTGTTATAGTTTTATGTAACTATTTCAGCAGGTTATTGGATGTGTAAATGTTGATTAATTAGCAAATAAAATTATAAGAGCAATCGTTTTAGATTGTTAATTGTATCATTTGTCATACCATCAGAATTAAAGAACTCTGACCGGCTTTAGGAGCTTTCTTAAATCTTCAGAATTAAAGTACTAACCTAATATGCATAAGAAAACAAGGTAACCAGTGGTATCTGTTTTGCCAATTAGTACGACAATACTAGTAAAAACAGCAGCACAGAACCAACAACAATGATTTCAAGGATTAAGTAATGTGAAAGCAAGTGGTACAGTTGGTGGAAGATAAGAGGAAATGATAAAATGACAAAACAATGTAAACATTTTAATATTTGATTTCCCTAAAAATCTTATAAAATTAAAAGTTGTTCAATTCTAGGAATGAAATAAACTGCTAGTCAAGGTCATTAGGAAAAGTAATAATAATGTGCAGCTTGTGAATTCTTTTTTTATGGTAATTATATTAATTCTATGTTGTCATTATCCTTCTCACGGTCTATATCGGTTAGCTGCTGAAAAGTCCCAGAGTATTCACCAGTTTGATGTGCCATTATGTTTCAGGTGAAGATTACTTTCGATATAAGTATAAAACTTGGGCGCTGTGGTAGAGTGTAACTCCATTATGGATAAGATTTTATTTTGATAAATCACACAGTGTTGTACAGTAATATTAACTGATGACCACGTTTCGAGCACAAATTATTGCTCACAATCATATCAAGTCACTCGCACAACTTGATATGATGAGTAATAATTAGTGCTCGTCATCAGCAAATATTACTATACAACACTGTGTGGTTTTATCAAAATAAAGTCTTATCCATAAGGCAGATTACTTTCTATTGTCTGAACTGATTAGATAGCCTTTATAAATATTTATAAAGTTATATATTTCAGCATGCATATTTCTTCAGCATTTTTCTTCGAATCCCGGAGTATACACAGTGGATCATAGGAATCTTCAACGTTTGCATCATGATGTCACCAGTTTGCCTAGAAAAAAAATTAGGACCTAAAACTATGAAAAACACGTCAGGTTAACATGGAACTGTTGTCGGTTGTCTGCTTGATTTGATCATATCTCTGATTTTTGTGGATTACGAACTCAGTTATTCTAGGTTTCGCAGCTTTTTTTATATTAAACGCTAATTTTCCAGGTAGTCATTTACTTTATCAGCTGCTTCTTCAAAATATGTACCAATTAAACCATAAAGCCGCCACCAGCATGCTTGTCAGTTACATATCGTTACCGGTTGATATCATACAGAGGACCATCAAACAACTGAGAAGCACTACATAGTTGTCTCCTCATAGTTTGAGATTCATCAATACAATGCCTCTAGGAGGCGAAAACGCAGGAAAACAAAAATGCAGTCAAATCGTCATTAGAATTCTCCCACAATTTATTCAATGAAGACAACAGTAGCTGCAATAAAATAAAAGTTTATCTATTGAGCTTTAATTCCCCCTAACGGTCTAATAAATAAAAAAATATTGGCTGCATAAAAAGTATTGTGCGTCGGTGGCATAGCGGTTAGGACGCTCGCCGACCATGCACATAGTCCGGGGTTCGATCCCCGGCCGACGCAGTCCTTTACCTCACTAAGCCAGAAATAAAAGCTGGTGAAGAGGAAAAGTTGGGCATGAGGCTAGCAACCTCATCCAGTCAAAATAAACACTGCTACACAAACTTCAAGCTTCTAGCTTGAAGCCCTATGTTCCACTGGGAACGTGAAGGAATAAAAAAAATAACCTCGGCATATTTCAATAAGTGCCCTTGACCGTTTTTATAGATGACCTTAAAGGCTGAGTTAACGTCAATCTTATAGTTCATCTCGATTAGGTGTTTATCTATAGACGAGGTTGGTAGTCTGACACCTGCGTCTGTTGGTTTTTTACAGTTAAAGTGTTTTTCTAGCCATTTTGGGATATGCTCTCCCACCCTCACATGCAAAGTGCGATTATTCCCCCCTATGTATGTGTGACCACACACACACGAAAATTGGTAAATAGTGTGGGATGTGACATAATCACTTGTGCACTTTTGATGTTTGCAGTGAAGCATATTTTAGCTTTTTCGACAATTACAAGCTGGGCTGCATAATAAGTTCTACGGATGATCGAATTCAACCTTTGTCTCAAAATCCTACTGTTTATTTCCCCGTTATATGGTAATTTGATGAAAACCTTTATCTTAGGGGCGGTATGGATTGTAGGTTTAGAGACTAATTGACTTCTACACCTGTTTAAAAATTTTAAAGGATATCCGTTTTCAACAAGAGTATCCATCAATGTTTTGTTTTCTTTGTCTATGACATCAGCCGTGCAAATACGTTGAATCCTCTTAAATAGACACTTCACCAAGCCTCTTTTATACTGTAATGGACAGAAACTGTGAAATATAAGGTACTGCCCTGTCCAAGTGGGCTTTCTGTAGATTGATCGTCTTATTGAACCATCATCTCTTCGACTCAGAAGTATGTCTAAAAATGCAAGCTGGTTGCGCCTTTCTTCCTCGCATGTGAGACTAATATGATTCTGTACAGAGTTAAGCCTGTGTAATAGACGACTCACATCTTCATGATCGTCGTATATCAAAATGATATCGTCTACATATCTCCTATAGAAGGGCAATTTAGAAATCAAATCAAGGGACAAGTTCTCAACATAAGACATGTAAACGTCCGCTAACAAAGGTCCTAATGGACTCCCCATAGCAACGCTATCCACTTGTAAAAAATGTTCACCTTCAAAAGTGAAATCGACGTTGTCAGTACGTAATAGGAAAAAATCTTTCAAAGAAGTTAAAGGAAAAAGGAAATGAAAAACAACTAGAAGATACATAGTCACAAAGAATATCAACAGTCTTAACTAATGGTACATTAGTAAACAAAGAACTGACATCAAATGAAAACATTTTCCTATCTTTTATGTTCATATCTACAAGACAGTCAACAAGTTCAAATGTATCTTTCAAAGCGAACTTACATAATTCATTGCGTACTGGACTTAAAATATCAGCTAACCATTTTGATAATTTACGTGTAGGAGAGTGACATATTGATAGAATTGGACATAATGTATTATCAACCACATGAATCTTGGGCAATCCATAGGGGTTTGGATAGTAAGATCCCATGGGTTTCAAGGAATTCAACAGGACTTTGTGTATCACTGTGAAACATTCATGTGGGGGTGCTCGATGTCCGGAGATGACAAGGTGTTCGAGGATAGAGCTGCTGCTATTCTTCTTTTCTCCCCTGGCTAACCAAGCTGGACAGTGTTCCAGAATACGTTTGTGGACTTGATGTTGCGTACGGCCGATATACCTTGCTCCATACGAGCAAGTAAATTGATAAATACACATTGAGGTGGCCAAAAGCGGTATCTTGTCCTTAGCGTTAGACTGGATTAACTGTCTGCAGGGTAATGTGATACGTAGGGTGGCTGTTGGAAGTGTCTTCTTCAGACATTTAGAAAGGCGGTTTCTGAGAACTTCCGCTGCGATATCACGTTTGAATTCCAGGTTCATGAAGAGAGTCTTCTTAGGAACCGTTGCGATGTTTGACACCGGAGGCTTCTCCCTCATGTTTTGTCGATAAATCTTGGTGAGTACCCATTCTCTAGTAGGGTTTTACGTAGTGAATTCAATTCTTTCTCTATCATATCTTCCGAGCAGATTTTTCTAATCCCTGAAGATAATGTACGTATCAGGTTTCGTCATCGGATCAGTGGCACAAAGCTCTGGAAGTTGATAAACTGTCCAGTCCATGTTGGCTTGCGATATATCGATCTTTGGATTGTACAGTCATGTCTTCTGGTGAGTAGTTCATCGAGGAATCGAAATGCGTTGTTTGATTCTCGTTCCAAGGTGAATCTAATTGATGAGTACGCTGCGTTAAAGGATTTGAGGAGGGAATCTAAATCAGAATTTTCATCACAAATTATCAACGTGTCATCTACGTATCTCCTGTATAAGTGCAGTTGACTTACCAAGGGATCGAGGATATTGTTTACGAGACTCGCCATGAAGCAGTCGGCTAGGAGTGCACCGAGAGGAGACCCCATGGCTACTCCATCTTTCTGTAGATAGAAATGTTCACTGAATTTGAACTGGATATTGAACGTACATCTGAGAAGAAGTTCCTTCAGGTGGTTTGTGGGAAGAGGAACTTCTATGTTGTTAAATTCGATGTAATTACAAATGAAGCATATTGTTTCGGTTAAGGGGATGCTTATGAATAGAGAGGTGACATCTAGTGAAAGCATTTGTCTTTCGAACACGTTGACATCCTTCACTGAGTCGATGAAGTCAAATGTATCTCTGAGGCTATATTTTGTCATGTTTCTTTTTACTAGTTCAAGGATATCAGCTAGACACTTCGCGATTTGGTGATATGGGGAGTTAACCATGTCTATTACAGGTCACAGTGTGATATTCTCTTTGTGTACTTTAGGAATTCCATACAGTCTTGTCAGTCTTATCGACAAAAACATGAGGGAGAAGCCTCCGGTGTCAAACATCGCAACGGTTCCTAAGAAGACTCTCTTCATGAACCTGGAATTCAAACGTGATATCGCAGCGGAAATTCTCAGAAACCGCCTTTCTAAATGTCTGAAGAAGACACTTCCAACAGCCACCCTACGTATCACATTCCCCTGCAGACAGTTAATCCAGTCTAACGCTAAGGACAAGATACCGCTTTTGGCCACCTCAATGTGTATTTATCAATTTACTTGCTCGTATGGAGCAAAGTATATCGGCCGTACGCAACATCAAGTCCACAAACGTATTCTGGAACACTGTCCAGCTTGGTTAGCCAGGGGAGAAAAGAAGAATAGCAGCAGCTCTATCCTCGAACACCTTGTCATCTCCGGACATCGAGCACCCCCACATGAATGTTTCACAGTGATACACAAAGTCCCTCAATATCGTACAATGGGACTTCGCATTCACCATCTGTACATAGCTGAAGCATTAGCTATTCGAGATCTGAAACCAGACCTCTGCATTCAAAAGCGATACATACATTCTCTCGCCCTACCATGGCCAGAATAAAATCCTTACTACAATTTTGCTTCCTTCGTTTATTATGTAAGTTCACTATTATTATTATTGTTAATAGTTTTATTACCACTATTATTCCTATCATTCACATTTTATTTCCACTCTATTACTGTTTATAAATAACATTGCTTCTTCATACAGATTTTATATAAAAACACTATCGCCTTTCCACTAGTTCCATTGATTAGTCATTATCTCACACTTATTACGTCGTGCCTATCTCTGTCTCTTTTCTAACTTACAGTTAGTCAACCCTTCTTACACCTCACATTATGTAATACAATTTTTCAAAGACAAAGTTTACCAGTATCTGATTGGTCTGAAGATTTCTTTGTTTAATATAATTACGATTGTACAGCTCATGAAAATGAATCGTCGAAAAGAAAATTTTCTTCGCTGTTTGTGCCTTTTTCTTGTGACACTTGCATTTACCGAAATAAAAATAACGTAGGCATTCATTTATCACTGCTACATCCATCAAGGTTTAACAAACAAGAGGCCACTTATGAAAGTGAATTATAGTCACCATCATTCCTATTGTTATTGCCTGACATTATATTTCACTTATATATACTGAAAGCATAAATCAGCATTCACCTCATTTATTAGGTTCTATTAGTAGTTTTTACAAACAGTTTACTACAGTGTAGGATATCTTCGTGTTACAAGAATACAAGACTCCATTTTGAATTACACTTTCATAGGTATTTAAGTAATTTATAGATGTGTATAACTGTAAAAATTTTGCTCTAGTTTACTTTACAACTATATTTGCATGTGGACATTTATTGCTTCAAGAAGATTGTGAAACACTAACACAGTGTCAGGAAATATTCACCAGTGGATAGGTTTTTACGTTTCATTGACTACTAATCTAACACTTGGGCTCTAAAACTTCTAACTTTATTGTATGTTATATTCGTCAGCAAATAATAAATAATCAGTGTGTCTGCTTCACGATGTGGCTGCACGGAGTATTAAGAATTTGGGTAAAACAGTTTCTTTTTAAAGGTTTTTGCATACTTCGATCAACTCCGAGTCCAGTAAACTTATTTTCAGTTTATTTCAACATCTCCTGTTTACTGACTAAACAGCTACGATGATGTTGACAGGTGAACTAAGACATATGGTAATGTTTGATAACTGTAAGAACCTTTCTGTTTAGATGGCGAACCAGACATAGTAGACTTTACGTGAATTTTAGTATAAGTGGCTTCTAACTACCAGAATCTGTCAAAGAATACAATGACGTGTTGAGGGAAGTATTTACAACGACAGATAACATTACCATCAGAGATAATGTGAACCGAATAATGGACAAACAGTTATCTAATTTCACTCGGTTTTGTTAGTCTGTTCATGTACTGATTCAAGTTGTATACTTGACGAACAAGCAGCAGTTTTGCAAACTTGTATTCACCAACAGTATGTATGATATATCAATTTTGATCACTTGGTTTATAAAATTATAGTGTGAAGAAAATCGCATACTATGATCTGGAACTTTTGGTTTTCTAAATATGGCAGTGGTAAAAGATTTTGATGTTCTCCATGAATAAATGATTCTCCATTCCTGGTTACCTTGACTACAATATGCTGTTCTCAAAGATATCCTTATCACTGAGCAACTGGCCAAAGACTCATCAACAGAAACTAAAATTAAATAGCCTGACAGACTAATTTTCATTCATTAGTCAATAGGAATTCAGACAATTTCAGTGACTAAGATCTTTCTAAGGCGAAGTATTTTCAATTAAATGTTTCCGTTCGTCATCTCTAATAAGCAACTTAAGACAGACAAATTGAACTGAAGCCCTTGACATCGATTTCTTCGTTTTAATTTTATAAAAACGGTAAAAAAACGATGTTATAACGTTAGACAGCTAGAAGAAATGCATTTTTCTAGTTACTAAGGTTTCTCAGGAGCTCATATTTCAAACAAAAGCATTCAAAATTACAAACAACATATTTCTCTAATCTTGGCGGTATCAGTTTATCCACGTATTCAAAAAGGCCGCATTATATTTTCATTAGATAGATTTTTCATGGTATATATTTTGTGATCTGTGGAACCTTCTTCTTATATATTTTATGTTTATTTTCATATTACTCTCTCGTCAGACGATGACGTACTATTCAAAGTTATTGAAACCTTATGCTGATATACAGTGATATATCTTAATTTAAACAGTGATAATTGTTAGTACATTTTGTCCAGTTTATAAAAAAGGTTTCAACTCATGTACGCGAAGGCAATTTATTACAAAACCATAATCTACTCCCCTCCTATTGTCAATGAAGATACAACAATATATTTAGAATAAAAAGGTTTATTTCTTAACAGTAACTTAAACTTTAATGAACTGAATGATACACCTAAAATGTAGGTAAATGGGTGTATGAACCGACCCTATCAGCAACCAATTCTACGACCTCAGTGATTAGATCTAATAAAAGTAGAATTAAACTGCATTCTACTCAGTCTTATACTCTGTAGACTGAAATAATACGTTATTTCGGTTAATGAAGGCAGAAATGATACTCGTATAATACTTTCAGATTCTGCGTTTACAAATGTTGAATTGGGAACAGCTGTCCGCTACTTCTACCACACAGCTACTAGACCTTTAAAACTACAATAAAAAGCACATTACGTCAGTGGCTAACTAAAGCTTATTCAAAATTATGAAAAAGTATCACACTGATATCACGCACAAATTCGTAGTAACGGAAAAAGCATGACAAATATGGTTCTGATAGTATGGAAACCATAGGGAAGGAAATCCTAAAATATCTACTAGCTCAACAGATTGAATGCTATAAATTCTACAGAAATATTTTCAACCTTGCCTAAATCAAATTTGCAAAAGTCGTTCAGAAATGTTAGACGTGATGGTTATCATGTAAGCAGACATCTATGAATCATTTAAGTGTTTTTAAATATTTGCAGTTTAAACTGTATATGTTCCGGAAACTTTATTGCGCTCCAAAGTTTGAATTCCGTGGACAAAGTTTCCTGCTTTAGTCTACCCATAGTCTTTAGTTCTACTTCATGATGTGTATTTGGCACACTTCACAGACATTGTCACACCCGATTTCTGATATGTGACTAATTTTATTCTAGTGCAACTAAAAGTGAGAACAGCTAAGTCGCCTAAACTTGGTCTTCGATGTTCATAACCTGGATTAGCTGATCTCTGAATTTGATCACATTAATTAAGCAATAACTAATAAGATAGTCAGTTTAAAAGCATATTTATATTGTTTTACTTCAATAACTGCAGTGATGTAGTCATCCGATGTCATTTTATTGCTGAAGATGTTAAAAATAATTTGTCCTAAAAACTGTCTTACATTCATCACTAATCTTTCTCTATTTGTAAAAAAAGTTTTATGATATTTTCGTTTTTTTATTCCTTCACGTTCCCCAGTGGAACATAGGGCTTCAAGCTAGTGGCTTGAAGTTTCTGTAGCAGTGTTTATTTTACAGGATGGGGTTGCTAGCCTCATGCCCAACCTTTCCTCTTCCCAGCATTGTTTCTGGCTTAGCGGGGTAAGGCAGTGCGTCGGCCGGGGATCGAACCCCAGACCATGTGCACGGTCGGCGAGCGTCCTAACCGCTATGCCACATGATATTTTCGTAAGGAAAGTAAAATAAATCGCCTAGATATAGCATCATGATATCTTTTCTTTCTTACTCATATTGAATGGTTACCAGATAAAACTTAAGTGTCCAAACATAAAAAGCTTTTTCATAAAAGCTGTTGAGTGCAAAATACACAGTGTGGAATTAATACCTATCTTATGTCATAAGAAAGAGAACTTTTGCAAATATTCCAATTATATCTAAAAATGTCATCTCAGGTACTTCATCTGATTGTCATTCAGTAGAGCATTCTCTTTTCGTTTATTATGAATACAAGTTCACACCATAAAAATAATTTTTAGATTTATCACGAATTGACTTCAACTAGAGATTAATTGAAAACCAGGGAGTATTGGACAGTGGTTCTGTACCAATTCGGGACTCTTCAGCAGCACGCACCACCGACCCCACAAGAGATTAAATCTCCTGGGCTTCCAAGGATGAAAGTTCTAATAGAAAGTCGTGACTGTCGGTGTGCACCAAGTTTGGTGTGAGGGAAAACACTCACTGATGAAATTTGCTGGCGGTCGCATTAAAAATAACGAAATGACAGAAGTTAAAATTCATAGATTCCATCTCACAACCGAAAGGTTCTGGTTTCGATCCTTAGTGGGGCCATACATGCGTATCGCTGCAGATGCCCAAAGTAGAAAGAAATGGCTTTCTGGTACTCCCTGGTTTCAGTAGTCCTCCAAGTAAAGTCAGCTCTTTATATCCATTACATCCCTCAAAACCGACAGTTGAAAATAAAAATAATTGCACAAATATCAGCTTACATTTAGTATAGCAGCTGACTTCAATGTCTTCAAAAATAAAACTAAAACACAGACAAAGAGGTAGGAAGACAAAGAGTAGCAAACTTGACATTTTCACAAATAAACAAAAAACTGTGTGAAACCCTGTTAATTTATAACTTCACTAGTTTCCATGAATTGCTTCCCCAATGATTACACATGAATTTAGGGAATACTTTTACAGATGAAGATTAATTTACTAAGAACAAACAACACGAATTATGGTTAAGGTATTTATAAATGAAGCATCCCAAGACACAAAAATATTGGAAAACATGTTAGACATTTTCATCGCTGTTTCTCAATAAAAAGACATGTCTGCAATCACAAGTGTTTGACCCCCTCTTAAAGTTCAAAAAGGTTATAAGGATGCGGCGTAGATACTGAACGACACCTCACAAATAAGTCAAAAAGTGTGGATGACTTCATTTAGCTTAATACTCACCAATAGATTTTTATCTATATATGGGAATGGACAAATTAATGGTTAATATTTAGAGAGTTTCCTACATAAATCAGATTATGACCAAGCCCGATACAAACTGCCGAAAGCTGTTTGGGATGCTGCTACAACTGTGACATTATGTCAGTTGAAGTACTCATGTTCTCCATAAATATAGTCGAGTAAAATCAGTTTACCTTACCTTAATAGCACAAGACTTAGGGATTTACCACTGGTGTTGATTGAGATTGAAAGTGGTGTCTTAGTGATCACTAAGCACATTTAACAATTGTGCAAAATTACTCCGTTTTCTCATCTTCCATACTTTGACACTTTGTAGAAAAAGTAGTGCTGAATGATCAATACGCATCTATTCCAGGTAGATAAATAAAAATGTTGGACCACCCCAACATAGCAATCTGCTTACTTCAGCATACTTTTGTTGACTGATTACTAAATATATGTAAACCGAAATTTGAAATCTTACCCCATCGCTCTTTGTCACTTGAATGTGTTTCTTTATTTCTGTTTTCTTCCAGAGGAAATTGCTTTTGTTTCAAGTGACAGTACGGTATATCATTATTATCTTTATGAAGAACAGTTTGTAGGGATATGTTCGGCCTCTTTCAATGATTCTGTTACTATTTCAAAGAAAGAAAGCTGAGTAGGCTATAAATAAATGTCCTCAAAAAAATGATAGGCAAAATCATAATAATAATTGTGTGAAACTTAATAATTTCACGAAAGCGCGAAACTAAAAGAATGTTGCTAGTACTACGCAGTTTTATGGTTGCCATCATTTTGGAATGTTTGGTGTGAATGCTGATAATGTCTTCACCTTTGTTATAAACGGGTATAGCTAACGTTTTAAAACACTAACCATTTAGAGAGTAATATATTATAACTGTCTTCTCAAAGGGAAGTGAAAAAGGAAGTTTCAAGAGACCTGTCACGTAGCGTCACTTAACAGGAATTACAATAGATCAATTTAGAAAAAAATTTTAATGAGTTAGTAGGAATTCGACTGCATTTTTGACTAACGCGCATCACTAAAATAAATAATGAAAACAAGGAACATTAGACAACTCAATAAACGTTTAGTATGAAACTCTTTTCAGGAACACAAATTCATAAACTGGTAAGGCATAAGTCCTGAAATGTTACGAATAAAAACTGAAATTCAATCTTTGATTCCTTGTCTTGTTTCCCAATTGATCAGCTTTGCTGAAATATCTGATCAGCTTTCAGGTGGCTGAACAACTGCACTGTTACTTGTTTTGCTGTGCACACCATAATAGAATGAAGTGCTCCTTAAGTTGAGAGTATTTTGCTAAATCATGAAGTCTCGTGATAAAAGCTGCCTTGAAAAGAAACGAATTAAAAAATAAACAACCTACACATGAAATGGAACGAATTTTAATTAACAAAACTTCGTGAAGAGGAGATATATTGTGGAATACTTATACTTGATCCACTTACATATCTAATAATTCAGCCAATATTGGCTTTGAATATATCTGTTGTTTGGCTACACATTCGACGACAAAATAAGGAAAAAAGTTTAAATGTTGAATAATGTTTTGATAGATAACATTTTCAGTCACGTAAAAAGGCATAGTAACTGCACGTTGAATAATTCAAGCTAGTCATTTTTGTCAAAATCTTTATTGCGTTATTTATAATTTGCTGGCAGAAGTTTCCAAATCACATTTCATTACACTGCGTGAAAAGGTTAAGTCAAGACAAAAAAGTAAGTATTTTTCCTTTTATGAGTGGACAGTTTTGTGAAGTATCCTTATGTATGCCTAATGTAGTTTGCTTCTAAGCCTTTACAGCAGCTAGGAGTATTAAATCAAGTATTTTAATGAAACAACATTTGGCCAAAACTCGAAGCACTGATATCATGAAGATTATTTGTTTGAGTTTATGAAGCTTTGATTAATTTCAAAATTGATTTCAACTGCAATCATCATCCAGTGGATAATGACTGCAGTTGCTGAACAACTGTTTTGTATCCGAAGTAACATTTTCGCCCGGTAAATGACTAATATCCTTCATTATCACATCACTTATCTGTGCACAGAAGTCCTTCAAGATGTTCCAGAGTGAATCTGGACTTATAAAGAATTTTTAATCCTTCAATGTTTTCTGTTCGCATTACGACGTGCTGAGATGATATTTGAATTGAACCTGGATTATTTGTTCCAGCTGCTAACACACACACGCACCTGCCTACTTAAATCAGTAGCAGTGTTATTAGAATAGAAGAAACTACGTGAGGAAAAAGTACGGTCTTCATTGATTAATTAATGGAGCTGTAACTCACCGGTATAGGGGCTTGACCTCATACCGCTGGGTGGTGAGTTCGAATTCTGCTTCACTTATCGAGATTTGGGCAAGCATTTAGTATTGCTAGCCCTCACTCAATAAATGTTGCTCATTGCAAACTGCCTAGTAATGCAAGTGATTGCTGAGTCATTTAACCTAACTTAAAACCTAGGGATGGATGAATAATGCAGTTGTACATCTGCGGAACAACAATCAGTTGTCTCAAAAGCTTATTGAATTATATATGAACTTGATTCACTCGTTATGCAGATGATATTATATTTCAGAAGTTTTAAACAAGCAGCACTTCTTTCTGTCTTATTCACTTGTAAATTAGTAAAAGTATTCATTGTGACATTAAAAGACATTAAGTGTGAACTAATCAGTTCCTCACTTTAATTGATCATGAAACAACACAGAGAATGATTTCATTCAATGTTGCTTGTTTAGGCTACTTACCACTGTGTAAATAAAATGTAATCTAACTTTTCAGTTTCTGATAATTTAAGTGCTCCAAAGGATTTCATGACTTAACTTAAATCTAAACGAGAATACTTACTCATTGGTGACTTTAGATGATGGTGTTTCTCACATCGCCGACCGAGAAAATTAAAATTCATGGGCAATTAGATATCAGTTGCAGCGGCTAGATAGCAGAATTCTCAATCTGTAACGTCGATGTACTGTGTTCCATCCCTAATAGTTTGTGCGTGTGCACTGATTAGTCTAGGACTATTTAGTACTGTATCGTATTTTGTGGTTCTCAGACTGACCTTGGCTGATGATAAAATCTGTTTTAAAACTAATGCGAGTAAATACACAAAATCCAGTAACAAGCTTACCTAATGATAGCAGTTCACTAGTCTTTCAAAAGATGTTTGTCTCAATCCTGATCTAAATTAACATATCTTATAAATTCTGGAATAAAAATAATTAACTAACCCTAAAATCATTTGGAATATAATAGTGTATAAACCCTGAGCAACAACAGAATCTAGAATTACATGTTACTTAAGGTAATGAAAAGGACTAGATTTCCATCTGATATATTTTTTAATTTGTATTGCGTCCGGCTGCCTAAAACATATGTGAAACCGACATATCTTAGGCAACGTAAGCTTTAGCAGTTACACCCAATCATTCAAAGAGATTTTACTTTGCTAACTGATTTCGCTTTCGTTGTACTCCGTCCTAGATGACAAGTATTATTTAAACACGTAAATATAAGTGTGACAGGAAAAATTATTAGTTGTGATCACTCTTCAGGCAAGCTGGAATTTTAAAACTGTCAAGAAACAATCTGGAAATTCAGAAATAAAAACAAACATTGACAAGCATAATTTGAACTTCATGCTTTGATTGTTTAAATGTCATTGTGATGTGAAGACTACTGTCGTGTAGCTTATCTTAGGTTTTCTTATATGGCAAATCCTGTTGTTTAGTTGTTTATTGTTTAAACTTTATTTCAAAAAGTTGTATCAATTCTAAGCCTTTGGTTAATTTTGAATGTGTACTGCATTGCAATAACAACCAGTTCTAATTGGATGGTCTGTTGATTTCAGATGTGACCTTTATTTTTAGGCGCACCATATTTTAGTTTTTATCCGTTTTTTAAAGGATAATATCTACAATACAAGATTGCATATTCAGAAGCACTCAAATTATTGGCAGCTTTGTATGCTATTACTCGGTCACTGGATGTCCAAAGTTAACAAATGGTCAGTTGAAATTTAGCTTGTGACGCTTCAACTCTAAGTATTATCTTACTGAAATGAAATCGGCACGCCTACAGAAGGTGCGTGGTGTTGTACCTACAAATCAGAGAATATTGATTTGAGTCCTACCGCATCGTATGTTTTCTCTCAGATTCAATCACCCCATACTCCTTTTAGAAGATTTATTATATTCACTGACAGCTGACTCGTGTGTTTGTGCTTCATTGTTTTTAACGCAGAGACAAAACAGGAAGTTTTAGTACATCACTGGAGATAATAATATATGATGAATATCATATAATGAATGAAACCAAGTATTCTTCTTCTACGTTTCAGTTAGTCCACATAGGAGTGACATTAAAAAGCCTTAATTCTTAGCCCTTGTTTCTATACTACCCACGTTACTCTTTACGATAATGCTGCATGCCAAGTAATCCACAACGGGAAACTCGCGGAATCCTTCGAAGTGAAGACGGGAGTAAGACAAGCTGGCTGCCCATTATCTCCAATGATTTTCCTGATTGCGGTAGACTGGATAATGCGACAGACAGACAATGAGCAACGAGGAGACAGGCATAAAATTGACCCACACAAAAAACTTGGATGATCTGAACTTCGCCGATGATATATGTCTGATTTCCCACAAACTGGAAGATATGCAAGTGAAAAGCAACAAGTTGGCAGAAGAAGCATCCAGAAAAGATAGGAATTCAGGTGAACATAGAGAAAACAGAGGTGATGAATATTCCTGGACAACAGCAACAACAACAGACTACAATCAGCATAAATGAGAGAAATCTGAAACAAGCCATCTCCTTTACCCACCTACATGGGAAGCATTGTTTCAACAATGAGCGGAACTGACGAGGCTATCAGAGAGAGGATCGGGAAAGCAAGGCAACCTTTCATTTCTCTCAAGTGTATGTAGAGGTCAATGGTACTCAGCATGAAAAACAAGATGCAGATTTTCAACTCCAATGTGAAGTCAGTGCTACTATACGGATCAGAGACTTGGCGCGTCAAAAAGGGCACTTCGAACAAACTACAGACCTTCATCATTAGCTTATTATCTTATTTTCCATCTTACTGTATTTTATTGATAATGCTAATATTATTTCCAAATGAACTCTACCTTATATTGATTTTATTTAAATGTATAATCAATTTTTACTCATTTATATAAAGGAAACAAGAAAGTTATGTAAGTACCTTGGTATGATTATGAGCAATAATTTGTGTTCAAAACGTCATCAGTAAATATTACTGAATAACACTGTGTGATTTTATCAAAATAAAAATGTATTCATAATGGATTCATCACAGCTGTTTTCTTCAAATTCGTCGGTGGCACAGCGGTTAGGACGCTCGCCGACCATGCACATGGTCCGAGGTTCGATCCCCTGCCGACGCACATCCAATATCTATGGTCGACCTGCAAAATTTGGGCTACCGATATCACCTGCTGAAAATTCCAAACATGTACCAAAAGTACTGTGTGGTTTCAAGCTAGAACCAAAAAGAAGATCAGATGACTAGAAAAGATCAGCAACAGGGATCTCTGGCAATGAGCGAACCAGCCAGAAACCGATTGCGCAGCAAATATGCAGTAATAAATGAAAATGGATCGACCATATTCTGAAAGAAACCATCAAGTGATATCACACGCCAGGCCATCGCCCGAGTGGAACCCGAATGGGAATCGGTGAGTTGGTCATCAGTGCGACAGTGACATGCAGGAGGTAATGTGAAGAGGAGATGAAAGCATGTGGGCAGATGTGGAGCCAGGTGAAAACGTTGGCGGAGAACCGGATGCAATGGAGACGTGCGGCTGAAGCGCTATTTTCCTCTAGGAATTAAAAAAGATAATAATAATACTCTTTACTAATCCTTTCATTCTACAACTGTCACGTTTACTAGTGGTGAAGGTCTACACAAAATAACGGTAAGCACCTTTCACTTGTAAACTTTGGACAATTAATTCAAAACTGAAATATTAGAGTATTATCACAAACCAGCAGATCGTTGATACTTGACTATATTATTTGTGCCTTAAATATAATCGTCCGGATACATGTGAAGTTCAAAGGACAAATTCTGTGAAAAATAAATTATAACAGGATTTTTTAATCTGCTGACTGAATACTTTGATAAAGCTATTAGCTTTCTATAGTTTGGTTTGTAAGGATTAGTTGTGTTTTACGAGTTGATCACGGACTGATATCAGTTAGAGAACCATTGAAAACCAGGGAGTACTGGACAGCTGCTGTTTCATCCTATTTTGGGAATCATCGGCAGTACGCACCCACTGGGATTCGAACCCAGGACCTTCCGGTTACAAGGCAAGCTCGTATACCATTCAGCCACTGGGACCCGATTCAATGGCTCATGAATTCTAACTTCTACCAATTCGTGATTTTAGCGCGACCCCAACTATTGTCGTTGGTCGGACATCCATCCACACACGTGACTTCTAATTGGACCTCACTGGTCACGACTTCTCACTAGAACTACAGGAAGCTCCAACCTGTAGCAAGTCACTAGCGAGCAAACTAGGATGAAACAGCAGCTGTCCAGTACTCCCTGGTTTTCAATGGTTCTCTAACTGATATCAGTCCGTGATCAACTCGTAAAAGCTATTAGCATTAAATAGCGAAACGTCAGTAAATACAATATCGTTTTGTTTTTCATTCATTGGGAAATACAAAAACCTCTATTAGGCTGACTGAATAGTTAGTCATTTTTGTGTTCAGAAGAGTGTGTCTAAAATCTGGTTACTTAGTGAGGTAGTGTATTTGGCACTAAACAGATGGAATAATCCTTCTAGAGTTTGGAGTGTAACCTTCATCAGTTATTATGAAATGTCTAGTAGGTTTTCTTTAGACTGATTAAATAACTCATTTAACACTAAACCGATTCCGGAATCTGATTCACGAAGAAGAACAGTTTCCTTTCAAGGTAACTTCGATTTCGGGTTAGGTTCTGTAATCTTAACAAAAGCTTGCTACCCACAAAAGCTAAATGAGAGAATTATTTTATTCTTCACTGGGCTGTTACTCCTTGTAAACTATTGCTTCCAAATGAAACATGAGACGAAAATTATTCTCCCTATATTCAGAATGTTAGATAAGATATATACCTTCATACAGTGTTTCCATAGCACGGTATTGTGCTGAAGACTAACATCAGGTGAGGAAAATAAACTAGTGACAAGATTATGATGAAAACGTTTTAGCTACCTGACTCAGGTTTTATAAAAACATCTTAATAATATCTAGGGTTCATAGACGTAAAATCATAAAACATATCAAGATTATGAATACTAAACTTTGTTCGAAACGTCAACCAGTTAATACTACTGTTTCACTGTGTGATCTATCCAATCAATAAGTCATTATAGATCGCCAAATTCTACCTTGCAACAAGATTATTCTTTTATCTGAGAACAAATAGCAGACTTAACTTACATATTTTCTAACTAATAAAAGTTGAAAACACTGGTGTAGGAAACAGTCAATAAATCAGTAGCAAATATTATGCTACTGCTTACTCCGTAGGCATTTAACTTCATTAGAATCAACGGTGTTTTTAACAGCTTACGCATATCGCTACGTAATGTATCACTACTCGACATGGGTTCATATATGTTAAGACTTCGGAGACAGTTTATTTGTAAACACAGGACAGCCAGAAACAAAGGTCAAACTCATTCCCTTTGGCCTCGCCATTGGTGTATACTGTGTTAGGTTGTGTATGTGCATGTTGCACGCAAAACTAATATATGTATTAAGGGAAAGAATTATCATTTACAAAAGCATGAATATTAACCACTCGAACGACTCAAAAAAATAGTGTTTTAAAACTAGACAAAAGCTAAAAACTGAATTCACTATTCTTTGTATATTTCAGTTCAATGGCCAGAGTTTACCATATGGAAGCTGTTCATATCATTGACTTCATTTCAGAGCAAACTAATTTATCAGCCTCTTTTAAATAAGTAACTCTAGTCGACGAATAACATGCTTTTGAGTTCCGTGTGCGTATAAGTTCCTGGGGTTTGAATTCTAATAGTGTTAAACTTATCACCCAAGAAATGAAAAACCTGGGAGTTCACAAGTCTTGAGTCGGAAAAATTTGAGTCAAAGGAAATTAATAATTTTGAAATATGAACCAAATCATATTAAAACCTCCACTCACAGAAATTCAGTTGTCAGATAATCGTGATATGTTTTGTGGATAAATCAGTTCACTGGTGCTTTTAACTCAGTTTCTTGCACATGGAGAACAGCTCATGTTTAAACTATATTCCTTAAGAAAGATGGTATTACCATAAACTAAGGAACTCTGGACAGCTTCATTTTGCTATCATTTGAATAAATTTACTCAACAAATCCACAAAATATACACTTACTGTTTTTGTTTAATATTCGGGTTACTAATACCTTCAGACAGGCCATTGTGTAAACCGTAATCCATTCTTTTAATTCAAAATATTTCAGTGTATACTTCTTGTGTGTTTGTCAATTATAGGGACAAATCTGTCACGATATACACAGTATTTACCTACCGGTGCCTACATAATTAGCAAAAGAAAAATAACTAAATAAAAGGGTGGCGACATCATGTTTGAAAATGGAAAGACACTGTCCTTTTCTTCTGCACACAATCATTGAGACAGTGGATACAACAGACACAAAATTAAAACTATGCTTGTAGTTTTAAAGCTACCAATATATAATAAAATTGCACGAAGTAATGTTGCACGCAGTGATGAACTGGTTGGTCTATACGAATGATTATAAAATAGTCAACTGCTGCTATGCCAAGACACGTAATGAGTCACTGATTTACATAGTGTCATCTCTGCATCTACCATTTCATCAACCAATTAGACAAAATGTTAAACTTAAATTTTACTTAAAAATGACATTTCGATAAAAAAAGTATCTATTAGGATTAACGAAATATTTTAACATTTATTAAAGGATTATTACAAAATAGGTGGTCATAGATTTCCATTTGTTGTGACTACCGTCGAAAATTGATAAATGAAAAAAAGATCCTCAGTCTGAAACAGCTATTTTCAAGCAGTTATCTTTACACTTTAGTGAGAGAAAATTCTAGCCCATCAAGATCCTATTTGAAACTAGAAATTAAAATTGTAGTCGAACACCAAGTGAATCTTCACTTCAAAAACAGACTGATAAATTTCGACAAAGCAAGAAAGACTAGATTTGTAGTAGATTTAATCCTGCTGAAACGCTGCTTTACGGTTGTATATTATCTTAAAAGCAGCCATTATAGTATTTGCTTTAAGTTACGACTACACATAAAGTAATTTTATTTTGCTGTTTTTATACAATCACCCTCTTATCCTAGTATGCATCAGACATTTATTTTGTCCAAAGTTAAAATTTCAAGAATACAATGTAGTGATTTAGTTGAGCTGGAAATAACTTTGGCCTTGATCCATGTAGTTCTCAATGTCCATCAAACAAGTGAATGACAGGTGGGCTAGCTATGTGTATCATCTAAACTGTTAAGGATGTTGAAGTCGGCAGAAGGTCTATTTTGCTTAGAACGTCATTTGTGCCAATTAAATTAAAAGAAAGAATTCCAACTGGATTATAGATAGAAGAGTTCTGTTGTCCCAAATTTATGAGTAAGAATATGTTTTTCTTCAGACGTGATACTGGGCACATAGTAGTGATTCATCCTATTGCATATATATATATATATATATAATAACACCTATTTATTTAAGATACATCGTCACTAAAGTTGGATTAGAAAATGAGTCAGTTGAAGATTAATCTGAAGGCTATCCGTCGATCAGTAACATCCATTTTCTGGATAAAATCTCATACGCAAGTATGGAATGTTGTTATTTACTATCAGGCAGTTATTGCTCATTATTTTAATGTAAAAAGAATGTGTACTTCAAGTCAATCATTCTAAGAAATAAAATAATGAATAAGTCAAATGAATTATTCCCTAAATTCAAGGATGATTAGTGCACCGTTAGCATGCCTAATGTCAGGTACACAAATTGAAAACATGGTATACTTTCGAGGTCACACACTTTGGCAATTGTCCTCAATAAACTAAACAAATTTCCTTTAACGTTGTATAAATGATTTACAATTATTGATTTATCTCAACGCATAAATGTGTAAACTGATTATACACTAATTTAATTTAGACATGATTATTTTCATGATTGACACACTATCAGAATGATGCGTTATTCATCAGTTACTATTCTCTGCAATCAGTGTATTACAGAAATGCTGTAAATGAGGCATTCTGTGTAAACAAAGCTGTTTTATCATCACTTGCTCAGCGGAAATCTTATATTCTTAGATTTGCAACTGAGAACAATTTAAGTGAAATATTGTTGTCATATATTCACCTTTCTATGTACTGTTTTCTAAAGAATGCTGACATTTGACATTGACAGTCATTATCGTGAACCGGATATTTTATTTCATGGATTATGCTTTGATTAAACTCTTATCTGCTGAAATTCATTTAGCTTAGATTAAAAATCACAGTTTCGATTAACAAACTCTGATACTTTCTCACCTTGTTGAGCCGATTTGAAGAGGATTACATATTAGTAAAATGACATATTAAATTGATGATTCATAATGGAAAGAAAGTCTAGATCACTTTACATTTAAAGCCATAAGCCGACAAATTATTGACTCAGAAGATCTACCAGACGCAGTTCCTGACCAGGTCTTAGTTTCATTCAATCAGCACCATTTATGGTATCGAACAGAACGCGTATTCTAATCTAGATCATTTCAGTTTCCTGTGCAAACTGTGGTAAAACAGTACATTGAACCGTGTCATTCGCAAACTGCGAATTTGATTCAGTGGAGTGAAAACAAATATAGATTAGATTGTATCAAATATGAGTAACTTACATCAGGTATGGCAGACTACAATTACAGCATATTTAAAGATTTTGACAGTGACATTGTTCTGTCCCAGTCTAACACCTCGAAGGGTACTGATTCTTATCCAACCATGATTCAGACTTTCACGGAGACTTTAATCATCATCTAGTACAAAATAAAAATTGTCCGTAGCTTAGGAAAACTGTTTTTATCACATTTACGCGATTAAGACGATACTAATTATCATTCAAATTTCATTTTACGACTAGCCTACTTTCGAATTAAGAAACTGATCTACTACGTAGTTATAATGATTGTGTCGCAACGAGATGTTAACAGCCAAGACGAAAGTCTAATTTTCTTTTCCTCTTAGAAACCGTTGAAGCATTTTGAAGAAAGCATTAATTTGCGTCATACTTGTTTCAGAGTTGTTTTGTTATCTGAAAACAACAAACGCTGTCAACAGTGGAAAAGAAATGAAATAATTTTTACAGAGTATAGCACTAAACTAATCATTAACACTATTATAATCTACTGTAACCAATTCTGAGTGTATGCAGATTTATCCCTATTTTACCAAATCACCGAAAACACCACTTGTTCCTCAAATATTTCCAAGAAGTTATTATCATCTAAATTCTGTTGACTATACATTACTTCTCCTTTTATCCTGTAATGTAAGGCAAGTCACTGTGGCATTTTAATAATTTTAACAGTGTTTTTTTCCAAACTCACACTGTCGGTGCCTTCCCCTACTTTTCTTATAAGTTCATATTCTGGTATACATATTCTTTAATCACTTCTGTGGAATAAAATATTTCTTAATGCAGAGTTTAAAAAGTTTATTTGAAATCATCTCAAATTTTTATTAATTCATTGAAAACCAAGTGACATTTTTAAAGGAATTTACAACCTCACAGTGGAAACATAAAGACGACAGCATTTATAAACATTTAGATGCTTTTTAAACAATAATCGAATTCTCAAAACATAAAAGAATACTTCTATTGGGAATTTCAAGGAATTAAACTACCGGAAAATCTGGGAGTGCTGAACAGGTGTTTCGTCCTAGTTTGGAACAACTCATTAAAACGTATCCACCGGGATTTGAACCCAGGAACTTCTGATTACAAGGCGAGCTCGTAAGCCACTGAGCCTCCAACGAATCAAACAAAACCCCTGCAAAACCAGTACTTTAAAATCAATGAGATGCTCACTAGCGACTGGCCCTATTCAGACAGTTACCTGGGGTTCTAGTGGGAAGCCGTGACCAGTAGGGTACAGCAGGTTGAAGGTGAGGCAGTAACGCATCAAAGAAGACGTTGCGAAGTGGTCGCGCTATGTCATGAATTGGCAGAAGTTAGAATTTATGGGCCATTGGATCGGGTCCCAGGGGCTGAATGGTCTACGACTTTGCCTTGCAGCCAGAAGTTCCTGAGTTCGAACCCCGATGGGTGCGTATTGATGAACAGTCTCAAACCAGTAAGAAACAGCGGTCCGGTACTCCCAGTTTTTCCAGTGGTTCTCTAACTGATGTCAGCTTACGATGAAATCCTCCAACAAATGAAAATAAATCCCTACAAAAACCACTACTTGAAAATTGAACCACCACCAAATTAGTCGTCTAATAAAAAAGTCAGGTAGGAAAATCTTAATGATCGTATATATATAAAGGTTTATGACTATTCATAAGTGCACATTTGATATTTTCTGTAAATTTATACTCGGAATCCTCATGTTGTAATCCAATAGCTCTTGTAATATATCTAATATCCAGAGTTCCTTTAACCTAAATTTAGAAAAGCCCCTTGAAATCCATATGGAAGCTTGTTACATAGGATGAGTGGATGTGAAAATAAATTAGTCATTTCAAATGATTTTTCATGGAATAGAAATTAGAATGTTACGGGCCCACTAAGGGAAAGTTTCTCGAAGAATATTCTGAACCTAAGAGCATGGCATTCAAAATAACAAAGCACAAGTCTCGTCAAACTAATGTAAATTTATTAATTTCACACAATCTGACCTCTAGAATGGTGATGTACTGTTTGCATGTCAGTGGCAGTTCACCATAACTAAACAAAGGTGGATGTTTCACTGGATGCAAACGTTTCTATGACACATTTTCTCTTTGGATCACGAACAGTGCTTGGTTCAAAATGTTATCAAAAGAAAAAATAATTTAAATAATGAAAATAAAACTCTATTTTTTACAACTTTCCTAACTCTCCTTATTGTATACAGAATGATAACTTTTATAACCACCCAACATAAAGTCCTAATTTTGTTCACAACATATAATTTACTTGATGAATAGAATTGATCTTTCGACATTTTATAGGGATAAGAATGAAAATTAAAACTCTCTCTGTATACGTCTGCATCTTCTTCCACAATATGGAAAACAGATGAACAATCAGGATCGCTGAGTTAAACAGTCATGAGGTATCTCCAATAACATTTGGTTACATCTTTCTATTCAACTACAGATAATTAATGTGAACTGATGTTTTAATTAAGTTGGATTCTGCAAAGATTATTTTGTGATGTCCTCAAATTCTATTTTACCTTCATGTACTTAGTCAAAACACTGGAAAATTTATCAATAGTCACAATGTCGTCTACGCATCATTACAAAAATGTTCCTTTACATGCCGTATCAACTACTTCGTATAAGTAGCTTGAAAATCCCCATTGAGTCATATGAAAAAGAGGAGACGTTCAGCGAAGAGACTCTTTTCGGCGAATACATTCACATAACTGTACAATCGCATTTATGTATAATTATTTGTGTGTGTGTGTGTGTACATGAGGTTTGTCAAGTTTAGATAATTGATCAGGTAATACAAGAATGATCTAATATAGAAACAGGGTTAATCAGACAGCAACTAAAGTAAGATTGAGTTAGTAAGTTAGATGACGTAATGTAACTGACCAAAATGTTTCAACTTAGGTCAGGATAGCGACAGAGGTAATTACAGGTAGAGACTAAGTAGAAGTGGGGTAGAGAATAATACCATTTAAATTAGGACTGAAATTGAGCAAATAAGTTGGATGACGTAACATAAATGACTAGAAATTGAGCGTTGGTCAAGTCAGTAACAGTGGTAGTGAGGTGTAGAAATTAAATCGGGTGGGGGTAGGGAACAGGCAAGTTGAAAATGTAAAATGTTACAATTGAGAAGACGAAATAATGCTAATGAAGAGACAAAAAACCGCAGAGCATCAATCCTCGACTGTTGTCACAAGTTTATAAATACCACACCCAATGGAAGGTCCAGTTTGACGAAGAGGCAATATAAGGAGCTGAAAGAACTTATCAAAAACGAAGAGATTATGATATTACGTCCTGTTAAAGGCAGAGGAATCGTAATCATGAATCTCGAGGACTATATCAGTAAAATGCTTACTATATTATCCGATGAATGCAAATTCACAAAACCGATCAACGAGAAAAACATGACTGAACAGACCGAACAAAAGCTAACGGACACCCTCCGTAAGCTAAAGACTGAATCTTTCATCAGCAACGAAACGTTCGAATCCCTAAGACCATCTGGCTCAAATATAACACGACTTTATGGACTCCCGAAAGTACACAAGAAGGGTATCCCTCTTCGACCGATCCTCGATATGACCGATTCTCCTTATGACCGCACAGCCCAATGGTTAGCAGACCTACTAGAACCAATCAGAAGACAAGTTTCCTGCCACACAGTTCGAGATTCCTTTGACTTTATCGACTCAATCGAAGGCATCAACGTACCCAACAAGGCCATGATTTCATTAGATGACACATCACTATTCACAAACGTTCCACTGACTGAAACAATATGCTATATATGCGAACTTATTCACTCTAAAGGAATAAACATCGGTATACCCACCAAGTGTCTTAAAGAACTCCTACTGAGGTGTACCCTGAATGTTCAATTCTCTTTCATCAACGAAATATATCGCCAAAAGGATGGTATAGCTATGGGCTCACCACTAAGCCCATTGCTTGCAGATTTCTTCATGGCAAAACTCGAAAAGACATGCCTGAAGAAAATGATCGGTACCTTCGAAATCTATAAGAGATACGTCGACGACACTTTCATTATCTGAACAAAGCAGAAACTACAGTTTTAGCAGAATAAAATGGCACCATCTTTTATTACGTTGCCTTCTCGTTAGCTGCTTACAGGGCAAAGACATTAATAAACGTATCTACAAAAACAATTTTAACATACCTGCACAGAGTTCATTCTAAACAAAAATCAATCGATTAATATACGCATACACTAATAATATATACATATATATGCAATATTAAACACTATTCCGAACAATAATTATCATACACAATGAAAACTTTTCAGCATTTCGTATTCGGATGAAAAAATATCCAGTTACCAGGGCAAAGAAAGACTGATAACCGCTTCTTTCTGAAGGCATAAATCAGGTTTCAGGCACTTGATAGAAATGGCTTCAGCCAACTTAAGGAGAACTGATCTGTTTTGCTTATTGATAATTTTGAACGACTTTTCAACGTCCACCTCATGACCCGTGTCGAGGAGATGCACCGTTTAAAGCCTTTGTCCCCCTTAAACGTAAGCTTTTTGGTACATGTTCAAAAAATCGTCATTATCGTCAACAATGAAGAAAATCTGGACGGCATCTTGAAGTCGTTTAACAACTGCCACCCCGTGACTCAGTTCACGCTGGAGAAAAAGTCCAACTCTAAATTATCTTTTCTTGACGTTCAACGAACAAGACGAGAACAGGATGGAACACTGAATAGATCTATCTACAGAAATTCGACGTGGAACGGACAGCTTACTAACTTTCACAGTTGGGTACCCCTATACACCAAACGAAACATAATCCGTTCACTCAGCACCCCGGACACTATAGAAGATGAACTGGACAATCTCAAGAGACTCCTCGTCAAGAATTGTTATGCAGAAAGATTTATTGCAAAATCTATGAATCCTAGACCACAAAAGCCGCTCATACTTAGCATCCCGAAAAAACTACTCTACATGAACCTTCAATTCAATGGAGAAATATCTGCGGAAACACTAAAAAATCGACTGTCGAGCTAACTTAAGAAGACCTTCTTCGCAGCTGAACTACGACTAACCTCCTCCACAAAACCTATGATTCATATGAACGTGAAGGATAAGCTACCCACTGCTAGCCTCATCAATGTGTATTTATCAATTCACCTGCTCGTGTGGAGCGAGGTATGTCGGCCGTACCCAGCACTCGTTTTCCAAGCGTATGACTGTACATTTACCAACATGGATTTACTAAGGAGAAAAACGATGCCCCAGCAGCTCTATCTTAGAACATCTGATAGAATCCGGACACCAAGCTACACCCTAAACAAACTTCAAAGTCGTCTACAGAGTAAGAAGTAGTCTTCCTAAAGGTGTGCCAATCAGACTTCTTCAAACTGCAGAAGCAATGGCAATTCACTTGCTAAGTCCTGAACTCTGCATACAGAAGAAGTTCGCTCAATCATTATACTTGCAACGGATGTAATTTATCTTAATACCCAACAGGTAAATTCTATTTATTTCTGTCTCTTCATTAGTATTATTTCGTCTTCTCAATTGTAACATTTTACATTTTCAACTTGCCTGTTCCCTACCCCCACCCGATTTAATTTCTACACCTCACTACCACTGTTACTGACTTGACCAACGCTCAATTTCTAGTCATTTATGTTACGTCATCCAACTTATTTGCTCAATTTCAGTCCTAATTTAAATGGTATTATTCTCTACCCCACTTCTACTTAGTCTCTACCTGTAATTACCTCTGTCGCTATCCTGACCTAAGTTGAAACATTTTGGTCAGTTACATTACGTCATCTAACTTACTAACTCAATCTTACTTTAGTTGCTGTCTGATTAACCCTGTTTCTATATTAGATCATTCTTGTATTACCTGATCAATTATCTAAACTTGACAAACCTCATGTACACACACACACACACAAATAATTATACATAAATGCGATTGTACAGTTATGTGAATGTATTCGCCGAAAAGAGTCTCTTCGCTGAACGTCTTCTCTTTTCCATACTTTGTATAAATTTTTAATCGGAGCTCAGTACTACTAATCAAACTAAAAATTAATTCACGCAAAATATAATTAGTATGAAACAGAAATCCGATGAATCAGTCTTCTTCCCTAAAGGCAGTTTAATACCCTGCAATATTTGTGAACGTGTTACCTTGGATTTCTTTTTTAAGGTTTATCTCCATTGAAACTATTAGACAGGAGACCGTATGAAGATTTCCCATTCAGTAAGGCAGGCAGGATGTCTCGCTGTAAGTAGTGATCCATTCGATTCTCTCGACCTTTTCATCACCAGTAATAAATCGAACAGCTATCCATTGCTATCGGCTAGTATTTGTCTTCATACCTACACTGGCGGACCCCAACTGTCATGACATTCACTGGGACTTCAGGCAACTCACTCCTGTATTCAGTCACTGATGAGCATTAGAATAGTTTTTAAATGTTAGTTTACAGGAAAATCAATAGTTTCAAGTCTGATCATGGATCGATATCAGCTGGCGGTAGCTCCATAAATCACGAATTAACAGAATTTGAAATTCATGTGCTATTGGATTCCATCACAGTGGGTTTCATAACCTGAAGGTCCTAGGTTCGATCTCTGATGTTGTCATAAACGTTTACTGATGAAGAGTTCCAAAGTAGGATGAAAAAGTACTCCCTGGTTTTCAGTGGTTGTCTGACTGGTGTTAACCCGTAGTCAAACCTAAGTCAACGTGCCTTCCTGAAACAGGATTGTAACAAGTGAAAGCAAGTAACACGCAGTTACCAATAAAAATGCGAATTATTCAGTATACTGTTTCACCTCATTCTGTTTCACTAACTAGTGTACATCCCTTTCTTATCAACAGTTTATTTGTTTGTTGAGATTTTCAAGTTATCCACATATAAGTGAAATTGGATGTCCTGAACAAGATATACCGATAAATATTATTAAATTAGTCACTGAATGTTTATAATAGTATGAATGAGAACGAAGAATGATAATAACGTACTGAACCAGAATATTTTCTCGATATGAAGATATTAATGCTGGTTGCGTTTCAGTTACTTTGTAAGAGACATGAAAATATTAAACCTTCTTCCAAATTCAGTTAAGAGGGACTATTGAGGAACAAAAGCAATTTTCATAATTTGTCTCAAGTCACCTCACTTCACTTCAAAAGTGGAGTAAATATAAAAGACAGTAATTTTAAGAGAGACAGAGAAACAGAGACAGAGGAAGAGATTGAGAGATTAAGTAAGAGATAGATAGGACTGTTAATTTTATCCTAGTAAATGCGGAGTGTTGACACCTGATTCACAATGTTAATACCAAACAAATCTCTTAACTAAGGCAAGTATAGTTGCGAAGATAGTTTTTATGACGATTTTGAGTAGAGATTTTGCCATTGTTTTTAACAGTTTTCAATGACCAGTAGTTTCACTTTGAAGGATTGTACTTCCTGGTAGAACGAAACAACAAATATCTATTGTCATTTTAAATACTCGAGAAACAGAAAGATGGAAACAAAAATACGATACTCAGTCAACCGGATGCAAACTGAAATGACTTTCATGTTTTAAAAATTTTCTCATAGATAAAGGAAACTGCAAAAATGTCCATCGACTTATTTAAAATACAAAGAAGTTTGAAGTTTAAGTTAGACAAAATTCATTTTCATACACCAGACAGAATATAAAAGAGAGCTGTTTTAGAAACAATAAACGAGCACAAAATGAAGAACAACACTATTTAGTTATAAAAGACCTTAGTTTTACTTACTTAAAAGTGTTCAATATATTACCAAATACTTTAGATTAACTGCTTTTTGCAAGCAGATAAACGAACGTTCAATTAAAAGTAGTTCTAGTTCCACTGATACATGGATAACTCCAGATTTATTTTAATTATGTTAATGCTTATCGCTTATTCATTGACATATTCAGTAGTCAGTCTGTCGGTAGGTGCATGTAATGCATTTTTATTAGTTATTCAAAAGAAATTTTCTTCCTATTGAACAGTTTCATAAGTATAAATAAGTCTGAATTAAAAGAATTTAATGTAAATAAGTGATCAGAACTAGGAAGTTACTTCTTATAGTAACTGGATTTAAAAATTTCAGAGAATGCCTTCAATACACTGATTTCATTAACCCCCCCCCCCCAATATTTCAAGGAGTAACTGACTCCAGTTCACACTCCACTGTGGATATTTTCGCATCCGAGAGAAAATGTTGCATAGCGGTACCACTTTATTGCTAATCTGCGGATAATAAAAGTCTTGGTTTAATGCATTCTAACCCACGTGGCGAATTACAACGTAATCTTGACTGATAGTTTCTAGATTCATAGGCAGGCATCGCTTAAAAGACTTATACTATTATGAAACACCTGTCCAAAGTCTTTTGGTTTTTTCTGTCTCTTCTAAAGTAGCCGGCTTTAAAGTCAACCGAATTCTTGTGAACTCAGAAACCTGATGGGATTCATTTATCAAACTGTCCATATTTATCAGCTTTCGATAAAATATGCCTGTAATTATGAAGTGTTCCTCCACTTCATTTTCTTAAGCCAAAAAAGGAGCTATTAAATGAAACTGGGGACAAAAGGCAGTTTTTTAAGCAACTCTCTCTTCATAGTCAAAAAAGACACCATGAAATACACATAGTGGGTAGATAATTTATTCTTTCAAAGGAAAGTGGTTGATTCCTCTTGTATGTGTATATGTATCTTTATGATTGCGTGTCACTATTATTGCGTTTGCGGAAACAATAATTCATTTTATTGTTTTTTACTCTCTATGGAATTATAACCAAGTGATTAGTGTTGCAAATGTAGTAGTAAGTTAAACAAATTCAGAATTATAATAAGACATAAAAACATTAATGATAAAACTGATTAGCTGTAATGTATTAAACAAAAGGATGTTTCAACTACCATTTAAATATTATTTTTTTTTTTATTCCTTCACGTTCCCCGGTGGAACATAGGGCTTCAAGCTAGAGGCTTGAAGTTTCTGTAGCAGTTTTTATTTTTACAGGATGGGGTTGCTATCCACATGCCCAACCTTTCCTCTTCACCAGCTTTTAGTTCTGGCTTAGCGAGGTAAAGGAGTGCGTCGGTCGGGGATCGAACCCCGGACCATGTTCATGGTCGGCGAGCGTCCTAACCGCTATGCCACCGACGCATTTTAAATATTATGCTGATCAGTTATTTGAGGAGCACAGAAATACTTCTGGTAAAAGAAATGTGTGTGGAGAATAGGAATAACTCATCTTCAGGTTTCGTTACTGTTTACTTATCCTTTTGCTCATTCACTATAAAAATTGGTTAGCAATAGTTTTACGAACACTTTCTTCAAAACCAACAGTTATCAAAACCTCTTCAGTTGCAATTCCAGCATCTTCATCAGGTAGCGTATAGATAAATAACCTAGCTGGAACTTTAGGTACCCCTACCTTTTTCACAATGGATCCAAACGTTTTTTCTGTTGCACAAAACTGTTCACGATTACAATGTGAGTGAAATGTCAAGGTATGATAGCCATATTTAAGGACTTATTCTGACAGTAAATAATGAGTAAAACAACCAAAAATGTACAGGTCACCAAATAAGTTTCTTATCTTTTCCCCTCCAAAGTATATGTCTATCTTGAAAGTATTTAAAAAATTAAGTAAAAATCTGAGAACACGGTGGGTCAGTAAATACATCTGTGTGGTCATTGAAGGGAATTCTATCCAGAATAAGAAAGATCTTAATTATTCGCGAAGCATATTGGAATGTTCAGTCAACACGGCTACTGTGTTAAAGTTCATCAGTTTATTAAGCGATTTTAAATTAACGGAATTCATTGAAGCGTTCATAACATAATACAGCATTTACCGTATGAATTAAAACTTTAAGAAAAATATTGATAACAGCAACAGTAAACCTTAAAAAAAGATTGACTTTTCTTTTAGTAGCTTTTCAGTGAAATGTGTGAATTCAATCAAAACGTATAACTGCGTTAGTTTTTCCACTAGTAAACACACCCAGATAGACTACACAACATGTTTCTCTTGATTGAAATAACTTTTCAACTAATTGTTATTGTATCTAGCTTGAAAAGCGCCTGTCATATTTTTTAAAACATATTTTCTACTGTGCTCCTAGAAATGCAGAGATAAGTAAAAGATAAACGACATACAGCAGAAACAATATAACTTGAGTTTAGAAAAAGAAATCTATTTTCGTTGGTTGAGCAATGTTATAGACTTTCACTATTTCAAAAATGAGAATTATTGAAATTAACTGAAACACCTGTGGAACATTTCTGCTAAACAAAATCTCACATGGATAGTCTCTTCTATATACGCCTTATTTCTAGCTTTAATTCTAGTGTTTTACTCTTTGTAAACCTAATCCTACTAGAATATGGTTCAGTTAACTTCAGACTGTAGTCTTGGTATTGTCAACTGACTGGTACACATTTGAATTTCAGTTACTGATGTGCCTTGAAGAGGAATGCTGTGAAGTGCAAAGCGCAGACCAACTACAGCTTCTTGTCGGTTAATTTTCAACATTATTCATTTAAAACAATCGAATCCTAATGTTAACAGTCTCCTACTATTTAGGAAAGTGATTTAACTGCACACATGGTAAAAATTCTAATCAGTACTCTTCTAACCTGAAATCTAGACGTCATGAAACCATAGACAGTAAATTAATGCTGAATATTCTGAGCATTTAGTTGGTATTTATTGTATGACTTCACTTCTGTATTATGTTAATTATCATTTTTCATCCTGCCAATTCTAACTAGAAGGTATCTCATGTTCTGCATCAGAAAATGAGTGACGACTACATATCCTGTCCTCCACTTCTGTAAATAAAATGTTGATATTAATTAGTGTAAACATAATATACGTTTCATGCTCTCCTTTTTGGGTTTTTATTCTCAAAGGAATTATAAAAATTAAAAGACCAAATAGCTCATGAAGGCTAGTGCCTGTCTTATACTAATTACAGCATCATATTGAAATTAAAAATTTCTTATAATCCATTCCTTCTAAATCTGTACAGCTCTCACCTCAAAAAACTAGAAGAAACTATAATAAATCTCAAGTTTATCCGATTTTAGGTTACAGCTATGGTCGTCATCAATAGTGAAATATTTATCTGTTTATTGACCGATGGGATGTTTTAGAAATCGAGCAAGCTTTTTATCATCAAAACTCAGCAGGAAGCGAAATCTATGCGCATCACTGTGAAGAGAAAAGAAATTTCAGTCTATTTAGTAGAAAACCATTTTTAAGTCAGATTCCTTGTCTAAAAGGAGACGTATGGACCAATAGGCGAAAGTACTCGTCTATTTAATTTTAGAGGAAGAAATACACTAAAGTAATTCACTTTAATGGCCTCGATATTCTAACACACGTCAAAATAAAATGCTATGAGAATCAAAACTTGCAGTCAGTTTTTCTATTGTTTTTTTTTGCCTCCTGCAACAAAACATTCTTTTCGGTCAGGTAAAATAAATCAAATAAATCGTAAAAAAATATTCACTGAAGTGGAAATTTATTTCCAATAATCTGTTTCTCCGACAAATTGAAACGTGATGCCTTTCGATTAAGAATAACAATAAAATCAATTGACCACTTGCAGTGTAGACCGAAAGTACTTCATCAGCCTATCCATAATTGGCCATTTAATACAATATCAGTTTGTACACAATATGAATAACTATAATGAAGAGTAAACGATATTCCATGGTAGAATTTAAGTTCATTAACGTTATGCAACAGACACAAAAGTAGGTGAATAATATAAGCACACGCCTAACTCAATTGAATCCATAGGGTAGTCCTGAGTCTCAGGAAATGCGGAAAAGAAATAGCATAATTCCAAGTAGCTGCTGTGAAGAGAGTCGCTTTACAAAATTAAAACATCGCTGAGCTTTACAAAAATTTGCGCATTGTTTTTCACCGTTTACCAATACTGTATTGTGTTATATGATACTCACTTGAACGGAATCATTTCATATTAATTCGGTTAACTGTTTCCGTTAACAGCATATCATTGTCACAGATGACTCAAATATATCACCTGGAGAAAAAACCGAAATGGGGAGGCAATAATACATTTGCATAATAAATTACATCACACAGCCACTGTTCTTGCTCCATACTTATCTAAATACCTACTGTTTTTGACGAAGATATCAACGAGAAATAATGGAGGCGTAGCATATTTTATTTACGGTGAAACTAATTACAGTTGTTATGGTAATTAGTTGATTGACAGGTTATTGAATATGCGAATGTCGGTTGATTAGCACTCTGTTTAAATGATAATTTCCTGATGTCAGTAAACATTTTGCAAAGAGGGGTTTGCTTTAAGTATTACTGCTTGGTTTCAGTTTACAAAAGTCGTTTAACTATTTGTACTATTATTACAGAGGTAGTGCTGAAAAAATTTGCTAAGGATAATCAGCTATTTACAAAAAAAACCATTTAGTAATACATTTTCAGAGTATTGGGTTGTACATAAAGTTGTTTAGAGACAAACCAGTTTGAATACAAACTTGAGGCTCCATAGTCCGGTCTTTTTTTGACGACCTGCTTGAATCTCTGGGTTGCCTGAACTTCCATCCGAGACAATGCATCTTATTTTCTTTAATTCTTTTTGTTATAATCATTCAGTTATATCCCTGGGTCTCCAAATGTACTCCTCCACATTTTTAATTCGTTTGCAGTGCATCGTTGAGTATGTCTGTGTGAACAAAGATAAATACCTTAGTGAATTATTTTATTCTTTAGATCTAACATGACTATGTCACATGATACATTAGAGATGGCTCGAAACTCCTGGATGAAGAGTAAATATTATGCAATAAACTACGCTGAAAATTGTGCATATTATGTAGACTTACTGTGTATAATAAACCTGTTGTTATTACTATTACTGAACTCTGCATACAAAAGAATAATAATAATTTGCTTTATTCCAAAACAGTACTTGTGATACAGAATGGAATTCTCAGCATTTTTACTACAGTATTGCATCCAGTTAGTACATTATCAATAAATAGAATTATACATAGATTGAGGAAACCAGCAGTTCATTATTACAACAATACATTGGCATGTCAGTAGCAAAGGTAAAGCTGAAACAGTGTTTGAAGGTGTTAGAAAAGTGGGAGCTGTCTTATTAGCAGGCGTAAGCGAGAGAAAGAGACAAAGCAGCACATAACGGAAAAAGACGAGGGAGAAAAGGAAAAGAAAGAAAGAAAATGTTGTACATATTGATGATTTGGGTTGGAAAGACGAGATCCAGTTGTACTACTGACTATTTAAAGAATTATAGGTGTCACGCCTAATGCTTTCTTTATCACACAGAACATGAGCTAAGTAGGGTATGGTTGAGTTTTGTACTTACTGGTGCGAGCATATAGTTTTCTATATTGGCTTCTGGTTTTACCTGATGAGATGCAGGGGAAGAGTTGTGAGTGAAGAGGGTGGTGTGAGTTAGATAAAATGGATTTGGCCCATTTTTCACATGAGTCCATGTGCCTGTCAACCAGAGTATTAGCAAGCTGGTTAAGTGGCACGTCGCTTACCCTGCTAACAACATTTAACATCCTGCGTAAAATGTTATAGTCTTTCTTCAGTAGCCCAGGAAAAACTAAGGGGGAACAATAGAGAATAATAGGCAGGATGCGAGAATTAACGAATTGTAGGAGTAAGGGTTGGGTAATACCAGAATGTTTTAACTTATTGATGTAGAAGGTAAGACGGAATATTTTCTTAGAAATCGCTAAGATATGAGACGACCAGGAGAGATCAGCAGATAGAATGACACCTAGGTATTTAATTTCCGATTTAGTTTCTGTTTCAGTGCCGTCTATGTTGCATACCCCGTAAGAGCCAAACAGTTTGTTTAGGTCGGATTTATGCCCAAAGGTGAAATCGACCGTTTGGCATTTGGAGAGGTTTAGGGTAAGACCATTTCCCTTGGACCACTGGCTGATTTCTGACAGAAAGCCATTAAGTTTAGAGCAGTCGCTTTGACATTTGATAGGCAAAGATACAGACAGATCGTCAGCGTATTTGACAAAATTAATGTCATTTGAAGATGGTAAGTCATGTAGAAAGAAAGAAAAGAGAAGTGGGGAGAGTACAGCGCCTTGGGGGACTCCGGCTTCAGTGAGTACAGCAGAGGATGATTTACCTTTGTACACGATGTACTGCATTCTGTTCATCCATTAAATCTACAATGGACGTAATCTTTCTTAATTTCAGTCTTACTAATTGCATTATTTTGTCTTTTGCATTTTATCTTCATTTATATTATTCTCTACCCCACCCTTTTGTAATCTCTACCCTCATTAACAATATTGCTAACTTGACCCACGTCCAATTTCTAGTCAACTATATTACGTCATCCGATTAACTTACTTATTTTCAACTGTATTTAATTTTAACCACCACTCATTAACACTGTTGCCAACCTGATCTATTCTGAATTCTACTCAACTGTATTACGTCATCCAATTCACTTAATCAATTCTATTTTATTTTCTATCTTAACGTTTGTCTCCAAGCCAAATAATACTCATATTACATAATTATCTAAACTTTATAAATTTAATGTACACACACAAACAAAACTGTATATATATATATATATGCGATTCTACAGCTGAGTGAATGAATTCGCCGAAAAGAATCTCTTTGCTGAACGCCTTCTTTTCTTTTATATGACTGAATGGGGATTTTCAAGTTACTATTATTTGTGGCAGTAGTAAACTGAAACCAATATACCTTTTTATTATTTCTGAAAAAATGAAGTAGGATTTTCCAGTGTAAAATTTTATGCAAATTTCATTGATTCCAAAGTGGATTTTGTCGGAGAATGACAGCAGATAGGAAACTTATGAAAACCAGGAAGAACTGTAGATCTGTTTCTTCCTACACACCCTACCCTACCATGTGTGTCGGTGGCACAGTGGTTAGGACTCTCGCCGACCATGCACATGGTCCGGGGTTCGACCCCCTGCCAACGCACACCCAATATCTATGGTCGGCCTGCGAAATTTGGGCAACCGATATCCATGCTGAAAATTCCATAGTTGTACTGAAAATACGGTGTGGCATCAAGCTGTAATCAAAATAAAAAATTTTAAAAAATAATAATAGATCGGATCCAGAACCTTAGGGCAACGTGCTTGCCTAGTATTCTGAATATGGTGAATAACTGTATCTGTGACTGTACTACGTAAGTGCTCAGTGTTACTTACTCCTGGATAGTCATTTTGTCCCAATTTTCCAAGACGTTAAAAGTATCGAAAATTCCTTTAAAAGTTATCAACACAATAATCGCTTAGGTGAAATGATGACTATTTGGAGGTTAAATTTCTGGACGTAAGTGAAGTTTGTATTGAGCATAAAAGTTCAAATTAAGAGAAGACTGTGAACCCACTATATTTCGTTGCGTTCTTCTCAGCTTACTTAGGCGCTTTCATTTGCATTCTGGGAACAGTTACAGTGTTCTACAATAATACTATAGTATTAACAGCTTCATTCTGAAAAATGCTTTTAAACACAATGCAAAGTTTCCAGCAAGTTTCATTCTCTTGATAATTGCCTCTTGTGCAGAATCTTCGAATAATATAATAATCGACAATATATCATCTAAAGAAATAGTGTTCCATTCGAGTTATACTCCGATGCCATTTCGTTCAAAAAATCCGTAGTGATAGGTAAAAACTTATCTGAAATTGTGAGCAAGTATAGTTTGTGACTCATGTTAATTAGAAGATTAAAACAGATTGAAACTGATTAAAAACGATGCATTCTGATGGATATAAAATTTTGGTAGTCCAGTGATTTCAGCAGAAGTGTCTATTGACTACTTTTATGGGATAATTTCAAACATTTTCACATGTAATCTTATGCAGACTTTGTTTCTAATTGTTACTTTTCACCTCACTCCAAGATTTAGATAAAAATAATTATTTATTAAAATTTGAAAACAGTGTCTTATAACAAAGTGAATGCGATAGAGCAGCGAGCCACTGTTTATGTTATATAATCGCGAAATATGCCCATTAATTCATAAGAAAAAACACAGTTTCAACGACTTCACTTTCAAGCTGTTCAGTCACATTTATATTACGGAAAAAGGCATTAAATGGCACTAGAAATTGCTCAGTCAATATACAAATGATAAGAATAAAGGTATCTAAAATGAGGCACTAAGAGGGTAGAGCTGAAGTGGATGAATTACAAAACTTCTAAAGATTATTAAATAAGTGAACTGGTATAGAGATTTTCAATTGTAGGTCAGACGTTGTCTGAAAAATTAAGAATAAGATAAGATGATAATAATAAAGACGGTGGAAGTGAAGTGGAATGAATTCAAGTGGTAAAATAGTGGAGACGTCAGTCACATGCTCATATGGAGCTGATTGCAATGGACGTTGTAAGCGTAATCTCCGTAAACGCGTAGCTGAACACTACCCGGTTTGGTCAATGAGAGGTGAGAAAAGGACGATAAAGTCTTCAATTTGTGAACACCTGGAGTCAGGTCATTCAGCACCACGTGATTTATCTTTTGAAGTTATCTACAGAACCAAATCTAATCACTCCAAAATTTTACGTTTTCTCCGCCTATGCATAGTCGAAGCTCTAGCTACACATGAACAAAAACCTAAATTATGTATTCAAAAGACGTCTTGTCAAACCCCTTTCTTTACCTTGGTCATAGTAATGTTCTATTATTTTGTTCTATTTTACCACTTGAATTCATTCCACTTCACTTCCACCGTCTTTATTATTATCATCTTATCTTATTCTTAATTTTTCAGACAACGTCTGACCTACAATTGAAAATCTCTATACCAGTTCACTTATTTAATAATCTTTAGAAGTTTTGTAATTCATCCACTTCAGCTCTACCCTCTTAGTGCCTCATTTTAGATACCTTTATTCTTATCATTTGTATATTGACTGAGCAATTTCTAGTGCCATTTAATGCCTTTTTCCGTAATATAAATGTGACTGAACAGCTTGACAGTGAAGTTGTTGAAAAGAGATATTTCTTCGCTGAACAAAAAAACTGTGTTTTTCCTTATGTTATATAATAAATCTATTCGTCTTCACCTTGATTCTTATACATTATACTTGTAATTCACTAACTGTATGTAACCAACAAATGTATTCACACATACCGTAAAATACACTGTTGCCTATTTTGACATAATGTTTTTCTAAACTTAAGTATATATAAATATATTTAATCTGTTTGTATATCTGATTGATGAAAATTCAAAAAAAAGAACTTATTTTACTCGAATTACATGTCTTCAGCTTACTTCAAGGTTTTCGTATGTCATATCTTCAGAAATCTCTTCCAGACCAAAAGCTTTTTAATTTTCATGAAATTCATCAATTCAACTACTAATAAGCTTTCGACAAAATCTGTACTGGATACATTTACAGCTGAAAAATAGTCATTAATGAAAACAGCAAAGCCAGAATAATTAATATGTTTACTTCTGATAGGTCAATGTGGGATTCATTTACATTAGCGTCTCTGAAATTTTACTTTAGCAAATTAATAAGTGGCATAAACATATAAAAACAGAAGAGCCAGACTCAGTTACCACTTGAAGATATCGTATAGAATGTACAAATAAATAATAAAATATGTCTGTCGTAATCGGAAATGAGTTACTGAAAACTACGAACTATGTGCTGGTGGGTCTCAAAATAGAATTAGGGTGCAATAATGAATATTTTCGACCTATGTATACGAATGAAATTCATTCCGATCACGAAGATAACCACTCTAAATTAATATATGTAACATTTGATTTCGATAATCAAAGGAACTTAAGTACCTGAATTTGCGTATCACATGGCTGACTGACATAATAATGTAGCCGGGTGCTGAAACGGTTTATATTAGATTAGGTAGGAAACTTTTACTATGAAGAGGAAATAACTGGTGGATAGTATACTCCATCTCTTACTGTTCGCCTTTTTGTGCGACATTATCATAATTCTTGTTTGCATAAAATTAATGAGATAATTATTAGGATAATAAGGAACTGCTACATCTGGTTAAGTGAATGACTGCTAACGATAGTCCGAAGTAGATATACTTCATAAAGGTTATTATAGAAAAACGTGGTTTCTATTCCCTTTTCACAAAGAGGTGACTCAATAAATTCTTTGTATTTGTATAGTAGTCATAATTACTTTAGCTAAAAATCATTTTTATAAATGCCTATAAAACAACGGTATCACAATGTTACTTTAGCGAAACAAAACAGATAGCTTATGGTCTACTGGAAGAAAGTTTTCTTCAATCAAGGCATATAACTACTTGAACTGAGTCAGCGGTCAAGCAATCTATCTATTCGAGTGCATTTACTATTATTGTTCCCTTGGGTTCCGATTGGGGGACCCCAATAGCACATCTACACTTTGTTCTGTCTTCTGCCGTCCTATTTAGCTGGGTTCACAACAGCCCATAGTCTCTCATCATTTCTTCACACAATCTACTCCAGGTCATCCTCGGGTCAATAACCAACTCGTTGTTTCCCATTCGGGTCCCACTAGAGCTATGTCCTGGCGCGCGATATCATTCGACGGACTCCTCAGTGTGTACCTTATTCATCTGCACTTTCTCCCGCATATTTTCTGAGCCATAGGGTCTTAGTTAGTTTACCATCGTAGTTTCTTGTTGCTAATGTACTACATTAGATCTTTGTTTTTATGGTGATCAACTTTTGTACACCTTCACTAATCTTCATTTTCTGAATGGTTATGTGAAGATTTAACTTAAACCATTTGTGTTTCGCGTAATGGTTCTTCACAGAATTATTCGCGCTTGAACCTACTGATGGTTCACCGAGCAACTATTCAGTAACTAGTACAGTAGGAGAGATCGTCAACCATCAAGTTGGATTTTGTGCACTAGCAGACACTTTTCATAACTTTCGTCGGGTTTCTCTACCATCATATTTCATTGATACATAAAAACTAAATTTATGACAATGTCGCAAAAATTTACTGCATTACACAGGCTTTGTGCGTTGAAGTTTTAGTAGCAATTTGGTTAAGTTTTGAGGGTGGAGTTGCTAGCACCACGCCCCAACCCTCCCTCTTTATCCGGGCTTGGGACCGGCTAGAATACTAGTGACCTAGTAATCTAGGCGAGACTTACAAGCAAAAACCGACAAACTGGTCGAAGAAGCAGCAAAGACAGGACTCCAGGTGAACATAGACAAGACGGAGGTTATGAAAATAACCAACCAACATTAACAGCAGCAGCAACATCCAGTGCCAATCACCATCAACGGGAGGGATTTGAAAGAGGTTACTTCTTTCACTTATCTAGGGAGCATTGTCTCAACCACAGGAGGAACGGACGAGGATGTCAAATCGAGAATCGGGAAGGCGAGAAACACATTCATCAATCTGAAACCAATCTGGAAATCTTCGTCACTCAGCGTCAAAAACAAAATTCAGATTTTCAATACAAACGTGAAGTCAATTTTGCTTTACGGATCAGAAACTTGGCGGGTCACCAAGAATATTTTCAACAGGTTGCAGACCTTTATCAACAACTGTCTTCGCTCCATACTGAAGATTAGATGGCCGGAAAGAATCACAAACAAGAAGCTGTGGGAACAAACGAAACAGGAACCAATCGCCCAACAAATATGCAGGAGAAAGTGGAGATGGATTGGACACTCGTTGAGCTGGGGAGGCCGTTGAGTGACATCGCGCGTCAGGCCAACGCTCGAGTGGAACCCGAAAGGGAAGCGGCGAGTGGGACGTCCAAGGGTGACGTGGAGGAGATCGTGTGAGGAGGAGATGAAACAGTATGGAATAACATGGACGCAAGTGAAAAGAGCAGCACAAGACAGAAGCAAGTGGAGACGTGCAGTTGAAGCCCTATGTTCCACTAGGAACCCAAGGGAACAATAATAATAATACACAGGCTTTGATTAACAGTTCAATTTGAAACATTGTTCAGAAATTTTTAATCTAGGTATAGACTATTAGAGTAAAACACTGTAAATCAGAAGAGTTAATTTCCCTTCCTATATACAGTGTATCCTAGTGTGTCGGTTATGAAGTCAGGAACTTTGACGCTAAACTGTCAAAGCCACAGCTCTTTCTCTATAAGACTGTAAAAGACATGCATTATGTCTAGTCCTGAATTTATGAATCAAAAACCGTCTAGCTAATGTTGTTATATGAACATAACGATTTTCCTGCACAACACATTATTTTCAAGTCATAAACTGTTCTTTTGTATTGGTTGCAGAAGATGACAACCTCATCTGAATTTCAAACACTGAAAGTTGAAATTATAACAGTGAAGAGTTGTAAAACACTCAGTGAGACAATGGAACACCACATTCAAAAGTATGCAATATTTATAACATTTTTTAGTAGTACCCTGATGAATAACAGAAAGCAAGTTATTTGTCGCAACAGTCAATATTACGTAAAAATTGATTTTCTGAAAAAAATTCTTATTTTGCGAGATTTCTTGTAAAGAGTTCTGTATTTTCTTCACTTAGTAGTGAGCAGGAATTTTTCATGCTCTGCCTGTCTTAAGAAAAACTTATATGTCATTCACATAAGTGATTAGTCTATGAGAAGTAAGTCAATTTACGCTCCACACTGTAACAACTTAGCATTAGAGTCTATGTACGCAGTGTTTGTTTGCACCGAATTACCATGTAACTGGTGGTATGACAAATGAGTCATCCCACTTATTGTTTGTTACAAAATAATGGAAACAGTTAAATAAATAAATTATAATTGCAAGTAAAAATTTACTAGCAAACTGTGTTGATATTAACTTACAGTTACAGTAAGGTGCCACATATACTTGTGAAGTAATCAGATAACATACTTCGTTTATACTGCAGTTAATTTATGCTCCTTGGCATTACGAGCTGTCTGTGTTTTAGTTTTTTTGTCGGTGTGCAAGATATATTTCTGACGCTGTTATAACAATGATCAATACTGACAGTATTCGTCCACTGCTCCATAATTATATGAACCGATTAAAAGAAGACTAATCAACTTGCTCAAAAGAAAACGGAGCTAATTGATGAATTCAACTGTCCTAACTAATAAGACACACTTTATGGACAGGATAACGCTGTTCAATTATATATATATATATATATATATATATATTCAAGATGTAAAAGTTAAACTTCATCAAATGACAATTTGTGTCACAAAGTGTCATGAGATGACTCTATAGAAAACCAGGTGACACAAGACAGCTATCTAGTCTTAGTTTATAAATTCCAATAGTCCGTACACATGACTTCACAAAAGAAATACTATAGAGCTTCAGGGTAATGAAGAAAAGTGGATATCTACATTAGTGGACGTCAGAACTGATTTACTGCATCACTACGCATTTTGAAAGTCCTCGTATTTAATGAATGCAGCTTTCTACATTAGGTCTTTCAGAATAAACTTATTTCCTCTATAATTATTAGTTCACAACGATCTGAAGGTAATAACTTTCGCAACTCTGCTCTTATTTGTTTTGCACATATTTCTAACAACACTATTTTGATTGCGATAACCAATGGCACAAATAGAAACATTTGAAGAGTGGCCCTATCGATGATAAGTAATGGAAAATACCCTTCAAAACGTCAGAGAGGAAACGAGACTTTTAGTGGAAGATATCCCCCAGTACTCCCATTTTTAGTAATTGCATCAAATTTCAATGTAATTAACATGATTCAAGGAAATTCGCTGATACCAGTATTTCTCCGACTTATTGTGATACGAAGGCCTTCATTATATGCAAAGAGAGTGCAGAATTATGTATACAGTGGAAACCTGTGTAACCTTTATTCCTGTCTTACAGTCGAAATCACACAATGGTCATAACTTATATATGGAAAATAACAGTGAATAGCAAGGGGAGGAGGGAAAATACATAAAGCAAATTGTAAAGCTATATGAACGCACTGATACGATTATGAGCAATGAATTGCGCTTGCAGCGTAATCCATTTATAAATACTGTATCACTGTGTATTTTGATTGGGCACTAGTAACTAGTGCGACGTTTCTAGTCCTTCCTTTGGTGCAGACTGAATTCTATCGGTCAGGTTTGCAGTGTGACTAACTGCAGCACTGGGGGACGCGGGTACGAATCTTAGAAGGGACATGAGTTCCTTCAAGGTTGCAGATTCGCCTTACTGACGAGTGCCAACTAGCACGAAACCTATGCCCAAGACTTCCTGCCGATTGCCTCCAACTATCTAATATCATCAAATCACTGTATCACTGTGTGCTATGTTTTTTTTATTCCTTCACGTTCCCAGTGGAACATAGGGCTTCAAGCTAGTGGCTTGAAGTTTCTGTAGCAGTGTTTATTTTTACAGGATGAGGTTGCTAGCCTCATGCCCAACCTATCCTCTTTACCAGCTTTTATTTCTGGTTTGGCGAGGTAAAGGACTGTATCGGCCGGGGATCAAACCCCGAACCATGTACATGGTCGGCGAGCGTCCTTACCGCTGTGCCACCGACGCTATGTAAAATGAATTTATATAGAATTATCTACTTCAATTGCCTTAATACTACCTTGGTTTTAGTTTTGAATGTCGATCTCTAGTTACTTCATCCACGCTTGTTTCTATGCTTTTTGTTTTAATTCTAAACAGACGAACACTAACTTCATTCTGTTTCCATGATTGCCTCGATCACAATTTGTCTTGAAATCTATACTCTGCACTCAAACTTGTTATCTCTTTTAGTTTTCATGCCTTTTTTGGACACTCACAAAAAATGTAATTCTCTTGAATCATTTTTTGAAGGATTATCTGATCTGTTATGAGGTCAAACTAGTTAATTAACAGATCAATATTGTTTAACAAAAACGTATAAAGCTGAGATTAGAGACCTATTAAAAAGTGTGAGTTTATTGTATTTACTTTTTCAGTGTATATTTCACCACAAACTAACATCGCTTAACAGCTTTTTTGTCTTAGTTCTAGACTCTCAATAACTGCACACCAGCAATCTCACAGTAGGTCAAATCCATAAACATCAGGTTAGGAGTCCAGCATATTGCCATTCATCCACTGGGATGGGATCCAATAACCCTTGTATTCTAACTTCCGCCAGTAGATAATGATGTTGATGGGCGTTGACTTCACAGGCGACATGGTGGAGCCTACCACCCGCGACACTTTATTATAACTTAGTGAAATCAATCTTGCAACTAGTGATGAGCAGGTTTTGTGAATGTTTTTAGATTTAAATGTAGATTTCATCACAAACCGACAGTTTCACAAGTGTTCTATGCTCAACGACCCTCTAACAGATATACACTGTCGAAGGAATTTTCACTGAAAAAAATCAAAGTCCCTACGAATCAAAAACTCTAAATATCTCATTTTTTTGTTCCAGTGATAAATATGTTGTGCCAAAAAATGCATATGTGGCTCCCATAGGCATGAAGGTGGAGTTGAAAGAGACTTCTGAATTTATTTTTTTTCCATCACGTTCCCCAGTGGAACATAGGGCTTCAAGCTAGTGGCTTGAAGTTTGTGTAGCAGTGTTTATTTTGCTAGCCTCATGCTCAACCTTTCCTCTTCACTAGCATTATTTCTGGCTTAGCGAGGCAAAGGAGTGCGTCGGCCGGGGATCAAACCCCGGACCATGTGCATGGTCGGCGAGCGTCCTAACCGCTATACCACCGACGCACTCTGAATTTGTTAGCATTCATAATTATTGGATACTATAAACTTCTATTAACATAGTGGTTTGTTTGCAAGTTAACTCCCCTGCCACATTCGTTACCAATATATCTCAGTAACCAATGAACAACGGAGTCTGTCAAAGGCATTCCCTTCACCCCACTGTATACATCAGTGATTTATTTTACAAGTACTCTGTGGTAATTATAAGCGTAATTAAACTTTAAAAAGTTGCACAGTACATTGTTAGGTCACCTGTCACGGAAGAAATGAAGCTAACTAAAATCATGATGAAAGTGCAAAACACTACCGAAAACACGCAGTACAAGTTGTCTCATGTTTTCGAGTATGATTTCAGGTAGTGCAGAAAGATGGGTGATCAGAGTGTGTTGTAGTTTTGTAACAAATAGCTAGTAGAAAGGAAGAACAGCACTTAACTTTACAAAAAACGGATAATATGGCTATTACCAGTGACAAAGACTAAGCATAAGATAATATACCTCAGGGTTACTCTTACAAAGTAAAACCTAGTTGGAACCGAGTATACCCAGGTTAATTAGTCTGAAATTGGTCGATATCTAGATAGCTGACAGGCTATCTGATTTTCCTGTCACTGTGGCTCAGTATTTTTAATTTAATACAAAAATTTGTCGTTAGCAAGAAGTGTTCAATCCCTCCATAAAATAAACAAATCTAATAATCAATTATTGCAGAGTGACAAAATGCTAAGAAGCTTTATTTAACAATCCACCTTTCTTCTCTAAGATGTACACAATCACAAAGTCATTTCTACACTATTATTTGTTTGACTTTTCAACTAAACAGGGGAAGTGAATAATAATCTGATCAATGAGGACCAATTTCATCCAGGTCTAAATATATTCTTACCTTCTTTACAAGCTAAATTCGTGTGTAACTTTATACAATGCACAGGGAAAAGAGAAAAGGAAAGCGAAACGAAATAACAACAACAGCAAGAACCACAACAGAAGAATTAATAAAACAACACAAGTTTGAACAAAACAAACAGTTTTCTTACTCCCTAATTATCATCCATATATTTAGAAGTAAGTAAACAAATCAAAAGGAGAAAATTTCCTTCTGGATTGATTTTCTGATAAAGCGCATTTAATCATCACATATTCTGTAATCTGAAATTATAGCTACTCCATTGTATTATTTAAGTCAAATGGAGCAATCACCATTTTGTTTTAATTCGAACTGTTCATCCGAGGCCACCGTAAATAATCTGATTAAAAATTTGCACCCATACTGAATTCTAGAGTAACTAACTTTATCAGGACAATAGCTAAAATTAAAATGAAGTTATGAAGAAAAGAAAATGCACAAAGAATACGAAACTTTTTGTAGACAGCATCTCAAGATATAAAGTAATTAAGAAATGAATTTATGTTTTTTTTTTAAACAGCAGCAAAGACTGTTTGGTTGACCGTGAGCAAGAATAACACCAGTCAAGTGCAGGAACTCAACTCTGTGAGACTAGGAATCTGATATTTCAAAGGTGATTGCCTCCACAACTTCATTTTCAAAACTCCAAAAATACCAATTGGGCAATGAAGCAAATTTTCCTTATCGACGAAATTACCTCCAAAAGCTGTACAATCGCATTTACCAAAAGTGTTTAATGGTCCATTATTGAGCAATAGGGAGAGGACATTATTGATTTAACTACTCAGAAGTGGTTTCAAAATTAAAAGTGAAAGTTACGTAATGCTCAGCTGCGCAAGGGAAGAAAGGGTTAGAAATTTTATAACATTAAAATTATTACTGGGTGAGAAGAAAGGCAGCTGAGGGTCCTTTAACAAGTATGAAGAGGGTTGGAAATGTACAAAAGGAACATATGAGAGTTATAATAGTGAATTAATTATTTTAAAAAAGTAAACTAATTATTAAGAATTAAAAATTATAGGGCATGGTTAATGAAGCGGTTAAGACTATGGTAGAACTATAGACTGGACAATATTTTTCTGTGTATAGAGTTTGGTGTTGTAATGATGAATCACCAGTACCTCCAGCATACACAAATAACTTGAACTAGTTATTGAAAGTGCATCTCAATAGTAGTTCCTTTAAGTAATGGATCAGAATACCTACTTCCAGATTTCTATTCTCGATGAATCTGCATATAAAGCAAACAGTTTCAGAAAGAGAAACATTTTCTTCTCGGATACATTAATAGCACTTCTTGAGTTGTAAAATTCAAATGAATGTGAAATGCTATGATGGCAGAGATTATTTATGATAGGTAGAAGCCTGTCTGTGAACCATTTTCCAGTAGCATGATATGATGACTTTGTCATGTCCAAGAATGGTTATAGTGGTATGCTCTCTTCGTGCACTTTCGGGAGACCATATAGCCGGGGAATTATAGAACCCGAGGGCCGTAGTTGCTCAAATAATTGGGAGTTAATAATCGATTCCTTCCTCATCTTCTTTGGTGTTTGTGTTATCTCTTCTTCAGTTTGCTCAGTTTGACCTTTCTGGTTGTTTTGTTCGGCTAGATATATTTATCCTATAATTATATTTCAACATTCTGTAAAGTTTTTACAGGTTACAAATTAACACCGAAAAGAACTAAGTGAAGTATACGACTCTTTTTGTTACCAAATTTTTTATTGCTTTCAGTATTTTTTTTACTTTTCTTGGAAATTACAAAAATCTTTGGTTGTCATATTTTTAAAAACACAACTAATTAATTAATTAATTTTACGTTGTTAACTGGACGAAATGCAATTTGTTAATCCAGTCTCCAATTTATGCTAATTACCGACCGTTTCATCCGCCTCTTAATGTTCATCACTTCATTTTTTTCAAAATATTTTTAACAACTTTGAGGGAAAAAGGTTTATTTTACAATTTCATTATATTTATTTTTGTTTTTTGAATTTCTTACTAGAAACAGATCAAAAATTTGTTCTTCTGTATCAAAGACTATTAACACAGAAGACTAAGCATAATTACACAGTTTTCCTTTGAACGGAAGTAAACTAACTTACATGGTTTAATTGTATGCATATACTAAATGGAAACTGATATGTTTTCAAATGTACCTTGAGAAAATAGGAAAAGAAAACACGCCAAAAAAACAAAGTGAATAGTTGCATAAATTAATTTGCAAAATAATTTGATTCAATGAAAGGAAAAGAGAATGAAACAGTGAAGCTTGTCACAGTGGTTTAATTTATTTACTTCATCCTCTATCCTTAAGATTTTTTGACAACTCGCTAACTCTTTGAAATTTGGACAATATTAATCTTCTCAAAATGAGCTTAGTAAACAGTAAATCATTCTGTAGCATTTCATTAAGTCCTCTCAGTCACTTATATGAAATATAGCGAATAAATTACGAATAAAGTGAATGATTGCGCAAATTGTGTCACTAAGATTTTTAACATGAACAGATTAAAACACTACGAGTTTTCTGGATCTTGTATCAATGCAGAAGTGTAATATTATGGGGAGATATTGCACAGTTTTTATGTGCTGTCGTCGGAATTAAGTTTTACTCTCAGTAGATAAGTGACACGTCCTTTGGATATGATGACGAAAAAGGTCTGCTTCAGATTTGGAACTGAGTACCTATTCTTTTGAATTGTCAGTTAGAACATATTTATAGGTTTTAGTGGGTTATTATTATTATATTAATATTCCCTTGTGTTCCGAGTGGAACATACGGGTTCAACAACACATCTCCACTTTGCTCTGTTTTCTGCCGTCCTCCTCAGCTGGGCCCACGATTGACCAAATTCTCTCATCTCTTCCCCACACGATCTCCTCCATGTCACCCTAGGAAGACCCACCCGTCGCTACCCACTGGTATTTCACTCGAACTACGGCCTGCATTGTGCACGATGTCAATCGACAGTCTCCTCAATGTGAGCCCGATCCATCTCCATTTTCTCCCACATATTTGTTGAGCGATCGGCCCTTGGTTGGTTTGTCCCCGGCCAGAGTTTCTTGTTGCTAATTCTTTCTGTCCGGCTCGCCATTTGAACTTCAGTGTGAATCCAGCCAGCGAAGGTGGCAGCTGTTGATGAAAGTCTGCACCAGGCTGCTGAAAATCCTCCTCGTGACACACAGTGCAAGTTCCTCACGCGTATGGAAGAAGAACTGACTGACTTCACATTTGTGTTGAAAATGCGAATCTTGTTTCTTATGCTGCTGAGTGTAGGAGATTTCCAAACTGGTTTCAGCGTGAGCATCTTGCCTTTTCGATTCTGCCCAGCTGGCTTTCACATCTTTATCCTCTCTCCGATTGCCTATAGTTGAAACGATGCTGGCTTTCTAGATAAGTGAAGGCAGGAAGTAACCTCTGTTAAATCTCTCCCGTTGATGGTGATTGGTGCTGGTTATTGTTGTTGTGGTGGTTCGTTAGTTATCCTCATCACCACCGACTTCTATGTGTTCACCTGCAGTCCTGTCTTCGCTGCCTGCTTCTTCAGCCAGTTTGTTGGTTTTCGCCTGCCTGTAAGTCTTCGAGTTTGTGTGACATTAGGTATATATCATCTGCGCAATGCAGATCTTCTAGAGTCTTCTTATCGATCGTCCATGATAGGATCCCGCATAAAGTAGTATATCATCATTTGTCACGCATGTTGTGATTAATTATGCGATCAATCTTTTCTAACGGCTGTGACGCCATCTGTATTGTTGTAAAAATGTATAAATACCATGTGTTGTTTTCATAGTTTATTGTGATTACAATATACAGTCATAGGCCAGCCTTTGTCTTTTGATATTTGCACGGGCAGATAGGCATATAGCGTACCAGTTGAGTTCATTACAGTCATTACCGTTATAACAATAATTAGCAGGCACAGAAAAAACAAAGTGACTACGGTTCTTATTCATTTCGGTGAAGTTATAAGAAATTGCCGACAGGTTTATTTTAGTTCACTGAAGTTATAACAGTCAAGCGTATTCGTGACTCCCCACCCCCCAACCACAGTCTGATGCATAATCCAGTCGACCACAATTAAGAATATCATCGTGGGTGATAACAGTTAGACAGCTCTGTCTTACTCCAGTATGCACTTCGAACGCCTCGCTGAGTTCTCCGTTGTGGATCGCCTGACTAACACGTAGCATTTTCATATAGCAGCTGTTGAATGGGGGTTGATAAAGATTTTGATGTGGTTGTGTTCTCTGAGCTGGATAGTTAATTTGCGAAGCTTTCATCACCCTACTGGGTGATATCTTCAGCTCATACTTCAATTGATAAAGACTTGGGCACCACACGCCATGGTGTTGAAGTAGCTTGCATATTACGTCTCGGTCAACGCTGTCTGTTGAAGGTCTTTTCGAAATCGATGAAGGTGAGGTAGATAAAGGTTTGACTTCTATTCTATTCTCTGCTTTGTGATGACGATGCGTAGAGTTGCCATTTGATCAGCATATGAATTGTCTTTCCTGAATCCATCTTGTTTCGGGCGGAGTTCTGTATCCAGTGCATCCTTTATTTTCTCCACCATGTTGCTAATTAATATTTTATTTGACGTGGACAAGAGCTTTATTCCATCCTAGTCAGTTCTTGCACAGGCCTAACTATGTCGCCCTTCTTCGGCAGTTTAACGAGGTAGCCTTTCTTCCAATCATTAAGCACCTTTCCTACTTTCTAAACATTTTTCAGTGATGGAGTGAGAACATCTGCCGTAATCTCTGGGGCCGTCTTCAGTGCTTCGGGAGGAATGCCGTCTGGTCTTGCTGCCTTCCCGGACTTCAGTAGCTTGATCGCATTTTGGATTTCTTCTTTCGTTGGAGGAGTGGTGTCCACTGGCATTTCCGTGCGTGCTATTGGTGGTATTTCTGAACGAATTTCCAGTGGTGGTCGATTCAAGAGTCCTTTAAAGTGATCAGCCCATTGTTTGATTTGTTTCTTCTCTTTGATGATCAGGTTCCCTTGAGCATCTTTTGTTGGGTTCACCATCTGGGATGATCTCTTCCCGGATCATGGTTATCTGATACAATGTCCTGAGATGTCTTTAACCTGTGGCCCGCCTGTTCTGCTTCATTTGCCGGTTAGTGTGTCGTACAATTGTCTTTCGTCTTTCCCAACACTCTTCTTCACTCCTCTCCTTATTCAGTGCAGTGTACATTGAACTCAGCTTCTCCTTCTCCTGTTATCCATCTCTGCATTGAGTCATCTTCTTTTTCACCATCGTCCTCTCCTTTCCTCTCTTTGATTAGCTTCCAGGTAGGTGTCCATTGACAGCCATTCCTTGTCGTGTACCTTCCTTCTTCCTAGAACAGTCGTCCACGTTTCCTTGAATATCGCGCTAAGAGAGTTTCAATAATCTTCCACGCAGGTTACCTCAGTGATACCATGTGGTGTCTCCTACTTTGCTCTGATCTGATCTGTATTGAAAGCATCCCTACTAGTTTTGTCCTTCAGTTTCTGAATGTTGAACTTGAAATACAGTGGTCTGTCTCCATTTGTTTTGAGGGATTTCAGCTTCACCTTGAAGGTTCCTTGAACTAGATGATGGTCTGAGCACATATCTGCTCCCCTTCTCGATTTTGTTTCCAGCAGACTGACTGCGTCTCCACTTCTTCAAGCTGCATTGACACGAAATCTGTTTTGTTTGTGGTGTGTTCGTCAGGCGAAATCCATGTTGCTTTGTGTATATCCTTGTGTTTGTAAACGCTCCCTCCGTTGAATGTGCAGAAGTGTGTGAATAATTCTCTGTTCTCATTCATTTCTCCGAGCGAGAGCCTGTCGATCCATGGTGAGTTTACTTCCTGTATTATCTGCTCCCGATTAGGCTTCCATTCATATCTCCCAAGAGGATTCTGATGTCACCATTTGGTATGTTATTCATTACTGCTTGTAGTTGTCTGTAAAAATCCTCCTTCTTTTCTTGTTCCGTGGTGTTTGTAGCGTTGTGTGTAGCGTTGGATAATCGTAACCTTCCTTTCGAGTTGAATCTTGCTGTCATGATCCTGGATGTAATTGGTTCCCACTGCATTAGAGATTTGGCTGCCACTGGTGACATTACGACGGCCACTCAACCCCTCAGTGTGCTCATGGTTGTCGTCTGGGTGATCGGGGTAGGTTATTGACTCTCCCGTTGACAGTGTTCTCAATCCTCATCTATTCCATCTGCTTTTGCAAATATCCAGTAATTCTAAGCCATATCTTATCATTTCTTTGGTTACCTGGGCAGCCTTCTCAGTCTTGTACATTGTACGTATATTTCACGTCCCCATTCGTATCCTTGCTTTCATCGAGAGGATACACATCGGCTGACTGACATCCCAAAGGCTTTCACCAGCCCGCGTCAATTTGCCTATCTTATTCGAGCCAAGAATAAGGTTGTTATTTGAAGTTTTTGTATTTCTAATATATTTTCTGTGTGTTGAAGTTTCTAAAGTGGTTTGAAAGATTTAGTGGTGTGAGGTTGCTAGTATCACTCCCAACCCTCCGTCTTTACTCGGGCTTCGGATGGGCTAGAAAACGAGCGAGCTAGTTAACTAGGTGAGATTTAGTGGGTAAACACTAATTATTATTATTTCTTTCTTCGCTGGTTAGTAACATTCTAGACAATGAATAAAGAGCTCTTGTTTTATAATGTAACAACTTGTCCTGCAATATTTCTGAATTTTCAAATACATAATCAGTAAGCTGAACTACTAATTAGTACACTCTTGCAGTTATTACAACTAACTTAATAATCAATCTGTGAATAAATAAAATTCATTCCAATGACTAAGCTATACTTCCATCTCAGTTTGCATGAACCAGAATGCAAAGTATTTTTAACCGTCTGGAATTTTAGGGCTTTCACGAACTCCCACTATTATCTTCAGGTATACACTGGAAATATAGTGAGCAAATAAATGAAACTTGATGAATTTTTTCATTGAATTATATATTTATGTAGAGTTGATTATTCTCATAAGGACTCCAAGATGAACTATCAGTAATCTTTATATCTAGTAACTTATAAATTATCTTTTAATTATTTCAAATCATCTTTAAAAATGTCTAAACTGTGAAAGCGGTTGTATTTTTGTTATTGTTTCATTGAAGAAGACCCTATAAGCAGTTGACTAATTTATTTTTATTTATCAAAAACTTATTCAAGCATTTACACCTCAGTGATTTAAACTGACAGGTTTGATATTATGATAAATTAAAAATGGAACATATGCCTTCGGTGAGGTAGTTAGTAACAATGGGTGTTTTTTTCGATAATACGGTCACTTGAAGAAAGTAGTAAAAGCGATTTTTTTACATTGACTTCATAAACACAGACTCGAGTTATGGAGCAATTTTGTAGCTCCCATTTTAATTATTTTAGATACATCCTACGTCCCGACTAGAACTTAGGGTTTCAAAGTTTCCGCTTGGATGTTTAATTAGAAGTGTTGTTTTCTTACGAGGTGGGATAGTTGGGTTCACCGCCAACCTTCCCCCTTATGTAGATCCACTGTCAGTTAGTAAACTAAGTGAGATTTATGGGTGTGTCAAGCGGAAGTTGGACTCGGACCATGTGCGTGGGTGGTTAGCATTCAATTCCTGAGGCACCAATGCACAGATATATCCTACTGATTTTCATAGTTCATTCAACACTTCCAATTTTCATGCAACCGGTTCCCTAGATGTCAGCATAAAAGAAGAAACGATGGGACAATTCAAAAATCTGTCTACAGGAAAGAAACTTGGACTGGTCAATACCTACATTATCATAGCTTTTGCCCAACCAGTTACAAACGATGTCTAGTAAAAACGCTCTTCAGCAGAGCCAAAGAAATATGTTCAGAAGACAAGATTGAAGAAGAACTTGAGATCATCGAAAAGAAGCTTATCGAGAATGGATATCCTCGAAAGTTCATATTGAAATATAGAAATGAAGAAGTACACAAACCAAAACCCGACACCGTTGAAAAGAAACCAGTTTTCATCTGTCTAGCGTACAAAGGGGAAGACGTATCCACAAGAACACAAAAAAGAATCACAGGTGCATTAAAAAGAACGTTTCCAGCTGCCAGACTGATCCTACTTCACAACACTGTGTGCTCGTTAACCCAGTCAAAAGTAGATGAGTTCCCTACTCACGTCAACTCCAACTGCATTTACCAATTCACGTGCACCTGCGGTAGCAAGTACATAGGAAGGACTGAGAGGACAGCATCTACTAGATTTTCTGAGCACATTCCCAAGAGTGTCCGTACAAAAGGAAGAAAAGTGTTATCAAGTGCAATCGCCAGACATCTAATTGACACAGGACACACAGTAGAAATCAGCCAAGCCTTCAAAATAATCAATACACAAAGAAACCCACGGCTACTTCGCTTCGCAGAAGCCATTGCTATCAAGAGATTTCGACCAGACCTTTGTATACAGAAAGATAGTGTGATTAATCTTTCACTACCTTGGTAACCCTAACTCTATTTTATTTTTGTTTTGCCTTTCTGTCAGTATGCCTGTGTGTTTGTCTTGTTACGTAACATTCTATTCAATTTTGACCTTCAAGTTTCCAAATCTACTTAATTGTTTGTCTGTTTAAGTTATAAATGTTACTTCACTGTTCACCCCCACCCTCTTAAACTCTCCACCACAAGATGTGTAAATTTACTTTGTTCTCTGACCCTGACCCTGTAATATGCCTCTAACCAATCTGTGTTGTTTTCCAATAGAAATCTGAACTCTTACCCCTCTTATCTAATTCCACTATATATAATTAGTTGTTTTTTGACACCGAATAATCTGTCTACCTACATCAAATTCTGGAATTATGTTCCTTATGCCTTCTATCTATAACTCAAAGTATTTATGAAAAAGTATGTTCCACAACTTTCTTGAAACCTATAATTTGATTTTGTTTAGGATGTATGCAGTTGATGAGAATCCACGAAATAAAACGAGCTCGTATTATCCTGCAAACATGTTCGTTCTTTCTCACTTCCAATTTTGGTGAATTTAGATTCATCAGATAGAATGGTCAACATTTTACTGATGTAATCCTTACGGTTCATAATTACGATTCCTCCACCTTTATCAGGACGTATCAGCATAATCTCTTCATTGTTCATCAGTTCTTTCAGTTCTTTGTAGTGTTTCTTCGTTAGTACGGATCTTCCGTTTGGATTGCCATTTATAAATTTGTGGCAGCAGTCGAGGACAGCTGATTTGAATTGTTGTAGGTTCTCATCGGACGTTGGTGTCAAGTCATAGGTTTGATTTATCAGGTTTTTGAAATTGAACCAGGCATTGAAGCTTGTGAACACTTCGTGGTTTTACGCAGAATTTCGGACCAAGAGATAACACCTCTAGTTGAGCTGTGGATAGTGTGATGTTTGAGAGATTGAATACATACTTTTCTGGATTGCTTGGGAACGGACATTCGGTGTTAACTCTGCGTACAAAAGAAATTCGTTCATTCATTAAATCTACAATGGACGTAATCTTTCTTAATTTCAGTCTTACTAATTGTATTATTCTGTCTTTTGCATTTTATTATTTCACATCTTCATTTATATTATCCTCTACCCCACCCTTTTGTAATCTCTACCCTCATTAACAATATTGCTAACTTGACCCACGTCCAATTTCTCGTCAACTATGTTACGTCATCCGGTAAACTTACTTATTTTCAACTGTATTATTCTCTAACCCCACCGTTATTTAATTTTAAGCACCATTCATTAACACTGTTTCCAATCTGACCTACTCTGAATTCTACTCAACTGTATTACGTCATCCGATTCAGTTAATCAATTCTACTTTATTTTCTATCTTAACATTTGTCTCCAAGCCATATAATACTTATATTACATAATTATCTAAACTTTATAAATCTAATGTACACACACAAACAAAATTGTATAAATATGCGATTGTACAGCTCAGCAATCCAAACGGAAGATCCGTACTAACGAAGAAACACTACAAAGAACTGAAAGAACTGATGAACAATGAAGAGATTATGCTGATACGTCCTGATAAAGGTGGAGGAATCGTAATTATGAACCGTAAGGATTACATCAGTAAAATGTTGACCATTCTATCTGATGAATCTAAATTCACCAAATCGGCCAACGAGAAAAACATGACAGAGCAGATTGAACAAAAACTTCCAATTTTGTCCCTATCGATAAAACAAAACCTTTTTTCCTTCTTTTCTGATGAACCTGTTTCTATCAGAGGTTGAAAATCTGGGATGAAAGTGGAAAATGTTCCAAATGAAAGTTTCACATTTATTTTTCAAGTAAACTGAAATCTAAAAGCTCTTTTTTGATATCTTTGGTTAATTGATCATTTTTTCAGTCGTCGAACACAATTTCATGGACCATTGGATCGGGTCCCAGTGGCTTAATGGTATACGAGCTCGCCTTGTAACCAGAAGGTCCTGGGTTTGAATCCCGGTGGGTGCGTACTGCTAAAGAGTCCCAAACTAGGACGAAACAGCTGTCCAGTACTCCCAGGTTTTCCAATGGTTCTCTAACTAATGTCAGCTCATGATGAAAATCCTGAAACAATTTCAGAACTTGCTCTAACTACTTCACTACGTGAAAGTACTTCACAATGCTTTATGTGAATTTCCATTTATGCAACGACATTTTTGAATATTTTATCGGAGTATACAAAGACAGAATGAAATTAAGTTTCTGATGTCACAATATTCTGCAAAAGTTTTCTACCTTGATAATTCCATTGTATCTTAAGCCCTGGCACAAATATTCAAGCCATACACTAGTAAACAGCAAACACTTATCAATGCAGAAATGTCCCATTTTTATCGATTAATAGGTAGAATCATCGATGACAGTCCGAAATCGCACAATAAAAGCTTTCATTGTTGACGTGAGACAAAGACAACGCATGTAAGTAACACACATGATGCTAAGAAAGCCAAGTAGACAACATGTTCTTTCCTCCCAATAATCTAAATGAAGTTTGTCGCCCACCAAAATACTCCCGAAATATAAATTTTAATACAAATTTATAAAAGAGCACATTTATTATGACGGATTTCAATTTTGTATACAGCTTCATGGAATATGGTGGACATAACACGACTCAAAGATGAATTAATACAACCGACAATTGAGTCTAAGAAGGAATATGTATACATATATTCTAAATAGCATGCAAAGAGAGGATAAAGAAAAGAGTTTTTCATTTTTCTAATACATATCCCTCACGACTTGAAGCTGGAGGATGCGTATTCACTCGAATACATGTTTTCACCTCATTTGAAAGATAACAGTCACGTTTTAGTAGCCTTAGATTATTCACACTAATTAACAAGCGAGGTAACAATTTAGTGATTACATACAATGAAGATTTCATTACACCATCATTTGGCTATGTTCTTTTTTCATCCAGTATTTTTGTTACCTGCACGCTGTTAATATATGATTTCCTGCACTTTTACCGTCTTCATTATCCTGAATTTATGCTACCTATCATTTGTAACAAAAATTTCCTGTCAGGCAGATGACAATTTGTACATGTTATCTGTTGCTTATACAATCCATAGTATGGAAATCCAAGAAATAAAAAAAATATAAGCTCATATTATTTTGCTATAATTGTCATTCTTATTTATGTGTAAGAAATTAGCTTCAGGTAATCATAAATCTAACCAGTTAACAGAAATGAATGTCATAAATTAGCGAAAATTACGTAAAAATTATTTACTGAAAGAAAAAGTATACACCGATATTTTTTCAGCAACTAACAGCTTCTTGATCACTCACACTTTGTGTAGACCAAGTTTTCTTTCTAAATACAAAGGTTTTGTGAACAAATAAAATAGACGCTTGAATGATACTTATGCCTGGAAATCATCTACTCCATTAAAAAACAAAAGCAGTCAAACGAAAGGCAACCTGTTACTGCTGTTACAGGGATAGCTAGTTAACTAGCTGAATTCAGGTAACTTCAAATAGTTAACTCAGCAAATGTCATTCACATGATATTCTAATAATACTATTCTTGTTTCTACAACTTCGCCTTCACTGGCGGCTTTCTTGATGAGTCTAGCAACTCCTACATTACACACACTGTTGTCAGATGTCTGAAAACAACTTCTCCGACTCCTAATTCAACTGGCGAACAATAAGCAAGGTTGTGTATACATCGTCTTCTGTGATCTGCTTAATTAAATCAAATCAAAAAGGTGTCCTTTTCATCACTTCTATTTACTTAATTATTAGTAATTCAGAACTAAATGTATTTCGTATTTTGATTTGGTCCGACTTTTTCTGATTTCGACTTCTTCTGATTACCGTTGACAAAGTATCACTGTTTAACTGAAATTACGTTTGAAGTACCAGACTGCAGATTTCTTAGTTCTTATCTTATATCCAATTACGGTGTCATATCATGGATTTCATCTCACCCTGTTTTTTCTACATTTGTACAGAATTACTTTTCGCTTTGTTTTCATCTCTCACTCTTCATGCAAATTTCAGCGCAGTCAATAAATATATGTTCGAAACAATAATTAACCTTCCACTTTTTTTTCTGTATATTGTTCTTGTAGGTGTAAAGCTTACTGTAGTGGCAGTAACAGAAACTGTTTGTATAACCAATATTACTTGTTCACTGGAATTCAAGCCACTCAAACTACGTTTATCCTGAATAGCTGTGAATTATTAATTTGCAACTATAACAATTACTGAGGCTTGTTAGTTTGTTACATTACTCGAAACTTTCAAGTATACCATAGTCACTGGAGAGCGGTTTAGTCTGATTTTGTAATGAACATTATTCAATTAGAGTATGATTACTACTTGTTCAAATTACAGCTTGTTTAAGATAAAACAATTTCAAAGTTTTACCTGGTAATTTCTGTGTTGTTTTTTTTTCGGAGAAATAACCAATATTCTTAACATCAAACGTCTGTAGGTGGAATCAAAACCCTAAAGATTTAAATTTAGTCCTGTTTGCTATTGAAGTTATGATACACATGTTTCAATCTGAAATTTGTAGATCAAAAGATAAAATTCTTACCTGGTAGCTGGTTAGTTAAGATATAAGTAGTATTCACTTAAATAGGATTCAGTACACATTTTGAAAAATTTTCTTGGCCTACTATTAGGTAACAAAATAGACATATAAAGGATAAGTAAGATGTGTTTTAAAGAAACTGACCAAAGACTTTATGAACTTTGTAATTTCAAGTAAATGATCATTACTTAAGAAATGATCAAAGTTATAACGGGGAACAGTAGTACTGGAATGCAAACATCACTGTTTATGTGCTGAGTAACTGCACTTGTGACATTTTAATAACGTTTTACTTAGACGTGCATAAAGGGTCCAAATGGCATCCAGAAACTGTCATTAGATTTTTTCGTTTATTCAGCACGACTATTTCTGTCAGAGATGCATTTTGTTTTAAAGAATTCTATTCTAAGGCATAATGAATTTCCGCATAATTATTAGAATTACTATCACTTCTAAGTCAAATTATACTTGCCTGCCTAACCTTATCAGTTGCCACTAGCAATGTAAGGCTAACTACAACACTTTTTATACAAAGTGAAAACATCACTTTTTATTTCTTATCGTCAAAAAAAGTTTTGTGTGTATGAATGCATGTGTGTATTCAGTGTTGAAGACATTCCGTTGAGGTGAGAAGAAACAAATATTATTATACGATTGATATGTTTCATTCTGTGTAATTCACCCTAAGGAGTCTTTCTGAAATCACAAAAGTGAAATCATTAAGCAGATATCCCTTCGTATCTCACTGTAGTAACAGAAAATTGAGTAATATCTTTGTTTAAAAACCTTTGCAAATATTTTAAAATCAAATTGTTTATCAATCCTACCAGGCAAACAGATCGACTAGTTATCTTTTCGCATTTCAATATTGAAATAATTTAATAATACTGAAGTAACCCAGTAAGTAATGCGTCTACTGAGGAGCTGACTTTACATGTCTCAAAATGACAATTCTTTGATTTTTATTTTTTGGTTATTAAATCTGCTTCAGTTTGCATTTAGTTTAATTTTGCAAAATTTAGTTTCAATTTTTGAAAAACCGCTTTTAATGCATAAGCAAGATACCAATCCTTAGATTACAAAGATAACTTCTTAGCTAAGACAACTGATATATATATATATATAATTCCAGTCTATTAATTTTTCTGGTTATTCTGTTATGTATTGTCGCTGAAAGTCTCGGTGACTTAGAAGTGTGGGCTGGTTTTCTGCTAATAACATATAAGCTATTTATCGAGTCCTTTTGTAGGTCAAGTTCCTACTTCACCTTCAACCACCACTCCAATAATTTTTCCCATCTGGGGCTATCTGGAATAATTTTATGCACAAGGGAAACCAAACAGCTGTGCAATATACTTTTATTTTTCGTATTATTTTGCTTACTTCCAGAGTAATTACATTCCCAAAACTGTCAAACCCTGTAAATAAAGCTTCACTTTACCATCAAATTTTCTTTATCGTACACTTCTTTCTCTCCTGGTGTCAATCAGTCACCCACTGACTAGGATCTTTACACTTATGGCAAAATGTTTTGTATTTGGACATTCCTCATTTCATATGCTTTAAAAAATTGCTTTACGCAAGGGAGAGTAGGTGTAAAAGTCATACTCTTTTCCATAATACGGAATGAAAACCTTCAGGTACAATTTTTCTTTAGTACTTCCAAAAAACGAACATTCGCTGTATTATTCTGTGTTCTACATACAAAAAGATTGGTAATTTAAATATTCATAAAGCCGTGCATAAATACATCAGCAGAATCAATAAAAAAGTTAGTTAACTTGCAAGAAAATTGTTAGACTAATATTGAAGAAGTACTTTGCTATGATATGTAATGTCCGATATGATACTGTCATTCAAAGTATTTAAAGGTTAAATTTAATCTCAATATTTTCAGTGTGTGGAACTTTCACCTACCGGACTGCATGCACTTATTAAAACTAACATATGGGAGGAAGAGGATATGTGACAATAGAAGCTGACGTATTCAATCATGTGAGTTGACAACAGTAAAGCTTGAAAATTCGTGCACAATGAATTAACAAGAATTGTAGATGTTTCTCCAGGGAAACGCATTGAAACAAATATAAAAAACAATGAGGTGGTTAGTAGCACACAGATAATTAGAAAACGTGATGTCACTATTGAATATTGGCTGTAGTTAAAAATTAATTTCTTCAGTTGGTGGTGAGACTATCTGTTCTGGCTTTCGATTGATGCAGTGGGCTAAAATTAAAGGCGACAGGAAATTCTGGCTCACAGCAGGATTTTATCGTTTAAGGCTAATGTGTCATAACTGTTTATAAGAAGTTCAAAAAAGCGAATACCTACATTAAGTCACAGAACAAAAATCACTTTCTAATCATGTCATATTTGAAAACTGTTACATCTTCTCTGTCATGATTTTAGCAGAAATTTAATCGGAGGCAATCGAGTGAGAACAGAATACTCCAGAAAACTGTTAGACATTAAAAGGTGTCATTTATATGGAAAGAAGAGAAACCAGTGGAAAATAGGCAAAGTGCAAATAAAACCTTCAAAAACGAATAAGAAAATGCATCAAAAATCGTTACTCAGGTTCTATCAAAGTGAGTGCACTCCGGATCACAATGATTCAGTTTAAAGACACAAGATGATATTGGTATGATCGTGTAAGACAAAGTGGTGAAAGTATTTCGGTGTGGTGCTGAGTTGATCTGTAAGCTCTTCTGAAGGAGATGTTAACAAACAGTAGGTATTCTCGTATTAATATTCCTTTTTCCACTGATGTCTAATCAATTCACAAGAACTTACCAACTGTGTTTGAATACTTGAGACAATGGGCAGTAGAAGTACTACACTAACAATTCATTCGCCACTAAACAATCTTAGAGGCTTAAAACCGAAGAATTGTACACACACAAAAATCTTTTCCCTTTACAGAGAACCCGAAAATCATTTTCATTGTTATACAGACACAAAGTCCTGTTTTGTGAATAAAACACGAAGGTCCACTTCGAACAAGTACAGCATGTGGAAATGCAGAAAGTAGTATAATTTCTAAAGTCATTTACACCTGAAGCTGATGTTAACTTAAAAGCACTGGAAAGTAGTGAACACTGGAAAGCCAGTCCCCCCTAATTTAATGTATTTTAGAAGTACGTAACTGAAACTGTCAACAGTTAGTTCATACTTTCACTTGCATGTTTTAACTATGAGTTTGAGAAAGAAAATAAATATCCACTCACGACACAGAAGGGTTTTCTTACTATGTTGTCAGTAAGTACGGATGACGTTCAAACTATTACGTCTGAAATCTCTGGTTAAATATTGAATGCATATCATAGGAAGTGATAGGATTTATAAATAAGCACTGTTGTGAGGCTTGAGACTAAGATAAATCAGTCATCAATATCGCGCGCACACACACACACCATGGATCACATTATATAGCCACGAAATCCCTCGGTCCCTGTAATCAGTCAGCACACTAATATGAAGACACCCCTCGTTGTTTTCTAAATCCAACAATGTGGCTTTGATGAAAACAGTTTGTGCAATTCACTGATAAATGAAACTAAAACTATTGTTATTCCTACAACTCTATGAATGCAGTTTGTTTCAAGATACATGATGAGCCTATATTTTCAGCTTGATAAAGATACGTATAAGCAAATAAATGGTGTTTCTGCCTGCCCATCACCAGGGAAAGTCATAGCCAAAATAGAGTAAGGCAACTAAAAGATATCATAGAGGGTCCGGAATAATGTTTTCCCAGTGTGAATGATAGGTTTACACCTTTAAAATACTAACTGACTGCAGATACAATCGCTACACTCCATGTAAAACACAAACATAGACGAAACTAAGAAAGAAGAATTACAAACAGCAGTCTGCATGAGAGAGAATAGTAGCATGTAAAGAGTGAAACCATTTCCACCAGTGAGAACGATTCCGAGCGATTTCACAAATAGTCACAGTCATCAGTTCTCAGCATCCCAAAGATCCCAACCAGTCGGTCTGTATCTCTCACTCTATGTGGCTCGAACCGATTGTCAAAGATTTCATGGATCGATGTCTGGTCTCGGTTTGATCACCCCTAACTCTTTTACAATATAATCTTATGTCACTGAACATTGATCGTCGAAGAAGACGGTGACTGGGCACTCACAACACATGTCCCAGCTATCTCAACCGGTCCACCTCCAAAACCTCATCCATTGACTCTTCCACCTTACCTATCACTCCACACCCAGCCAATATCACCTGATAAATAATACTTAATACAGGAGGTAGATCTATCGTCAAAAACAAGCAGCCTCTCCACATCTTTCATTCCCAATGGTCCAATGTCCTACAGTCATCAAGGAGGAGAGGGCGAACTGATGCACAGTACACATGTCCTTTGATCAATGGCTAGATATCACGTGTAAGTCAGAGATGACGAAGGTTGGTAAATGCCACACCACTCTCTTGTATCCGTACTGACACTTCATCAGAAATCAGTCCATTGGGCTTCATGCAACTTCCGAAATAAGTGAATTGGTCAACACGCTCAGCCACCACTTCACTCCCTATTTTCAAGCTAGGAGTCGATGTAGTCCAGTCCAGTCCAGTCTCATGTAGCATCATCTTACACTTGACAGCACGAGCGAATCGCATGCCAAACATTCGGAGATTGCTGCTCAAGATGTTCAGAAGACCCTGCATTTTGTCAGTGTCTTCACCTAGGAGGACAATATCATCGATTTTGAGACACAAAAGTGAGGCGAAGTGGTTATTAAAGAGATTCAACAAAGTTAATCCAGCTTTAATTTATACTGAAAAGAACAGAATGGCTCTATCTCATTTGCAGGTGTTGATTTCCGAAGATTCCATCTTGTCGATATTGTAACTACAAAAAAACTGGAATTAACAGTAGGTAGAAGCACACAACGTATACCTAAATCACACTGGGTATTTTACTCATTTTCTCAGTTCGGTACCCAGTCAATGCAAACAAATCTGGATAGATATTTAGTCCTCGGTGCAAGAATTATTTGTTCGGACGAAACACCATACGAACTCTGTAATATTCGTCATCCGCTCGGCAGAAACAGATATCCGGTGAAAGTTTTGAATAAACACATGAAATTCAGGGTGACTGCATTCTGAAAGAATCAGTATTCCTTAGACTGCAGTTCAAGGAAGATTTTGAAAGTGAAGTTGTTTCACTGTGGCTGAAAGGAGCCTTCAGAATGACTTTTAGCGCCGCCATGTTATGCTGTTTGTTGACCAGCCATATAATACTCAGTTCATAGAATAAGGATAGACTGCTTGATTTCATTCTTTCCATGTGTGTTCACCAGTTCAAGTGCCCCTGTAGAGCTACCTGCACTAAGCAAACGATTAGGAAGGTTCATCATCGTACTTTGGGACACCACCCATCTTGGTTAGGCAAAGGACCAAATAGAGTGATACATAGCTCCATAGTAGCTCACCTCATCAATACAGGACATCAAGTCGATACTAACAGAGCTTTTAAAGTTATTTGTCGTATTTTACCTAACCTTTCTCAAGCTCTACCTGTTCGACTTTTACGCATAGCAGAGGCACTCAGAATTCATCTGAATGAGCTAAATCAATGTGTTCATGCCAACCTTTTCTTTGAGGTGGCCATCTACATAATTCTTGTAACTATAATTTGACTTTGCTTTCAAATTTTATTATGACTATGATTTTAGCCAATTTAATTGACCTATTTGTGTTCAGGTATTGTTGCGCAATACATACATATATTTATTGCTAACCTCTGCAAATGAACTCATCTTAAATTTTGTAATTCCGTTCACATCTCCTATGCCTCAAAACTGATAATTCTTATTGACTAACATCATCATATGATTGATATAATTTTAATGTGAAACGATATGTTAGTGTATTCGCTGGTGAAGAATTAATTGAAAATGAATATATTTCTTCGCTTAATTGGTTGCTGTATTTTCTAGATGTGTAAAGGGACATTTTTAAAACAGAAATCCACTTAATATTAAAAATTCTTCACTGTTTGCAAATAACTGGCAATTAAATCAAAAAGAGTTATTATTGTAGTGAGACTTATTCTTCAGTTTCTGGTCACCTGATAGCGGTTAGCTGGTTAATGTAAAAGCGGTCTATATGTTGTCGGCTGATATGAATCAGATAACTTCTTTTTTGACTTCCTTTACATCATCTTCACGGTCGTAGATTGTCTGCGATGCAAGACAATACACCGTCCTTCATTCCATTTATACGGGAAGCAGCAGTAATTAATTTCATGACAAAGACGTAGACGGTGGAATCCACAAACATTCTAGATAATTTTTATTTAAGTTCAGTGGACTATTGATAGAAGTGTAATCCAAACGAATCAGCGAACACTTACCTTCATGGTTTTATAAAGGAGAAAGAAGATACCCCCGCCACAGCTCTATCCTAGAACACTTGATCGAATCCGGACACCAATCAAACCCAAAAAACAACTTCTCAGTTATCTACATAATACGTGGGAATCTTGCCAAAAGAGTACGAATTAAACTTCTTCAAACTGCAGAAGCAATGGCAATTCACACATTGAATCCTGAACTCTGCATACAAAAGAAGTTTGTTCAGTCACTAAATCTACAATGGTCCTGATCTATCTTAACACCAAATACGTAATTCTGTCTTACCTCTTTCTTCTTTGTTTGTCTGTTTCTTAATTGCATTATTTTCTACCCCACTCTCTATTAAATCTCTACCCTCATGACGACTGTTGCTAACTCCATTTTCGTTTATTTTTAAGTGAATTCTACTCAGCTTATCAACTTAACTCTCATTCATTTTCAAGTGAATCCTACTCAGATTATTAACTTAACTCTCATTCATTTTTCATTGAACCCTATCAATTAGATTACGTCACCTAACCTACTTTTGTAACTTTATTTTAGTTTCTAACCGATTAACGCCTTTTAAATTACGTAATTTACTGTCAAAAAATTAACAATTGCATTAACACATCTTGGAAATATTCCTTTTGTTGCCAAGAAAAATTACTATAAATTTGCGGTTTGTACAGCTTGAGAATGATATCGCCGAAAAGAGTAACATTTTGATGAACGCCTTTTCTTTTCTATGACTGAGTGGGAATTTTCAAATTAAAGAAGTGTAATTATTCAGTTGGTAAGAAGGTGATAAAGCCAAGACAATTATGAAACACCAAAAGTTGTTATTAAGTACCGAAAATGGTAAAATCGCTACAGTTCTGTTGGAAAGCCAAAATTTCACTTGAATTCGGTAAGTGGAAATTGTGTCCCGGATGATTTTCGCCCTGATAACATAACCTTGACTAATAATGACAGATGAAAAAAGAGACAGTTGAAACTAGTTGCATCAAACTGAAATCTTTTTTACATCGATATTCAGTCTAAATAGTAAAAACAAGACAAACACCACAAATAAGACAACAAACTGACATTTATTTAATTGAATTTTAGATTTTCCCGTCGATTGATTGGACCGAAGTGCTCGGTCTCAAGTTGACAATTAAATAATTAATATGACCTGTTGCACAAGAGGTGGCTGTCGTGGCCCAAGTGGTCTGGTGGATAACGCTTTGGCGCTTGAAACTATGGGCACTGGGTTCGAGCCTCGGTGGGAACATCATCACTCACTGGGGAATGCAGGCACATCCAGCTGACGAGTCCCAAATAGGATTCCACTGCTGGTAACAATCCACCAATTAAACTGACAATTAAGCTCTGTGATATCAAAAAGGCTTCATATACCCACATCGCTTAAGTGCATATGACAACAAATGTGAATGCGATTAGTGAAAAGTGATATCAATTAATCTTTCGACAACTGTGAAAGTTATGAAAAATTCCATGATGAAATGGTAATCCATTTTCTATCTTTTGTTCTCTTGGATCTTATTAAATATTCCCAAATGGCTAGTTATCAACCTTCTGGATTACGTAAGACTATTCTCAGTGTTTTTTTAACACTGTTATTACTCATGCACTATGGTTTATTTTGCTACTAACTGACGATAATCTCTGACCTCGTTCATCGACTAACAATGTATATATAAACCTGCTAAATAACTGTACAGACGTAAAGTTAAGTTAAGAAAAGAGATCTCTTTGCTGACTTGCGTGTTCTTAATTGTGTAAGTGTGAAAAAACAGTGGAAATTAAGCGCCTACATGAGAAGTGCACTATCTTTACAACTATCTGCTAGAAGATTTCTCACCAAATTAGAAGCATATATAGGGTGCACTTAGTGAAAATGCTAAGGTAGTGCATTCCTTTTTTTCCTCTCATATTTCTAAAATATGCGTGCTCTGCATAAACAGATAGCTTCTCAATAAACCTCCCACCTTATCTTGGCGAGTCTCACGGATTTCGAACATATTCTATCTTCTGTATCTTGAATATGAAAAGTGTTCAAAACTATTAGCAATCGATTATAATCTTCAAAATGAGGTGGAATATATTTATATATATAGACTTTATTCCAGACAGTAGGAAAATCAAAAAATTGCGGAGTTAAACTGACCAGATGAGTGATTTTATTCCTCATCAATGTAAATGTGTTAACTGTCTACCAGCTAGTAACCTATAAAATAAGATGAATTTTGACCATGAATTAACTCCGGAAGAGTATTCAGTTAACCGGATACAAATACAAAGTCACTTACATGTTAAAAGTTTATTCATAAAGAAAGAAAACGACGAAAATTTCCGGCTACAGTAAAGAATAGTTACCACAGTCAAATAACCTTGAAATAACCAATCATATTCTCGTAGATGAAATGCGACGCTTTAGCATAAAAAGTATATTCACAGGATATATGTATGTACATGATAAAAGATGAATGCCGCAAGAACTGGTCCCAATTTTTAATGGAGGTGATTATAGTCATATACCATTCTAATCCGCTTTTTTGATGTGCCCAAAATTCTTCAGTAGAATTTGTATAGGTGCCAGTTTTAGAATCCACTAAACCTGATGAATGATTGACTTTTTGATGACTTTACTCTGATGATGATAGTCACACAGGTCAACATTTCAAATGGATGCCATCCATAATCTTCGTTGCAAGTTCCACTCTAACGGTACCCTTACCCCCATCTAGACCTGGCCATTATTCTTTCCTTATTTTATATCTTTGGGTTCCCAGTGGAATTTAGGGCTTCAACCTAGAGACTTAACCATTTCATATCCTGCCCTAACCTTAAATCAGGGCGGAACTTATAACGAAGACTATAAAGCATGATTTTTTTTAGTGCTGACCTGTCTGATTCGTTGGTTTAAGGTCATCTGACTGTGGTATCTATGCTTTACTCTTGGCATTTTTCCATTCACTGATTTGAAAATCAAATAAAAAGCTGGGAATAAAGTTAAGTAATTTTTATTTTCATCCACTAGACAGAATAGAATAGTGTAACGGGTGAAACGCTTACATATAAAGCATCTAATTCATGTATACTTATTTGGTAATGTCAGGCAGACCACCAGGACTGGGTGTTTGAACACCAACACGAAAGTAAGACCACTCATACTTTTAAAATGTATACGTGGATAATTTCAACCTTATTTAAATCATGTTAACATTTCCTTATTGTTTTATTTTATCAGTCTGTCTGTAGGTCAGTTTAAATTTTTCTTTTCAAATTCTTTAGCAAAATTTTTTTCCCCAAGAGCATCATAGATACACTAATGGCTAAAATTGACAATTCCGCGGAAATAAAATCAAGAGATTGAAAAACTGTATAACAGTTGGAACTATGGAAAACCACTGCATACTTGATACATATGTATTAACGTATTTTAAACGCTTGCAAACACCACACCATTAGAAAATTGAGAATATAAAAGCATGAAATACTTATATACTTCTGTAAGATTCATTCATATAGGTCAAAGTCTCAAATAAGTAGTACTCCACATACTAAAATCAAACTGTTCCATCTGGATAGCTATTATTAATTAGCCGGCAAACTCACCTTACAGTTATAATGAACTTTAAGATAAGACAAGTAAGCGGAAAATCACTGTGTAATTGCCTTGGTCCTATTTTGATTTCAAGAGAGAACAGTTAGCATTAACAGAACAAGTGGGTGTATATATTTTTGAGTGTCTGCTTGCAATTTTATGCGAACAATTGTGTGAATCCACTAATCTTATCGTATTTACTAAATTCATTCAGACTTCAAAACTGACCTGTCAAATCACTATTTTATCTCAAGAAATGAGACTATTTACAGCCAAAATGCTTATCAAATTCTTAATGAAGCCACCTTTAGTTTCCCTACATAGTAGTTGTTCTATTCATATTGATTTTAATGTACAATTAACACTGGACTAAATATTATCCCACCTTTAAAATATGCATACTTTTGAACTGTTCTCCACTTACCTATGTTACTACACACCTTACACTGACTGTCATATATCCACCTTTTGTGAATTTATAATTGAAGAGCCTAGAAAAAAGTTACTGAAAACAACTGCCCTATCAAATTACTTTAACTCTGAACAATGCAGATATTATTTCTTCATAAGGTATGACTATAAACTTACTTAGTAGATGTGCGTCAGCCAAGAAGTCACCAAAAATTTTGAAAAAATACAAAAGCATTGTGTCATAATTTTGAACTCCTACTGTCGTCGTCCACCTGAAAATACCCTTTAAGTGGTTAATTTACATGATGTTTACGTTAGTTGAGAAAGCCAATTTTTTTATAAATAAGAGATATTCATAAGAAAATCAAAACAAGTGATTCAGTGGAGAGACTATTTTCAACGAATTTATTGCTGAAGCTTTGGCTATTGAAATAGAAATGCCAGATCTCTGTGTACAGAAAAAGTTCGTTCAACCCCTCCAACTTTCATAGTCTTAATCCCTCTATGCATGCTAAAGGATGGTAATCCGTAATCATATTTTGGTTCTACAAATTTTTTTTCATTTTTTCTATTCAGTTTGTATACTCTTCCTTTATTACGTCGATGGTTACTGGTACTGTTCTCACTATGAACTGTCCCCGGTATTATTTCACACATTCCACTTGTCATTCTAAATCGATTATGTTTTGCAACGTTAAATTCTATGTCATCAAATTTCACACAATGTTACGTAACGTTTTTATTTTATTCGATTTGCCTACTAATCCTATAATTGCACACCCCTTTCCAAAATCTATACACCTTATGTATTATTCTATATATGACATTAATTGTTTTGCCACTTGACATTTAATTATGATTATAATGACAAACAGTTTAATTGCATTTCATACTACTATTATTACTTAATGCATTCGTACCTACAATTCAGTTCCCTCACTAGATATAACTTCTTAAAAACCATATATATACGATTGTACAGATTGATGATAAATTCGTTGAAAAGAGTCTCTTCGCTGTTACAATTATTTTGATTTTCTATACGTTACAGTGGGAATTTTCCATGAATTAAAAGATATCTATATATTAATGAATGTACATCATATCCAAGAATACCGCACATTGTTCTATACACCTAATCACCTGAAAGTATCCCCACTAATTAAAGAACTGATAATTTTATTGCACACCCTAGATATAAATTCTGGGAAAACTGTGGATCAGAATAATTTGAATAAACCACACAAAGAATATAATTCGCTCATTGTTCACTGAAATAAGAAGAACTCCAACGAATTTACAATCAGGTAACTCGAAAATATGTCATTTATCCACGTCTTATTATTACAAGGATAACAAAAGTAGATTAATTGATATTATAAAAAGAAGTACAAAATGAATACACCTTAAAATTTCATCCCCTGCTGTCCAAAAATTCTGTTTAGAACATTCAAGAAAGCAAGCTGGGTAAAGAAGTGTATAACACAAACAAGGGAATACCATACCAAATTAGACTTTTACATAGGAAATGCGTAATAACCTTTTGCAGATTGTGATATGTATGTGGTTTCTTCAGTTAGCCAGCTATCGGAAAATTAATTCGGTAATTTAATTTTCACTGTGGAAGAAAATAGCAGAGATTGCAAAAACTACGGAGTTGTCTTCAAGGAAACTGTGATTTATTGGCGAAATTCAAGTAACGGTCTGACTGATTAGCTATAGCTTATCTATCCTATTCTCTTCCGACTGACAGAGTAGTGAGCATACTCACATAGCACTTTAATATTGATTGATTTACTGGATGTTTCTGCTGATTATCATAGGAAAGAAAGCGTTCATTCTCGTTCGCACTAGTTGTTCAGCAAGGTCTTCATTCTACAGCTGAAATCCAGTTGAATTACAGACAAATGAGTTATTTAGCACTTATCTAGATATATGTTAAAACTACGTAATTTCGTTACTGCTTTGTCGCATGGTTCGGTTGCAATGGATTTGTTGGTTGTTGGTCTGTCTTCGCTTCCATAATTTTGTAAGTCTTTGTTGTCATTTTCATTTGACGCGTGCCTTATTGCAACTGAAGATCATTTACTCAGATAACTTTAATGACAATATTTCTAATTCTAATATTGACTGCTTCTGTGTATGCAAAAACGAAGTTTCGTTCCATATTATAGCCTGTGCTGTTTGAAAGATGACTAAAACCCAGGCAGTTCTGAATAGTTATCTTGATTAATTACTAAGTAACCTGTGTTTTCAGGTTCAGTTCATTTAGAATCATTGACTTTTACCACTCCCTTAATTATAGCGCTTCAGCCCAAAGGAGTTGCTTTCTAATATGATTAAATTTGTGACACTATTTATCAAATAGAGCTAGGCGACAGTATCAGCAAATCCGCTGGAAAATTCACATCTCCCCACCAAAAAAACAAGGGAATGCACTACCTCGCTGTAGTAAAAGTCCATAAGATTTACTGATCATTAAAACGAATACCTTAAAAAACACAGTATCAAAAACCAACTTTACTTTATCGACAGATAAAAATAATTAACTCCACTTTTCTCATTAGTCAGTATGTCAGTCCTTATTTAGCTTTGTCGCCTCTTCCTCTCTACTTCCCACTGATAGTATAGTTTAACCAAGAGAGGAAAGAAATTACTGGTTATAGTTAAGAGGGACTGATTTCTAAGAGTCAGAATCAAACAAGTTTAGGCTCCTTGCAAATTTTCGCTCACTTTTATTTTTCTAGACTTTTTCAGGTGTTCTACAATTCATCAGAGAGAAAATTAGATTTTATTTGATTGACATAATATATACAATTATATGACTATCTAAAAGAAACCTGATGTATTCATTTTATCCGAATTCAAATTACTCATATCACTTAACAAACGAAAAGGAGAGAATCAGACTAGCAGTATACAGCTGGTCGTTGTTGCAGTTTAAAATAAAGCGGCACAAAGTATTTTAATCTTTTTACATGGGAAATAAATATAAAATTCATTAAATGAAGTCAATCTTTAGTTTGACCCTAAAGTGGACAGGTAGGCAGTCGTATAACAATTTTAATTTTGTCCCCTATCTTGTAGACAGTCATCTTTTAAATGGACGTGCATTCTCTTTAATAATGTTTGGTGAGATATTCAGCGACATCAGTTTTAACAATGAGCGCCAGCTATTCCGCACTACGACTTTGAGGTAACATTCATGAGACGATTTGAATGTTTTGTTGTCAATGATGAGTAACATTATTATGCATCAGGCATGAATATATAGAATAGTCACACTGTAACCTCTAAACTCAGCTGTGTTTAAAAAAAAGCAAGAACAACAGTGGTTTGTGCAGAATAATACGGTACCATCATTTATTTCGTCGGCTTCTCATCAGCCGCTTACAGCCTAAATAAATTGTGAGGTCTAAGTACAGAAAAGTTTTAACATACTTGCAAATTTTACATGTTGTCAGTTGACAGAAAGTTCCACAATTAGTGAAAAGTGCTCAGAAAATTGTGCTTATATAGTTTTTACACAGGCAGTTCAAGTCAAAATAAATGTATGCATACAATGGTAAAGGAGTTACGTAATAAAGACGAGAGGTGAGTAGGATGATGAGTAACTAATAAATTTGGTAACGATGTACTGAGTTCAGAACACGTCAGAGAAACAAGAGACAAGTAATATTACAGATTATAAAAAAGAGGAGTGAGGCTAAAGACAAAGATTACATAACCAAATGAGAGAATAAAGACATCCAGTTACCATGGCAAGAAAAGACTAATAACTGCTTCTTTCTGAACACATAAATCTGGTTTGAAGCGTTTGACAGAAATTGCTTCTGCAAACTTGAGGAGAATGGATCCCCTTTGTCTATTGATAATTTTAAAGGATTTCTCGATTTCCACCTCATGACCCGTGTCGAGGAGATGCCTGGCGATGGCACTGTTTAAAGAATTTGTTCCTTTTAGACATAAGCTTTTTGGTACATGTTCAGAAAATCGTAGATATGCCCTTCGTTTTGCCCTTCCAGTGTAACTGCTCCCGCAGATACATGTAAATTTGTATATTAACATGAGAAGGATATCTATTGATTTTTGATTGAACCAAAGAGCAAGTTGCGAGATAGACGGGAACGAGCTTAGCTGCAGGATAGGCTATGGCTAGTTATGTAGTCAGCCTTCTGTTGATCATCGCTGTAATGTTTTCACCTTTATAATCAAGCTGAAAGTAGATTGGCTTTTTTCCCACTGTAATTTGATTTGTGACTTCAGATATTCCATACTTTTGATGAACCTTTGAGGGTACCCATCGATCTTCAATGTCTTTTCAAGAAACTCAAATTCTTCCTCTAATTTCTCTATAGAGCATATTCTTCTCGCTCTATAGTACAGAGTCTTGACTAGACCGCGTTTAAAGATATTTGGACAAAAGTTATTGAAATGTAAGTATTGTCCTTTCCATGTAGGCTTTCGATAAATTGACTTTCGAAGACTACCGTCTTCTAGGCGTTCCATGGCAATGTCGAGGAAGCGAAACTTTCCATCACTTCCATGTTCCATAGTAAACTCAATATTGTTGTGTGCATCATTGAATAATCCGAGTAAGTGTGAAGCATGACTTTCATTGTTGCACACTATAAATGTGTCATCAATATATCGACAGTAGGAATTTGTTTCGTCGATTGCATGCTTCAACTTTGTTCTTTCAAGGTTGGACATGAATATATCTGCTAAAGCAGGGCTAAGTGGACTGCCCATAGCTACACCATCTATTTGGCGGTAAAGAGTGTTGTCAAACTGGAATTGCACATCCATGGTACACATAAGGAGTAGGCGTTTGAATTCCCACTCTGCTGACAAATGATCTCAATAGTTTCGTTGATTGGAATCATTGTGAACACGGAGGTTACATCAAATGACACCATGAACTTATTTAAAACGTTCATGTGGTTCACACTTTCCGAGAAATGAAATGAGTCCTTCATAGTGTGCACTCCTAGCCGTTGACGAATAGGTTCCAACTTCTCCGCAAGCCAACGTGCCACCTTATGTTGGGTCGAGTTGATCATCGAAAGTATGGGTCTCAGGGGGACTTGTTTTTTGTGTGTCTTCGGAAAGCCATACATGTGTGGCAAGCGGGACCCTCGGGGTTTCAAATCATTGTACGTATTGTTGTCAATCAATTTCTTCTTTAGAAGATCTCTCAGTGCGTTTGTGATACTTTTTCGACTGCATCATTCTTATCTTTATGGCAATTGTCAACTTTGAACCTCAACAGGTCATTTAACACAGCTTTCATCTTTTCAATGTAGTCCTCTTTATCCATCAGCACCACTCCTGAGCATTTGTCACATCGCAATATAACAATTCTGTCATTATTCTTGAGAGCTTTCAATGCTCTTTGATGCTCATCAGAAAGGACTTTGGAGTATGACATTGGAGAAATGAGGTATTGATTTGCAACGTCAACCAGCTTAGATTTGAACCAGCTCTTCTTGTCCTCATCAACTGGGGTAAGGTCATTCAGTTGATAGAAAAGGTTTTCGAAGTGAGCTGCGACATCGGTTCTTTTGACAAAGTTATTCGGGATACGGAAGTTAAATCCGAGGGAAAGCGCTTCCATTTCAATGCGGCTTAAATTCAAACTAGACAGATTATACACAAACTCCTCAGGATAATCTGGGAAGACGTCATATATTTTCTCCTTCGTCAGGGATTTCGAAAGAGTTCTGTAAAAATTCGCAGATGTTTTCTTTTGAAGCTCTTGGATAAAAGTGATGAATTTGATCTGGCATACTATATTTTAACTGTTGACGACACCATCAACTGTGTTTGCATTTATCCGTTCACATAAATGATAAAAGCTGCATCTTTTCCTTAACTTATAGACTGGAATTTGTCGATTCATTGACAAACGATGCTCTCAATTCAGAAATGCATCCAACTGGAAAAATCGATAGGCTATTCTATAGACAAATCATTTGGATGTTCCGATTCTGTAAAACATGAAAGTAACCTCATATTGGCAACTGTTACAACGACGTGAAACAGTAAAGGGGCAAATTAGAGTGCTAAAAGTCACTGATTATACCACATTATACAAAAGAAAAAACATCTTCCTGTGATAATCACAGGGTGATTAGCTTGACTAATATGGTGGCATCTAAAGTTGCAGGCTCAATAATCATGTGTAGACTAAGTGGTGCTCGAGAGGAACAAACACGAGAGAATCAGGCAGGCATTAGACCAGGAAGAGGGCGCATTGGTCATATCTTCACACTTCGACAGATTCTGGGACATAGGCGTCCAACAATTGTCATATTTCTTGACCTGAAAGCGGCATTCGATTCCGTCGACCGAGAGGTACTATGGCAATGTTTGGTCGTGGAGGGCATGCCGAGGAAATACATCGCACTAATCAAGGCACTCCACTCGAACCCATGCAGTTAGGTAAGGACCTACGGAGAGTTGTCATCTGAAGTGATAACAACCAGTGGTGTCCATCAGGGATGTCCACTGTCCTCATTTCTGTTTCATTTCATCATAGATGTACTAGTCGACTTAACTCTAACTGACTTCAGCGACTCACCGATTGACTTGTTACCAGGAAATAATCTCGTTGACTTAGCATATGCGGATGATGTAGTCCTTCTAGGTGAAGACACTGACGAAATGCAGAGTCTTCTGAACATCTTGAGAAGCAATCTCCGAATGTTTGGCATGCGATTCGCTCGTGCTGTCAAGTGTAAGATGATGCTACATGACTGCACTGGACTGGACTGGACTACATCGACTCCTAGCTTGAAAATAGGGAGTGAAGTGGTGGCTGAGCGTGTTGACCACTCAGCTTATTTGGGAAGTTGCATCAGCCAGTGCCAGCGGGTTGATCGCTGACGAAATCTCGGCACGGACACAGTTAGCACAGTTCATGCGCTCACCCACGATATGATAGGATAAAGGATATGTTTTAAAATCTAAAATATATATATAGGGTGGAACTTGCAACGAAGATTATGGATGGCATCCATTTGAAATGTTGACCTGTGTGACTATCATCATCAGAGTAAAGTCATCAAAAAGTCAATCATTCATCAGGTTTAGTGGATTCTAAAACTGACACCTATACAAATTCTACTGAAGAATTTTGGGCACATCAAAAAAGCGGATTAGAATGGTATAAGACTATAATCACCTCCATTGAAAATTGGGACCAGTTCTTGCGGCATTCATCTTTTATCATGTACATACATATATCCTGTAAATATACTTTTTATGCTAAAGCGTCGCATTTCATCTACGAGAATATGATTGGTTATTTCAAGGTCACTTGACTGTGGTAACTATTCTTTACTGTAGCCGGAAATTTTCGTCGTTTTCTTTCTTTATGATTAAACTTTTAACATGTAAGTGACTTTGTATTTGTATCCGGTTAACTGAATACTCTTCCGGAGTTAATTCATGGTCAAAATTCATCTTATTTTATAGGTTACTAGCTGGTAGACAGTTAACACATTTACATTGATAAGGAATAAAATCACTCATCTGGTCAGTTTAACTCCGCAATTTTTTGATTTTCCTACTGTCTGGAATAAAGTCTATATATATATATATATTCCACCTCATTTTGAAGATTATAATCGATTGCTAATAGTTTTGAACACTTTTCATATTCAAAATACAGAAGATAGAATATGTTCGAAATCTGTGAGACTCGCCAAGATAAGGTGGGAGGTTTATTGAGAAGCTATCTGTTTACGCAGAGCACGCATATTTTAGAAATATGAGAGGAAAAAAAGGAATGCACTACCTTAGCATTTTCACTAAGTGCACCCTATATATGCTTCTAATTTGGTGAGAAATCTTCTAGCAGATAGTTGTAAAGATAGTGCACTTCTCATGTAGGCGCTTAATTTCCACTGTTTTTTCACACTTACACAATTAAGAACACGCAAGTCAGCAAAGAGATCTCTTTTCTTAACTTAACTTTACGTCTGTACAGTTATTTAGCAGGTTTAAATATACATTGTTAGTCGATGAACGAGGTCAGAGATTATCGTCAGTTAGTAGCAAAATAAACCATAGTGCATGAGTAATAACAGTGTTAAAAAAACACTGAGAATAGTCTTACGTAATCCAGAAGGTTGATAACTAGCCATTTGGGAATATTTAATAAGATCCAAGAGAACAAAGGATAGAAAATGGATTACCATTTCATCATGGAATTTTTCATAACTTTCACAGTTGTCGAAAGATTAATTGATATCACTTTTCACTAATCGCATTCACATTTGTTGTCATATGCACTTAAGCGATGTGGGTATATAAAGCCTTTTTGATATCACAGAGCTTAATTGTCAGTTTAATTGGTGGATTGTTACTAGCAGTGGAATCCTATTTGGGACTTGTCAGCTGGATGTGCCTGCATTCCCCAGTGAGTGATGATGTTCCCACCGAGGCTCGAACCCAGTGCCCATAGTTTCATGCGCCAAAGCGTTATCCACCAGACCACTTGGGCCACGACAACCACCTCTTGTGCAACAGGTCATATTAATTATTTAATTGTCAACTTGAGACCGAGCACTTCGGTCCAATCAATCGACGGGAAAATCTAAAATTCAATTAAATAAATGTCAGTTTTTTATCTTATTTGTGGTGTTTGTCTTGTTTTTACTATTTAGACTGAATATCGATGTAAAAAAGATTTCAGTTTGATGCAACTAGTTTCAACTGTCTCTTTTTTCATCTGTCATTATTAGTCAAGGTTATGTTATCAGGGCGAAAATCATCCGGGACACAATTTCCACTTACCGAATTCAAGTGAAATTTTGGCTTTCCAACAGAACTGTAGCGATTTTACCATTTTCGGTACTTAATAACAACTTTTGGTGTTTCATAATTGTCTTGGCTTTATCACCTTCTTACCAACTGAATAATTACACTTCTTTAATTTGAAAATTCCCACTCAGTCATAGAAAAGAAAAGGCGTTCATCAAAATGTTACTCTTTTCGGCGATATCATTCTCAAGCTGTACAAACCGCAAATTTGTAGTAATTTTTCTTGGCAACAAAAGGAATATTTCCAAGATGTGTTAATGCAATTGTTAATTTTTTGACAGTAAATTACGTAATTTAAAAGGCGTTAATCGGTTAGAAACTAAAATAAAGTTACAAAAGTAGGTTAGGTGACGTAATCTAATTGATAGGGTTCAATGAAAAATGAATGAGAGTTAAGTTAATAATCTGAGTAGGATTCACTTGAAAATGAATGAGAGTTAAGTTAATAAGCTGAGTAGAATTCACTTAAAAATAAACGAAAATGGAGTTAGCAACAGTCGTCATGAGGGTAGAGATTTAATAGAGAGTGGGAGTAGAAAATAATGCAATTAAGAAACAGACAAACAAAGAAGAAAGAGGTAAGACAGAATTACGTATTTGGTGTTAAGATAGATCAGGACCATTGTAGATTTAGTGACTGAACAAACTTCTTTTGTATGCAGAGTTCAGGATTCAATGTGTGAATTGCCATTGCTTCTGCAGTTTGAAGAAGTTAAATTCCTACTCTTTTGGCAAGATTCCCACGTATTATGTAGATAACTGAGAAGTTGTTTTGTGGGTTTGCTTGGTGTCCGGATTCGATCAAGTGTTCTAGGATAGAGCTGTGGCGGGGGTATCTTCTTTCTCCTTTATAAAACCATGAAGGTAAGTGTTCGCTGATTCGTTTGGATTACACTTCTATCAATAGTCCACTGAACTTAAATAAAAATTATCTAGAATGTTTGTGGATTCCACCGTCTACGTCTTTGTCATGAAATTAATTACTGCTGCTTCCCGTATAAATGGAATGAAGGACGGTGTATTGTCTTGCATCGCAGACAATCTACGACCGTGAAGATGATGTAAAGGAAGTCAAAAAAGAAGTTATCTGATTCATATCAGCCGACAACATATAGACCGCTTTTACATTAACCAGCTAACCGCTATCAGGTGACCAGAAACTGAAGAATAAGTCTCACTACAATAATAACTCTTTTTGATTTAATTGCCAGTTATTTGCAAACAGTGAAGAATTTTTAATATTAAGTGGATTTCTGTTTTAAAAATGTCCCTTTACACATCTAGAAAATACAACAACCAATTAAGCGAAGAAATATATTCATTTTCAATTAATTCTTCACCAGCGAATACACTAACATATCGTTTCACATTAAAATTATATCAATCATATGATGATGTTAGTCAATAAGAATTATCAGTTTTGAGGCATAGGAGATGTGAACGGAATTACAAAATTTAAGATGAGTTCATTTGCAGAGGTTAGCAATAAATATATGTATGTATTGCGCAACAATACCTGAACACAAATAGGTCAATTAAATTGGCTAAAATCATAGTCATAATAAAATTTGAAAGCAAAGTCAAATTATAGTTACAAGAATTATGTAGATGGCCACCTCAAAGAAAAGGTTGGCATGAACACATTGATTTAGCTCATTCAGATGAATTCTGAGTGCCTCTGCTATGCGTAAAAGTCGAACAGGTAGAGCTTGAGAAAGGTTAGGTAAAATACGACAAATAACTTTAAAAGCTCTGTTAGTATCGACTTGATGTCCTGTATTGATGAGGTGAGCTACTATGGAGCTATGTATCACTCTATTTGGTCCTTTGCCTAACCAAGATGGGTGGTGTCCCAAAGTACGATGATGAACCTTCCTAATCGTTTGCTTAGTGCAGGTAGCTCTACAGGGGCACTTGAACTGGTGAACACACATGGAAAGAATGAAATCAAGCAGTCTATCCTTATTCTATGAACTGAGTATTATATGGCTGGTCAACAAACAGCATAACATGGCGGCGCTAAAAGTCATTCTGAAGGCTCCTTTCAGCCACAGTGAAACAACTTCACTTTCAAAATCTTCCTTGAACTGCAGTCTAAGGAATACTGATTCTTTCAGAATGCAGTCACCCTGAATTTCATGTGTTTATTCAAAACTTTCACCGGATATCTGTTTCTGCCGAGCGGATGACGAATATTACAGAGTTCGTATGGTGTTTCGTCCGAACAAATAATTCTTGCACCGAGGACTAAATATCTATCCAGATTTGTTTGCATTGACTGGGTACCGAACTGAGAAAATGAGTAAAATACCCAGTGTGATTTAGGTATACGTTGTGTGCTTCTACCTACTGTTAATTCCAGTTTTTTTGTAGTTACAATATCGACAAGATGGAATCTTCGGAAATCAACACCTGCAAATGAGATAGAGCCATTCTGTTCTTTTCAGTATAAATTAAAGCTGGATTAACTTTGTTGAATCTCTTTAATAACCACTTCGCCTCACTTTTGTGTCTCAAAATCGATGATATTGTCCTCCTAGGTGAAGACACTGACAAAATGCAGAGTCTTCTGAACATCTTGAGCAGCAATCTCCGAATGTTTGGCATGCGATTCGCTCGTGCTGTCAAGTGTAAGATGATGCTACATGACTGCACTGGACTGGACTGGACTACATCGACTCCTAGCTTGAAAATAGGGAGTGAAGTGGTGGCTGAGCGTGTTGACCAATTCACTTATTTCGGAAGTTGCATGAAGCCCAATGGACTGATTTCTGATGAAGTGTCAGTACGGATACAAGAGAGTGGTGTGGCATTTACCAACCTTCGTCATCTCTGACTTACACGTGATATCTAGCCATTGATCAAAGGACATGTGTACTGTGCATCAGTTCGCCCTCTCCTCCTTGATGACTGTAGGACATTGGACCATTGGGAATGAAAGATGTGGAGAGGCTGCTTGTTTTTGACGATAGATCTACCTCCTGTATTAAGTGTTATTTATCAGGTGATATTGAGCTGGGTGTGGAGTGATAGGTAAGGTGGAAGAGTCAATGGATGAGGTTTTGGAGGTGGACCGGTTGAGATAGCTGGGACATGTGTTGTGAGTGCCCAGTCACCGCCTTTTTCGACGATCAATGTTCAGTGACATAAGATTATATTGGAAAAGAGTAAGGGGTGATCAAACCGAAACCTGACATCGATCCATGAAATTTTTGACAATCGGTTCGAGCCACATAGATTGAGAGATACAGACCGACTGGTTGGGATCTTTGGGATGCTGAGAACTGATGACTGGTGACTATTTGTGAAATCGTTCTCACTGGTGGAAATGCTTTCACTCTTTGTGATCTCTCGGATGCATTACACCATAATAGTTTTGCGTGCTACTATTCTCTCTCATGCAGATTGCTGTTTATAATTCTTCTGCAGTGCACTGCAGAACTCGTGGCCTCAACTTAGTAGTTCGATCAGTGACATAGGTTTATTTACTGATGACGATTGATTATGAGCAATAGAATGTGCTCAAAACTTTGTTGGTAAATAATACTGTATCCCAGAGTTATTCTAACAAACAAACTTGCTCTATGATTGTATTATACTTTACTATAGTGTCCTCTTTCTGTTCTTATATAAAGTAACTAAGAATCGACGATAGGTCTGATATTATCACCTTTTGATTTCTCAAGGCACCTACCTAATTTGTTGTTTCCTGCCTTTCTGTGGATTAATAAAGTGGTAGTGCACAGAATATGGTATAAAAGTTACTAATGTACATTATTTATACAGCGTTCAAACTACTGTGGTTAAAGAAACTATTTAAATAAACTTTTAGCATTCTCAAAAACACTATCATACGTCTGTATAGGATGTGAGAATCTGCTGTTGAAAGTTGCCACTCATACTTACAGATTGGGTGATCCAACATATGGATCAGGATCTTAGAAACTTCAAAAAACCAGACAAAAAAGACGAAGTTAAAAGTGTGCGAATTTAGGTATGACAGATTTTACATATGGCAGTACCAAAATTCAGTGAGCATACACAAGAACTCTCCAGCGGCCAAAAGACTGAGCCTGAGAAAAGCGTGTGCTTTAATACTGAAAATTACACATCATACTCGAAAATGATTGTTGTTAACTAATTAAACTTAACCCAACCAATAGCTACATCCTTAACGCAGTGGTCTCACTTACATATCTCAATGAGTCAGCAGACTATAATGACTGAATCTAAAGCTTTTGAAAGTCCTATCATACCAGAAAGTTAGTTTGAATGGTAGTTACACTGAAAGCACTTACCATAATACTGTTGGTTGCTCACACTATGTTGGACATTCAGAGCGATGTCGTACTGCTGGGGAATAGGGGTGTGATAGAGGTGTACCACTCCCGGACAACCAGTAAGTGAATTATGCTGATTCTTCCTCTAGGGAGGAGGTTAAAAAAGTTGTAAAGCCCGTTTTTCAGTAACCAGCGATAGGGTCTTCTTACGATCAGAACCTCATAAGCCTTCCTGTGTGTAGCCAGATTCAATCGCTTTTCTGCTGTCACGCAATAATACTCTTTCTTAACTCACGTGTACTCCAAGCAGAAATCAGCTTTTATGATGTGGGCATTCGGAAAGCAACAAGCACCCACACACTCCTATAGGCAGAAAGCTATTGGGATCATAATGCACCATACCCTTGCTTCCCTATTGATGTTAACGGGCATCACTAGTCATAATTCTGATATCACGAGCTTCGAGAAACATGTTGTGTCTCTGAGACACGCATAAAAGGCCCGAGTGTACTTATTCACCTTGACGTCACCTAGCGAGCACGGTCAACCTACAAAATTCATCTTACAGACGCGAGGAAGTTTTTTGGCCAAATCACATAGACTTACCGAAACAGGAACAGCATTGATTCCAATGAGCAGGTGTATGCCTTCTTCACGAATAAACGCATCAGTAAGAATAAGGAAATACATTGTTGTCACCCTAACGACTGGAGTGCAGTTGAAGTAAAAGTTGAGTTCTGTTGAAAGTGGTCTAGTTCATTTCTAAAGGCAAAATACCCAGACAAGGTTATCTTAGCAAAGGATTTAATCACTGACAAGTCCAGATAGCATAATGAAAGCACCCATGGAGTCTTATACCAAAAAAACTATAGCAGTGAATACTTTTAAGATTCTTCTGAGATAACCATCTGTCTATAGCTAATACCAATTTTAAGCATAATGAGAGACATTATCTTATCAAGCAAAAACAACACCAAGTTAGAGATGGAAGTTTACCTATAAATCACCAATACATAGGATCATTGGAAGCCTACCACTCCCTTTGTAGCACCTGCGGCGTACAAGTTCAAACACTTATATGCCTTCTACCGCCGGAAAGTCTGTAACAAGCAGCTAAGAGACTTTACATACCCCACTTTTTGATGAGAACATCAAATCCAAATTTAGGGAAGAAATAACTAGACACATCTGAGTATGACGATAATGCATATTCTGAAGACCCTAGGCATATCCAGTCTGTTGTAAAAACAACCAAATATTAGTAAATGTTTCATCCTAACCAACAGATTCATGAAGACTGATACAGGAAAGTTTCATGGGCTGTCTAAAAATTCCCCTCAGCAGCCATCATAGCGACAAAAGGAAAGAAAGAGGAAAGATCAGCAGTAAATAATAACCGATAACTGTTAGGAATACGGGTTGTTGAGAAAATCATCGTAAGCGCAATGATTTCTGAGGACGTAACTTCAGTTACTTCCGAGAAAAGGCTAGGGCGCTAGAAATATCAACTAGCCTACAACTACATCTGAATAAAATGCAGACATCGACGCTTTAGCTATAGCTGAAGTTACGAGAGTCGTCTCTGATCTAAAACGAGGTAGGGCAGAACAGAATGATATGACTCCGTTGGTGTTTAAGGATGGTGGTGATGGGAAGACATTCGTGGCGCATGCTCAGGCTACCAAAGGTGGTGCTTTCAGATGACTACACTTAATTACCGGTGATCTTCACTGTGTCCAAACACAGTTGATTAATTACACCACGATGCCATCAGACGCAAGCAATTCTATGGTGGCAGCAATGACCTAATATGCAAAGTCGACGCACATTCTCGGCATATGGAGGTCAGGTTTCATGGGAGTAGAGCAAGACTGCACCCCCCGAAGCAATGTTTGACAGACAGGCTGACGGAGCTATAGGTGCCTTAAATCGCTGTATGTCTACCTAGCTTCCACTATACGGTTAGAGACTTTGTCTGCCAATCACACCTGTGTACATGAACTTGTCGAACTCAGTAAGTGATTCACCTTGTAGACACTGATCGTAAATTGTGAACTACGCCCCGGGCGGCCTATATGCTATCGAACAGTAACACGATATTGTCTGTGCACTGGAGGTCGAGAATTCTTTTTGCTAAGAAGATCCACACCACCAACACGCACGACCTTCAGAGCTGATTTCAGGATGTAGGTGGTCAGAAAAATAAAGGGCAATGGAGGAACTATGCAATCTTGTCTAAACCCACTGCTGGTTGGGAGCTGTGGTGACGGCTAGTTGTATGCCTTCACTTTAGCTGAGGTGTTTCTGCATGGGGCTTTCAAGATGTTAACAAATATCTCAGGAACACATCTCTATAAAAAGGCATTTCCACAAAGCAGCTCAGTCAAACGAATCGAAGGCAGTCCTAATATTATGAAACACGATTATTGGTTTGCGATACGTGTGACAGTGTTCTAGCAACAGACGAAAGGTTATTATTATTATTGTTCCCTTGGGTTCCTAGTGGAACATAGGGCTTCAACTACACGTCTCCACTTGCTTCTGTCTTCTGCTGTGCTTTTCACTTGCATCCATGTTATTCCATATTGTTTCAACTCCTCTTCACACGATCTCCTCCATGTCACCCTTGGACGTCCCACTCGCCGCTTCCCTTTCGGGTTCCACTCGAGAGTTGGCCTGACGCGCGATGTCACCCAGCGGCCTCCTCAGCGAGTGTCCAATCCATCTCCACTTTCTCCTGCATATTTGTTGACCGATTGGTTCTTGTTTTGTTTGTTCCCATAGTTTCTTGTTGGTGATTGTTTCCGGCCATCTGATCTTCAGTATAGAGCGAAGACAGCTGTTGATCAAAGTTTGCAACCTGTTGGAAATATTCTTTGTGGCCCGCCAAGTTTCTGATCCGTATAGCAAAACTGACTTGACGTTTGTATTGAAAATCCGAATTTTGTTGTTGATGCTGAGTGACGAATATTTCCAGATTGGTTTCAGGTTGATGAATGTGTTTCTTGCCTAGGCGAAAGGTTAACACATGATTAATGCACCCACTGCGTGAAAAAAACTCAGCTTGGTAGGAGAGACAGCAACTAATACCTTAAATGTGACTGGTATCAAATTCATACTCCTATGATTGTAAGACGTATTAAATAGATCATTTATAAAAATGCGCACGATGATAACTTCACTACACATTGGTGAAATATTCTCGCTTTCCCATATTTTCTTAAACATTCTAGAATCTCACCACACCTTTGAAAGGAGCCAGGTTGTCTGGACCGAGTGCCTTAAGTGTTTTAGCACTCGAAGTTCCTTTCGGAACTCGAATTCTTTTGATGGGTCGGCATAGACCGACCATGCAGCATTGTATTCAAGCATGTTAGATCCCGGTGGTGTCAGCTAGCGAAACTTCCTTTCGAAGTGCTCTGCCTAGAGTTCCAGGCTTATATTCGGGTCGCCAACCAGCGTAACGTCTGTCTCACAGACCGTCCAGCTGACACTATGCTTCTTGCTGCCGTGGCTCAGATGAGCTAGAACAGCTTCCGACTATTGGCAGATGCAGCTTCTGATTTCATTTCACACCCTTGGTCTGACTACCAGACTTCACCATCCTTACCTTAACAGTGTTTGATTTTATGCGTAATCACCTTGCGGATGTTCTTACACTTATTGTCTGCCGGAATGAACCGGTGCGCACCTAGAAGTTGCCAGGACTTCGATGAAATCCAGTGGTTTTAGGTGGAGTATTCTTTTCATAATGTCTTGCAGGTGTAACGAATGCCCACCTAAGCTATTGGCAGGTTTGTATGGTGTTCAACTTAGTATGGTACTTCGCAGGGGTATCAAGGGCTACCAGTTTACTTACACCAACCTGTAGGTATGGAATTTATAAACACTACCAAATCGTAATACGCAGCTCTACCCACTGAAACCATAGACAGAGTCCAGATGTGTGCTCCTGAAGGAAAAGCACTAGGGTATGCATCCACAACATAGAAAGCTGATAGAAAGGTAATCAATCTGCGTCCACTATTGAAAGGTGGCAGGAAGATCCCTAGTAGCGTTACAACGATGGATGTGCAGAAAGTAAGTGCTGGCTAGAAATAGGTTGTGATCTGTAAAAAGCTTCAGAAGATAGTCACCACTAACTGACCTGCGATCATGCAAACGCCACTGACTACCCAGACGACTCTCAGCCTAGAGATCCGAATTGCACATTTAAGTCTCCAACTAGCACTACGATAGCTGTCTGATATGCCTAGTAAATATTGCGATGAAGATGTTGTCTAGAAGGAAGACGAAAGCTCCGCAACTAAACCAACTAACTCAGAGAGCACTATTACTTGCAGATGTCTCATGTGGTAGCGAAAATCATGCATAATTCAATCTGCACCGCTAAGCGACGGTGCATACGCGGAGACGACAAACAGGCACCACCACCTTGCATGATCACTTCTAACTCCGGTATGACTTTTCAGCTCACAACACACAGACGACTATTAATAGAGATTCAGTCAACTAATGAAGCTTCAGCTGCAGCACTTAGTGTGATACTGACACCGAGTATGCCGGATGCAGAAGTTACAGGTGGTAGACACAATCTGAACTTCACAATGACAATGAGAATAGAAGCGGGCACTAGGATCTTCAATGAAGTTCTCCAGAATGCAGCAGACATTGATTACAAGGCTTAATAATGCTCTCGTCAGAACTGACTGTTATTTGATTTGCATCAGTGTGTGGAAATTGTGGCTGGTAAGCTTCAACATGACTCGCGGCTTCAGGATATCCGTGTTGGCTATCGCACTGGAGATCAGCATTTGGAAGGCTAGTGATTACACTAGCAACTCAGAACGGTACAGACAGGTTGAGATTCCAAACAAAAGTGAAAAGCTAGTGGAAGTGAAGACACCAAAAACAGTAAAACTGGTAACAGTGGAACTCAAATATCTGTACATGACAATAAAGTCAGAAAGGAGCACACTGCTGAGAATATGATTGTAGACTGTGATAATTAGAGTGCAATCATAATATACAATGAAATTGTTGCCTCATAGTTCGTTCTCATTGGGCTTGAGTCTATAATCAATCATGCCAGTTTATAAGATTGCAGACAAATCCATCTCCTTTGGAACATAGGCACATTTACCGGCGCCCAACACTTGCATATTTCTTGACCTGAGAGCGGAATTCAACTTCGTCAATTGAGAGGTACTATGGCAAAATCTGACAGGGAATAGAGTGCTAAGAAAGTATACAGTATGAAGTGAAAGCATGAAGGAGCTAACGTTTTTTGATCAAATGTATTTGCGTTTAATCCAGTGTTAGGCGATATATTATAGTCAGTAATAATGAGGTTAGGGGTGGTGTTATGTAGGGACGACAAGTCATTCGAAGAGGTTAGTAACACTCCATCGACCGTGGAGGATGGAACATTACTATTACGACTCATTAGTTTCCTCAATGAACAGTTTTGGCCGACGTAGGATGTGGTTGGTTGGTGCAGTCAAATCAAAATTGGAATCAACCCATGGTGCATTGAAATCCTTCAAGTTCAAAAGTTTCAGGTTGCTACGCATCGCTGAAGCAGTTGTCACTAAACGATTAAAATGAAATTTATGCATCCAGAACAAAAAGGTTGTCAGTCTCACCTCATTTTACTCATGTTTTATTTCGACAATGCAATTTTATACCATTAATTTTGTCCTTATTTATTTTCATGACCGGGGTACTTTTTCATTCCTGTTAAACTACAATATTTAAACTTTACGTAACTGTACTGTTGATTTTACGAGTGCATTCAATTTTCAACATTTATCCGTAATTCTGGAAACTTTCTTAACCATTTCTATATACACTAAAAAGCCTCACATGGAATTCTGTTAGGCTGTCTAATCACAGGATATTTAAAACCCTCACCTTCATGATCAATAACTGAAGCATTTGAATAGTTCACACATTGATATGAAATTGTTTATGGTTGCATGAAGTTAAGAAGAACGCAAAAATCCTGTGCACTGTGACATATATCAATTAATTAGCGTTGTATTACAATGGTTGCTTAAAGAAAAGAAGAACCAGTAAGATAAAATGACACCATTTTGACTTCTTTCAACAAAGTTCATCAGAGGAAATTGCACAAAATCTCTGAGTGTCATTTGGAGTCATATACTGAGGTGTAGGCTTCAAGGTTAGGGTCCTCGAGACTCCGAAAACAGTTGACTAATGACAGCGGCAATGAAAAATAGGGTTTTTCGCTATTCTCCCTTTAACAAATCTATCAAATTTCACCAACATTTATAAGCTACTTGTAAGTAGAAGGACAGTGCTAGTGAAAATATCAAGTGTCATTTACAAACGATACGCTGGATTAAAATAGTCTAGAAAACAAGTAAAGTCAAATGAATAAATGACCTAAGCTAACTTCCAACTGCAAAGAAGCTGTATTATTTGAAAACCTCATGTTTACTTCCCAACGCTTACTCTAGATAAGCTAAAACTCGTAATCCAGTGATTCATCACAACAACTAGTTCTGTCGAAGGTGCAGACAGGGTTTCAACATTTTCGTACCGGACGAAACCGAAGAGAGTCTAAATTCTGCCTGAAACCTATTTCATTCCGTCTCGAAGTGCAATTACACCCCTTAGCATATTTTCACACAGAAATCAGCAATAACTGTATTAATAACGTAATAAGCAAAATACTATGAACTGCGTAACCCTTCAGAAATAATACAGAAAACAATTCGGAATCATTCTAAATATCAATCTACTTATATAAAGTATTTTCACAAAACAGTAGACTGACATTCACGAAAAAATCTAAATTCCATACTTACATGTCTAAACCTAATTTACTTTTACTGCCGCACTTATTATAGAGCATTAAGTATTCAGTGGATAACGTGTCAAACATTATTATGAAGATTTCTTTTATACGTTCAAAATATTTTCAAGAAAAACAGGTCAAATAAGAGGGACAACAGAATAAAGTAGGCAAGCATGATCATCAAAATGATTTAGGATATAGTTTGCTCCATATAACTTTGATATTAGAAGTAAGAATGAAAAATAAACGGATTCCAAAATATTTCAAGAAAAACGGAAAATTAGTAGTTTTTAGCCACTATATCTTGAACCTAATCAAGCGATCATACAGGATCCACAATTTCAAATGCAGCATAAGTGCTCCTCATTAGAGATACAATATTCAGTAGACTTTTGTCAATTAATATATTATTAAACTGCACAACCACATATATAGTCTTTTATCAAAGGCTGCTTTCGCTGGCTCTATACAGAAGATCAGACGTCCAGAAAGAATTGGCAACGAGGAAATCTGCCAATCAAACAACCAAGAATCGATCGCCAAGCAAGCATACGAAAGAAATTGGGGACGGATTAGACACACTCTGAGGAAACCGTTCAGTGACATCGCGCGCCAGGCTATCGAGTGGAACCCAAATGAGAAATGATGTCCGAGGTTGACACTGAGGAGATCACAAGAGGAGGAGATGAGAGTCTATGAGCAACTGCGAAGCCAGCTGGAGAGGACTGCAGAAAACAGGGTGAAATGTTTATGTCCTGCTGAAGCCCTTTGTCCCGCTCGGAACTGAGGGGAATAATAGTATAAATAGTATACCGTCTGAGTACACGTATAGCGAATGTTTCAGACTTTTTTCCAAGTTGAAACGAAGACAATACCGCAGCTTAGTTTGGATCCTATAGGCAACCTTGAAATCCTTGTAGAGATTAGCGGAGTGACAGAAGTTGGTCAAATATTATAGAAATCATCTCACATCCTTGTAAAACCACGCTGGAATGCGCTGTTGGAACTATATAGAAAACATTCTGTGGGTACGACCTGTGTACTTTCCCCACATAAGCAGGTGCACTGATAGATGTGAATAGAGGCGACCAGACATGAGAGTTTATCTTTCTTGGATTCAAAGCTAACTTCAAGTAACGCAGACAGTACTGACAAACAGTTCACACCTACCAGACGCCATGGAAACTGTGAGTCTAGGAGATCGTCACGATAAAATTCGCATTCTACCCGAGTACTCTGCAACTTTTTAATGACCGTCGGCTTCTCCCCTGAAATAGCGAGGAGAACAACCTTCGTAAAGCTATCACGCATAAGAACAGTGCCCATGTCACGACAAAGAAACCTGAAGGTCAAGACGTGAGTGTAAGAAGGAATTTGCAGCTGTTCCCGACAACAGTCGAAAGCTGTTCCAGCTCATCTGGACCACAGGCAGCAAGCAGGATTTCAGCGAAACAGTCTATGAGACAGGCCGCACTCGGATAGCAACATTGGTAATCACTACTGGATCACCGCACCAGCATCCGACAACCAAAAGTACACTGCACCATGTTAGGCTGATACCTGCAACCCGGGGAAGCGGAGTTTCCTAAGGGAAATTCAAGTACCCAAACGCAATAGGCAACCGCCACAAGTTTCTTCCGATCCCTGTACTGCTCAGCTAGTCCGATAAACCACCTCTTTCTCCTACACGTTGACTCTCAACTTCCTCACGACTGCTAAGTCATGGAGCAATTTTGTTTGATGGAATACACTGATTAGCGCTCTTTACTGATAAAGTTTCCAGCACAGTCTCTACTTGATGATATTAGATGGTTGGAGGCAATCGGCAGGAAGCCTTTGACCTAGGTTTCGTGCTAGCTGACTGGTAGAATTCAATCTGCACCAAACAAAGGACTAGCTAAACACATCACGATAGTTACTAGTGTCCAGTCTCTAGTTGCCACCTAATTATAACCTTGATGAGATTAGCAGCAACAAATGCCTGAGAGTTCGCAAGTATGTAGTACCATAAGGATCTCTTACTTTAAAAAATTTATTCCATATTTGAATTACATTGCGCAACAGAAAACAAATAAGTATAAAATCCTCGTTTCAGCTCTAACATTCTTGTGCACCTTAGTGCTGGTTCCATAACCGTAGGAAAAACATTTGTGATACCCAGAAATTGAAGGACACAAACGAATACAAGACAAATACATTTCTTATACCTACCTCTGAGTTGGATTAAATTCCTACACAGCTACTCCTGCAGCACGCGATAGCTACTTTTAAAAATAGCGAAGTAGTACTAATATGAATTAACTCTCATGGTTATTACTTCGTCATAATGTGTCACTAAATACTAAAATAGTGCATGAATTCTTTATTTTACTGGGACTTGGCACGTTCAATTTATTAAGATTTTATTGGGTCGACATCATATCCGCCATGGACTACTTAATTACAAGTGCGTGGTTGATTTTCGCTATGTGAAGCATATCTAGGAAACTAAGTGGAAGCAGCCACATTTCCCCAGTCGCTTCAGGTCTCTTCTACTGAACTAACTTCGTCCTACCATGGTGTTTTCTTCACACGTGTACTCAGAGTTCTCGATGAAGAAGCCAAGGATGGTATAGGCTCATGACCTGTAGGGTTCGAGAGTAGGTGAACTCCAGTCTCACTCCCGAAATTTTCTCAGGGTTCTAAGCATTCATCGCCTCCACCAAGTGAGTACTACTAACTATTTTAAAGCGGCAGGGGTGATCTCACAAAAGTAAAAAAGTGAGTGTGAATGTCCGGAGCTTATCATCGGACATGGAGCTCCATCTTAGGTGGGGGGGGCTGGAACACCTCCATTCCACAGGATTGAATGACGTACTAACCCAATTTGACCATCACCAACCATAGGGAGGTCCGTCAATCTGTGGGTCCAACTCCACATAAAGCCTTGAAGAGTATTACCTTGAGATAACCACCTCCTTAGGCCTAGGGGTCCGGCAAGTAACTCCACCCTAACGAATGGAAAATACTACCGGCATGCAGACTCTCTTAAATGGCATCTGACTCAGAGTTTCTACATAGAACTTTGCATAAATGTGCAGGTCAAAATACTGACATGGCTTTTGAAAGAGCGGGAGGGGTAAGTGTCGGGACTCACATCTCACGATTGTTTAGCTTTGTTCCATGTTAGCATCATAAAGGTTATAACAATAGCACAAAGCGGTTTGAAGTTGGCTTGATCTGGGTCCTAGGCTCTGTACAATAGATGCAGACAGGCTACATGAGACTTCATGATGGAAATCCAGGATGCATTCTCTACATAGTGGTATATAACTTCTCGCAAAGTTTAGCTGGGCGCGCTACTGCATCGAATCTCGCAGACCCATCTGTATCGGGTGAAGACGCGTCGTTGTGTGCATCAGTGTCAGTTGCTACTGTCGTTGAAGTACAACTGTTATGATTGGTCAAGTCTAAGTTTCCTTCCGTTGCAAGTTAATGAGCGAAAATGAACACCGATTGTTAGGGAATCATTTCACTCTGACATCTAGAAATATGATCATGAATACCGTCTTTGCTAATGCTCACAGCGCTTCATATTGTCACTGCACTAACTCATTTGACAGCCACAAAACAAGATTAACACCAACGTACACTAATTTCTACTCGAAATACGATCATAAACCACAAAAAACCCACTAAATTAACATCGATGTACATAAGCTCCGAATTCTCCACGCTCCATATCACACCATATAACTCACCCCTAACAATAGTATAACCTTTGACCTAAATGATGAAACTTCTACGCATGATGCAGTACATTTTCATGTCCAATAATTTAAATTCGACAACCTTAATTAAAATATCCTGTATTTGACATTCTAAGACGACAAATGGACCCTTTTACTGTTAACCAATATAAACATTAGATTAAATTGACAGCGATTGTCTTAATGACAATGACACGCAGAATACGATAATCAATCTTTGGTAAATACCTTTTAAAATTTATTAACGCAATTATCAGGCATACTGAGTTCAGGGAGAATCCGATTTTTTATAGTGAACCCAGTGAAGTGCAAAAGCTCACGTTTACTCACAGAATTAATGTCAAAACCTAATAGCAAACAACCTAATACTGAAACTTAATCACCTCACCTGACGATAACGTTGCATTTAATTTCACCGTCACCTCCAACTCCAACAAGATGGGAGAAACTGCCAACTAATCCGTTGGTGTGAATAAGGACAAACATGCGATAGCGAGAGACTACTGGGAAAGCAAGATTATCAATAACTGCAGATAGCAATGGCAACATACTAGTCTCTGCTTTTAAATATTGTGGGTTCGTTGGCCTCAACGTTAAATGCACGAAAGTACCTTATACCCATTTCACGAGTTAAACATGGACCAGATCAATGTACCTCGATGGTTTAAGTTAATTTTAAATCTTCTAATAAATAGGCGTCGGGAATGCAAGCCGATAGATGCCCTACTACGCTAAACGGGCGAGACGACCGCATAAGACCAGTGAAAAAACTGGAGATAAATGCACCTCGGATTTACATTTTCCCACATGTTTACATACTATTGTATGGTGTTGACTGACATGATAAAAAGGCAAAATCCGTCAGAAATATATTATTGAATCACGTTAAAATACCATTTTGTGAGGATAGTCCCTTTTTCCTAATGAGAACAGTGAACGCATGTAAGCGTGAAGCATCTTCGAATCAGGATGACTTTTCATTGATGCACTGACCTGCTTGTCAACGACTTTCTGGTCCTGCTTCCTGATGTCGCTGACAACATACTTCTGAAAAAGATGAAAATGGTGTTATAAACCTGACTCTCGAGAGTACGTAGACAGCGATAGTTACCATTAAGTCACAGGTGCAAAAGTAGCAATATTATACTAATGGGCCTCATGCAAACCAACCTTTGTTTCTGTACTAAATAGTTTTTCAGCATCCGTTTTGTGCTCCTTCAAATCGGTACGGCGGAAGTATCCATCGTCAATATGTTCAGGTATTTTTATATCCGACAAATCGACACGGGTGGATGTTGCTATGACGTAACGCTGACTCACTCGACGCAGAGGTACACCGTTATATTTGAAAGGACCTAGACAGGGCTATAACATGAACATTTTCCACGTACCTGTTACGAGAAGTAGGCCACTTGTCAATGCTTTTAGGAAAATAACGCGTTTTCCTTTGTGTGGACCAGCCAGTAAAATCAGCACGGTGCCTGGTTGGATGTTGGAACGGAGCTTTCGGACGTGCTGGGAGAAACATTTAGTCTTACGAAGGCGTAGTTTTGTCTTCCCTTGTTGGGCCATATAGTTCCGTGGCTTTAACAAAATAAGGATTTTCGTTAAACAACTTACGAATCGCGATTTCACTTTCTCTGGTTGTTCCTTTGTCTTAGGAGTCCTCAGTCCAGGTAAAGGTTCTTGTCCACTCTTCTTCCGCTTGTCATTTAACTTGGTTATAAATTTTCGATGCCTAAATTGTCGTTTGGCCGACACCTTTTTGTGCCTCACAACACTCTTAACCTCCGTCATGATCAGCACGAGTAAAAATCCAAAGTGAGCGCTGACACAATACTCCAACTACTCAAACACGACTTTCGAGATTCAATAATCTGTTTGCGCCCATATGTCCTTCTTTATGACAGTCACATTCAGAGTCCCCAACATCAACTGTAGTGTACTTAATACCTGATGCTATCCGAATTCTCAAGAAAAACCGTTGAAGTCATGTGTTTTAGATGAGTGGGCCAAAATTTGTGGAAAACCGAATACTGGTTATGAATATTGATACTTAGAACTAGTACTGCTTTACAGAAGGAACCTTATGATCTTACCTCACCGACAGAGAGGTCACGATGGTGTTTCTTTGACTCCTATGTTCACCTGATATTATCTGTTAGTAGGGGAAACTCCAGAAAGCTTAACACGTTAACTGTTATTATTCCTTCCCTGAGTTCCACGTGGAACGAGGAGCTTCAGCAGTACATGACATTGTGCTGTGTTCTTTTCCATCTTCTCAGCTGGCTCCACGACCACGCGAAAGCTTTCATCTTCTGCATGTCACCTTCAGTCTCCATTTCATCGTTTCCCATTCGGATTCCTTTTACTAGAGTGGCATGAACCAACGGCCTCCTTAGTGTGTGCCATATCCACCTCCATTTCCTTTCGCATACCCTTAGGTAACTGACTCTTGGCTGGTTCGCCACCTGCCATATTTCCTTGTTGCTCATTCCATACATCCGGCCATCGGTTCTTTAGTATCAAGTGTAGGCATTTGTCAATGAAAGTTCCTAGGCTATCGGAAATGGTTTTGGCTAACCTAGCACCCGTATAAAAAAATTCGCACCTCCACAGTGATTTCAGTGTAATTAAAACTTGTCATGCTTTCCCGATCCTGAATTTTGCACCAAAATGCTCTCCATCAATAGTTGAAACGTTGCTCTGCAGGTAAGTGCAGGAGGACTTCTTTAAGATATTCCTCATTGGTGATAATTGCTGTTTGTTGTTGTTGATTGTTTGTAAGATACGAGACATAACTCATCTGCCAAATCCCACTGTTCTATGTTAATTATGTCAGTCCAGCACGTGTCTGTCTTCTCACTTCTCATGGTGTGTGGCCTGATCCAGTCCAGCACAACCAGGAGAATTGCCATTGATAGTAAGCAATCCCACCTTACTCCTGTTTTTAACTTAACACATTTCGGTGAGCCGTCGGTTGTGAATTACTTGGCATTATGATATAACTGTCGAGTAAGATTCAGGAATATTAGTGTCATTACACTACTTGGCATTGACGCATTTTCCGAATAATTTCGCGGGTGATGCTGTCGACGACACTTCAAAGTCGGTGAAGCTGAGGTAAAATGATAATTAGCATTCAAGGATCTGACAGATGATGCATGGTGTTGCTATGTGGTCCACTCACTACCTCATTTTCCCGAATCCAACCTCTTCTGGGAAATGTTTCCACTTCAAAACCTATTACAGGATCTACAGGAGGATGCAGACTGATCTTTTGCTCTGGGTAGGGAGGACCATGATCCGGCGCCAGGTCTTTCTGAGGCTCAAGTCGCCCTACTTTGGAATTTTTACTAAGTGGCCTTTCCACTATTAACAGGTACTTTTTCTTCCACTCCTTCCACCTATTTTGCAGTATTGGTGTGTTCACGCTCGGTGAGGTCTTTGGGTACGTTCTTGTCAGACGGGCATTTCGTTTACTCCTGCTACTTTCGTGGCCTTCATTAGCTTTATAGACCTCAGTAACTGTGCTCCTGTCAGGGAATCAGAATTCACTGACAGTTCATTGTCTGCTTCCGGTTACGGTATTTTAGAGGAACTTCTGGGAGTGTTCGAATCAAGATACCTCTGAAGTTATCAAACGAGCATTACTCCCGGTCTGCAAATCTGGAAACTGGGTTTCCTCCACTATCTTTCACGGTTTTATGTGTGTCAATTTCCTTCCGGGTGGAAATCTGATTACCCCACATAGAGTTGTGGGGTCTCCCTTACCTGCACACTACACTGCCTAGAAACAATAGTGTCGCCTATCCGAGAAAAGAGTCGATAACAGCAAAACACATCTCAAACAAGCAGGACAATATATCCTGTTGCTAAGACAGAGGATAATTATGGTCACTGAGAGGAGGTTAGTGATTAGGGAATTCAGGGGACACTGAAAAACCCACATCAGGAATTTCGAAAAGAAAACACTGACGCTTGAACTCAGGTTTAAATGTCAGCATCTATAGACTTTCAGTGTCACTGATCTACACCAAGCAATCCTTGGAATAGACTTCCTAAAAAGGTACGTCCGACTACTGGAAACCCAGGAGAAACGATTAACTATGTGGTTACAGAGACCTGAGTGGGCGAGTCGTTGCATATAGATATCTGCCACTCCACATTCAAGACTAATGGTCTTACTTACTTACTAGTGGTCTTCGAGGTGCTACATTTGTGTTAAAATTTACTTGGTTAGCCCCTACCACAATTTACCAGTGGCCGAGGAAGGCATGTCTGAAACAGCCAACAACCCATCCCCATTCGACCACATGAATTTGTGAAGATGCTGTTTGACCTTCGAAATGGTGCACAGTGATCTATGGACAACTCGATGAATAGGCTTCTGTTTGCCGAGGGGTATGCAGACGAACAACTAAACACTAATCCGGGTATAAACACAAACGAAGGGTGCACTAGGACAGCGCTGTGCAAACTAGCAGCTAAGAGACTTCACATACCCCACTTTTTGATGAGAACATCAAATCCAAATTTAGGGAATAAATAACTAGACACATCTGAGTATGACGATAATGCATATTCTGAAGACGCTAGGCATATCCAGTCTGTTGTAAAAACAACCAAATATTAGTAAATGTTTCATCCTAACCAACAGATTCATGAAGACTGATACAGGAAAGTTTCATGGGCTGTCTAAAAATTCCCCTCAGCAGCCATCATAGCGACAAAAGGAAAGAAAGAGGAAAGATCAGCAGTAAATAATAACCGATAACTGTTAGGAATACGGGTTGTTGAGAAAATCATCGTAAGCGCAATGATTTCTGAGGACGTACCTTCAGTTACTTCCGAGAAAAGGCTACGGCGCTAGAAATATCAACTAGCCTACAACTACATCTGAATAAAATGCAGACATCGACGCTTTAGCTATAGCTGAAGTTACGAGAGTCGTCTCTGATCTAAAACGAGGTAGGGCAGAACAGAATGATATGACTCCGTTGGTGTTTATGGATGGTGGTGATGGGAAGACATTCGTGGCGCATGCTCAGGCTACCAAAGGTGGTGCTTTCAGATGACTACACTTAATTACCGGTGATCTTCACTGTGTCCAAACACAGTTGATTAATTACACCACGATGCCATCAGACGCAAGCAATTCTATGGTGGCAGCAATGACCTAATATGCAAAGTCGACGCACATTCTCGGCATATGGAGGTCAGGTTTCATGGGAGTAGAGCAAGACTGCACCCCCCGAAGCAATGTTTGACAGACAGGCTGACGGAGCTATAGGTGCCTTAAATCGCTGTATGTCTACCTAGCTTCCACTATACGGTTAGAGACTTTGTCTGCCAATCACACCTGTGTACATGAACTTGTCGAACTCAGTAAGTGATTCACCTTGTAGACACTGATCCTAAATTGTGAACTACGCCCCGGGCGGCCTATATGCTATCGAACAGTAACACGATATTGTCTGTGCACTGGAGGTCGAGAATTCTTTTTGCTAAGAAGATCCACACCACCAACACGCACGACCTTCAGAGCTGATTTCAGGATGTAGGTGGTCAGAAAAATAAAGGGCAATGGAAGAACTATGCAATCTTGTCTAAACCCACTGCTGGTTGGGAGCTGTGGTGACGGCTAGTTGTATGCCTTCACTTTAGCTGAGGTGTTTCTGCATGGGGCTTTCAAGATGTTAACAAATATCTCAGGAACACATCTCTATAAAAAGGCATTTCCACAAAGCAGCTCAGTCAAACGAATCGAAGGCAGTCCTAATATTATGAAACACGATTATTGGTTTGCGATACGTGTGACAGTGTTCTAGCAACAGACGAAAGGTTATTATTATTATTGTTCCCTTGGGTTCCTAGTGGAACATAGGGCTTCAACTACACGTCTCCACTTGCTTCTGTCTTCTGCTGTGCTTTTCACTTGCATCCATGTTATTCCATATTGTTTCAACTCCTCTTCACACGATCTCCTCCATGTCACCCTTGGACGTCCCACTCGCCGCTTCCCTTTCGGGTTCCACTCGAGAGTTGGCCTGACGCGCGATGTCACCCAGCGGCCTCCTCAGCGAGTGTCCAATCCATCTCCACTTTCTCCTGCATATTTGTTGACCGATTGGTTCTTGTTTTGTTTGTTCCCATAGTTTCTTGTTGGTGATTGTTTCCGGCCATCTGATCTTCAGTATAGAGCGAAGACAGCTGTTGATCAAGGTTTGCAACCTGTTGGAAATATTCTTTGTGGCCCGCCAAGTTTCTGATCCGTATAGCAAAACTGACTTGACGTTTGTATTGAAAATCCGAATTTTGTTGTTGATGCTGAGTGACGAATATTTCCAGATTGGTTTCAGGTTGATGAATGTGTTTCTTGCCTAGGCGAAAGGTTAACACATGATTAATGCACCCACTGCGTGAAAAAAACTCAGCTTGGTAGGAGAGACAGCAACCAATACCTTAAATGTGACTGGTATCAAATTCATACTCCTATGATTGTAAGACGTATTACACAGATCATTTATAAAAATGCGCACGATGACAACTTCAATACACATTGGTGAAATATTCTCGCTTTCCCATATTTTCTTAAACATTCTAGAATCTCACCACACCTCTGAAAGGAGCCAGGTTGTCTGGACCGAGTGCCTTAAGTGTTTTAGCACTCGAAGTTCCTTTCGGAACTCGAATTCTTTTGATGGGTCGGCATAGACCGACCATGCAGCATTGTATTCAAGCATGTTAGATCCCGGTGGTGTCAGCTAGCGAAACTTCCTTTCGAAGTGCTCTGCCTAGAGTTCCAGGCTTATATTCGGGTCGCCAACCAGCGTAACGTCTGTCTCACAGATCGTCCAGCTGACACTATGCTTCTTGCTGCCATGGCTCAGATAAGCTAGAACAGCTTCCGACTATTGGCAGATGCAGCTTCTGATTTCATCTCACACCCTTGGTCTGACTACCAGACTTCACCATCCTTACCTTAACAGTGTTTGATTTTATGCGTAATCACCTTGCGGATGTTCTTACACTTATTGTCTGCCGGAATGAACCGGTGCGCACCTAGAAGTTGCCAGGACTTCGATGAAATCCAGTGGTTTTAGGTGGAGTATTCTTTTCATAATGTCTTGCAGGTGTAACGAATGCCCACCTAAGCTTTGGCAGGTTTGTATTGTGTTCAACTTAGTATGGTACTTCGCAGGGGTATCAAGGGCTACCAGTTTACCTACACCAACCTGTAGGTATGGAATTAATAAACACTACTAAATCGTAATACACAGCTGTACCCACTGAAACCATAGACAGAGTCCAGATGTGTGCTCCTGAAGGAAAAGCACTGGGGTATGCATCCACAACATAGAAAGCTGATAGAAAGGTAATCAATCTGCGTCCACTATTGAAAGGTGGCAGGAAGATCCCTAGTAGCGTTACAACGATGGATGTGCAGAAAGTAAGTGCTGGCTAGAAATAGGTTGTGATCTGTAAAAAGCTTCAGAAGATAGTCACCACTAACTGACCTGCGATAATGCAAGCGCCACTGACTACACAGACGACTCTCAGCCTAGAGATCCGAATTGCACATTTAAGTCTCCAACTAGCACTACGATAGCTGTCTGATATGCCTAGTAAATATTGCGATGAAGATGTTGTCTAGAAGGAAGACGAAAGCTCCGCAACTAAACCAACTAACTCAGAGAGCACTATTACTTGCAGATGTCTCATGTGGTAGCGAAAATCATGCATAATTCAATCTGCACCGCTAAGCGACGGTGCATACGCGGAGACGACAAACAGGCACCACCACCTTGCATGATCACTTCTAACTCCGGTATGACTTTTCAGCTCACAACACACAGACGACTATTAATAGAGATTCAGTCAACTAATGAAGCTTCAGCTGCAGCACTTAGTGTGATACTGACACCGAGTATGCCGGATGCAGAAGTTACAGGTGGTAGACACAATCTGAACTTCACAATGACAATGAGAATAGAAGCGGGCACTAGGATCTTCAATGAAGTTCTCCAGAATGCAGCAGACATTGATTACAAGGCTTAATAATGCTCTCGTCAGAACTGACTGTTATTTGATTTGCATCAGTGTGTGGAAATTGTGGCTGGTAAGCTTCAACATGACTCGCGGCTTCAGGATATCCGTGTTGGCTATCGCACTGGAGATCAGCATTTGGAAGGCTAGTGATTACACTAGCAACTCAGAACGGTACAGACAGGTTGAGATTCCAAACAAAAGTGAAAAGCTAGTGGAAGTGAAGACACCAAAAACAGTAAAACTGGTAACAGTGGAACTCAAATATCTGTACATGACAATAAAGTCAGAAAGGAGCACACTGCTGAGAATATGATTGTAGACTGTGATAATTAGAGTGCAATCATAATATACAATGAAATTGTTGCCTCATAGTTCGTTCTCATTGGGCTTGAGTCTATAATCAATCATGCCAGTTTATAAGATTGCAGACAAATCCATCTCCTTTGGAACATAGGCACATTTACCGGCGCCCAACACTTGCATATTTCTTGACCTGAGAGCGGAATTCAACTTCGTCAATTGAGAGGTACTATGGCAAAATCTGACAGGGAATAGAGTGCTAAGAAAGTATATCGTATGAAGTGAAAGCATGAAGGAGCTAACGTTTTTTGATCAAATGTATTTGCGTTTAATCCAGTGTTAGGCGATATATTATAGTCAGTAATAATGAGGTTAGGGGTGGTGTTATGTAGGGACGACAAGTCATTCGAAGAGGTTAGTAACACTCCATCGACCGTGGAGGATGGAACATTACTATTACGACTCATTAGTTTCCTCAATGAACAGTTTTGGCCGACGTAGGATGTGGTTGGTTGGTGCAGTCAAATCAAAATTGGAATCAACCCATGGTGCATTGAAATCCTTCAAGTTCAAAAGTTTCAGGTTGCTACGCATCGCTGAAGCGGTTGTCACTAAACGATTAAAATGAAATTTATGCATCCAGAATAAAAAGGTTGTCAGTCTCACCTCATTTTACTCATGTTTTATTTCGACAATGCAATTTTATACCATTAATTTTGTCCTTATTTATTTTCATGACCGGAGTACTTTTTGATTCCTGTTAAACTACAATATTTAAACTTTACTTAACTGTACTGTTGATTTTACGAGTGCATTCAATTTTCAACATTTATCCGTAATTCTGGAAACTTTCTTAACCATTTCTATATACACTAAAAAGCCTCACATGGAATTCTGTTAGGCTGTCTAATCACAGGATATTTAAAACCCTCACCTTCATGATCAATAACTGAAGCATTTGAATAGTTCACACATTGATATGAAATTGTTTATGGTTGTATGAAGTTAAGAAGAACGCAAAAATCCTGTGCACTGTGACATATATCAATTAATTAGCGTTGTATTACAATGGTTGCTTAAAGAAAAGAAGAACCAGTAAGATAAAATGACACCATTTTGACTTCTTTCAACAAAGTTCATCAGAGGAAATTGCACAAAATCTCTGAGTGTCATTTGGAGTCATATACTGAGGTGTAGGCTTCAAGGTTAGGGTCCTCGAGACTCCGACAACAGTTGACTAATGAGAGCGACAATGAAAAATAGGGTTTTTCGCTATTCTCCATTTAACAAATCTATCAAATTTCACCAACATTTATAAGCTACTTGTAAGTAGAAGGACAGTGCTAGTGAAAATATCAAGTGTCATTTACAAACGATACGCTGGATTAAAATAGTCTAGAAAACAAGTAAAGTCAAATGAATAAATGACCTAAGCTAACTTCCAACTTCAAAGAAGCTGTATTATTTGAAAACCTCATGTTTACTTCCCAACGCTTACTCTGGATAAGCTAAAACTCGTAATCCAGTGATTCATCACAACAACTAGTTCTGTCGAAGGTGCAGACAGGGTTTCAACATTTTCGTACCGGACGAAACCGAAGAGAGTCTAAATTCTGCCTGAAACCTATTTCATTCCGTCTCGAAGTGCAATTACACCCCTTAGCATATTTTCACACAGAAATCAGCAATAACTGTATTAATAACGTAATAAGCAAAATACTATGAACTGCGTAACCCTTCAGAAATAATACAGAAAACAATTCGGAATCATTCTAAATATCAATCTACTTATATAAAGTATTTTCACAAAACAGTAGACTGACATTCACGAAAAAATCTAAATTCCATACTTACATGTCTAAACCTAATTTACTTTTACTGCCGCACTTATTATAGAGCATTAAGTATTCAGTGGATAACGTGTCAAACATTATTATGAAGATTTCTTTTATACGTTCAAAATATTTTCAAGAAAAACAGGTCAAATAAGAGGGACAACAGAATAAAGTAGGCAAGCATGATCATCAAAATGATTTAGGATATAGTTTGCTCCATATAACTTTGATATTAGAAGTAAGAATGAAAAATAAACGGATTCCAAAATATTTCAAGAAAAACGGAAAATTAGTAGTTTTTAGCCACTATATCTTGAACCTAATCAAGCGATCATACAGGATCCACAATTTCAAATGCAGCATAAGTGCTCCTCATTAGAGATACAATATTCAGTAGACTTTTGTCAATTAATATATTATTAAACTGCACAACCACATATATAGTCTTTTATCAAAGGCTGCTTTCGCTGGCTCTATACAGAAGATCAGACGTCCAGAAAGAATTGGCAACGAGGAAATCTGCCAATCAAACAACCAAGAATCGATCGCCAAGCAAGCATACGAAAGAAATTGGGGACGGATTAGACACACTCTGAGGAAACCGTTCAGTGACATCGCGCGCCAGGCTATCGAGTGGAACCCAAATGAGAAATGATGTCCGAGGTTGACACTGAGGAGATCACAAGAGGAGGAGATGAGAGTCTATGAGCAACTGCGAAGCCAGCTGGAGAGGACTGCAGAAAACAGGGTGAAATGTTTATGTCCTGCTGAAGCCCTTTGTCCCGCTCGGAACTGAGGGGAATAATAGTATAAATAGTATACCGTCTGAGTACACGTATAGCGAATGTCTCAGACTTTTTTCCAAGTTGAAACGAAGACAATACCGCAGCTTAGTTTGGATCCTATAGGCAACCTTGAAATCCTTGTAGAGATTAGCGGAGTGACAGAAGTTGGTCAAATATTATAGAAATCATCTCACATCCTTGTAAAACCACGCTGGAATGCGCTGTTGGAACTATATAGAAAACATTCTGTGGGTACGACCTGTGTACTTTCCCCACATAAGCAGGTGCACTGATAGATGTGAATAGAGGCGACCAGACATGAGAGTTTATCTTTCTTGGATTCAAAGCTAACTTCAAGTAACGCAGACAGTACTGACAAACAGTTCACACCTACCAGACGCCATGGAAACTGTGAGTCTAGGAGATCGTCACGATAAAATTCGCATTCTACCCGAGTACTCTGCAACTTTTTAATGACTGTCGGCTTCTCCCCTGAAATAGCGAGAACAACCTTCGTAAAGCTATCACGCATAAGAACAGTGCCCATGTCACGACAAAGAAACCTGAAGGTCAAGACGTGAGTGTAAGAAGGAATTTGCAGCTGTTCCCGACAACAGTCGAAAGCTGTTCCAGCTCATCTGGACCACAGGCAGCAAGCAGGATTTCAGCGAAACAGTCTATGAGACAGGCCGCACTCGGATAGCAACATTGGTAATCACTACTGGATCACCGCACCAGCATCCGACAACCAAAAGTACACTGCACCATGTTAGGCTGATACCTGCAACCCGGGGAAGCGGAGTTTCCTAAGGGAAATTCAAGTACCCAAACGCAATAGGCAACCGCCACAAGTTTCTTCCGATCCCTGTACTGCTCAGCTAGTCCGATAAACCACCTCTTTCTCCTACACGTTGACTCTCAACTTCCTCACGACTGCTAAGTCATGGAGCAATTTTGTTTGATGGAATACACTGATTAGCGCTCTTTACTGATAAAGTTTCCAGCACAGTCTCTACTTGATGATATTAGATGGTTGGAGGCAATCGGCAGGAAGCCTTTGACCTAGGTTTCGTGCTAGCTGACTGGTAGAATTCAATCTGCACCAAACAAAGGACTAGCTAAACACATCACGATAGTTACTAGTGTCCAGTCTCTAGTTGCCACCTAATTATAACCTTGATGAGATTAGCAGCAACAAATGCCTGAGAGTTCGCAAGTATGTAGTACCATAAGGATCTCTTACTTTAAAAAATTTATTCCATATTTGAATTACATTGCGCAACAGAAAACAAATAAGTATAAAATCCTCGTTTCAGCTCTAACATTCTTGTGCACCTTAGTGCTGGTTCCATAACCGTAGGAAAAACATTTGTGATACCCAGAAATTGAAGGACACAAACGAATACAAGACAAATACATTTCTTATACCTACCTCTGAGTTGGATTAAATTCCTACACAGCTACTCCTGCAGCACGCGATAGCTACTTTTAAAAATAGCGAAGTAGTACTAATATGAATTAACTCTCATGGTTATTACTTCGTCATAATGTGTCACTAAATACTAAAATAGTGCATGAATTCTTTATTTTACTGGGACTTGGCACGTTCAATTTATTAAGATTTTATTGGGTCGACATCATATCCGCCATGGACTACTTAATTACAAGTGCGTGGTTGATTTTCGCTATGTGAAGCATATCTAGGAAACTAAGTGGAAGCAGCCACATTTCCCCAGTCGCTTCAGGTCTCTTCTACTGAACTAACTTCGTCCTACCATGGTGTTTTCTTCACACGTGTACTCAGAGTTCTCGATGAAGAAGCCAAGGATGGTATAGGCTCATGACCTGTAGGGTTCGAGAGTAGGTGAACTCCAGTCTCACTCCCGAAATTTTCTCAGGGTTCTAAGCATTCATCGCCTCCACCAAGTGAGTACTACTAACTATTTTAAAGCGGCAGGGGTGATCTCACAAAAGTAAAAAAGTGAGTGTGAATGTCCGGAGCTTATCATCGGACATGGAGCTCCATCTTAGGTGGGGGGGGGCTGGAACACCTCCATTCCACAGGATTGAATGACGTACTAACCCAATTTGACCATCACCAACCATAGGGAGGTCCGTCAATCTGTGGGTCCAACTCCACATAAAGCCTTGAAGAGTATTACCTTGAGATAACCACCTCCTTGGGCCTAGGGGTCCGGCAAGTAACTCCACCCTAACGAATGGAAAATACTACCGGCATGCAGACTCTCTTAAATGGCATCTGACTCAGAGTTTCTACATAGAACTTTGCATAAATGTGCAGGTCAAAATACTGACATGGCTTTTGAAAGAGCGGGAGGGGTAAGTGTCGGGACTCACATCTCACGATTGTTTAGCTTTGTTCCATGTTAGCATCATAAAGGTTATAACAATAGCACAAAGCGGTTTGAAGTTGGCTTGATCTGGGTCCTAGGCTCTGTACAATAGATGCAGACAGGCTACATGAGACTTCATGATGGAAATCCAGGATGCATTCTCTACATAGTGGTATATAACTTCTCGCAAAGTTTAGCTGGGCGCGCTACTGCATCGAATCTCGCAGACCCATCTGTATCGGGTGAAGACGCGTCGTTGTGTGCATCAGTGTCAGTTGCTACTGTCGTTGAAGTACAACTGTTATGATTGGTCAAGTCTAAGTTTTCTTTGGTTGACTCACATAACTCTAATATGTGTGTTGAGGGACAGTGCTATGACTTCTATTACAGCCTAAACTAGCAGTAGTTAGTGTTGAAATTGAACATCAATTCTTCAATTATGTTTATTCGTAGTTTGTTTGGTAATTATTCGAAAACATTGTGGTTTATCCACTGAATGTACACTGGCTATTCAGTTTTTGGATGTCTGTACATAAAATGCCAATCCCCTGCAACATCGAATCTTTCTCTGATATATTTGAAATATTGTTTCACCATGTTTCAAACATATGTTTTCACCACAAAATCTACTTTCGAAAGCGTTACTTTGGATTGGTAAATGAATATTTGAAGGCATTTTGAAATTATATATAGGAATGGACCTCGAATGTGGGATGTTAATAATTTTCATTGTTATTCCAGCACTGTCGATGACGGGTACTAGGGATTCATATTTATCCCTTTGAATATTTATCGTATATTGCTATGACAATTAAAACAAATTGTGTGGAATGCAATTTTTTAGAAGTTAAATATAGCAGGCGTATTAGTGTGATGGTAATCTGAGTAGTTTTAGTGAGCTAAAGACCTTTTCAGTTTCAAGGACTTTTCAAGGTCTAAGCAGGTATGCTTTACATCTGTTGAAACTTATTTGTTCTGGTAGTGTTTCGTTTACGTAGATAATTCGTATCATTGGGTATTGAGTTTATGTTTGATAATGGCGTCATTTCTTCAGAGGCAGTAGTTCGAATTCTTTTCTGTATATACGTTTCTCATCAAGAAACATATATATTAATGTAGACCATTGGATGTTTGTAAATACCCAATGAACTGAATAAATTCTGGTTTCCTTTTGTGGATATCTGTCGAGGTTTCCAATATTATGACGCATATATGAGTCTAGTTTCTCTGTACGAATAATTAGCATCCATGGATGCACATGGGCAAACGGGGAAAAAGTGGGCAAAGTGGGTAAAATCGGTTGCATTTACACCATCTTTTGTCCACCTTTTTGCCGATCAATGTTACCCATTTATCCCATGTTTTGCCCACATCGCTTTTCTCAAGATGGGGTTAAATAACTCATGGGACGCAAATGTAATACATGATATTAATATCATCCTTTTTTTGAACCGATATAAGGTGACACGTACTGTTTATTAGGTGTGAAGCCAACGAGTTTGTCTCTCACTGTTGTGGATTATCGGTGGAAAATGTACCCCTCCAAAAGTGATTTAATCAGGCAAGTCAGGCCTAATAAGTAGAGATCATTTCGGTATCTCAAGAAATAACTTGTAACGTTGTCTTAGTGAACATCTTACAAATGCAGCAGATCTGCTGCATTTGCAGTATTGGGATGACACTAATAGTCATTACATATCCTAAGCTTGTTCTCACTGCTGTGCTTATAGGTGTATATCGATCTGAGTGAAACATAATTAGCTTAGTTTCTTATTCTTGTTGAATGGTGTCAGAGAAGTTCATTCAATTACCATTCTCAAGGAACTTTGACAAATTCTGTTCAGTCTATCTCACTGCAAGCTCCCTGTGTGAGAATTCTTCCTGTTAATTAATATATGGAGTCGTATCGAGGCGTAAATATGCAAACTGTCGCATTGAGTCAAGCTATATTGATCTACTATGCAATTCACTTGAACTTTACTTAAGTTTTCCAGCTGACCCATGTGATTCAGGGAAACGCATTTGTTATTTTCACGTCTTCTATTTGTTTTGTTGTGATTTATTGATAAATGCTGGTCTCAAATATATACTCTTCATTGAAATATAAGCCTATTTGCTCGAAGGTATATAGAACAAGTTTTTAGATTCCTATAGTCTTTCACTATCTGCTCAGGCGTTTTGCACTCAATGCGTACTTCTAGTTCAAAACCAGGACTTGATGACCCTATTTGTATTCACTATCATGATTTTGAGCTACTAATGCCCAACAGTTTTGAGTAGTCAAGTCATTTAAATATATTGTTCAATCACTTACATAAGTTTGATGAACTTGGGGACTGTTATGAAGTATTATTTCCATCATTATTTGAAATTACATAAACGAATTTGAAAACTCGTGAGTGTTATAATAAGACTATGGGCAATAAATTGTCATTAGTAAATAATTCTGTATCACTGTAATTTTATCAAATAAATCTATATTATGATAAAGATTTGATGCTTATCAACAATTGCCCATTGCTAATTTCTCCACCTCGTGCTCTGTTATGCTTTTACGGTCTACGCAGTGTGAATTTTATTTATTACTGATATTTTCGCCACAAAAACTGTGGACATAATTGTATCAACAATGTTATTTCTTATGAAATTTTAGTGTATGTGGGTTCACATGGTCCTACTGGATTTTCCACGGATATTTGTTAAATATGGAATGCGAGAAATTGCTGGAAGGAACTGTTATTTCTGAGCAGCTTATTCAAACATCAAAATTGCTGCAATCTTTTCGTGACAAGTCACTTTTTACAGATGTCATCTTGTGCGCCGGTGAAGAAGAACTTCCGTGTCACAAAGCAGTACTAGCTGCTAGTTCAGCATACTTCTTGGTAGGTTTTGCTAAAATCGAAACCTTTGCTCTATTTCAATACGCTATTTTAAATGTGTCGTCAAGTTACCTTATATTGGATCAGAAAAAACAAACTGGTCTTAACATTTTGTCTGTCACTGTTTCGTGGGATTCTATTGCTATCCATAACATAAAATAAAATTCACGAAGCTTCCCTGTAACTCGAATAGTCAGAAGCATAAGTTTAAACTAATTTTCATCCTTTTATTTTGAACTTTACTGTTTGTAATGTTGAATATCGCTTTCTATAAAGTAGATTGTATAACATATCCAAGTAAAGTTTTTTGTTTAGTTTACATGGTGATTGGGAGTAAACAACTGCTATGTGACCTAGGCTACTACACCAACCAGATGGTGTTGGTCAAACAAATATAAACTACTTAGCATCTTGAATAAGAATTGTTCATTTGCATGTAGGTATTTAGAAAGATGGGTCGAGAAAAGGAATGCTTCCTTCAGTTAGTTTTTGTTCAAAGACCTTTTGTGCAATTTTCGAAAATTATACAAAAATATCTATTTGTTGAAATTAGGCTGTTTAAAAGTTATTACGAATTCAGTATTATTAGTGAAATTAATCATTACAGAATAGAATACACTGCTAGAAAATAAAGATATATCTACTGATTAAATAAAAAATATAGATTAGGACCGCTTTGAATTATTACATGTACTGTCATTAGTTTCCTATCTCTGTCTACTTCATATAGCCAGGCAGGATCATTATTTGTCATTCTAAAAATCCCATGCAAATCACATTTTACAAAATTTATGTTGAATTTACGATATCCGTGGTTTGAAATTTTGTGTGATTTTATCTTGATGTATTCATCTAAAGAGCATACCTTGTCTAAATAAACACTTTTTATTTATTTTTCAGGCAATGTTTTCATCTCCTTATAAGGAGCAACAAACATCCCGAGTTACCCTAGATTATATATCACCTTGGGCACTTCGCCGACTCCTTGACTTTGTTTACCTTGGAATTTTAGAAATAACTGAAGCTACAGTACAGGATGTATTTCTAGCTGCTAGCTTACTTGATTACCCGGTAGCTGTTAAAGCTTGTGTCGAGTTCATGAAAAGTCATTTGGATATAACAAATTGTTTAGGCATTGAAGCGCTAGCTGAAATGCATAATCTTACAGACTTAGCTCAATCATCGCATAAGTTAGCTGTGGAGAACTTCTCAAGGTAAAGTATGTTCCTTCTTTTCACCATTGATTAATTTTTTGACTGTCAGTTGCAAACACTTTCGAAATCCGGCTCATTCTGTATTATGTTGTTGATTTATTAGTTGTAAAAAATGTAATGGGTAGTGACTGAAAAGCAAGTAAAATCTCAGCTCATGAGCCAAATTTCCTTCGGTGGTTTGTGTCATACTTTCTCAAACAAGAGAATGAGGTGACAGAAAAGTTAACATAAAACCTCGTTTAAACGTTTATCATTTTAAGTTACCAAGGAATTGACTAACCGAACATTGGTGGTGATAGCCTAACATGTCGACTAGCTTTTATACATTGTATAAATAACAAGATTCTTAATAATAATAATCTTTTTTCCAGAAACAGTACTAGTGGTACAGTGTGGAATTTTCAGCACATATATATAATATTTGCATCTAATTTTATCAAACATTTAAAAGGAGTATTTCAAAAAAAAATAAATATAAAGACACCAACAGATCTGAATTTCGTGGGCGATATATGTCTAATGTCACAAACTTGGGGACCTACAGACGAAAACTGACAAGCTGGCAGAAGAAGTGGCCAGCAAAGACAGGACTTCAAATGAACATGGAGAAGACGGAAGTGATGAAAATAACCAACCAACAACAACAAGCACCAATCACTATCAACGGAATAAATTAGACAGAGGTCACTTCCTTCACCTATCTAGGAAGCATCTTTTCAACTACAGACATCGAATGGACAAATATGTCAAAACTAGAATCGGAAAGGCAAGGGAGACATCAGTGTGGAAATCTAAACAGCAAATTTCGGATTTTCAACACCAATTTTAAGTCAGTCAGTTCTTTTATACGGGTCTGAGAATTAGCGCGTCACAAAAGGCATTTCCAACAGCCTGTTGCAGGATTTCACCAACAGCTACCTTCACTCTATGTTGAGGATCAAATCGCCAGAAAGAATTAGCAACAAGGAACCCTGGGAACGAACGAACCAAGAACCTATTTCTCAACAAATATTTGGAGGAAAATAGAGATGGTTCGGACACACGCTGACGAGACCATCAAATGACATCGCGCTCGAGTGGAACTCGAATGGGAAACGACCAGTTGGATGTTGATCTGAGGGTGACCTGGGAAAAATCGTACGAGGAGGAAATAAGAGAATACGTCCAATCGTCGGGTCAACTAAAGACGACCGCAGAAAATAAGACATAGTGCAGATGTACTGTTGAAGCCATGTGTTCCACTCGGAACCCAAAGGAACAATAATAATAAGTTAAACCTCAAAATTACTGACAATATTTTATCTTGTCACCCAAAGTGAGCAAGTGCTTGAATTTCATATGGCCAAAAATGTTTTCTTCACTTTTAGTGAGTCCTAGCCAAACAGCAGGATATAACGAATTGCTTGTTGTACACCACATGTCTTTTGGTAAATGTTTTTGTATCTTGAATTTGGAAGTTGGTACAAAGTAGTCTCTCCTCATCGCTGTTCCAGATTGATGTTATGCACTAATGTAACTACTGTTAAGGGCTCATTTTTTATCAGCTAGCTTTACTTCATTTGGATGGTAGCCAATGGTTGTGTAAATGCAGTCTTTCGGAATCTATTGGTAACTGTCACAATCTCTTCTTGCTACTTCATACTTATTCGACCGGACGCTACATAGGTCACTGTCCAGTACGATACACTCGAGTCGTGAGCCTTCTGCTTGGGAGCCAATTGCTATTCTTGCACAAGCAAGTCATCGGAAGCTAATCCTAGAATATTCTGACAACAACCACGGATCCTTAAATTTAGGCAAGTGGGATTTAGTGAATAACGACACTTGGGTGTTTTGTATGTATCTGATTGTTATGAAATATCACATTGTCCAATTTGACGAGAGTGTCTGACATAAAACAAAGTCGTAATGCGAACTGGTGTGAAGAAGTATAGTTTTACAGGAGTATGGTTAATGATTTACTGCTACATTGTTTGTAATGGATACAGAGTCAAGAAGAGATTAAATAACATTATTCATGGAATGTGGTAGTGAAGTTCGTGAAATTGAATTATGTATGTGGGGAATAAAGTTGTTTAGTGTGGTAATGAAAATATCTGAGTAGTTGATAATAGCTAGTTGCTTTTGCTGTTTGAATTAGAATATTTTTAGAGTATTTGAAATAGGATATGAGTTGACTTAATGTACCTGTACAACCCATACAACCCATGGTAGATGCTGAGATGATATATGTTCAGACTCCCTTAGAGACTCGTGAAAATTGCATCAGAATATATGTGGTTTACTGAAACCAAAGGGGATATAATTCTATACTACCTTGCTTTTTCCCACGTATTTATTAGCAAAATTATGGGAAATTTCTAGGGGTATGCTAACCACTTAAAGAAAATCTAATAAGAGACAAGAAAATTTCTTAAATCAGACACGTTTAAGATAGGGAATTACGTAAAAATAAATCCGTTTACTCATAATGGCACTGCACTTTCTAGAATTTAGTGATCAAATCAATTGACTCCTCGTATGTCTTCCTTTTTTACTGTTCGTTGTGAACCCTTATCGAAATGTTGCTGGAATACTAGTTATTAGAACTATGTTAACTGCTTAGATGGAATTTTGACCATCTATTCTTACAATTTATGATACGTTGTCTAGATATTTGCTGTTACTGTGTTATTATCGTTTCTACAACTCATGATTACATATAAAGAATACAAATTAATGGAAAAAGATGAAGTTAAACTTTATTAAAAGAAGTATATGTTCATTTGTAATACCTAAAATACATTTCATTTTGAGCCCTTGTTTATTTCATTAGACAGAGTTATTTTTTCCAATCATTTCCCCCACAAATATAGTTTTTTCATGCATTCATAAACTATAACACATAGTTGTCATAACTCACATTGTAAACATTACCAGTTATAGTGAATTCATTCTCTTTTATGCACAATTTTGTAATATTGTGATCTTATATTTATCTAAGGTATTTATCATCTTTTTGCATATAAATGACATTATTTTTAAGATGGAAAATTAAACATTTACATGTGTATTTACGTATAGGTCACAGTCAGTCTAACATTTGAATATAGTTTTCTTACACACTAAGTAAATATACTGATTTGCTATACTTTTATGAATCATGTGACTAATGAATCGAAAGGTGGAACTGTTTTTGTTTCCTCGAAATCATGTTTTAAGGATACCATCATAAAAATGTACACTAAATTTACCTTTGTTGGTCTCAATATTTCATGAAACCACCACCTAAAAAGTGTAGATATGAGACGTCGAGTCTTATGACATTTCACCAAGCTGTGTTAGATTACGAAACTCCAGACATGTTGCTAGATTGTGTCACCGGTTCCTATCGACCTCCTCCTTCAAAAAGTCCCGTCAGCGGAAATAGCACTGGCCTGGCAGACAACTAAAAGAGGTCAGAACTAAGTACTGTACCAATAAGACTAGATAATTATTGATGCATGCTGAGCAACGCAGATTACCTATCAGAGAGATACGTGACCAACCTTCGGGATTTATGGTTAGAAACTGAGTGACCGGTAGCTCTATCCTTTTTTCCTTTATCTTAAGCATTCCACGCCATTTGATTGCTTGATTTTAACCTGTTTGCTTATTTTTTAATTGCGTTTATAATTCCAATTAAGTGTTTTTTTTTTTTTTTATTTCCTTCACGTTCCCCAGTGGAACATAGGGCTTCAAGCTAGCGGCTTGAAGTTTCTGTAGCAGTGCTTATTTTACAGGATGGGGTTGCTAGCCTCATGCCCAACCTTTCCTCTTCACCAGCATTATTTCTGGCTTAGCGAGGTAAAGGAGTGCGTCGGCCGGGGATCGAACCCCGGACCATGTGTAGAAACTGAGTGACCGGTAGCTCTATCCTTTTTTCCTTTATCTGAAGCATTCCACGCCATTTGATTGCTTGATTTTAACCTGTTTGCTTATTTTTTAATTGCGTTTATAATTCCAATTTAAGTGTAAGATTTGAAAACTTGGACACCTGCAGTATTGTTGCTCTGCATGCTGATTATATCTGTCTTTCAGGTCATAAGTGTTCCCTGCTTCAGCCTGCGATAAGTTAAATCGGAAGTATTAGGAAGATTCATGTATTAGAGAGAAATTTGTTTCCGCCTCTCGATGGTATTCCGCTAACTTAGAATTCACATAATTTGGTTTTCTGTAATCAAATTAACCTATGTACTATTGTTTTAAGTATCTACATTCATTCACTTCACCATGACCACCAGTCTCGTTAGGCTCTTTTTAACCTCAGCTTACGTACATATAGTTGATCCTATTGTATAGCCACTCATATATTCATTTATTAACTCAATCTTCCGTGGAAAATATTCATTCCGCAATGCTAATATGTCGCCAAGTTTCCAAGATCACTTCTCCCTCTTCAATGTAATATTGGGATAAAACTACCATAGACACTGAAAAAGTAATCGTTTCTATATATATATATATATCCCAGGTAAAAAATTTGACACGGTCAGGGCGTAAACAGCACTATTACAAAAGAAATAATACGACATAAAATGAACATGGTAGAAGAAAACAAAAATATGCGAATTCGTATTCCTGAGAAAATTCGAGAAAATCAGCTAAATTTTGCATAGGGAAAGTTCATATTTGTTGGGATCTCCATCTTTTTATAATAATACAGCAGTGTAAGACTTTAATTAAATTCAAATAAATATTCATGATCTGCTTTTTATCTATACAGCTTACTACTGGAGTCGAGTGAATGGGTCACCCTACCTATTTCAACTGTGATTTCATATATTTCTTCAGATGAATTAGATGTACCTTCTGAACAAGTAAGTTGTGTACTGCCGCTTTTTATTGAATGAACTCACTATATGAATATGTTATTGAAACTTACATTTTGTGTATTTTGCAATTTAAGAAGTATCGACTGTGGTGTGTGTATACTGTGGAAGATAAGGAAGAACATTTAGTGTGGTCACAACTTACCTGCCTAAAGACTCAAAAGTATCGTATTCGCTTTTAAAATTATCAGGAATGATGATGAACTTCTGATTATTTAGAGAATGACTATCCCTTTGTTCTGTCATATTTTATTCTTAAGGGTAATTTATATTCTTAAAAGCATGCTTGATAATCTGAAGAGGCAACTGATGAAGTGAACATACACTTAAAATTTATATGTCACATATTTTCATTGTACTGCAATTCATGACGCTGTGTAGAATTTCGATAAGTGAGAGTTTTCTTTTTTGTCCCTATCTGTATTTACAGTTTGTTTGGGATGCTTGTATTAGTTGGGTTGATCAAGCATCTGAGACGCGGATTGCTTACTTACCTCAACTGCTGTCACACATTCGTTTGAAGTATTTGGAAAAAGAAATGCTGGAGGTTCAATTACAAAAAAACCCTTTGATTTTGGTAAGAATACTTGAGATATATGTATGCTGTGAATTACGCCTTAGTGGTATTTTGCATTTTCACTATTTCATTTAAACGCGGAATTCTTGCAATACAGACACCCTGAGCAGTACCACAAAAAGATGATTAGGTATATAAGGAAAATAGAATGGAATAGTTCATCACTTCATGTTGCTTTCAGAAAGAGATAGGAAGTGATGAAATCGCAACATGTTCGCCATTGATTACAATTCGCAGCGATATCTGATAACATTTAAAGCGACGAATTCCGATGATTTCCTGGAACCACTCAGGGTGATGTGATTTACCGATAGATGGTAACCGAACACAGCTACCTTCCATCCCATGGCACTATGTCATAGGTTGATAACCCTCCCTCTTTTTTCATCCATTCCCACTGCTTGCGAACAAAGCTTGTAAGGTAACTTTTGTAGTACACGTCCAAGCCACAGAAGCATATGTTCCCAGTTGATGACACCTACACAAATATGGTCTACACGGTGTCCAAACACCCGCTGCTGAACCTCAGAATTGCTTTGCTGACGTCATCGTTGAATGCAAACAATCCTACCAAGGCGAAGATGGTCAAATACTCAGAGACGTCACACATCTTCAGCTAGGAGTAGTCTATTTTCACAAGTGTAGAGTAAAACTGCGTGCATCGAAGCATTGTAAGCTCAACCATTGACAGTCAGACTGACGTCGCAACGACTCTGGAGATGACCCAGGTTGACATGTGCCTCCCTAACTTTCACTATGTAGACAGATATCTTATCCGTCACATACCATCCAGAACTGACCCAACTACTTAGAAACATGGGTTTATCGAGTGCTTTTAATGGTTCACCTGTGATGGTGATTAGAAGCATAGGGTTCCTCTCAATTTCTCAACAGTACTTTGCACTCAGACGGCACAAGGCAAATACTATATTTACAGGCACTAAATGACGATTGATTATGTGCGACTTGGACAGCTTGTGTGTTATGGCACAGTAAGACGATGTTGTTTGCATACTTGAGGTTGAAAGGTCCTCCCTGCAGGCAGCAGATCTACACTATCACCAGTACGCATATCCTTCAGAGCTCTTTCCAGAATGTCGCCGATGAAAAAGTTAAAGAGAAATGCAGCAACATCAGGAGCTACGTTCCCACGGTTCCAAGTTCTTGCACCATCTGGTCTTTGTGGATCCATGTGCACCACAAGTTTGGAGTCAGAGTTTTCCTCCTCCTCTAAGTGGCGGATCTGCGTGTGCACCATTCCGGTGGTAAGCCCTAAATATTCATTACAAAGAATCACATTGATATTTTGAAATAATTCCTTCGAGTCCGTTTCACAGTAACGTAATAAGTAAAACAAAGACAATAGCAGCTACTTCTCTTTTCTTTCGACACTCATCATTACTTATTTTGGGTGCATCTTGGAATGAAAGTAGCTAAAATTTACTGTAAGGTTTGCGATAAGAAGGTGGTGTGAAGGACTGCGATTTCGGTCAGTTTATGATGTAGGGAGATTGTGATCCAAGTTTACTAGTGCACTTTTTTCCATAATTAATCCTATTATCACCAGAGACTACAAACTTTCGCTAACGAATCACAAAATTTTGCCAAGTTAATTACGAGGAAGTACATATTTCAGTGTAGATTTTATCACGAATTAACATCAATTAGATAATCATTGAACACCAAGGAGCACTGAACATTTGTTTCGTCCTGGTTCTGAACTCTTTAACAACGCTTACCTTTAAATTCGTCAAGAATCGAACGTGACGAAATCTGCACCAAAATTAATCTAAATCCCTGTGAAACCCCAGGTAGGACATATGCAATTTGATAGCTGACCGAATATCTCACTGAGGCCAGAGATGGAATAGGCTTGTATATGGCTTGGTGAGCCTTCTATACACTAAGTGACATTACCATATCAACCAGTCGACTTGAACCCATGCCACTACCGAAATTAGTACAGCGGTTAAGGCATACTGTCCGTAAACTAGATATCATTTAACATTATCTCGTAGGTGTGGAGTGCTTAGTGTGTAATGTCACCGTCTCAACGCTAACAGAAATATACTGAGTGTGTGCTCTAGGGGAACCAACTATTCTCTGCAGCAATTCAGTTTCCACATGGCTGAAAATAAAACGGTGTCAACTCTATCAGCACTTCTGTAGCTAAATTAAATAAGAATGCTAGCACTTCGTCTCCGTAATGAACACAACTGGCTGGTGTCCGTCAACTCTTATGTATCTGTATTCGTTCGAATGGAGTGTTCTGATTGCTATAGAATACTTCCTTTGTGTTCTTTTCATAACCAATAAATAAATAATACATTTCGGTCAACAAAGTCTAAGGAAAATGCGATAAATGTTGCGTGCCACTTAGGACATGTGAAACGGTGAAAATTCGATCAACTCAACTCCTTCTGAGCGTAAAAGCTGCTTAGATTGACTCGAGCTACTTAATTCTGTGTTCTACTCAGTCATCAGATGACGATGATTCTTAAGATCCTATATAATATTTTAATCCAACTAAGCTCGTGTTTATTACTGGATATTTTTCTCCTTCGATGTAAACTAAGATGATCAGTAGTCTACATCAGTGCAGCAATGCTACTCTGGGTAACTACTACTCATTAGATTAACCATGTGTGCTACACTATCTCAGTAAACATCATAGATAAAGTTGTAGAGTTTTGTTTCTTGAGATGTCCAAATATCAATGAAACTCCAGTCAACTGCAACTAACCACAGCAAATCAACAATATCACATATATCAGACTGAGCTATAGACAGAGAAATTAGAAGGAAGAATTACACCTCTATAATATATGAGTAATTCTCTCTTTCTTTTATAAACTAGAACGATAAAACAACAGTCTACACCAGTTCAGTGGAACTATACCAGTCAATCATTACTGTCATTGTTCGACACTTTTGAAGAAAAATGTTAGGCCTTACATCTCCATTCCATTATGGGTAAATTTTTATTTTGATAGAGTCCCACAGTGTTATACAGTAATATTTACTGATGACGTTTCGAGCACAATTTATTGCTCATAATCATATCAAGGTAATCACACGACTTCCTAAATTCATTTATATAGTTCCATTGTTTTTCACTTGATTTCATTGGTAGTATTATTTTCCATATTTCAGGTATGAGTGATGATTCATTCCTATTGCATGTGTTGGGTGTAGACTCGATGAACAAAGATTCAGTAATCAACCTCTCTCTCCACCTACCTAGATTACTTTTTAGAATTTTAACCCTCTCCCACCCTATTGTGTGGTTGTGTGTTAATGCATGTATTGCAATTGCTGAGTTTTTTTCTAAATTACTTATCTTCTCTGGGTCAACCATTCTTACCTTAGCTAAATTCTTATGTTCTGACAATCTGACTACCCCTGACCTACTAGTTTGACCTATGTAGTTGACCTCACAGTCATTGCAGGGTATTTTGTAAATTATATTATTTTGTCTAATTGGGTCCACTGGGTCCTTTAACCTACAGAGCTTGTCCCTGAGTGAGTTTGTAGGTTTAAATGCCACCCTAATTCCTGCTTTATTTAGAATCCTACGTAGGGTCTCAGATGTCCCCTCTTTATATGGTATAACTGTAGATGACTTATATTCTCTCTTATTTATGTTATTATTACTAGTTTCACAATTATTTTTCTTTCTCTTTTGGCGTTTTTCAATCTTCCTAATGAATTTTAGAGGATAGTTATTTAAAACCAACGCCTCTTCTATCTGTTTTATTTCATCATTAAGGTCTTTTTTTTGTGCTACTTAGTGCCATTGCTCGGTTTGTTAAACACTTAACTAAGCCTGCCTTAACAGTTAAAGGATGAGATGAATTAAAGTCTAAATATCTATTAGAATGCGTTGGTTTTCTATAAACACTAGTGTGTAGTTTGCCTTCTTCTATTCGTTTTATTTTACAATCTAACATAGCTAATTCTCCTTGCTCATTTTCGGCTTCAAATGTGAATTTTATTCCCTCTACTAGTGAGTTTATGTGTGTCAGGAAGCTAGAGATATGTTCTGTTTTTAACACTGTGAGAGTGTCATCCACATATCTCCACCATATTTTTGGGGTAGGATTAAACGTATTAAGTGCCATATTTTCCCAGCTATCCATAAATATATCTGCTACGATAGGGGATATTGGTGATCTCATTGCTACACCTTCAGTTTGTCTATATATATAGTGGAGGGAATAAAATTCACATTTGAAACCGAAAATGAGCAAGGAGAATTAGCTATGTTAGATTGTAAAATAAAACGAATAGAAGAAGGCAAACTACACACTAGTGTTTATAGAAAACCAACGCATTCTAATAGATATTTAGACTTTAATTCATCTCATCCTTTAACTGTTAAGGCAGGCTTAGTTAAGTGTTTAACAAACCGAGCAATGGCACTAAGTAGCACAAAAAAAGACCTTACTGATGAAATAAAACAGATAGAAGAGGCGTTGGTTTTAAATAACTATCCTCTAAAATTCATTAGGAAGATTGAAAAACGCCAAAAGAGAAAGAAAAATAATTGTGAAACTAGTAATAATAACATAAATAAGAGAGAATATAAGTCATCTACAGTTATACCATATAAAGAGGGGACATCTGAGACCCTACGTAGGATTCTAAATAAAGCAGGAATTAGGGTGGCATTTAAACCTACAAACTCACTCAGGGACAAGCTCTGTAGGTTAAAGGACCCAGTGGACCCAATTAGACAAAATAATATAATTTACAAAATACCCTGCAATGACTGTGAGGTCAACTACATAGGTCAAACTAGTAGGTCAGGGGTAGTCAGATTGTCAGAACATAAGAATTTAGCTAAGGTAAGAATGGTTGACCCAGAGAAGATAAGTAATTTAGAAAAAAACTCAGCAATTGCAATGCATGCATTAACACACAACCACACAATAGGGTGGGAGAGGGTTAAAATTCTAAAAAGTAATCTAGGTAGGTGGAGAGAGAGGTTGATTACTGAATCTTTGTTCATCGAGTCTACACCCAACACATGCAATAGGAATGAATCATCACTCATACCTGAAATATGGAAAATAATACTACCAATGAAATCAAGTGAAAAACAATGGAACTATATAAATGAATTTAGGAAGTCGTGTGATTACCTTGATATGATTATGAGCAATAAATTGTGCTCGAAACGTCATCAGTAAATATTACTGTATAACACTGTGGGACTCTATCAAAATAAAAATTTACCCATAATGGAATTACATTCTACCACAGTGCCCAAGTTTTATTCTTACATCTCCATCTTGCAACATTGGCCAGAGTTGCTCCGATATTCATTTCGGAAATTGGTCGACTTGGTGGTCAGTTGCGTACGGCAACCGTAAAATTGTCGACCTACGCATCTTTCAACCACATCGCTCGAAAATTAAGTGACATTTGTTTTCGATAAAGAAAGGAAGACGAAATTCGCAGTATGAAATGATATCGTTCTATTTCACAAGTTCTCATCAGCTGCAGACTACGTGAAGTTGCAATGGTTATATAAATGATAATAACATACTTTAATGTTTGCGTAGTAGTAGAGAAGAGATAAAATTGACGCATCCAAAAAAGAATGAAAGCATTGCAATTTTTAGTTTAAGTTATCATCATCAATTTATACACTTTCAAAGTTGAAAAGAGGAGGGAGGGGGTAAGACAGAAAACAGAAAATTTGATTAACAGAAACAGTGTTAGCTTGTAGGTTCACATAGCAACTCCAAAAAACAAAGGCGGTTACAGTTTATGAGATTAAGATTAAGATTGCATAAGTGTATGCAATCAAACGATTTAAACCGGACTTATGCATACAGAGAGTATGATTAACCTCTCACTCCCTTGGTAACTGAATTTTGATTTTGATTACATCAATTAGTCATCTAATTCAGTGAGTGATCTCAACTCACTGAACCCAGTGGTGATATATTTAACAGTGTCTATTTCACCACAGATTTGCATATCATCTCCACAACAAAACGTCCACGACAATTCGTAGTGTCCTAATTCCGGTTGTCATACTTGGTAAAGTGAATAAACCTACTTTCCCTTTGTATGCATTTCTCAAGGTTACAAAATACTTGCAGGGTCCCGGTCGGATAGTAAAGTATTAGCGAGAATGAATCATGATGTTCAGTTTTGTGCGCGGTTACAACATGAAAAGCTGCTTTGTAAAAAGTGCTGCGCTATCAGACTATGAATGGTGGTTCTTTGGCATAAATTATTTGCGATTGACGTAAAGTCAGGAGAAAATGACGTGGCCATATATTAACAAGGGAGACTATTGAAAATTTTTTAGGGTTTGGTATCATCTTACGACTTTCGGAATGAGGGCACAGTATAATTGGTTTTCCCGGTTATCCGAAAAGCCTCACATGGTCAGTAGTGTAACTTTGTCTTGAAACAAATGTCAGCGTGTATATTTTATTGTAGGAGTAAGCACCTTTCATCGCGTTTATTCAGTCGTATGGATCATTATAAGGCCTCATAGGGAAAAGCAGTATGGCAATATACTTCATCAATCCTTTCCGATATGCATACAATAGTTGCCCAACAAGCAATTGCCACATTGTCACTACCAAAGGGGCATTTCCAGTATCTTTCCTTAAATTTGCTTGATAGTAACTGATTATAGTTAATTGAATGAATTTTATAAGACTAATTAGAGTTACCGGTTCACGGAAGTGAAATTGAGAAGTTGCCATCTAAATTCTTTTCCGCTTTTAAATAATTCTCATATGATTATCAACTACTTGCTTGCAAACTTTCGTGGTCATGTGGTTGTTTTTCTTCCATCAAACCAATCTATATGTTCATTCTATGTAATCGTAAACAGACTGTACTATTATTCATTAGCATTTCACACTTTTTCTGTCAAGTCTCTTGTTGTTCTATCATGACTGAATTTCATTTTCTCATCTACTCATAATCTTATTTTTGCGTTCTTTTGCACGAAGACAATTCAGGTTATTGAAATATAGTAATAAATTAAAAATCCATTTGTTTTACCGTCTTATTGACAAATGAAGTGTACTGACGCATTGTCTTTGTATGAGGTTGTAATATATGCGACTATAGTATATGCTCTGCAGATGCTAATTAATTGTCCTGACCACTGTATTTTGAGGAAAATACATATTGTATGAAAGTTGAGTGCTTAGATCAGTGTGACTTGTGGCCCGCGTATGATGATCATATACCACATACCTAGATGACTTCATAATTTCACTTTCTTCTACCTGACGATATATGTTCACCTGAAACCAATTTGTTTTTTTTTTTTTTTGAATAGTAAAGAAGCTGTTACTTCTATAGACATGATTTAAATGCCGGAAAATTAAATCATATGGGATATAGCTGTTTCCACTAGACACTTTATGACAGATTTTGATAAGTATCATGATTTAGTATGGTCTTTGTTTTAGCGCGGACAAATGTGAGCGACAGATACAGACTTATGCAGTTTTGTAGTATCACTGGTTTATTGTTTTATTCAAACGTCTACACATGATACACATTAAAGAGGAATGTAGAGTACTTCAGTTCCCTAGCTCCTAACATTTCCCTTAAGTGACTAGTAATTACCGTGTTCGTTTTATTCATTCACTGTTTTATTAATTGATTTAAATTCTAGTGGTTGGAGTTTTAACTGCAAAAATGTTTACATTATTTTAGGAATGCAAGAATGCTCAGAAGATTATCAAATATTTTCTTCATGGAGATGTCTGTAAAAATGATGATAATACTGGTGCATTTATCAACAATTTACCTCCTCGTCCTGCAACACTTAAGCGTCCTACACTGGTTGTTTTAGGTGGTTTAAATACATGCATTTTAAATTGTATGCAGTCATTCTCTCCGTCCAGAACAGCTTGGCAAACTTGTCCCCCTATGCCAGTAGATAGTCTCGCATGGTTTTCTGTTTCTGTCATTGCAAACACTCTGTTTGTAATTGGTGGAATTAAGGTAAGTTTGTTTTTTCTTCAAAGTGATGAATGCAAAAGATGTGTTTCTGACAGAAACCTCTTATCATTACTCAACTAAGTGGTCTTAAAGAGACAAGAGAACCTTCTCAATCAGATTTTCTTCTACTTCCTGTCATAAAAAATTATCTCAGTTATTGAGTTGAAGAGTGGTCTACTTCAAATTCGAACCTGAATAACTGGCAATCGGTTGGCATTTAGACTTGTATAAGGAGTGCAGCCGCATCGGGAGCTGTTCTACTCTTTCAAATTGCAAATTGATTTCTATTTGGAAATGTTGCTATTTGTTAGTGTATTTACTCGACTTTCCCTCATGCGGTTGTTGTTCAGCAACTTAAACACCAATTGCATCCTGTGCATTTCGGCTTCGATCACCCATCTGTTGGCCAAAACACAGATGTTGGTTAGAAATGTTTTTTTAACAGAAGTTGAATTGTGCTGTACTGTGCCGTTTGTACTCATGAAATGCTTATTCGAAGCTCATCCTAATCTTTTTGTAGCTATTGGGATATTCATTATTATAACTGTTGTTATTGTTACTACTATGTAAGAGTTGTCATTTTCTCAAATATTGAAGAAATGATCATTTCCCTTCTAAGGTGTTTCTATATGGAACTGCCACATAATGTCCCAGTTAAAAACTGCACTATCCACCATAGTGATTTAAAGAGAATGACTTATCGAAAAAATTTAAAAGCATTAGTTCCCTTTATGAATTTAGATAAAGTAATAAGAAAACATAATTTGTCTGAATCGCGTAATGTATTTGCGCAACACATTTTGAACAATCTGATCACATACATACTTGTCATAGGAATATATCTGAAATTAAAAGTCAATCTGAACGAAGAATATTCTTTCAATAATTTCTCTTCAGGTTCATAGAATTATAAAATATAATATTTGTTGTCGTTACAATAAAGGCCAGTTATGTGGCAGATACATTTTTAACGCAGAATAACAGATTAGTTATGGGATGTCAAAAATTGATAAAGAGTTAAAAGGTGAGAAAATAAATTTAGGTCAAGTTAAAAGGACATATCGAAGGTCAAAGTAAAAATGAAGATAATAGAGGTAATACTACACCTGCTCTGACTGGTATCAAAACAAATTTACAAGGAAGGTTTAGTGTGATGACATGTTGTTTTTGAACGCATAAAGGTGGTCTAAACTTCATCATTGCCAGCTGGGGCCTCCACAAACTTTAGGATACGCCCTCCCTCAAACACGTTTCATAGGTAGGTTTAAAAGATGCGTAAACGTAAATTATATGTCCTGTCTCTATAATAAGTTTCGCAATAGAGGAGCTGGGTCTCCTGTTCTCACCATTAATGGGTTCTGGGGATTAAATTTACTTCTAAAGACATTTAGGAATATGTTCTGAAGACAGCGTTTACTTGCAGAGACCGATGAGTCCTCCCAATGTATGTGTGTCCACACGTACATTCAAATTGGTAATTACAGTGGAAGGGATGTTACATCATTTTTCGCATGTTCAAAGGGCTCAGATGGATATATTGGCTTCACATTCTGAATTATTATGTTATTAGCTGTGTAAAAAGTCTTTTTAACGGCAGCCTTCAATCTTTGTCTAGCTGTCAAGCTGCTATATTCCCCCATATAGGGTAGTTTGATATACACGTGTTTCTTAGGGAAGAGTTTGAGAGTGGGTCTTGGTGTTCTGACTACTTTATATCTCCTGATGAACTTATCTGGATAATGGTTATTGACCAGAGTTTGTGTCAACTTTTTCTCTCCCTCATCAAGTATGTCTTCAGTACATATTAGTTGGATTCTACCGAAGAGGTACCTTACTAAGGCTCTTTTGTACGTAACAGGGCAGAAATTGTGGTAATTAATATACTGTCCTGTCCAGGTAGGTTTTCTATAAATAGATCGTTTTATTGACTCCTCAAGCCGTCAAATAAGCAACATGTCTAGGGACAGATAAACAGTTATTAATGTCAGTAAAAAGTCTGAGCATTGTGGAACATCGTTTTTGGACAAAACAATTCCAACAGTGGTGTGAACACGGACAGTAATTTTGCTCGAAGTATTACCAATAACAAAACTTATCATTGTGTGTAAACTATTGAAATATAATTACACTTTATTTGATAAACAGTTATCTTCCTTTTCTACAGATGTAAGTGATATGTTAATCTGAACTTCATTCATTCGATTTATCGAAAAAAGTCAAACTGTTTGTATGTTGAATTGCATAAGCGACGGTTGCATTATTCCGATGAAATAAGACATGTTTATCATAGTTTGATGAGTAGCACAAACTGCGTTTTATACACCATTGGTATTTGACTGACACTAAAAAATATGTTTTTGGCTTGTCAAACCTGCGTGTAGTTTATGACTTCTTTTCCAATATTTTTTCACAGGCAGGCACAATCATGGATACTGTTTATACATACTCACCGGTTCGATCCACTTGGAGTCAACGAAAGTGTATGTTACAGGCTAGAGCTAGGCATTCTTCTGTCGCTGTTGGTAGTCGGTATATTTTTGTATTTGGTGGTGTTACAATGTCTAGAAATTCTGATCACCAACAACTTTCAGCAGATGGTGTTATTATCAATCACTTTCAAGAAACAGATTCCTCTGCAAACAGACTGAATCACAATTCTTCTTCACAACTCTCATCATACAATCCAAATCTCCCGGTAACTGAATTGGACATTCCCACTTTAAAGTTTGAAAAGTCTATTATCCGATATGACATATGCAGTGATACTTGGATCACTGTTGGTGAAACAGAGAATCCGAGATTAGAATCTCATGTTGTATTAGTCAATGAATCAAATGATAATTCTGGTTCCTCTCTACAATCATCTGACTTCGTGTATGAAATGGATACTGATCAGCATAATTCTTCCCATTCAGATATATCAGGTATTAATATTTTAAACGTTGAAAAAATTCATTGATGCTTTCTCCAAATTTCACTTTATCCTTAAAATAATTACTTTCAGTGTCCACGGATGACATGAGTGTTTTTCATAGTTCGTTAGTTTCCCGATCATTAAACTGTAATGTCAATAAGATTTCGTTTAGCAAACAGGTAAGTGGGCATTAATAGTTTCATTTAAAAAGCGTTATTTTAAAGAGATAGGCATTTATTTAGAAGTCGCCCACACCTCTGAAATCTGATACGTATAATTCTCAGAGTATAGTTTTTCTTGATATTCCAATGAAGAATGATAATAGCTAATGTATTAACTAGATGCTTCTTGGGACAAAATCTATTGACATTGTGCGTTGGTTGAGGGATTTCAATAGAGAACTAGTGAAATTCACTGTATTTACAATTATTTTAAGCAATTTAGCAAGTTGTCAATTCTTCATACTTATCAAATTCCGTTTTCGGTGGGTTGAACTGATTTGGCTGTCTGGTCTCAATCTACTGGATGTACTGCTAATGAGCTCAGTCCCAAAAAAGTGAAGCAGCTGTTCGGTGTTTAGTTCACTTGGATGTCGTTAATGAGCACTACTGGTTGATGTGAGCAGTATCCAACAACTACTCATTTAAATCTTTAGCATTTACCAGGTGAATTTTCACCTGCAACCGTTTAACTTCCAAATAAAAGTTTGGTTCTGGGAAGTCAGTATTTCAACAACAGCTCAACTGAAATAAAAGTACTCGAGAGAGAACCCAGCTTGACTGTAACACCGTGGTTTGTGCACTAATTCGAACTGGTAAAGTCTCCTGCAAGAATCTCGAATAGTGGAGAGATGGATCAAATTACAAGGAGGAGAAATGAAATCACTGTAAACATTATGGGGGACCTAAAGTGGAGGTAAAAGAGGTAGAATACGAATAGCTTTTGTAAATTGAGGTTTCAGTGTAAGGTTTTTATATCTCGCCATCACTGTGCATGAATATCACAAATAAACAATTCTACTACTAAATACCACTTTGTTCTGCCGTGACGATTGATTTTGCTGCATTCGATGAGATGAAAACCTCTTGACCGGCAGCTTTCAAAATGAAGACATCCGGAGCTTCCTTTGAGATTTCTAAGCACTTGTTAAGCTGATGAGCGTCTAGAACCAGACAGCAAAAGCGGTGGTGTTGTGCGCGCTACCGAGAGGACAGGCAGGCAAAGGCTGCTTGCGATAGCGTGGAGCGTACAGGTGGGGAGAAGACCTATAAGTTACTAATGGGATAATTGGTGGTGGAGTTACAAAGCTCAACGAATTAACAGCTGATGATTCAGCATTACTGCGCCTAGTTGAAAATCCATTAGTGTTCATTCTGAGTTTAGCTAATCTAATTCGCCAATCAGTGCTCATGCTTGACGAAGATTCTGGGCCTCATGTATTGGCATCTACTTCCAGTTTGTGAGTCCCGAGTTTGTGTCTCACTTCACCTACTTCAACTTGGTCAACTGACTAGTACTATTAGTCCTCACACATATTTGGCTCATAGGCCAGTACCAAGTAACTGAGTTATGACTAACAAAGCGACCAACTGACTAATAATTGACGTCACGGCTCATTGATAGTCTTCCGTATTCCATTTTCAAATAACAGCATCTAGTTAAAGTGGCACAACCCATGGGAATTGGTGAGCCAGCGAAGCTAACTAGACAGATATTGAGTAAAGCGGTAGTCGCAATAGGGATACCGAAAATGAACCAGTGGCAATGAAATATTGGAGAGTTTAAGCATCAAATTACGGCGATACGAAAGAGCATCAGTAGAGATCAATGCTTTACTTACAGCAAAGCGAAAGAGGAGGGAAAAAAATCATTATAGACAGTATGATGTGTATTCTTTCTTTCTCATTCTACTAAAAGTTGTGAGGACAGTTGAGAGAAGTGCAATGTATTCTGTATTGCTGGGAAATGACCAAGAAGTTATACGCCTAATAGATTCGAGGGTGGCGTTTACACCTGGATTTAAGAATCATTATCGGAGCGTCATACTGTATGCATGGACAGTCCAAACAATAGGTGGCGCTAAAGATAGCGAATATCACTCGCGTGGAGGACTACAAGGTCAGCTCATTCACTTTTTACCTCCAGTTACAACGAGAATCCTTGGGGCTGATTTTCTTTGAGAATTGGATATGGTGATAAACATGATGATAAGGAACCGTGATTACAAGGTACTGATCGATCATGATTTAAGAGAATAACAAGGTAACTGGAGAAGTAGCATTAAAAGCACTGAATATAACTGTGTTACAAAGCACAAACGGCCTTTCACTTGAAATGTAGAACCTTACGGGTAATGTGATAAAGTAAGGCATGAAATCCCAATGGGAAGTTGGGAATTGATAACGTTTACAATACGTGGGATTCCATTTGAACTATAAGGAGAACTTGGACGACAATATCAGGAAATATTAAATGATGATATTGAAGAAGCTGACAGCTCGTATAGCTCTTCAGTGCTGTAAGCTCAATGGGAAGCACAACTCCTCTATTGATTTGACAGAGTCGATCAGCATGACAACATTGAAACCCTGTGTCATACCAACTGTAGTAGAAATCCTGGATTGCCTACATACTGCTACTCTGTTTACAGTTCTAAATCTCTGATCGGGAGGATAGAGTTAATAGAACGTTTTTAGTGAGGTAGAAACAATGTCATTTTAAACATCTGCTGTTTGAATTGACAAGCACAAGAAAAAATTGCTAGCAAACTTTTTATTTAAACCAAAAGATAAAACTGAGTTTCTCAAGATTGCATATGGATTATATGCATTAGCACAGGACCCATTGAAATGTGCCAACTGTCAGTCATATTCTACGCTGAGAACAGTGATGCAGGTAATTAATAACCGATTAGATGTGAATCGACCTGAGGCAAATGGGAAGCTAACCGTGTTACTCACGCAGAAGGATTGAATAAGATTGGACTCTTGGAGAACTTTTACTTAGTGTGAGAATGACGAAGTCTGGTAAGCGATTATACCGCAGTTCCTACTCCATAAGGGATATGAGAATGTCTCTAGCACATAAAAATGTAGCTGGATCAACCGCTTCTGGAGACAAGGAATATACTAGCTAAGTGTGAGAGATATTGCGTAGTATGTGTTTGACTGCCCGCATTATCTCATGACGAAAGGTGGTCATTGTATACGATTCCACCTACAGAAGTTGCTGATTTGTAGTCTGAGGGTGTAATGGGACATTTTTCACAAATATCTAGTGGTAGTCAGTAATTGCTGGTGGTGACGAGACACGCTGTACGAAAGGATGACACTGTCACGTCCCGAGATTAACGTACGAGGACTGACTGGGGCAGTAATCTGACATTTTGTTGCAGACAGGTTCCTTGTTTAAAATTTGAAGAGTCCACATCCAGCTTGCATCAGATAGGTATAAGAAGGAATAGAACAACACCATATCATCCACAAACTGCTATTTTGACAGAGAGAAATAGCCACAGAAGAAAGGGAGATGGGCCTAAAAAGGGGAAGAGGGATCATATCGTGCCTAATCCAGGAAACAACAAAGTCATGGTTTCAGTTGATACACAGTAGGGTACAATGACTAACAATGTACAACAAAGTCTGGACTCATCAGCAACAATGGAATGTGAACAGATGGCAAACCGCGGAGAAATAAACATTAAGAAGTGCAAAGCACAAACAGTAGGTTGACGCTGCTATCACTGTGCAAAGGAAGGAGAAGAAATGCTTTGTATTCGAAGTTGGAGACCTGTTGAATCAAAAATATCTCAGAAACTTGTGAAAATGGTGCCAATAGAACAGAACACTCTGTGTATTCAGATACAAAACCTTTGACTGAAACGAGGGGATATCTGCAAATGCATGGTTATCATGACCGACCATTGTAAACATTTTATTCCCACCGTTCAAATGATAGTCTGAGAAAATCGCGTTGCTCCCACGTCATCGTACTACATCTTTTCTGACCTGAAAGATGACCTACCGAAGTTATTGGTAAAATACACATCACGGCGGTCATTATCTAGTCTGGTTTCGTTCTCGCAACAACCTCTACTCTAAGAAAATTCCCGTCCATGCAAAATTCGGCGTGCATTGAGCTAAACACTCGCATTTGGTATGAGTATCAAGCCTGATTGGTAAATATTTTGTGCTAGAAGTTTTCTTAAAACTAACATTCTCTGGAATGGACATACGCTATTAGTTATTAGTGCATCATTTAGAGACCTGAAGAAACTAGAGTAAGTTTGAATGTATGTTCCAAAAATGAGTTCTAGCAACGCATTTAGTTTTATACTGTGTATGGTACACAGTAATTATGGGAAACTATGATAGGGTTCTTTCTTAGAGTTAAGTTCATTTCTCTACTATGGAGAGAACAATGATACAACAGATACAATGCAATGAGCACAACATAATACTCGGAAAAATAATGTCACCTAAGCAAATCCTTCATAATTTCATCTTTATGAACGAAGATATAAAGAAGAAATAGGTGTAAGTATACGATACAGACTCACTATATTCCAGAATTGATCATGAGCCAGTAATAGGTAGGAACTACATAGGATCATTTGAAAAAGTGGTTGAAAAAAAATCCGGTTAGCGAAATGATTTTGGGAAATGATGGAACTCGAATTATATCTCTGGAGAGATGATTGGAGCGTTGAAAGAGCATTACACGAAAGCTGTTCTACTGTAGTACAGCTGTGCCACAGTTTCCCATTTGTCAACATCTACCTGAATGGGAAGTAAATAACGTTTCTCCAATTGTAGTTGAGGCTCCAAAAGCTATTATGTAATCTAAAATGGCGAAACGGAAAGACATAGTGGTATGACTTTAGATGTATTAAAAGTTGGTGGTGATGAATTATTGACTTCATTTATTAAGGTATCAAGTGATTTATGGGAATCTGAGATTGTCTTACTGGACTGGTGCTGTTTCCAGGTGGGAGGCAAGTCTTCTAGTGATAAATTCGATAGACAATATCTTCACCCATAGACAGGTTTTCTTAGCATAGTGATGCTTACTGACGCGCATCTTCGTCACTCCGGGTATTGTGACAATGTTGTGCAGTGAAACAAATGTTCAGAAATTATATTGTTCTAATGAAGACACTCTATTCAAACTCATTCGGCTGCTTAAGGGGTTGTGGAGTGTTGTCGTCTGAAGTTAAGACATTAAAAAGCTTACAGTCTTTGACTATATATGCCTATGTTCACTTCCTTGTGTTAGTTAGTAAAATGTGATTAATAAACACGGGATCGGGTAATGGTATTGAATAAGGACGGTGAGTTAATCGATGAGATTGTGGGGCTTCATCGATCAGGGAAAATAGGGCATGACTATGAAGATTCATAGGCTCTCTTGACAAACACTGTTAGCTGACATGGGTTAGCGCTGTAAAATTATTAGAGGTGGTCATACTTTAAAATACCACTATCTCATGAGGGCTTTCACTATTCGTTCTAGCCACTTAGGCCGGTGTACACTGCCTGGCTGGGATAATCGGGGGATGTTAAGCATCAGTGTTTTAAGTGTCAGTGATATGACTCAAAATTTTTTAGTGTAGCGATCATCACTTCACTGTTCCCCTTGCCAACTTTGTTCATCGTATTTCCACTGCATTTCCTTCATCTACTTTTATATGTGCTCTTCTCTAATGTAGCAATCTGAATTGAAGTACTTTTTGCAGAGTTAAACGTTGTTAAGTCATGTTTGAAGTTACTCGTGATTAGAGACGGTCATTATTGTCAGGTTGTTGAAATGAGAAGTCAAACGCTATCCGACTCACTCAAACCAACTATTTGAATATTAATATCATATGCTAATATAGGTAACTGCGTCTGATCGTTTCAATTTTCGCAGCGAATTCGACAGCTTTTGATGAGAAGCATACTTCGTTCCCTCGGAACGATAATCAGTTAACGGGTAATTAGGTGCTGAAAGTGATGTCGGTCATTCAACAGGATACCTGCGCATGTGAGATAGAACTGCTTCTGCGAAAAATCGTTGTATTATGCACACTTTTCTAAATAATCGAAACCCTTCACAGTTTACCTGCGTGATATTGTAACAACAGAAGACAAGGGCCAGGCAACAGATCGTTTATTAAGGAAAATCAACACATATTTATAGATTTTCATGTACATTATTGCAGATTATTGTCAGTAGAAAATACCGTCTTTTGATTGGTTGTTTCTCACAGAAAGTTAACCTTGCATCTCTTTGTGGCTGTGTCAGATCATCCTTATGCTAACTGTATCCGCCTACGCAAAGCCTTTGTTCTCATTTTCTGACCACCAATATTGGGGATATAAACATTGACGTCAATTACTGTCTACCGACTTTGGCTAGCAGCCAGCTCTCACCACAATATCAATAAAGTTTGCAATATGAAACAAAAAGTCAAGATCTTAGAAATATCCCAAACTGGAATATCTGACTCACTTACTGGATTTTTGACGTAGAACTTTGCGCCAGAGTTCAGCAGTTCAAGTTGCAGAACTTCATAAAATCAAAGGAAATGTAGGATGAAGTGCTTAATTGCAATCCTTAATTCAAAGCTTGACTAGTTTTCTCTCATAGTGAACTACTGTTATCAGTCACTTGTTATAAAAGTCAGTTAAGTCTGACGAGTTTCAGCCATTGCACGCAAACTGTACACGGTACTGTGATTGTTCCAGTTACTTTCTTTCACGTTTATGTGTCATCTGTAAACTATAAAGCAACGAGTCTTTCCTGTGGTAACATGTCGACTCTTCACATCAAAACCGACTATGATTGTCTCAAATAATACATCTTTTTTGATAAAATATTGATATTTCATTCTTTTCGGAGATTATTTTCACAATTTCGTTTCCCGAATCACCTCGAACAATTAATAGGTACTACCTGTTTCTTTTGCTTTCGTTGCTCACCACCCTTCTCGTTTGTTTCAAACACATCTACTCAGATCTTCGTCTTTTCGAAACCTTCTGTACCCAGTCCTATTGAGTCTACCAATCCTGAAAAAACGGTTGAAATCTATCGACCTTTACAAACCTTGGGTGTCAGGTCGTCAACCGCCTTCGCTACTTGGTCAGGGGTAAGAACCCGGGACTCGTTTGTTGAGAGTGAAGTATTTAAACCAACTAACCGCATCTCCGTGATTTCAACAAGTGTGCCTATCCTTCCATATTATTACACATCCATTAAACTGGGCAGCAATAAAGATGATCGTCCACTAGGATCCAGGAGAGCAATGCATTTTTCACTCCAGAGTCTAATGCTATCCGTAAATAAGCAGGTGGGCAAAAGAACTGACGTAGGTGGGGTGGATTGTTCCTAATTCACTATGTTGAACAGGTGGATTTAAGTAAATAACTGCACTTATTCTTCCTGAAGTATATGAGAGAGAGAGAAAGAGAGGGAGAAAAAGAGAGAAAAATAGCTATCAGATGACTCCTGAGACCTTCACAAAACTTCAGGCTATTCACACACAACCTATTTGATGTTGGAACCTTTGGAGCTTCTTCTGTAATGAAGACTTTCCTAAAAATAGATGTAGGTACAATCTGTAATATATTCTGCTCAGAGCGAGAAGGCCGTATTGCCGGTCGTCCGAGTGAAACCGCTTATTGCTGTTACACTTCAGCCCGATGGCAGTACAACTTTGCTTTCAGGTCCCTACCATAGACTAAGTAACTTAACTCTCGATAGTATATTCCTTCAGTTTAACCGTTGTCCAACCGATGTTTTTGGCATGTCCGAATTTTTGGAAACATTTATACTAGCTAGCATAATTCGATATATCATTAGTTAGTCTGTTAGTTGAGCATCCGTTTTGAAAACGATGGTTGCAACCGTTTGTCTCTAAATGAACATGAGTTTCCTCAAGATTGAAAATATGTCTAGATGATCATTTGTAAGCAAGTAAAAATAAAATCAATTCTAATATGTTGGACAGTTCAACGCTTAAATCGTAATTTATTATTATGGTTTAATCGAAAACCATATTTCTTAATATTTGATTTATGAAAGCATTAAGTCACACTACCACAAGTGAAAATGGTTGTAGGCTTGCTAACTAGAGGACTAGACTGGTAAGAACTGGTCAATGAACAAGCGTTGACACATTTTCATTGAATTTATGTCGGACGAAATCAATTGTGACTAGGTTTACTTTTTGATGGACGAAATTGTTAATTTGCACAAAAATGTGTTTAATATATGTTTAGAAGTCAGTATTTGTGCAATCGATTCTAAGGTGAAGGTTACTTATAAAATGAATTGAAGTTTTATATAACAGCTTCTGGTTTAACCAATGTCATACAAACAGACAATTTATTTGTTTTCAGACGTCCACTTGGGATTAATCACAGTTAGAATGAAATGTAGAATACTGAAACAGGAATAGAAACTATCTATACTTGCAAATTATCTTTTACTTCAGTTGAATCTTTAAATCTTTCAGCGACTAAATTATTCTTAACGAGGATCCAGTGAAGTGATGTTCTAGAGCATGTTGTCTTTAGAATATTTGTTCTGGTGTACTAACAGAGGTAGGAAGAGGGAGCTATGAAAAAGTCCTCGGAAAGTTAACTCGATTTTGTGGATATTAAGGCTGGATTGGTACATAAAGTAGGCAGGCAATTAGGTAGACATATTATTTTTTGGTCCTAAAGGACTTTGGCGATATACTGAGTCAGTTGAAGAACCTTACCTTCCTGTTATTTTATAGAAGTATCAGATAAAGATAACTTTAAATTAGTGCACTCTGGCGATATCTGCTACGCTAATGTGATAGTCAAGCTTACATTGTCAATAAGCCAGTTGGCTATATTGGTTGGGTTGGTAGTTCATGATGTGGTGGAAAGGGATTGGTGACAGTGAGCTGTATGCGTAGGATGAGCAAAAATCCAGTAATATTACCAATAGTACTGTATCTTATATAGTTAATTCCCCTTCTGTTAACTCTTGAATCATTAAACTAAAGAGGTATCATTCCTAGTTTTTATAAATCAGACTACGAACTTCACGTTAAAGTTTTTCATTCAGAAGTTGTAATTGGGAAGATCCCTGATGGTCATCACATCGCTGTATCTATGCTAAAAGGCATAAAACATTCACGTGTGGTTACTGATTGAGCGCATTATTTCAGTTAAAGGAAAATAATATATTTATTAAGATATTTTTTGACGCGAGAAAATGAGAAAATATAAAGTGCTTTGTTGAACTATAGTGAACTGACATAAGTGTGAGTGCTGTTCCAATACAAACATAATACTCTCGTCTAAAGACAATAGTTGTTTATGTAAAAATTATATTTGTGTAATTCTTAGCGAAATAGGAATAAATAATTCCAACGTTTTAATTTTTTTTATTTCAATTTCGCTGAGATTTATCCAAATACAATTTTCACATATGTCTACTTCTCATTTGCACCGAATGTGGTGGAAATATTCGATCGAATTTTGATCACAGTTCGTATAAATTAGTTGCTTATTTCACGAAATAATATTATGTTATAATCGTGAATACTACTGGGAACATATTGCAGTCGTCTTTTGCCCTATACCTGCAGGTTTAATAATACTAATAAAAACTGTTGATACTTTCATTATTTCAGAAACACCGATTTCAGAAAATAACACCAACAATACTAATCAGATTAATAAAACACACAGAAGAAATAACTCCACAAATGTCAATATGGAACGTGTTTTCGTTGAAATTGGTGGAATTACTGAGTTACAGCCACATGGAACTGATCAAGTTGCTTTCTATCGTTTACGTCCAGACTATACTGTTTTCTGTACCGCTGATTACATTAAACTACCACAACAAGTTCGTTATGTCAACTGTAGTGTACATCATGTGAGTTTTCTGACAGCCCACTATAAAGTTTAGTCTTGTTTAAATGTCTAGTTTCCAACCAGTGGGTTACAATTTCGATTTAGGTAGTTGAGGCATTGTTTCACACTATCATAGTAGATATTATTCGAAACTGAGCAATGTGAACATTCAGTTGGCCAGTGAACTGCAAGAATTTAATTTATTCCTGAACCATACACTTTAGCTCGTCAAAATTTTTTCACGAATCACCTTCTGGGTTATTTTATGGATTAAATTTTAATATAACATTTTCATATATTTCGTATTTTTGGAATATATCCGCGCACATTTAAGTTCACTTGTCGGTCTATTGATTTATTAGTTTATTCTCCAACCTAGTCTTACTGTTGGCAAACGTTTCAGTGGCATCCTGGATGTCAACATCATTGCCTTACGAGGAAATGGAGTAAATCAACAATATCTAAGTATTTTTAACATGCTACATTTTCCTCATTTCCATCTGGTCCGTTATTCAGCGAGTATTTGCACTTATGTAGAATGCAACTGTTTCAGTAAACATCTACCCTGAGACTTTTGTTTTCTTATTAACTGATTATATCGCCCTCATGAAGTTTGCTGACCAGTGAATAGCTACATTTTACATTTACATGCATAAATGCGGTCAAGTAATTATCAAGTGAGAAAATGGAATCACTTTTGTGTTACTTTAGATAATTTCTGAAGGAGTTTCTCGAACACGTCAGCTACACTTAATTGTCGAATGCTGTGTAGCATTGAATCAGAGCACAGCTTGCATTACAAATGATATGCAAGACAGTGTAGTAACTGACAAAATAGTGCTCTAGTTTAAGTTAAACTACTGCCCAACATAATAAAGAGAGGAAGTCAGTAAAACAAGGTGGCTCAAAGGAAGGTAAGTCAGATAGACTGAAAAAGCAAAAGAGTTGACTTTTCAAAATTTAGGAAAAGATGAAGATATCTTGCATTTCAATGATTTTGAGTTGCTCCATTTCTAAGATTTTTTCTTTTTTCATCGTTTTCCTTGTATTCTTAATCCTCATCTACCCGTTCACTCGATCTCATCTTTTTGAATGATAATTACATCCTAATTTTCAATCAGTACTAATTAAATTTCTTCTTAATTTCTTGAAACATACAATGACATTGCTTTTATCTTTAGGATACTAACCTACTTTATATATTTTGGGAGTCAACAAGTGAACTATCAGTCCTAGATCTTCGTCGTCATACACTTCGCCCGTTGGCGCGCTTACTGTCTTCTTCAACTTCGTCTTCAAATGAAGCACGAGTTCATGCTGGACTAACATGGATTGGAGAATTTTTATATGTTGTTGGAGGATTTAGCCAGTTTGTTGGTGATCACCGACGTCCCACTGCTCCAAGAGATGATATTCATTGTTACGATCCAGCTCTGAACACTTGGTATGTGTTTTCCTTTACCCAAAAAAAAAATTATGCCATTATACAGAAGAAATCGTATTTGACTGTTTATTTGTTTTTGTTTTTTTCTTTCCTTACAACAGGTCGCGTATAAAAGTATCGAATACAACAGTCCCTCGAGCTATCTTTGGGTGTGTATGCCTCAATATGTGATAGTTACATCACTGTCGGTTGCCTGGACTTTTATCTGTTCATAATTTTATTGGTATCTGGATTACTGCTGTTTCATGTTATTGTATTTATTACTGATATTACTTCATTCAGAATCACATAATACTCTTTACTGATATTGTGATGTGATATTTCTTACAACTGTTCAACTAAATGTGAACGAAAAAGTGCAGCATTGCGCACCTTTTTTTGTAATGTCTTTTTGTTTTATCTTTGTGCCCTTAAAGTCACACTATTCTGATATTTTACTTATAAGAAACTGTTTCTTCGTGCAGATTATTTATTCCCGCTGGTTCGGGTTTTTATATTTTTATTTTACAAATGTCATTAGGAGCATTGTAATCATCAGTGTTAAAACGAAGTTGCATTTACATAATGAAATGTATTCACATTATTGTTCTTTCTACTTCAAGCAGTCGTTTTTCTTCATTTTATACCTGTTTATGTGGGACATTAAGAGATTATCTTTTATGACGTAGTTCATTAAAAAATATCACAAGTTAGCAATCATCAGCGATTGTTATTGTATGTAAAGATGTGACTCACGGTAAAACATTCATTATAAACCTTTTTCTTGTAGACATCCCACACTGCCAAAAATATAAATGGAATGTAGACTGGACTCACTAAGTGTTTCTCACATTCCACTCATCTCAAACCTACAGAAGTTAATGTATAGAAGTTTTGATTCTCTCTACTCTGAACTTCTTTCGATGACGAATTTTACTGATAAGCATAAGTAAGTGAATAATACGGTATCTAATAAAATTATTACATTGCGAATTCATTACAGTTCAGTGGCTAAATTGCTGACTATTCTGAGTTGTATTCGATAGTCGTTCTTACGTCTTAATACTTAAACTCTTGGCCGTTGTCTGAAGACTTGGTGTGATTAAAATAGTTACTTAGATTTTGAGGTCTGTAAATACTCACATTCCTACATTCAAGTTTGGCGCCTATTGTGTGATTGACGAAAAATACCCACCCAGAAATAAAAATAAGGAAAAAGAGCTGAAAAAAGAGTCTCTTTTCGATGAATTCATTCACTTAGCTGTCCAGTAGCAATTATATGAAATTATTCTGTGTATCCGTGTATATATGAGGTTAGCTGGATCAAGATAGATATAAGTTAAGGATATTCAAAATGTGTAAGGAATAATCAAATTGTAACTAGGAGATGAACATTATTGGGGAACGACAAGGATTACCTAATATCAGAAAAGTTCAGAGAATAAGGATAGCGTGGAACAAAGCTCCGTGGATAAATCACATAAGCCTCACAAACAGAAAAAATGGGTTAGATAATAAAATTCTCTTTGTTGTTCATTCAACATATCAAAAGTCGAAATCGCACAGCATAAATTCAGATTAGAAACAAACTGACCAACGAAAACAAATTAATTACGATTACGCTACCACCCAGAAAAAGACAGAAGAAAATCAACCGAAAAAAATTCGACATAAAAACCCAAACACAGCGAAGAGCGAGATATGGTCCACTGAATTCAGCAACGATGAGTGGGAACGGCTGAGAAAATTCACCGTATCAGTTTATTAGGACATGAGGCAAATAACATGTTACCAGGGATTCTGGGACATAGGCGTACTTACCGGCGTCCAACAATTGTCATATTTCTTGACCTGAAAGCGGCATTCGATTCCGTCGACCGAGAGGTACTATGGCAATGTTTGGTCGTGGAGGGCATGCCGAGGAAATACACCGCACTAATCAAGGCACTCCACTCGAACCCATGCAGCCAGGTAAGGACCTACGGAGAGTTGTCATCTGAAGTGATAACAACCAGTGGTGGCCATCAGGGATGTCCACTGTCCTCATTTCTGTTTCATTTCATCATAGATGTACTAGTCGACTTAACTCTAACTGACTTCAGCCACTCACCGATTGACTTGTTACCAGGGAATAATCTCGTTGACTTAGCATATGCGGATGATGTAGTCCTTCTAGGTGAAGACGCTGACAAAATGCAGAGTCTTCTGAACATCTTGAGCGGCAATCGAGGAACGTTTGACATGCGATTCGCTCGTGCTGTCAAGTGTAAGGTGATGCTACATGACTGCACTGGACTGGACTGGACTACATCGACTCCTAGCTTGAAAATAGGGAGTGAAGTGGTGGCTGAGCGTGTTGACCAATTCACTTATTTCGGAAGTTGCATCAGCCAGTGCCAGCGGGTTGATCGCTGTCGCAATATCGGCACGGATACAGTTAGCACAGTTCATGCGCTCACCCACGATATGATAGGATAAAGGATATGTTTTAAAATCTAAAATATATATATAGGGTGGAACTTGCAACGAAGATTATGGATGGCATCCATTTGAAATGTTGACCTGTGTGACTATCATCATCAGAGTAAAGTCATCAAAAAGTCAATCATTCATCAGGTTTAGTGGATTCTAAAACTGGCACCTATACAAATTCTACTGAAGAATTTTGGGCACATCAAAAAAAGCGGATTAGAATGGCATATGACTATAATCACCTCCATTAAAAATTGGGACCAGTTCTTGCGGCATTCATCTTTTATCATGTACATACATATATCCTGTGAATATACTTTTTATGCTAAAGCGTCGCATTTCATCTAGGAGAATATGATTGGTTATTTCAAGGTTATTTGACTGTGGTAACTATTCTTTACTGTAGCCGGAAATTTTCGTCGTTTTCTTTCTTTATGAATAAACTTTTAACATGTAAGTGACTTTGTATTTGTATCCGGTTAACTGAATACTCTTCCGGAGTTAATTCATGGTCAAAATTCATCTTATTTTATAGGTTACTAGCTGGTAGACAGTTAACACATTTACATTGATAAGGAATAAAATCACTCATCTGGTCAGTTTAACTCCGCAATTTTTTGATTTTCCTACTGTCTGGAATAAAGTCTATATATATATATATATACATATATAAATATATTCCACCTCATTTTGAAGATTATAATCGATTGCTAATAGTTTTGAACACTTTTCATATTCAAGATACAGAAGATAGAATATGTTCGAAATCCGTGAGACTCGCCAAGATAAGGTGGGAGGTTTATTGAGAAGCGATCTGTTTATGCAGAGCACGCATATTTTAGAAATATGAGAGGAAAAAAAGGAATGCACTACCTTAGCATTTTCACTAAGAGCACCCTATATATGCTTCTAATTTGGTGAGAAATCTTCTAGCAGATAGTTGTAAAGATAGTGCACTTCTCATGTAGACGCTTAATTTCCACTGTTTTTTCACACTTACACAATTAAGAACACGCAAGTCAGCAAAGAGATCTCTTTTCTTAACTTAACTTTACGTCTGTACAGTTATTTAGCAGGTTTATATATACATTGTTAGTCGTTAAACGAGGTCAGATTTTATCGTCAGTTAGTAGCAAAATAAACCATAGTGCATGAGTAATAACAGTGTTAAAAAAACACTGAGAATAGTCTTACGTAATCCAGAAGGTTGATAACTAGCCATTTGGGAATATTTAATAAGATCCAAGAGAACAAAGGATAGAAAATGGATTACCATTTCATCGTGGAATTTTTCATAACTTTCACAGTTGTCGAAAGATTAATTGATATCACTTTTCACTAATCGCATTCACATTTGTTGTCATATGCACTTAAGCGATGTGGGTATATGAAGCCTTTTTGATATCACAGAGCTTAATTGTCAGTTTAATTGGTGGATTGTTACTAGCAGTGGAATCCTATTTGGGACTCGTCAGCTGGATGTGTCTGCATTCCCCAGTGAGTGATGATGTTCCCACCGAGGCTCGAACCCAGTGCCCATAGTTTCATGCGCCAAAGCGTTATCCACCAGACCACTTGGGCCACGACAGCCACCTCTTGTGCAACAGGTCATATTAATTATTTAATTGTCAACTTGAGACCGAGCACTTCGGTCCAATCAATCGACGGGAAAATCTAAAATTAAGTTTTAAAATCTAACATAGTCAGTAGAAAACCGATCACGGAGTCTTCATTTAGTCTACACCAAATACACACAACTGTGATAACTGGAAACCATAAAAGGTATTTAGAAAATTCTGTTGCCAATAAACCTGTCTTCATCAATGGAAATAATGTTCATAGCCTTATAAATGCTCTATGAAACCCAATCTCCGAGAAAAATGGCACCCTAATCATCTCTCAGGATAGACGACTGGAACACCTTGAGGAACAATTTAACTGGCCTACAGCCACTCTCAACTTGACCAGCATCCAACACCTCCCTGAATGGTATATAAACACCCGTCCTCCGTCCCCAACTCAGGTTACAAAAGCTGTCTGTAATCTGAAACGAGGCGAGGCAGTGGGACCTGATCGAATGACTCCAGCAGCGATGTTTAAGGACGGTGGAGACAATTCACCGTCTCGGTTAACTAGGGAATTAAGTAAAGTTTGAATTGTTGGACACTACCCATATAAACTATTTTACCTTAGAAACTTTGATTAAAATGTTCCAAACATCAGAAATGCGTTCTTCTTGCGTGGTTTGATGTATTTCAGCTGTCATATTTTAGTCAAAGAGGCTATACTTCTTGTGAAATCGGTGTCCAACCTGTATGGCTAGCGTCAGATGTTTAGATCACTTTGTTATGGATAGGAGACACCACTGGTTAGTGTGATTCGTGTCTGATCCTTAAAAAATACGAGCCCTGATTAGAATCACGTCTCTCTGTATTTTAAGCTTGTTGTGGCTTTAAAAATGTGCTACGAAGTCAGCCTTTTGGTCTGTACAGACTTTGGTTAGTTATGCTCGTAGTTCGTTTGATTAGAAAATAAGGGTCGGACCTGGTCTTGGGATGTTGTCATGTATCTGTCGCCAATTGATGTGATCTATTTGACAGTTGATATGACCTAGTGAACTTAGGCGTGGGTATATTAATACTGACTCAATGAACAACTCAAATGATATGCTAAATACGTCTATTCGCTAGTGGTACCCTCTGCTTCACTAAGCCATGTAAATATCAAAAAACAAATAGTGACCTGTGATTGCTGGGATACAACTTTATTAGGAAGAACACGTCATATTTATGGATTTTTCGCCACACTAAAATCGGTACAGGGCAGTGGAAATACATTGTTCTGATTAATAGGCCATGCGGCTAAGGTAGGCCGAAAACAAATATGCTCACTGGTTGTCGATCCGACCAAATCCAAGGCGGGAAAAGGATAATGAAATTTTACAGTCATCAGATCACACGATGACGATGAATCCTGATTTCTGTCAGGTGTGAATCGTTTGATTGTCCCATGTTGTGAGAAATGACCAATCTGTCGGAGAGATCGTGTTTGCTTTGAGACAAAAGTGTCTTTCCCTCTTCCAGGGGCAATACCTCTTGCGCAGTTGTTTTCTCTCACCTCCTGCTAGAGACTACATCTCCCCACTCATTGATTTCCTCTTCGCTACCTGACTTCAGTGATGACCGCTTATTATTCACCCAAGATATGAGGAGGACTAAAACTACACTGTCAGCGATAAGACAAGTTTGCTATCAGGAACTTTCAGTGCCGCCCCAAGCATTATTTATTTTTATTTTGATAACAGCTTGATTTCACACCGTATTTTCAGTACAAGTATGGAATTTTCAGCATGGATATCGGTAGCCCAATTTTGCAGGCTGACCATATATTATATCGGGTGTGCGTCAGCAGGGGGTCGAACCCCGGACCATGTGCATGGTCGGCGAGAGTCCTAACCGCTGTGCCACCGACGCACAGCATTATGATAACATCCTGCAAACGGTGTTCTTTTGAGCTGCAAGTCTTTTGCACAGCCATTACTACACGCAACCCTTTTGTGCTGCTGGAGTCCAGTTGGTGCGTACCTTGAGAAATCACCGATTGCGGCTAACACATTGCACACCATGATCTACGAAAATGTGATACGCTGGCTTCGAGTGGTTGTTTTGAATAGACGAGTTTGAAACACAAGGCAGGTTGGACGACGTTTTGAAAGAGGTATGTTGATGACACATTTATTAAATATCATAACATTAAAAAGGCCTCCCATCAACTTGATGTATTTGTCAAGGCAGACACGTAAGCATAATTCACTATGAGTACTGTTTCTGCAATAAAGCAGATGATTATTGTTATGACTATGGAATACGAACAAAATGAGAAGTTTCAACTTCTGGAAATGTTCAAGGTATATTATTGGTGAGGAGTTCTGCAATGGATCCTATCTGGATTTTAATAGCTTGCGTCTGGTCAGTTACCAAAAGGTCTAGTGAGGACATTGTCCTACCACATTGAAAAACCTTGTTCGAAAGAAAGACTCAATGACTAACTAGTCATCATTGAAAATTGTTCATGGGACAATAGATCTCATACAAAGAACACCAAATATAAAGGTAAAATTTGATGCAGTTGAAAAGAAACCAGTTTTCCTTAATCTTCAAAGGTGATGAATTATCTGCAATACATAAGTAGACAATAAATTATGTTTATCCAGCTGCCACATTTTGTAGGATAAATTGCTTACTGAGATAATCTAAGTTTGGCAAGTCCCCCTTTCATGTTAATTCTAATTGCATATACCAACTTACATGTATGTTCCAAAGCACATACATTGGACGAGCAGAAAGAAAGATTTGAGACCACATGTCAGAAAATATTCCAAGGGAATTAAGACTGAAAGGTACATCAGTGTTGTCAATAACAATAATTAATTAATGAGTATGGATACATAACTGTAGAACCTGATGAATAAATAACCGGAGAGAATATTCTTTGTTCACCGATCAATCAATTATCATTGTTTCCTTAAGCTACCGCATTCGTGTTTAATTTCTGCTCGGCAGAATAAAAAGCGTATGTTCTTATTTCGTTCATCTTATAGTTCAGTTTGTCTGTAGCTAAAGAGAAGCTTCGAAATAAAAATGTGCACATTTTATACTACCAAACTTGTTCTTCTTGGTTCAGTGAAGATCATCAGAAGTAGTTGGAGTTTGTTTGAAGATAAGAAAGTAAGCTCTATATGCTCTTAACCGAATGAAGTTGTTGATCATAACACCTACTTATCAAGTGAAATCCATATTAGTAATTTGATTTTGAGTAGAACTCCAGTAAGAATACAAAGAAATGATTGATTTGTTTTCCGAAAGTCTCTGAAACATGACTATTAAAAGTATGAGCTATTTAGTCGGTGTTATTTTTGTTGGTGTTCATAAGATGTCTAGATTTAGATGTACTCAGGTGTAACTGAATTCGTTGAAGAATTTTGTCAGGTGTCAAGTATACACAATTGTGGCACTAAGTGTATCAAATTCATTCTAAACAGTGAAATTATACAAAGAGTCAGAAGTTGTTAGAATTTATTAGATTTTGATTGAGCATCTGATTAGATTATACTCAGTGATGAGAAGTAGCTTAAAGCAATAAGTTTCACAGCTACACATTTTTTTTAGTTGTAGAGGAATTTGAGCATTCATTTGATGACAAGTTAATTTCTCCCATGTTTCTATAGGTTAGAGTGAATGAAGGCTACTGTCAAATCATCAGTGAAAGTGACTTATCCTACGGATGAAGTGTATGTAAATACAAACCTAGAGCTAAAACAGTTTTGCAGCATAAAGTATGATGCACATTTCCCTTAAGTTATGAAAAAGGTGTAGTCTTATACAAATATCTTTCCAACTGAAAGCACATTATAAACACGATTTTCTCAATGATACGACAATACACGCCACTTACCAATTATGCGAGACCCACTCATTATCCTCTCAAGAAATGTCTGATGTGAAAATACCTTCGCAACTAATTCAATCTACAAGTATAACAGATATGCGAACCAATTACAAAAACTGCTTTTAATACGTTCCTCCACACACCATTCTTAACCTTCAGGTTGAATTATAACTTAAGGGACTGTGATTTATGTTGATCACTTAGAATTCTAGAGATCTGCAGGAGGATATGATATCCTTTAAGAACTAAACTTATCTGAATATCAACAAAACCCCACATCTAATAACCTATCGTCGTTACAAATGCGTCAAATATGTATGATAAGAAGATATTAGTGATAGTGTATTGCCTTCGCCAACAAATTCGTGTAGAGATAAATCTGTCGTTGTCAATCAGACATCAACAGATCATTTGGTATTATTTAATCCAGCATGCTGGTTTACATTACTGATGGATATGAGCAGTTAGAAACTACTTACACTAATCATCACTTGATGGCTAGATAGAATTAATCTAAACACTGAAGAGACAAGTGCAGTCATGGATACATGTTACACGTATTTGCCGGTTCAATCCTCTAAGGGTCAACGGAAGTGCATGTTACAAGATAGAGCAAGACATCCTTCTGTTACGACCTCTTGAAATTCCGGCTACCATAATTTTCGTCAGACTAGAAAACTTGGTGGATACAGAGCACTAGATTGATAAAAACTCAGTTCCATACAAGGTGTCAACTAAGTTCTGTAGATTTGTAAGTCTTCGACTCCTAAGCACTGCTGAAGCAGTCGCCACAAAATATTCCAACCCAATTTGTGTTCAGAAGAAGTTTGTCCAGTCCGTCTCCCTCCTATGGACCTTCACTCCCAACCTAGAATAGTTTTCTCTCCTGGTGATAACTGTCATTATTATCTTTACTTTTAATGTCACCTGTATCTTTTCATCATCGTCACGGGGTATTACAATTGTACGTTTCATCATGAAACTAAGAACTCCATTACTTAATCGCTACCAGACAGATATTTTGCCCCCACGTCCCTACAAATATACACATTCACAATGATTGACGCTTGTATAAACTTATCCTTGTGATAATAACCACAATCAACTTGACTATTATCCACTAATGCATATACCTGAACTTTAATCCCATCAATATCGCAATTTGCAAGTTAGTTCCCGATTCGCCATTTACACACTTCGTGGTGAAATTCCACCAGTTTCCTAAGGTAGTCGAGATTATTCAGATCACAATATGTGATCTGCTTGATGCCATAAATAGCAGTCAACCTGAAAATCGCGAATTCAGTTCAATCTATTACCAGTTCGCCTAGGTAGCTAGCTAGAATTCGGATGATTTTAACTGACTTGGTTCTCATCTGAGTAGGATACATCGCTGACGACCTCGGCTCTGGACAGGCGAGACTTTGTTCTGTGTTTAGATCACCTCGATCTGAATAGCAATCACTACTGATTGTTGCCAGTGGTGTCCAACTACTCATGTCAATCAATAGTAAGTAGCGGCTTGCATATATGCGAACTTTATTTCTGCTGACCAATTGGCATTAAATGTTTGGGGATTAATAAGCTCACTATCTAGTTGTAAAGCCTAGTGAGAAATTACTGCGCTCTCAAATTTAGTCAGTTATAAATTCTTTATATTAGTCTATATAGAATCCATTTCGGGTGTTTTAAACCGATTTGACTCTGAGTTCAGTCTATTAGGTACGCCGCTGATGAGCTCGGCGCCAAACGAACGAAAAAGTTGTCCGGCGTTTGGATCAATTCTATCTGGCTAGTAGGCACTACTGATTAACGTGACTGATTCCCGACTACTCATATCAATCCACAGTATACACCATCATGCTCTTCTCATTAGCTTTCTTCATTGTCATTTATGGGATCAAGCTGAGCAAATATTCCATTGGAAACCCCCGTGAATTTTCACCTGGAACTGGTGAATTCGCAAATGTAACTGGGTCAACTGTAGCTTCGTTCGACGCAGTCTCTCTATTCACCAATGTCACCTTAACGGAAACTGTATGCTACCTATGTGAGTCTATCGACTCGAATAATCTAAATTTTGGTATACCCACTAAGCATTTCAAAGAACTAACCCTAAGATGCACCCAACAAATGTTCAGTTTTTATTCAATGGTCAAATGTACGGCCAGAAGGATAAAGTAGCAATGGATTCTCTACTTGGTCCATTGCTTCATGGTGTACCTTGAGGCATATATTCCTCCTACCAGAAATCAAACAGTTCGAAGTGTACAATCTGTATATAGATGATATATTTCTCATCACTGATGAAAATACTCACCTCAACAAAATCCTGTAAATCTTCAAAAACTCTCACTAATCAGTCGAACTGAAAATTGAAGCGGAATCAAAAGGTAAATTATCCTTCCTAGATGTCCAACTTACTAGACGATCAGATGGAAGCCTACAAAGATCAATTTACCGCAAGCCAAAATGGAATAAACAGCTGACAAACTATCACAGTTTTGTCCCAATGAACAAAAAAAGAAATCTCATCGCCTCATCTTGTGCACAGTAAAAAAGCACTATGATACATACCTAGATGTTACTTTCCTTCATCTAATACTCTTAAGGCGAGATTCATTAAAATTAAACACAAAATTAAAACATGTTAAACAGGCATTACTACCCAGTAATTAACTGCCAGAATACATTGAAATGTTAATGAGATCTGATAGGGGGGAAATGAAAGACTGAGTGACCGGAAGATGAAGTCCAGAACTTCTATGTTGCTGCCGTAAAATGAAAGGATAACAAAGAATTTCATCGTTTCCTTAAAGAAACTGAAATTAAAGCAGCTTTATATTCATTAATTATCTGAAAACGAAGCTGCATTAATCGTCAGAAGGGCAAAATCATTCAGACTATAAAATGCCGCATAATCATCTTGCGGTAAGGTATAAAGGTTGAAGCAGTCTGACGGAGTCAGTCAGAAAATTTGAGCACAAAAGAATCACTAAATATAGAGTAAGCGATCCTCAAAACATCAATCATCAGGAAGAATTACGGCTTCCCCAATTCGTGGGCTGACGTTCGATATGATAAGATAAAGCGTAAGCTCTAAAATCTAATATAATCAGTACAAAATAGATCACGGAGTCTTTATTTAATCTACACCAAACACACACACACACACAACTGTGATGACTGGAAACCCATAAAAGGTATTTAGAAAATTCTGTTGCCAATAAACCTAGAACACTTGATCGAATCCGGACACCAAGCAAACCCAAAAAACAACTTCTCACTTATCTACACAATACGTACGAATCTTGCCAAAAGAGTACGAATTAAACTTCTTCAAACTGCAGAAGCAATGGCAATTCACACATTGAATCCTGAACTCTGCATACAAAAGAAGTTTGTTCAGTCACTAAATCTACAATGGTCTTGATCTATCTTAACACCAAATACGTAATTTTGTCTTACCTCTTTCTTCTTTGTTTGTCTGTTTCTTAATTGCATTATTTTCTACCCCCACCCTCTATTAAATCTCTACCTTCGTGACGACTGTTGCTAACTCCATTTTCGTTTATTTTCAAGTGAATTCTACTCAGATAATCAACTTAACTCTCATTCATTTTTCATTGAACCCTATCAAATAGATTACGTCACCCAAACTACTTTTGTAACTTTATTTTAGTTTCTAACCGACTAACGCCTTCTAAATTACGTAATTTACTGTCAAAAATTAACAATTGCATTAACACATCTTTGGAAATATTCCTTTTGTTGCCAAGAAAAATTACTATAAATTTGAGGTTTGTACACCTTGAGAATGATATCGCCGAAAAGAGTAACACTTTGCTGAACTCCTTTTCTTTTCTATAAACCTGTCTTCATAAATGGAAGTAGTGTTTGTAGGCTTAGAAATGCTCTATGATTCTGAGGAATGTCAAAAATGTTTTGGATGGGGTCGTGTCACTGAATTGATCTGTCTAGTTGTCACATTCGACTGCTCTACTTTTGATGGTCCGGTGAGATACAGAAGCTCTACATCTTTATTGAACTTTAATGCATATCTATCGTATGACTTCCTCAGTAGTTCAGTTAAAGTTGGAAGAATGCCTCGAAATTCATTTCTCTGCAGCAGTTATTCCCTTACTTTTAGTCTTATTCTGATGTGTAGAATACTGTGCAGCATCCTTATGCCCCGATAATCACTTACTCACTTAGCTTCCTATTCAGAACGAGGTGAGATAATTACAGCAAACAACACCTGCATTCTTATCAGCAGTTTCTGGACATCGATTTCGAATATTCTATCGGACAAGAAGTCTCATATTGAGTTGTTTTTTTTTTTGTTCGGCAATATTAACTGACAATCTTGGTTGTGGACACCATTATCACCATCTGAAAATTTTGTATTATGTAGGATTACTCACACGACCACTACAAACACCGCATTAGACCTGACAATAAAAAAACAACCCTGAAATGTTATTTTATCATTGTTTAGTGTTGCTTCAACCAAATTAACTGATCATCTTGGCGATAAACATTCTTAAATATCATTTCATAACTTCTTGTATGACTACAACTTTACTGTCACCATGCACAATCATATCATAGCTTCCACCACCCAATACTGAGATATTATTTTATGTAGTTGATTTTCCTTTCTACTTCTTGGTATATATTTTTATTATTTTTGTGTTGTTTTATTTTTTGTTGTTGCTGTCTTTATACTTGTTTTTTGAAATACTCCTTTTAAATGTTTGATAAAATTAGATGCAAATATTGTAGATATTTGCTGAAAATTCCATACTGTACCACTAGTACCGTTTCTGGAATAAAGCAAATTATTATTATCATTAACCCTATTGCTACCTTTTGTTCAACTACAAAAATCATTCGTTCGTTTCTTTTCAGTTTCAACTGTTTGGGAAAATATCATAGTGAATTGTATTCAGTAGATCGGTTTGTACATAACTACCACTCACTACAATGTATTTCAGGCTAATCTTGATGAATATTTATTGTTCACATACATGGATCTAAATGATGCAAAGTGTGTAAAGACAATGAATGGAAAGTAGCATATGATTAAAGTAGGATAGAAAATAAGTGCTCACGAATTTCGTGTTGCAGTGAAGTGCAGTCAGTACATTGACCAATGAATCAGATAGCCAACTCACATTGCACTAATGTGACTGAAGCGGTCGACCTCAACATTGTTTATTGATCAGCTTATTCGACTTGACACTGGTTCACATTCCGAAGCATAGGTTGGAGATGATCCTTGTGAAGTGAATGATGACTCATCGTATTCGAAAATCTGAGAAAAATAAAAATAGGAGTACCTCATTCGAATAGGCTGCAAATACCACACTGCAAATATGTGTCGTGTAGAGAAATGAGTGATACACAAACACAGCAGTAAGTAAAACAATAAAAACACGCAATATGCGACGTGTTACAGAAACCTAATCACAGAAAACACTTCCACTGTCACAAATAACAAGTGAAGCGCAAACCAGTAGAAAGCGAATAGTGTGACATGAACTCAGGTGAAAATGTTAAAATTCAAGCTCGTCTCCGAAAATTGAGACTCACAAAGATAACTGAAAACAAATATTGCGACATTTCGGACGGGTAACGAATATACTACCTACGACAGGAGAAAACATGACATTTCATATATGCAGAAGTGAATCGAAGCCGGAGACACATTTCAGGTACATTCACTGAGATTGTAACACATGTTTGTCCGACTTATCTCCACTGAGAAACATTAGTAGATTTGTAGTAACCCACCTATTTTGAAAGATACCGTAGATCGGAGATATAATGTCCATCCGCTCCTAACTGCCCACTAGTGATTCAAAATACCTACTTGTCTGAGTAATTAGTCAAGCACATTTCCTGGAGAAGCCATGTAATTACCACTCCTAGCCAATAATATCCGAATTTGTGCAAGCGAAAAAATGAACATCAATGGATGGACTTACCTCGGAGAATCTGGTATTACCACCTCTCACTGACATCTGAACACTTCTATTTCTATTCTTCAATAGGCTCATTCGACTGATAGGTTCGACAGGCACGTCACGCACTTTCACAGTTCCAAATCTCCTTGTCAAGTCCACATTCACATCATCTTGTGCATGCTAAAAAAGAGTTTTATTCATCGATGAAAAATGTAAATGCATACGCCAGAGAAGTAAACCAGAGTGGAATAGACTACTGGTTCACTAGAATATAAGTAAGTGTTCATTAAAACATGAGAAATTCAGAAAAATGGTCAACTACAGCCGTACACGTGGTCAGTGGAACACAATCATGGGAACATTGTTGCTGACGCTGGCCCACTGCATTCTGGATAATACTTTAAATGAAAGACCCATAGGGTTGTCGCAAAACAACCACCTGCCTCCATCTGGGCATCTGGAGGGTATCGCAGTCTGTGGAATCTCTCTCAGTGGAGGTTTGTGTTTTTATTATAATAATAATAATAATAATAATAGTGATAACAGCAACAACAACAACAACAATTATTATTATTATTATTATTAAAATCACTGACATATACACATGTCACTGAACACTTACCAGAGATACGCAAGCCTTCTTCAATCTGAATGCAGTCGAGAATGTCTCCTTTGGTTTCATGTTGTATGGCATCGGTAACTCTGTTCAAATAGAGGAAAAGATGGTAGCGAGGTAGGAGAATTAATATAGCGAAGTGTATTTTATGGAAGTGACCAAAGATTAGTTGGTAATTGACTTTGAGAGAAATCAATTTTTGATTTGTAGTTGGCGTCACGAATCCGGTGGTGGCGTAAAAATAATCAGCCAGATAGGAGTTGTCTGTGCATAATCGGTAGGTGAAATACTCTACAAGCTTCACCACATGATTTTTTCCGAAAGTTAGTTTCTATTTAACGCGTTATAATGGTTGAACTTACATATTCACTATACAGTGAAATGCTGAATTCAAGACTGAGGAGTATGCAATCCCTGGTGGGCACAAACCTAGTGCATGTGCCACTCTTTATCACTATCATTGGCTCTGTACTTAACAACGAAATTCGTTTATACGCCTGCTTTCCGTTTCAATCAGTTGATTGATAGGAGTCCACAGTAAATTGTGTCTGCTAGGTCAGGTGACGTCCCAGTGTTTCCATGGTGTACCAGTTCATCTTGTAACCCAAAGGTCTTTGGTTCGATCCGTGGTGGGGCCATGGGCACATACTGCTGAAGAGTCTGGAACAACGACGAGACAGCTGTCCAGTACTCCCTGGTCAGTTGGTGCATATCTGTGACTCTTTCCATTTCAGATCACTGCTGATGGATGTTTACCGTCCTCACGCTTGCATTCAGCTGAAGTATGTGACTGCTATGAGTAAAACACAACATATGATAATATGAAGATGAAGAACACGTGTTCACCATTTTGGTACTACAGCAAAGTAAAGTACATTGACAAATGAGTTAGAACGTTAACTCACCAGGCGCTGGTGTGGCTTGATCGTTGGAACGCGTGGATAAAGGCGATAGAAAGAATGGTGGTGGTGGTGGAGGTTGTGGAAAAGGCGGTAGTGGAACTCGGAAACAAATTGGTGGTAGTGGTGGTCGTTTTGGAGCATGGGGTGGAGGTGTAGGATGGCGTCGAGGTGCAGCAGGTGTTTGCGGTGGTGATTCTGCTGACGTTTCCGATGAAGCATCATTGACGTACTTTGATGTCTACGAAAGAAAAAGCAGGAGTGTCTTATTATTGTAGACAATATTTCATTGTAATTACATGAGATGTGCAGAGACGAATGATAAGGAAAGGTGGTCGCACGTAACTATGTCAGCAACACCATTTGGATGGCGTCCAACAGTATCTCGTCGTCTAAGCCAACATTTTCTATGCAGTGTTTCGGCACCACATATTCATATTATATTATTATTTCATAGTCTGTCTGCGAGCCTACTTAGACACCCCATCAGATCTAAATCACATCACCAAATCATAATCACTGAAAAGTAGCTGGCTATCTGACTTACTGACTGAACAACTGACACACCGATGAACCAATGAAGAACATTCCATAAGACTTAGTTTAAAAGTCGGTCTTAGCTGTTATTAATCGAAAGCACTGAACAATAGCTGTTCTTTACAAGTGACGGTCCATTTCATTCAGTGACCAAACGATACACCAACACTGCCGATTGCACAGAATACAAAACATGAGGCATAAAAGGAATATGATATCACCGAGGTCATTATTAGGTATTTTTGTCGCAGCTGGATGGGATTCTTTCGCTGTAAGTAAACTGTAGTCACTGTGTAGTTGTCAGAATATATATTCATGAATATAATCACATATCAAGTTGGAGTTAGCGAATTAGGTCGGAAATATTTCATTACCCAAACTGATAAGCAGACTTTATTGAGGCTTGACAATACTTACTACGAATATTTTATCGATGATCCTAGTTGTTCAGCAAAACTGGTCAGCGACTGCATCGAGCCGAGATCGTAACAAACAGTAATACAATTATTTAACCTCCCATCATTCTGTGGCATCTGGACCAAAAGAACGAGAGTTGCAGTTATTTGTTAGAGTCAGTTCACTCCACAAATACAGACTCACAAGGACAAATGAAAACAAATATTGCGACATTTCGGATGGGTAACGAATATACTACCTACGACAGGAGAATACATGACATTTCATGTATGCAGAAGTGAATCGAAGCCGGAGACACATTTCACGTACATACACGTAAATGTTAACATAATGGTATAACAAAAGTTTTACAACAATAGCCATGGACTTCTTCATTTATCCGGAAGCATATTATATAATGACACGATCTGACAGCCTTGAATTCTTGTTTAACTGATTCAGGCGGAATATTTACATATGATTTTCTATTCAACGTTTCACGTTTGAATGTACACCAGTGTTTGGCACTGATTGAAGGGCCGCTTTCTTGTCAAATTTAGTCTCTTGTTTTAACACTTCTTCTGTTTCTACTACTAATGCTATCAATACAACCAATTCTGTGACAAAAAACCTTGCAATGACTATGAGTTGGGTCAACTACATAGGTCAGACTAGTAGATCAGGAGTAGTCAGATTATCAGAACATAAGAATTTAGCCACGGTTAGAATGATTGATTCCACGAAGATAACTATTTGAGAGAAAAAACTCAGCAATAGCACTGCATGCATTAACACAAAACCACACAGTAGGGTGGGTAGGACAGAGTCAAAATTCTAAAAGGTGATATAGGTAGGTAGGTGGAGAGAGAGATTGATTACCGAATCCTGCTTCATCGAGTCTACACCCAACACATGCAATAGAAGAGACTCAACGCAAATACCAGAGATATGGAAGATATTACTACCAGTCAAACCAGAGGAGGATAATAAATAATGTTAAAATGCATTCAATTCTCATTATAACATTCTAACAAGCTACTTATTTTTACTGTAAAAAAAACACATCTTATTTCCTATCTTACTGACTAACAGCACTCGTCTTATTTCCCATCCTATTGTATTTTACTGATATTATTTCCGAATGTACTTTATCTTCCTCTCCGTTTCACTCAAGTCTTATATTGGTTTTCTTCAAATGTCTAATCAACTTTTACTCATGTGTATGAACGAAACAAGAACGTTGTGTGAGTGCCTTGATGTGATCATGAGCAATAAATTGTTCTCGAAACGTCATCAGTAAATATTAGTGTATGACACTGTGTGACTTTGTCAAAATAAAGTTTTATCCGTAATGAAATCACCAGTTTGCCTAAGTTTTATATCCTTATATCAATAACTCTCTCACCTTGATCATTGGCAATATTCTCTGACATCCGAGTGAAGCTTGCCTAATTGGAACAAGATTGGATCTTTCCTTCGGAATATACATGCTTCTATACAATCTGTTCTGTGATTTTCTGGATATCCAAAGCTCATTGTTATTACCATCAGGACACTCGTCATTCAATGTTATGCTTGTGTCAGCGCGAAATCTACAAGTGGAAATCGAGATTGGGACAAAGTATCCATTGAGAATATAGGAAATCTTGAATAGCTGAGAGTTTACCAGAGTTATTTTAGAGCAGTTGGAGAGACCGACCTATTGAAGATTGCCATTAGGATTCCTTTAGACGATGACGCGACTTCCAGATTTTCACATATGAAGCGATCATTAAATGCACCATGATATATTTCTTCAGCCGTGTGATCGCAGAAGGACATCCCGGAGGCTTTTATTGAATCTCAGTGACAATACACTTCACCTCTCACATAGAAATACTTATCTTAATGACGATAATTCCTACAAATATTTTGAGATAATAAGTCAACTGTGATGAACTTGGTTATGGCGTGTAACATGGATATCACTATCTAGGTTGAAAGATGAGTGGTTGGAAGATCACCTGATCATTCTCAGACGGACAAAAATGGACAAATTCTGGTTAAAATCGGAAATTATTGGGTGTAGTAATGGTTTAAATCGGTGAACTGCTGTCACATAACCAAACATTCACCCATTTGTTCTCTTACTATTGTCCACGACAATCATTCGTCTATTATCTACCACTTTTGTTCGATCGGGTGGGCAAGATCGATAGAATGAAGAGTCTGAATTGAGAGAGATTGGTTGTCAAAATTTCAAAGTTCTCCCGTCCTCATGTCTCCTCTGTATTCATTCAACACCTGGTAAAACTTGATATGATTATGAGCAATAGTTTGTGCTCGAAACGTCATCAGTGAAGATAACTGTACTACACTGTGTGATTTATCAAAATAAATTCTTATCCATTATGGAATTATACTCTACCACAGTGCCCAAGTTTTATACTTATACCTGGTAAAATAATATTAACTCAGAAGACAATAATAATTTCCCATTGTTCATGATATACTTGTCACTTAGAAGGCTGTGAACAACCTCAGAACTCCTCGTCTACACTTACCATCTCTAGCCTATCCTTACTTAAGATGGTACGACCTTCGTCAGAGCTTGTCACTGTAGTGTTTTCCATACAATACAACCGATCTCACTGTTATGCATGAATTCGACTCACTCAACAATGTCAGTTTACTTTTCTATCTCTCTCTCTCTCTGTGTGTCTATATATTCAGGTATCGCCAGAACACATTCACAAGAAGTCATTCAGATTTGTTAGCATGGAAAATGCAGAACAGTACCGAAAACTCAGAATACTGAACGATTATGGAGTTGGAAATATTCCTTATTCAAATAATGTTTCAAGCGATTCCTCCTAATAGGTTCTACGCGTGATTTCTAATGCCTGTTAGAAACCGGTCAATGTGGTGGTTTCCTTACCAATGCTGAGAAATCCATTCTGTATTATAAGTACTGTTTTTCGAATAAAGTAGATTATTATTGACTAATTAAAAGTGCCCTTTCAAGTATTCAGAAGAATGGTTACTGAACAAAGTATACTCTTTTCGATAACTTTATCACTAGCCTGTACAGTTATAAATGCATTATAGTGAATTATTATTATTGATTAACTGTCTGAATCTATCTTCATCCAATGGCTTCGCCCTATCGTTTGAGTTCAGATACGATGACAAGAGTATCACTGCAGTCTGCGTTCTACAGAATACTTCCATGTGGAGACAACACAAGACTTTGAAAAATAACACCCAAAAGAATTAACATCCAGTGAACATTAAATAACGAAATGAATCAAATCAATCACTTACTGCTTTTTCTTCTTTGACTCTCCTCTCTTCCCTTCAAGCGAGTTACAGTCTTCATTAGTAGTCCTCTTGTTATTCCTGAATGATCTATTAAATGATCTTGAGTCCTCTAAATTTCCGTTAATTTTCTTTCTGGGCCACTTGAAACATAAACTTAAATTTCCACAAAAATCTTTCCGTGTGTTTTGTGAACGCAATTCACGCATATTCTCGCCAGTCTCAACTCTGAATGTTTAATTTCAAATGTGATTACTAGTAACCACAAGGGCAGTTCATCAACGACCCCGACATGAATGACCTATCAAAACTTTGCATTCAGTTTTTGACATAGTTTTAGGAAACTTCAACTAAATAATCGTAGTTCAGTTAAAGCAGTTGACCTGTTTTTCGTGTCACGTGTGACGTAATGCTACCTTCATATGACGTAATGTAATAGGACTAAATATTTTCAAACTTACGAAAGGGTCATACGAATCATAACAAGAATGAATGACTGGTTTTCAACCGAAAAGGTGACTCATGACTAAAAGATACAAATGAAGAAATTCAAATTAGACAAGAACAATTTTAGGCCAACATATATTTTCAAATATTTTTTTGTAGGGGACTTTTTGTATGATTGGTTGGAGGATTTCATCATGAGCTGACATCAGTTAGAATCCCGGTGGATGCATACCGATGAAGAGTCCCAAACTAGGACGAGGCAGCTGTCCAGTATTCACAGCTTTACCAACGGTTCTCCAACTGATATCAATCAGCTCATGATGAAATCCTCCAGCGAGTCGACATATATTATTTCATCAGGTGTTATCACTGATTTAGGTTTCAGTTGTAACGAAGAGCAGTGAATAAGAAAGTGACATATGATAAAAAGAGCGTCGAAAATAAATTTTCACCATTTCGGTATTACAGCAAAGTACAGTGTACTGGCTGAAAAAATTACTCCTAGTGCTACTACTCCTACTAATAATAATAACAACAAAAATTTCTACTTTATTCCAAAACAGCACTAATTATGCAGTATGGAATTTTCAGCATTTGGTACAATACTGCATCTAATTTTATCGAATAACACTAGAAACAATTATAAAGATAATATTACAGGATTGTCGATGGCAGTTCATATTTGATATTTGTAGTGACAGTTGAGTCATATTATCATTATTATTATTCCTATTGTAGTTAGAAAGACATGGAATTATCTCCACAGTTACAAATCCGTGTGATATAAATGTCTGTCAACAATCACATGCATGTACATACCCCACAACTAACAGTGCCGTTTTTCATTCATTAGCGTTCCGAGTAGGACATAGGGCTTCCAGCTTGAGCTGTCAAGTTTCAGTAGCGAGGTTGCTTTTCAAGCGGTGAGATTACTGGCCACATGCCCAACCTTCCCTACTCACTGCAACTACTACCTGATTAGCAACGTTTAGGATTGCTTCGAACGAGGACCGAACCTGAAATAAGCAAGGATCAAGTTCGTATGCCATCCAGATGATGCGTACTATAGGACTGATCTCTAGAAGAACGATCCCATTTCCGAACTCAGTATTTCACGTTGAACAGTTTCCACTGAGGTATTCGTTGAGAAGTGTGAAGTATTTTATTCACACGTCCCTCTATGTAAGAAAGATATGTCCACGGCTTCCTGACAAGCGCCCTTAACCAAGTAAAATCACAGATAAGATCACTTCACAGAGGACTAAATCACATAGGCAAGCATTCAGCCTCCACTCAGTCAACATATGTTTCCGTTCACACTGTAATCACCAACTGACACCACCAGGAGTACTACACAATTTTTAATTTCCCAATATTCCACCTGGTTAGACTGTAAGAACACTCACATTCTCATGTCTCCTTTATAAGTTACTTCACTCTTTGCATTGCCGACTATTAGCCTGTTTAGAAACACGTCATTATTGTCATTACCACTGCAGTTCACCGTGTCATATTCAGCTCATGTGGTCGACATATAAGTCATCACGAGTAGTTGAAGTTGTGAATTTATAAACATTTGTGTGCAGGTGTATATGTGTATATACATCGCGAGAAGTACAGACTGATGAGAACATAATGGGAAAGCAATCTGTCTGATAAGATGGTGTCATCATCCCTTATAACGCATCACAATGCTCCCTCTAATCTTATGAGATTTTTCAATGAAATGTTAGGAGAGTTGCACAGTTTTCCCATTGATACTAGAAGTATGGAGGCGATGATATCTAAGAAGCAGAAATCATTAATTTGCAATAGCTGGGCATACAACACCTCCCTGAATGGTATATAAACACCCGTCCTCCGTCCCCAACTCAGGTCACAAAAGCTGTCTGTAATCTGAAACGAGGCGAGGCAGTGGGACCTGATCGAATGACTCCAGCAGCGATGTTTAAGGACGGTGGAGACAATTCACCGTCTCGGTTAACTAGGGAATTAAGTAAAGTTTGAATTGTTGGACACTACCCATATAAACTATTTTACCTTAGAAACTTTGATTAAAATGTTCCAAACATCAGAAATGCGTTCTTCTTGCGTGGTTTGATGTATTTCAGCTGTCATATTCTAGTCAAAGAGGCTATACTTCTTGTGAAATCGGTGTCCAACCTGTATGGCTAGCGTCAGATGTTTAGATCACTTTGTTATGGATAGGAGACACCACTGGTTAGTGTGATTCGTGTCTGATCCTTAAAAAATACGAGCCCTGATTAGAATCACGTCTCTCTGTATTTTAAGCTTGTTGTGGCTTTAAAAATGTGCTACGAAGTCAGCCTTTTGGTCTGTACAGACTTTGGTTAGTTATGCTCGTAGTTCGTTTGATTAGAAAATAAGGGTCGGACCTGGTCTTGGGATGTTGTCATGTATCTGTCGCCAATTGATGTGATCTATTTGACAGTTGATATGACCTAGTGAACTTAGGCGTGGGTATATTAATACTGACTCAATGAACAACTCAAATGATATGCTAAATACGTCTATTCGCTAGTGGTACCCTCTGCTTCACTAAGCCATGTAAATATCAAAAAACAAATAGTGACCTGTGATTGCTGGGATACAACTTTATTAGGAAGAACACGTCATATTTATGGATTTTTCGCCACACTAAAATCGGTACAGGGCAGTGGAAATACATTGTTCTGATTAATAGGCCATGCGGCTAAGGTAGGCCGAAAACAAATATGCTCACTGGTTGTCGATCCGACCAAATCCAAGGCGGGAAAAGGATAATGAAATTTTACAGTCATCAGATCACACGATGACGATGAATCCTGATTTCTGTCAGGTGTGAATCGTTTGATTGTCCCATGTTGTGAGAAATGACCAATCTGTCGGAGAGATCGTGTTTGCTTTGAGACAAAAGTGTCTTTCCCTCTTCCAGGGGCAATACCTCTTGCGCAGTTGTTTTCTCTCACCTCCTGCTAGAGACTACATCTCCCCACTCATTGATTTCCTCTTCGCTACCTGACTTCAGTGATGACCGCTTATTATTCACCCAAGATATGAGGAGGACTAAAACTACACTGTCAGCGATAAGACAAGTTTGCTATCAGGAACTTTCAGTGCCGCCCCAAGCATTATTTATTTTTATTTTGATAACAGCTTGATTTCACACCGTATTTTCAGTACAAGTATGGAATTTTCAGCATGGATATCGGTAGCCCAATTTTGCAGGCTGACCATATATATCGGGTGTGCGTCAGCAGGGGGTCGAACCCCGGACCATGTGCATGGTCGGCGAGAGTCCTAACCGCTGTGCCACCGACGCACAGCATTATGATAACATCCTGCAAACGGTGTTCTTTTGAGCTGCAAGTCTTTTGCACAGCCATTACTACACGCAACCCTTTTGTGCTGCTGGAGTCCAGTTGGTGCGTACCTTGAGAAATCACCGATTGCGGCTAACACATTGCACACCATGATCTACGAAAATGTGATACGCTGGCTTCGAGTGGTTGTTTTGAATAGACGAGTTTGAAACACAAGGCAGGTTGGACGACGTTTTGAAAGAGGTATGTTGATGACACATTTATTAAATATCATAACATTAAAAAGGCCTCCCATCAACTTGATGTATTTGTCAAGGCAGACACGTAAGCATAATTCACTATGAGTACTGTTTCTGCAATAAAGCAGATGATTATTGTTATGACTATGGAATACGAACAAAATGAGAAGTTTCAACTTCTGGAAATGTTCAAGGTATATTATTGGTGAGGAGTTCTGCAATGGATCCTATCTGGATTTTAATAGCTTGCGTCTGGTCAGTTACCAAAAGGTCTAGTGAGGACATTGTCCTACCACATTGAAAAACCTTGTTCGAAAGAAAGACTCAATGACTAACTAGTCATCATTGAAAATTGTTCATGGGACAATAGATCTCATACAAAGAACACCAAATATAAAGGTAAAATTTGATGCAGTTGAAAAGAAACCAGTTTTCCTTAATCTTCAAAGGTGATGAATTATCTGCAATACATAAGTAGACAATAAATTATGTTTATCCAGCTGCCACATTTTGTAGGATAAATTGCTTACTGAGATAATCTAAGTTTGGCAAGTCCCCCTTTCATGTTAATTCTAATTGCATATACCAACTTACATGTATGTTCCAAAGCACATACATTGGACGAGCAGAAAGAAAGATTTGAGACCACATGTCAGAAAATATTCCAAGGGAATTAAGACTGAAAGGTACATCAGTGTTGTCAATAACAATAATTAATTAATGAGTATGGATACATAACTGTAGAACCTGATGAATAAATAACCGGAGAGAATATTCTTTGTTCACCGATCAATCAATTATCATTGTTTCCTTAAGCTACCGCATTCGTGTTTAATTTCTGCTCGGCAGAATAAAAAGCGTATGTTCTTATTTCGTTCATCTTATAGTTCAGTTTGTCTGTAGCTAAAGAGAAGCTTCGAAATAAAAATGTGCACATTTTATACTACCAAACTTGTTCTTCTTGGTTCAGTGAAGATCATCAGAAGTAGTTGGAGTTTGTTTGAAGATAAGAAAGTAAGCTCTATATGCTCTTAACCGAATGAAGTTGTTGATCATAACACCTACTTATCAAGTGAAATCCATATTAGTAATTTGATTTTGAGTAGAACTCCAGTAAGAATACAAAGAAATGATTGATTTGTTTTCCGAAAGTCTCTGAAACATGACTATTAAAAGTATGAGCTATTTAGTCGGTGTTATTTTTGTTGGTGTTCATAAGATGTCTAGATTTAGATGTACTCAGGTGTAACTGAATTCGTTGAAGAATTTTGTCAGGTGTCAAGTATACACAATTGTGGCACTAAGTGTATCAAATTCATTCTAAACAGTGAAATTATACAAAGAGTCAGAAGTTGTTAGAATTTATTAGATTTTGATTGAGCATCTGATTAGATTATACTCAGTGATGAGAAGTAGCTTAAAGCAATAAGTTTCACAGCTACACATTTTTTTTAGTTGTAGAGGAATTTCAGCATTCATTTGATGACAAGTTAATTTCTCCCATGTTTCTATAGGTTAGAGTGAATGAAGGCTACTGTCAAATCATCAGTGAAAGTGACTTATCCTACGGATGAAGTGTATGTAAATACAAACCTAGAGCTAAAACAGTTTTGCAGCATAAAGTATGATGCACATTTCCCTTAAGTTATGAAAAAGGTGTAGTCTTATACAAATATCTTTCCAACTGAAAGCACATTATAAACACGATTTTCTCAATGATACGACAATACACGCCACTTACCAATTATGCGAGACCCACTCATTATCCTCTCAAGAAATGTCTGATGTGAAAATACCTTCGCAACTAATTCAATCTACAAGTATAACAGATATGCGAACCAATTACAAAAACTGCTTTTAATACGTTCCTCCACACACCATTCTTAACCTTCAGGTTGAATTATAACTTAAGGGACTGTGATTTATGTTGATCACTTAGAATTCTAGAGATCTGCAGGAGGATATGATATCCTTTAAGAACTAAACTTATCTGAATATCAACAAAACCCCACATCTAATAACCTATCGTCGTTACAAATGCGTCAAATATGTATGATAAGAAGATATTAGTGATAGTGTATTGCCTTCGCCAACAAATTCGTGTAGAGATAAATCTGTCGTTGTCAATCAGACATCAACAGATCATTTGGTATTATTTAATCCAGCATGCTGGTTTACATTACTGATGGATATGAGCAGTTAGAAACTACTTACACTAATCATCACTTGATGGCTAGATAGAATTAATCTAAACACTGAAGAGACAAGTGCAGTCATGGATACATGTTACACGTATTTGCCGGTTCAATCCTCTAAGGGTCAACGGAAGTGCATGTTACAAGATAGAGCAAGACATCCTTCTGTTACGACCTCTTGAAATTCCGGCTACCATAATTTTCGTCAGACTAGAAAACTTGGTGGATACAGAGCACTAGATTGATAAAAACTCAGTTCCATACAAGGTGTCAACTAAGTTCTGTAGATTTGTAAGTCTTCGACTCCTAAGCACTGCTGAAGCAGTCGCCACAAAATATTCCAACCCAATTTGTGTTCAGAAGAAGTTTGTCCAGTCCGTCTCCCTCCTATGGACCTTCACTCCCAACCTAGAATAGTTTTCTCTCCTGGTGATAACTGTCATTATTATCTTTACTTTTAATGTCACCTGTATCTTTTCATCATCGTCACGGGGTATTACAATTGTACGTTTCATTGTGAAACTAAGAACTCCATTACTTAATCGCTACCAGACAGATATTTTGCTCCCACGTCCCTACAAATATACACATTCACAATGATTGACGCTTGTATAAACTTATCCTTGTGATAATAACCACAATCAACTTGACTATTATCCACTAATGCATATACCTGAACTTTAATCCCATCAATATCGCAATTTGCAAGTTAGTTCCCGATTCGCCATTTACACACTTCGTGGTGAAATTCCACCAGTTTCCTAAGGTAGTCGAGATTATTCAGATCACAATATGTGATCTGCTTGATGCCATAAATAGCAGTCAACCTGAAAATCGCGAATTCAGTTCAATCTATTACCAGTTCGCCTAGGTAGCTAGCTAGAATTCGGATGATTTTAACTGACTTGGTTCTCATCTGAGTAGGATACATCGCTGACGACCTCGGCTCTGGACAGGCGAGACTTTGTTCTGTGTTTAGATCACCTCGATCTGAATAGCAATCACTACTGATTGTTGCCAGTGGTGTCCAACTACTCATGTCAATCAATAGTAAGTAGCGGCTTGCATATATGCGAACTTTATTTCTGCTGACCAATTGGCATTAAATGTTTGGGGATTAATAAGCTCACTATCTAGTTGTAAAGCCTAGTGAGAAATTACTGCGCTCTCAAATTTAGTCAGTTATAAATTCTTTATATTAGTCTATATAGAATCCATTTCGGGTGTTTTAAACCGATTTGACTCTGAGTTCAGTCTATTAGGTACGCCGCTGATGAGCTCGGCGCCAAACGAACGAAAAAGTTGTCCGGCGTTTGGATCAATTCTATCTGGCTAGTAGGCACTACTGATTAACGTGACTGATTCCCGACTACTCATATCAATCCACAGTATACACCATCATGCTCTTCTCATTAGCTTTCTTCATTGTCATTTATGGGATCAAGCTGAGCAAATATTCCATTGGAAACCCCCGTGAATTTTCACCTGGAACTGGTGAATTCGCAAATGTAACTGGGTCAACTGTAGCTTCGTTCGACGCAGTCTCTCTATTCACCAATGTCACCTTAACGGAAACTGTATGCTACCTATGTGAGTCTATCGACTCGAATAATCTAAATTTTGGTATACCCACTAAGCATTTCAAAGAACTAACCCTAAGATGCACCCAACAAATGTTCAGTTTTTATTCAATGGTCAAATGTACGGCCAGAAGGATAAAGTAGCAATGGATTCTCTACTTGGTCCATTGCTTCATGGTGTACCTTGAGGCATATATTCCTCCTACCAGAAATCAAACAGTTCGAAGTGTACAATCTGTATATAGATGATATATTTCTCATCACTGATGAAAATACTCACCTCAACAAAATCCTGTAAATCTTCAAAAACTCTCACTAATCAGTCGAACTGAAAATTGAAGCGGAATCAAAAGGTAAATTATCCTTCCTAGATGTCCAACTTACTAGACGATCAGATCGAAGCCTACAAAGATCAATTTACCGCAAGCCAAAATGGAATAAACAGCTGACAAACTATCACAGTTTTGTCCCAATGAACAAAAAAAGAAATCTCATCGCCTCATCTTGTGCACAGTAAAAAAGCACTATGATACATACCTAGATGTTACTTTCCTTCATCTAATACTCTTAAGGCGAGATTCATTAAAATTAAACACAAAATTAAAACATGTTAAACAGGCATTACTACCCAGTAATTAACTGCCAGAATACATTGAAATGTTAATGAGATCTGATAGGGGGGAAATGAAAGACTGAGTGACCGGAAGATGAAGTCCAGAACTTCTATGTTGCTGCCGTAAAATGAAAGGATAACAAAGAATTTCATCGTTTCCTTAAAGAAACTGAAATTAAAGCAGCTTTATATTCATTAATTATCTGAAAACGAAGCTGCATTAATCGTCAGAAGGGCAAAATCATTCAGACTATAAAATGCCGCATAATCATCTTGCGGTAAGGTATAAAGGTTGAAGCAGTCTGACGGAGTCAGTCAGAAAATTTGAGCACAAAAGAATCACTAAATATAGAGTAAGCGATCCTCAAAACATCAATCATCAGGAAGAATTACGGCTTCCCCAATTCGTGGGCTGACGTTCGATATGATAAGATAAAGCGTAAGCTCTAAAATCTAATATAATCAGTACAAAATAGATCACGGAGTCTTTATTTAATCTACACCAAACACACACACACACACAACTGTGATGACTGGAAACCCATAAAAGGTATTTAGAAAATTCTGTTGCCAATAAACCTAGAACACTTGATCGAATCCGGACACCAAGCAAACCCAAAAAAACAACTTCTCACTTATCTACACAATACGTACGAATCTTGCCAAAAGAGTACGAATTAAACTTCTTCAAACTGCAGAAGCAATGGCAATTCACACATTGAATCCTGAACTCTGCATACAAAAGAAGTTTGTTCAGTCACTAAATCTACAATGGTCTTGATCTATCTTAACACCAAATACGTAATTTTGTCTTACCTCTTTCTTCTTTGTTTGTCTGTTTCTTAATTGCATTATTTTCTACCCCCACCCTCTATTAAATCTCTACCCTCGTGACGACTGTTGCTAACTCCATTTTCGTTTATTTTCAAGTGAATTCTACTCAGATAATCAACTTAACTCTCATTCATTTTTCATTGAACCCTATCAAATAGATTACGTCACCCAAACTACTTTTGTAACTTTATTTTAGTTTCTAACCGACTAACGCCTTCTAAATTACGTAATTTACTGTCAAAAATTAACAATTGCATTAACACATCTTTGGAAATATTCCTTTTGTTGCCAAGAAAAATTACTATAAATTTGAGGTTTGTACACCTTGAGAATGATATCGCCGAAAAGAGTAACACTTTGCTGAACTCCTTTTCTTTTCTATAAACCTGTCTTCATAAATGGAAGTAGTGTTTGTAGGCTTAGAAATGCTCTATGATTCTGAGGAATGTCAAAAATGTTTTGGATGGGGTCGTGTCACTGAATTGATCTGTCTAGTTGTCACATTCGACTGCTCTACTTTTGATGGTCCGGTGAGATACAGAAGCTCTACATCTTTATTGAACTTTAATGCATATCTATCGTATGACTTCCTCAGTAGTTCAGTTAAAGTTGGAAGAATGCCTCGAAATTCATTTCTCTGCAGCAGTTATTCCCTTACTTTTAGTCTTATTCTGATGTGTAGAATACTGTGCAGCATCCTTATGCCCCGATAATCACTTACTCACTTAGCTTCCTATTCAGAACGAGGTGAGATAATTACAGCAAACAACACCTGCATTCTTATCAGCAGTTTCTGGACATCGATTTCGAATATTCTATCGGACAAGAAGTCTCATATTGAGTTGTATTTAAGAAATTGTATGGATGCAATTATGCATTCACTGACTCAACTTCAGTTAGTTTGTGAATAGGTCAATATTCCAAACAAATATTAACTTGAGTCACACTCCCCTGGTCTTTTGTCAAAGCTGTTCAATCAAAACAGTCACAGGAACCTGTGAAAATGGAACCGACAGAAAAGAACACTCTGTGTATTCAGATACAAAACCTTTAGCTGAAACGAGGGGATATCTGCAAATGCATGGTTATCATGACCAACCACTGTAAACATTTTATTCCCAATGTTCAAATGTTAGTCTGAGAAAATCTCGTTGCTCCCACGTCATCATACTGCATCTTTTCTGACCTGAAAGATGACCTACCGCAGTTATTGACAAAATACACATTACGACGGGCATTATCTAGTCTGGTCTCGTTCTCGCAACAACCTCTACTCTAAGAAAATTCCTGTCCATGCAAAATTCGGCGTACGCTGAGCTAAACACTCGCATTTGGTATGAGTATCAAGCCTGATTGGTAAATATTTTGTGCTAGAAGTTTTCTTAAAACTAACATTCTCTGGAATGGAGATACGTCATTGGTTAGAGTTGCAGAATCGACGGTAAGTGAGGAATATAAGTCAGAGTCGTTTCACCAACTATATATACGAGACTTCTGGTGAAAGTAGAACTGCATGCTTCGGATAATCTGACCATATATCTACTCAATTCAATTCATACGAAAAATGAAACAGTTAATAAAAAACAAAAGAATGAGGGATGTAAGACTAAGGAAGGCAGTAACTGAGACTACTCTTGGCAAGATAATCAAATAGAGTCTAGAACATATTATTTTCGTACACACAAGGAGGGTTTAATTTTACAGATGACCATAGCCTCTGAGTATTTTAGTATGCACTACTGCCGACTTTAATATCTAAAATTGAAAGTTGTTTTGATATAGATCTTGTTGTTCACATCAGTTCTTCAATGACACATTCCTAGGACCACTCTACAAATCTCTTCGACCCTCTAAATTGCAAGCGAGTCTTTCACCTTTATTCCTCTTACAAAATCTCACATTGATAATTACCATGCCAAGTTGTGAATAGTAATTGAACTTCAGGTTTTCTGATACTTTTTTATTTGCCATATCAAGTTTACCAATTTTTGCGCCTCTATCATTTACAACATGAAGAGATATACTAGACAAAATTACTCGAATCATGTTCTAACGACCACCGATTAAACTGATTTTCAGTAGGTCCTGATAAGTATGCGACAGATTTGCCGTCCATTGAACCTTCAGTACATGAAAAAGAAGCACTCCCATTCGGATTCAACCTTTCTACCTCATCAACCAATATTTCTGACTTAGCTATTGGCTCCCAGTTTGAAGATAACCATAATCAATTGAGTCCTCTACTTCTTACATCGGCAGAAAACCAAAGCTGGATAAAGACTAAATTAGTTAACATAACCCATCAAGTCCGTAATTCATGGCGGAAGCAAAAAGCATTGTGACTCTAAAGCTCTGCGGAACTACATTGTTGATCCGACATAATTACACTAAGAACTGACAAAGCATCAGGCGTAGTTGTAATGCATAAAAATGAAATTTTATTCATTATAGGTAGTAAAAGTAAATTAATGGTGGACGTCCCATCTGATAGCATTCGAAAATTAAGAGAAAAGGCAACACCTAATCTAGCAAGACCTCGTCGCATGAATATTATTGAAACAAGGAATTCAGTTCTCTGAGACATATGGGATCTAACTTACCAAACCCTTTCGGATTACCTAAGATCCCCCAAATTAACAACCGTCACGCCATACGATGACAATCTGACAGGTGATTTGGTCGGTACGGTGCCATTTTATGAGTGCTATGTTGACGATAAGCATAAAAGTGAGACATGTCTACTGGACAGAATTAACTATGCACGAAATCAAACCAGCCTTGCACGTGACGAAGATGCAATCAACTCGCATTTTTAGATATGCCTTTTAGTAAAAGAGAGCATGGATGTTGGGTAAACATACATTCGCGTGACACTCAAAACAGTTGGATTCTGAAACCTCGGTAAATGCAAATGACAGACTACCAGTGTCGTCTGTGGCACAACACTATCAATATAAACCATTAGATCGACAGTAAAACAACTTTTGAGATCATATATGGTACATACTAAAATGCACAGTGGCTATGGCCATCTGTAAAATCAAGTCCTCCTTATGTATGCAAAAACAATATGTTGTAAACCTCTACCTACCTAGGTAATCCTTATCTGATTACCTTGCCTCCTTATTCTTTTGTTTATTCTATCCAACCTTTCATTTCTTCATACGAATTGAAAAATATTTGTTCGAAGTGTATCGCACAAATACCTTAAGCTTTCCAGGTCAACTCCGTCTCTTAATAACGCTTTGCAAATTTATTAAATGGGCTGTTTTAAGTTTTCACAATGCATATTCTAGACACCCGCTATAACAATGTATTTCACCTCTTACATGAGCTGGTTTCCCTGGACATTTTTAGCCTTTCGAATGTGCGCACAACCGTTAGGAGCTCAGAAACCATGGAAAGCCATTATGGGGCTCTGTCTCACGGTTGAATTCATCCTCCTACGATAGAGAAGAACGATACAAGAAAAATAATGCATTGAGCACGACGAGAAAAATGGAAATATGACCCCACCCAACTAGGACCCGACAGCTACATCTAAAAAAACACAAGCGCGAGTGTGGAAAGAAGAGATATATTAGTATATAACACAGGCTAAGTATATCACAACAAGTCGATATGAGAGCATTTCAAGCCAGCGTGTATAAATATAAATGCGTAAATCACATCATTTGGAATGACATATTCGTATATCTTACACACGTGTGTGTATGGGACATATGGAATGCAGTACATGAGGCCTATGATGTCTCAATTATTGTGTTCACTGAGTTTTCAAGATCAATTTATAATACAAATTGAAGAGTGATAATCGGCATTACTCCAGCGCAGAATACATAATAACCTGCTTTAGAACTTTTGTTTGGCTTGTTTCACGAATTTCTCCAGCCAGGAACATTTCATCGACGACACTATAAACTTTGTAGAAGTTGAAGACAAGATCTAGTTCACAAACATTGTGAAATAGCTCATTCAAAACCTCAACAAAGTTATGAATAGCTTCCAAGTACGCAAGACTATTATCCATGAGGTCTATACACATGCAAAAATACAATCCAGCATAACGTCGATAAACAATTTTAAAGTTGCGAAACTCAACAAAGTTTGTATGCTTGGCGTCTCTCACAGTAACTAAGGCATGGACTTCTTCTATTAATTTTTGCTTTTCTTCATCGTCGAAATTCATGTACCATTTCGCCAGTCTAGTCTTACCTGCCCGATTTTGTATAAGTATAAACCTAATCATACTACGCAACCTTGACCTTGAGAGCAAATATGCCTCGCAGATGCACAAACACAAATAGGTCAATACAACAACCCTCTTTTCTACTAAGATACAATTGGTTACTACACTCAAAGTGACGCCAATCTGGTGTGGTGACTACGGAAAATAGATTAGTTGACCTTTCAATGTATGATAACTCGCACTTGAGGGTTTTCGACAGCTAATTTACAATGACTCAATGCAGAATCAAATAATAAGCATGATAGGTTCTTGTTACCTATATTAATCCTTGCAATATGTATCTAACTTTTCTTTGAAATCGTTCACCGATGGAGATGCTACTACTTCAAGTATGGACTCACCGCTTGTATGCAGTATTCTATGTTGCATAGGGTACTTGGAACTTAGGCTCGTTTAATAATTTGAAAGCCCTACGAATTGCCCATAGCATTTGAAAAGCCCTAGTTGAGGCTGCATTACAATTTACGGTTGTTTTCAAATCATGGCTTTCAAAGTCCTTTTGTCCCTTAACACCTGATAGTAATGTGTCCCACAGGGAGTATGGCGTGTAAAACCTCTGACCTAGGTGCATTATCGCGCTCTTCTTAGAATTAATTTCCAGACTCCAGAGGTTTGACCTCTCAGCTAACCTACCTAGATCGTCTTGTAACACGAACCTATCATCAATACTATATACAGTTTTTTAGATCTTAATATCATCTGAATATAATAGTGAAGATGAGGCGAGAATTTTCGGCACTTCATTTAGGTATGATAAGAATAGCAGGGGGCCCAGTACAGTTCCTTGAGGTAGTCCACTCAATACTGTTTTCCACTCTGGTAGTACACCACTAACACTTACCTTCTACCTTCCATTCATTAGGTAGTCTTTTAACCACTCACATGGGCGTCTGTCTAGTCCAAAACCTTTTAGTTCACCAAGAAGATCTAAATTAGATACTTTATTCAATGCTTTAATGAGATCGATAAGAGCAACGTCCTGTAGAATGTTCTTATCACTGGCTTCGACATAATCTTCACTAGCTAATAGTAGGTTTGCCAGAAACCGCCAGTAAGCCATGTTTCTCCATATGGGCTGTGAGCTGATCCCTAATGACTGTTTCTAGTACATTTGCCATAATGCAGGTCAGACATACAGACTGCTGGTTAGATACCAACTGCCTGTTCCCCTCTTCAAAGTTGGGGCATATCATTGCATTCCTACAACTCCTGGATAGCCTAGATTGGGTCGGAGATATCTGAAAAATCTCCGTAAGTGGAATGTTTACTATGTCCGCCAAGGAGATCAACAGTCTAGGGTGAAATACATCGGGTCCAGATTATTTATCTGGCTTCAATTCAAATAGCAGTTTGCGAACCACTGCGTCCGCTACCGCAATTGAAGGCACTATAGTGGTGGCATCAGTGACCTGGCTATACCTCTGGGTAGTGCGATTAGACGAAACTACGTCACGAAAGTATTCGGAGAGGTTTTCAGCTACCGTTTCATCTGACTTAGCGGCCTCTCCAGTACTACTTCTCAGCGACAGGAAACCACTGATAGTTCTAGTCCTACGTTTAATATATGAGTACAGTCATTTTGGATGAAGCACACAACCCAGTACTAACTGTCTGTCATACCTCACACGAATTTTGTCAATCAGATATTATCACAGAGGTTCCGAATTCTGCGGCAGTCCATCTGAAACTCCTCTTTCCCTGTCACAGTAAACCGGTCCCATAAGTTCTTTCGCTTTCCTGACAACCTCCTTATTTCACTACTAATCCAAAGTGGTTTGTGCGATAATTTTCGAGGCGTAGACCAAGAAGCAAAAGGTGCAGAGACACAATTTAGTGTGTTCCCGAATCCCACCCAAACTTCCTCGACAGTCCGATTTGTATCAGCTGGCCAATTAGCTAGAGTTGCTGCGTCTCGGATTGCAGGTATATCCGCTTTCCAAATGTTTGGATGAGCAGATGTTGACCTATGTGTGAGATCATGAATCTTAAACGTAAAAGTGGCAACTACATGGCCACTACTGCCTAGCGACGGAAGGCACTTAATGTCACCGACATCCTCCTTCTGGTGTGTTAACACCAAGTGTAGAGTAGACGGATCATGTTCAGGGTGATGCACTATTGGTGCATGTACATGCTGCAGAAGTGGCATTCGAGCACTGTCAGTGTAAGTCCTCTGTTGAAGCAAGTGTAAAAGGCAGCTGATGTGAATTCTTCCCAATTGATATATGGGGCATTAAATTCACCTACTATTATACACCTATTTCTACTACTCCACTCCCTGAGGTGATTTAGTACGAAATCATCAGCTTGGTTGACATGACTTCTATAAATAACCCCAATCGTCACAGTGCTCTTGTTCAAGTTAATGACGCAGCTTGCAGCTTCACCAGTGCCGCTATCATGCGCCTCTGATAGTGCTGACCCGCTTCCCATGACATCACGGATGTACAGGGCAACCCCACCACCTTTCCGTCCAGTTACTGTGTCTGCTCTAATGCAGATTCCCCAGGGTATGAGTGAAGTCCACACACACTAACAGCCATGTTTCAGTGACAGCAATCACATCACGTTGTAGTCCTTCAGATAATACTCCTAATTCAGGGACCTTATTCTTAAAACCACATGCGTTCGTGTGGCACACTGAAATACCTACGTGTTCACTCGATTTGTGAATAGAGGTATGGCAAGCACAGGTTCCTGAGACGAAATAACCCGAGATCCAACAATTTCAGGTTGACTCCTCCCTACCTAGTCGGGTCTTTAGTTTATCTACGGTTTCTTCTTCGTTTCTATATTTCGAAAGCCTTGTTTTCACCTTTCCATCTATTATGTTCACTGAGTTGTTGAGAATAATGCCCTTTTCAATTTTTTTCCTCACTATTATTTTCAATTGACGTCAGAAGCTTTTCGTGTCTCGACCTTTATCATGTGGACTCCATTTGATTTTTACCGTAGCACTTCTTGAATAATGTAGTTAACTGCCTGAAGATCATAGAATTTTCAGACTGCTGGTTTTATTTCCTTCGATTCTCTTAATTTCCAAATAGCGATACTGTGATCTGAGTCTGATGCTTTCGAAATACTTTTACAGATAACGGCAGTACAGATAATGCTACTAGACCCAGTCGTCATCTCTTTCATATACCTTTTCAGCTTCCTGATTTCGGCACTAGCCAATTGGAGTTGGTTACTTACATATCGCTTTCAGCAGAGGCGCTGAATATAGCCATGGTTGACTAGAGTTTCGACTTGACATCAAGTCAAGTTACAACAATGAAATATGCAGCGTGAACTGCAAATCAAGCATCTACTTGTTAATGTTACTAAGTCTGTGAGACGTTATCCATGTTTGTGAATAACTTTCACTATGCACTTAGTTCCGTGTCCCTTATATCAGGCGAAGTTAATGCTTATTGGTTAAACTATATGCATTTCAGTCTTGGGCCTGTGTCATAAAAAATATCAAATACTTCAATAATTATGATACTGATGTGACACTCACTTAATTGCAAGCTAATTATTTGACGGCTAACATTTATAGTGGGTATATCAGAAGTGTTCTACTGTTTCTGGGTTTCATTGGCCGAAATGGTCAAATCCACCTATCAATCTCTTCATCCCAGTCGTTGTACTAGATACTAAATGTTTTGGTCAAGGAACACCACATCAAGTACTTCAGCCATGGCATGCCAATAATATATGCCACAGTATGTATTTTCGTACGTGAACAATTACGAGTTATTACGGTTACTCCGTACAAAATGGCCAAGCATAGATGCTAACTGTATTGACGATATCCTCACTAATGCCTCAGATTATCTAATGCAGTAGATAAGTACTATTCAATCTTTTTCACGCCACATCTTTGAACTTGTTTATTCGAAAATATTATGCTTAAAACACGGCAGAAATTACGCCTAACCTAGTGGCATCCACAGCGAGTTTAATTTCATAAAAATGTACGATGACATCCAATTTACCCCTGTCCCAGCGATGATATTTACCGAAACATGTAGCTTCTTCAATGTTCTTTTTAGAAGTCTGTCCAGGCTACCAGGGAACGGAAGACACGGAATATTACACTTCTCCATACGTTTTTTGTATGGCGAAGACAACAAACTTAAGGGGTGTAAAGAATAGTGGATTTTATCGGGTTACTATTTAGGTTGCGGAGGAAAATAATGGCTTATGGAGCACCACATTAGAGCACTCTCTTACTACTACCATGATTTCATCTACTGACATGTTGATCATTTTAAAATAACAGTTTGAATACTTAAAAACATGACAACGGATTCCAACTTGGTTTCTCGGAGTGAAGACGGAATTCCACAGTGGTTTCAGTCTAAATAACCAATACGGACATAGAAAAGCTGACATCATTCTCTGAACAGAGCCACAAAACATAGCCATTCTTCTGTGGTGTATCCAGCTCCTTGGATGTCGTCATGCAAGGGACCGTGGGATTTCTTTTGTTTGAGAAGTTGACAAAAAGTTCAGATGAGGGAAAAAAGTCAGCATGAGAAAGGCCGTCAGAAGTGGTACACAAAATGCCGTAAGTTATTCTCAAGAACACGTTTAAGATGAAGGTTTTGCGTCTTCGTGAGAAATCTGCGAACCACTCATGTCTGGCGCTTTTCAAGTCCAGATTTATTCAAAAACCTAGGAATTTTTTGAAATTCGGTAAGATAATAGGCTCTTTAACACCCTACACCCTGCACCTGATTTAACACCATGCCACAGACGATGCCGCTCAGGAACAATGAATGCTGATAACTCTCATGGGACAACTGTAGATGATGCTCCATGATTTAATCCGCCTAGGGAAGTACCTGATGACCACACGCATCAGATATTTTCTCAGGCATTGAGAAATATTAGCCATGTGTTATATAAACACACTGATGCCGACGCTGAAATTGTAGACATAGATGAATCAACAGAACACAATATTGAAATACATTGTTTGTACTCTGACATAAACGTCAAGAGATAGAGAACACCAAAACCCATCCCAGGGGTGTTGCGCTCATCTCTTTATAAGTCAGTTACTCCTCAGTCTGACACTCTGTCCACTGTGAAGAGTCAGTCGAATGTAGCTACCCAAGTTAGCAATTTCTCTAGGTGTTATAACAGACGTTCAATTTCCATTAAGAAGACCAAAGAGCTGGAGATGTCCGAGCAACAGAAACCCCATATAGCAAATGCTGGCTACCCTGTTAGCCACCATCAACCAGTTGATCATAAGAAAGGGGAAAAGAAGTAAATAAATTCACTGCCGAACCCAGAGCATGAGAGCCCCTTGATATGATATAGTCGCAAGCACCTCTAAGCCATCTTTCTGAGAGAAAGTCAAATACGATAGACCAAGCTTCTAGAAATAGGACTAAATGGTCTCAAGTTGAAAGCCAATTATATCCGACCACTACTTCTAGACGAACAAGACAGGGAGGGAATATGTATTATTCTGCTCATCCACTACCCGAACCCGTTGTTAGCCAGTCCCCTTCTAATGTCCTATCAACCGAACATTATAGAAAATCCCTCCAAAATTGGCCATAGACTACGTTTGGTAGCTCAAACAAGTCCACAGAACTCATTCATACAACTTATGTAATTGGTAGGGAGTGTGTGCCGCTGTCTGCACAAAACGTGCTATGGTCTGATGACTATCCGAAACAGATGCCAACAATTCATTTCTATTCTGGCAACAAATTACCGAACACTCATATCAACTGTACCTTTCACAACAACATTGCCGGTACTAGCTGTTTCAGGCAGGATTTTCACCAGCGTCAGTTAAAAGGAACACCTAGCATCATGCGTACAGCACGCATGATATCGGATCAACTCCTTGCTGGCATAACTAGCAGCCTACGGCTGAGACAAGGCATATTTCCTAGGAGGTAGGTGACATGGTGTCGGCACCAAACGCGGAAACTAATATCTCTAAAACACTAATTTCTAACCATCACGCAGGTGTCTCTCACTGCATGCCTTATCCAAACGGCAGATCAGCACCTCAATAACTGCCTGAAGTCTTCCTTCGATCCAAAGACAATGGTCAGTGAGTCTACAAACATGTATGCAGAGAATAGTCACGTAATATTTTATCAAGACGTTTTCCGCTCACTGAAACCACGTAGCTATCTATTATCCTAGTAAATACTAGAACAATTATGAACAAACACTTAAAACTTAGTACATTAGCCTCTATATGCAAACTGTCAATGATTATGATCACCTGAAGCCTGGTGGACAAGTGTAATCTCCAATGACAGCCTTAGAATCGATAACTGCAACCTTTTCCACAATAAATGAAATGAAGCAACAAACTATTATTGAAACTCACCGCGCGCTCGTAACAATGCGTTCAAGCAATAATGATGTCCCAAGTAACACATCTCTTTCCAACCTTACTTTTATTTTTATACTTAGTTTCCTGTATTTTACCTTTCCTAACCTTGACTTCTTAACCTTCGACAGCCTTTCGCCTTTGTTTGGATTCCTAGCCTATCTGTGTCGTTTCGAGATGTTAGTGAGTAACCCTCAAAATGGCTGTCCCCAATGTGACATCTAACACAGATATCCTGAAACCACGTGCCGCGTTCAAGCTGGCCACCTACAATGTTCGGACGCTGATGCAAATCGGACAACAGGCAGGGTTGGTAAGAACGTTGGAAAGCCTCCCTATCGATGTCTGCTGCATTTCGGAGACTCGCATTCAAGATCCCAGTGAAGTGCTTCGATTATCCTCTCCATCTGGAAGTTCTAGTAGTATGTCCCACCTGAGCTTGTCCGGGGACCCTGTGGCGTCGGCATCCGGCGTAGCTGGTGTCGGCGTCGCACTGAGCGCTAGGGCCGAAGCTGCACTGCTCGACTGGATTCCCATTAACAGTCGTTTATGTGCTGTGAGGCTGGAAGGATATACGAAAGTAAGGAGTAGTAGGCCAGATAGGCGGTGTCTATTTGTTGTCTCTGCCTGTGCACCAACGGATTGCAGCCCGGATGCAATGAAGGACGAGTTCTACCACCAACTTAACGATCTCTTGAGACAGGCGGGTCGGAGGGATATCGTGGTGCTGGCTGGGGACTTGAATGCACAGGTCGGGCGTCTGAGCTCAGAGGAGAATCGTCTAGGTGGTCAATGGGGACTACATGGTCGCAGGTCAGATAATGGGGACCGTCTTCTGCAGCTTTGAGCGGATCACAACCTATTTCTGGCCAGCACCAACTTCCGGAACAACCATCGCCGTAGCGCTACCTGGCGTCCTCCCTCTGCGAACCAGGTTTGGACTCAGATCGATCACATTGCTGTCAGTTTCCGGTGGCGAGGATGCATACAAGACTGTCGCTCCTTCTGCAGCACATGCCTGGACTCCGATCATGCGTTAGTGTGTGCCAAGTTCGTCTTGCGATTTGGTAGGGTTCATAAAAGGCGTCGTCTAAACGTTGATGTGAGAAAACTAGTAGCACCTGCTACTTGTTTGAAATATCAGAATGAGTTACAATCAATGCTTGCCAGCAACCCCCCAAGTAGTATAGATGAACATTGGCTCCATCTGAAAGGTGCTATGCAAAGAGGTAGTGTAGCCACTTGTGGCTTGAAAGAATGCTCCGCCAAAAACCACTGGGTTTCTGCGAGTTCCTTGCAACTCCTGGATGAACGCCGGTCCATTCCGGCTGGCAGCGAATACAGCAATAAGCGAAAGGCACTGACGCGCAAGATAAGAAAGTGTTTGCGTAAGGACCGCGAGGCCTGGTGGTCAGAACGTGCGGGTGAGATGGAGGCAGCTGCTGCATCTGGCAACAGTCGGAAGCTGTTCCAACTCATCCGAGCCACCGGCAGCAAGAAACAAGGTGTCAGCGAGACGGTCTGGGAGGCAGATGGCACGCCAATTACCAGTTTGAAAAGACGCCTGGAACGCTGGGCAGAGCAGTTCGGGAAACAGTTTAGCTGGCCACCAGCTTCAATGTCTGCTGCCATTAGCCCCAGTGCTCCTTGGTCGGTTAATACCGACCCACCCACCGAAGTGGAGGTCCGTAAGGAACTCCAAGTGTTAAAACGCCATAAGGCGCCCGGCCCAGACAATTTACCCCCGGCCCTTTTTAAAGATGGTGGCGAGACTCTCAAAATGGCTCCAACTGGGTTGTTCAGGAAGGTATGGGAAACTGAGAGTGTACCATCAATGTGGAACGAAGCCATCATCGTCCCTATCTTTAAAAAGGGTCGACGTAATTCGTGTGACAATCATAGGGGTATCAGTCTGCTACCAGCCGCGTCTAAATTATTGGCTTCTGTCTTGCTTCGCAGGCTGTGCAAAATACGTGAAGGATTGATTCGCGAAGAGCAGGCTGGGTTTCGTTCAGGTCGTGGATGCATTGATCATGTGTTCACCCTTCGTCAGTTGTTGGAACACCGCCACACGTATTGCAGGCCAACGACCGTTGTGTTTCTTGATATTAGGGCTGCCTTCGATTCGTTGGACAGAACTGTGCTCTGGAACTGTCTGTTAGAGAGAGGTGTACCTGAGAAATTTGTTAACATCTTGAAAGCCCTGTACGGAAACACCTCAGGTAGAGTGAGGGCATACAACCAACTATCATCACTGTTCCCAACCAACAGTGGGGTTAGACAGGGTTGCCCAATCTCTCCATTCCTCTTTAACTTTGCCATCGATGACATTCTGGAGTCAGCTCTGAAGGATGTGTGTGAAGGTGGTGTAGATCTGCTACCTGGAGATAGACTTTTCGACCTCGAGTATGCAGACGATATCGTCTTACTGTGCGATAGCATGCAGGCTGCCCAAATCGCACTTAATCAGTTGGCGATCAGTGTCTGTAAGTATGGTATGTGCTTTGCACCGTCTAAGTGCAAAGTACTGTTACAAGATTGGCAGGAGCCTGTACCTGCGCTCACTCTTGCGAGTGAACCGCTTGAAGTTGTTGATAAGTTTGTGTACCTGGGTAGTTGTGTGAGTGCTGGCGGAGGGGTGACGGATGAGATTTCTAACCGTATAATGAAAGCTAGGGTGGCATACATCAACTTGTGCCACCTCTGGCGCCGTCGCGACGTTAGCCTGGCTGTGAAAGGTCGGGTATACAATGCTTCGGTGCGGGCTGCCCTGCTTCACGCCTATGAGACCTGGCCTCTCTGAGTTGAGGATGTGCGGCGACTCTGCGTGTTCGATCATCGCTGTCTCCTCAGGATTGCTTGCGTTCGATGGCATCATCGCGTGAGTAATTCTGAGGTTCGGCGGTGTGTTTGAACACAGTGGAAGTCACCATTCATTGAGCGTCGTCATCTGGAAACACCAGCTCCGGTGGCTTGGACATGTGCTGCGAATGTCATCCCATGGGCTTCCGTACAGGTCTCTGCTCGCTAGCCCTGGGACGGGATGTAAAAGGCGGAGGGGTGGTCAGTCCATGACGTGGCGTCGTGGGATGAAGGATATTTGTGCTAGATTAGCATCGGTTGGTGTGTCACGACTCCCTGGTTGGGGTCCGCGAGATAGCTCGAATCGATGGCTCGAAACGTTATCGGATATGGCCAAGAATCGTAATCAATGGCGAACGTGTTGCAATTTCCTTCTTTCTTCCCTTCCTGATGATAGTTATTGAATACTGTTTGAACTTGTTAAACATGACTGTTTTCTTTCCTGATGAAGTACTTTATCCGTTTTCTACCTATATTTTTACGTTTAATCTATGTTGTTTTATTATTATTGTGTGGCGCATCTTTCTTGGTGCCATCATGCACCAAGTTTTTCTGCGTTCAAATAAATAAATAAATAATACAAGTTGAAGGTTTACTTTGCAATGTCTGACAATTACCATATGAGAATCGATCATGAAAATTTAGCATAATAGGTTCTGTCAACCAGCTGTTTTCTTCAGGATCATTGTAAAAAATTTTATCAATAATTGTTCCACTGCTCACTGAACTCTGCTAAATAGATAACGCAAAATAAAATACCATGCTGAGGAACGATCATTAAGTTGATATATGTGAGCTGAGATTTTGTAAATTCTGTTTTGATAATACTTTCATAAAGCTATTAGCATTAAATAGTGAAGCTTCAGCAATAGCAATATCGTTTTCATTTTCATTCCTTAGGAAATACAATAAAAACATTTATTATAATGAATATCATAAAAAAATTGCTCAAATTTTTTCAAATAGTTAAAGGTTAATTTGGTTTGGACATATATAACTGATCGTGCTTGTAAACGTGGCAGGAATTTCTTGTAAAAACCAGTTTATTATTGTAACGATGAAAAACGGAGAATAAGGACCGATTCGCTGTTGAAATACAGAATAAAAAGAGAAAACAAAGATCAACTGAAGACCCGACTAGGTAGGGAGGAGTCAACCTGAAATTGTTGGATCTCGGGTTATTTCGTCTCAGGAACCTGTGCTTGCCATACCTCTATTCACAAATCGAGTGAACACGTAGGTATTTCAGTGTGCCACACGAACGCATGTGGTTTTAAGAATAAGGTCCCTGAATTAGGAGTATTATCTGAAGGACTACAACGTGATGTGATTGCTGTCACTGAAACATGGCTGTTAGTGTGTGTGGACTTCACTCATACCCTGGGGAATCTGCATTAGAGCAGACACAGTAACTGGACGGAAAGGTGGTGGGGTTGCCCTGTACATCCGTGATGTCATGGGAAGCGGGTCAGCACTATCAGAGGCGCATGATAGCGGCACTGGTGAAGCTGCAAGCTGCGTCATTAACTTGAACAAGAGCACTGTGACGATTGGGGTTATTTATAGAAGTCATGTCAACCAAGCTGATGATTTCGTACTAAATCACCTCAGGGAGTGGAGTAGTAGAAATAGGTGTATAATAGTAGGTGAATTTAATGCCCCATATATCAATTGGGAAGAATTCACATCAGCTGCCTTTTACACTTGCTTCAACAGAGGACTTACACTGACAGTGCTCGAATGCCACTTCTGCAGCATGTACCTGCACCAATAGTGCATCACCCTGAACATGATCCGTCTACTCTACACTTGGTGTTAACACACCAGAAGGAGGATGTCGGTGACATTAAGTGCCTTCCGTCGCTAGGCAGTAGTGGCCATGTAGTTGCCACTTTTACGTTTAAGATTCATGATCTCACACATAGGTCAACATCTGCTCATCCAAACATTTGGAAAGCGGATATACCTGCAATCCGAGACGCAGCAACTCTAGCTAATTGGCCAGCTGATACAAATCGGACTGTCGAGGAAGTTTGGGTGGGATTCGGGAACACACTAAATTGTGTCTCTGCACCTTTTGCTTCTTGGTCTACGCCTCGAAAATTATCGCACAAACCACTTTGGATTAGTAGTGAAATAAGGAGGTTGTCAGGAAAGCGAAAGAACTTATGGGACCGGTTTACTGTGACAGGGAAAGAGGAGTTTCAGATGGACTGCCGCAGAATTCGGAACCTCTGTGATAATATCTGATTGACAAAATTCGTGTGAGGTATGACAGACAGTTAGTACTGGGTTGTGTGCTTCATCCAAAATGACTGTACTCATATATTAAACGTAGGACTAGAACTATCAGTGGTTTCCTGTCGCTGAGAAGTAGTACTGGAGAGGCCGCTAAGTCAGATGAAACGGTAGCTGAAAACCTCTCCGAATACTTTCGTGACGTAGTTTCGTCTAATCGCACTACCCAGAGGTATAGCCAGGTCACTGATGCCACCACTATAGTGCCTTCAATTGCGGTAGCGGACGCAGTGGTTCGCAAACTGCTATTTGAATTGAAGCCAGATAAATAATCTGGACCCGATGTATTTCACCCTAGACTGTTGATCTCCTTGGCGGACATAGTAAACATTCCACTTACGGAGATTTTTCAGATATCTCCGACCCAATCTAGGCTATCCAGGAGTTGTAGGAATGCAATGATATGCCCCAACTTTGGAGAGGGGAACAGGCAGTTGGTATCTAACCAGCAGTCTGTATGTCTGACCTGCATTATGGCAAATGTACTAGAAACAGTCATTAGGGATCAGCTCACAGCCCATATGGAGAAACATGGCTTACTGGCGGTTTCTGGCAAACCTACTATTAGCTAGTGAAGATTATGTCGAAGCCAGTGATAAGAACATTCTACAGGACGTTGCTCTTATCGATCTCATTAAAGCATTGAATAAAGTATCTAATTTAGATCTTCTTGGTGAACTAAAAGGTTTTGGACTAGACAGACGCCCATGTGAGTGGTTAAAAGACTACCTAATGAATGGAAGGTAGAAGGTAAGTGTTAGTGGTGTACTACCAGAGTGGAAAACAGTATTGAGTGGACTACCTCAAGGAACTGTACTGGGCCCCCTGCTATTCTTATCATACCTAAATGAAGTGCCGAAAATTCTCGCCTCATCTTCACTATTATATTCAGATGATATTAAGATCTAAAAAACTGTATATAGTATTGATGATAGGTTCGTGTTACAAGACGATCTAGGTAGGTTAGCTGAGAGGTCAAACCTCTGGAGTCTGGAAATTAATTCTAAGAAGAGCGCGATAATGCACCTAGGTCAGAGGTTTTACACGCCATACTCCCTGTGGGACACATTACTATCAGGTGTTAAGGGACAAAAGGACTTTGAAAGCCATGATTTGAAAACAACCGTAAATTGTAATGCAGCCTCAACTAGGGCTTTTCAAATGCTATGGGCAATTCGTAGGGCTTTCAAATTATTAAACGAGCCTCAGTTCCAAGTACCCTATGCAACATAGAATACTGCATACAAGCGGTGAGTCCATACTTGAAGTAGTAGCATCTCCATCGGTGAACGATTTCAAAGAAAAGTTAGATACATATTGCAAGGATTAATATAGGTAACAAGAACCTATCATGCTTATTATTTGATTCTGCATTGAGTCATTGTAAATTAGCTGTCGAAAACCCTCAAGTGCGAGTTATCATACATTGAAAGGTCAACTAATCTATTTTCCGTAGTCACCACACCAGATTGGCGTCACTTTGAGTGTAGTAACCAATTGTATCTTAGTAGAAAAGAGGGTTGTTGTATTGACCTATTTGTGTTTGTGCATCTGCGAGGCATATTTGCTCTCAAGGTCAAGGTTGCGTAGTATGATTAGGTTTATACTTATACAAAATCGGGCAGGTAAGACTAGACTGGCGAAATGGTACATGAATTTCGACGATGAAGAAAAGCAAAAATTAATAGAAGAAGTCCATGCCTTAGTTACTGTGAGAGACGCCAAGCATACAAACTTTGTTGAGTTTCGCAACTTTAAAATTGTTTATCGACGTTATGCTGGATTGTATTTTTGCATGTGTATAGACCTCATGGATAATAGTCTTGCGTACTTGGAAGCTATTCATAACTTTGTTGAGGTTTTGAATGAGCTATTTCACAATGTTTGTGAACTAGATCTTGTCTTCAACTTCTACAAAGTTTATAGTGTCGTCGATGAAATGTTCCTGGCTGGAGAAATTCGTGAAACAAGCCAAACAAAAGTTCTAAAGCAGGTTATTATGTATTCTGCGCTGGAGTAATGCCGATTATCACTCTTCAATTTGTATTATAAATTGATCTTGAAAACTCAGTGAACACAATAATTGAGACATCATAGGCCTCATGTACTGCATTCCATATGTCCCATACACACACGTGTGTAAGATATACGAATATGTCATTCCAAATGATGTGATTTACGCATTTATATTTATACACGCTGGCTTGAAATGCTCTCATATCGACTTGTTGTGATATACTTAGCCTGTGTTATATACTAATATATCTCTTCTTTCCACACTCGCGCTTGTGTTTTTTTAGATGTAGCTGTCGGGTCCTAGTTGGGTGGGGTCATATTTCCATTTTTCTCGTCGTGCTCAATGCATTATTTTTCTTGTATCGTTCTTCTCTATCGTAGGAGGATGAATTCAACCGTGAGACAGAGCCCCATAATGGTTTTCCATGGTTTCTGAGCTCCTAACGGTTGTGCGCACATTCGAAAGGCTAAAAATGTCCAGGGAAACCAGCTCATGTAAGAGGTGAAATACATTGTTATAGCGGGTGTCTAGAATATGCATTGTGAAAACTTAAAACAGCCCATTTAATAAATTTGCAAAGCGTTATTAAGAGACGGAGTTGACCTGGAAAGCTTAAGGTATTTGTGCGATACACTTCGAACAAATATTTTTCAATTCGTATGAAGAAATGAAAGGTTGGATAGAATAAACAAAAGAATAAGGAGGCAAGGTAATCAGATAAGGATTACCTAGGTAGGTAGAGGTTTACAACATATTGTTTTTGCATACATAAGGAGGACTTGATTTTACAGATGGCCATAGCCACTGTGCATTTTAGTATGTACCATATATGATCTCAAAAGTTGTTTTACTGTCGATCTAATGGTTTATATTGATAGTGTTGTGCCACAGACGACACTGGTAGTCTGTCATTTGCATTTACCGAGGTTTCAGAATCCAACTGTTTTGAGTGTCACGCGAATGTATGTTTACCCAACATCCATGCTCTCTTTTACTAAAAGGCATATCTAAAAATGCGAGTTGATTGCATCTTCGTCACGTGCAAGGCTGGTTTGATTTCGTGCATAGTTAATTCTGTCCAGTAGACATGTCTCACTTTTATGCTTATCGTCAACATAGCACTCATAAAATGGCACCGTACCGACCAAATCACCTGTCAGATTGTCATCGTATGGCGTGACGGTTGTTAATTTGGGGGATCTTAGGTAATCCGAAAGGGTTTGGTAAGTTAGATCCCATATGTCTCAGAGAACTGAATTCCTTGTTTCAATAATATTCATGCGACGAGGTCTTGCTAGATTAGGTGTTGCCTTTTCTCTTAATTTTCGAATGCTATCAGATGGGACGTCCACCATTAATTTACTTTTACTACCTATAATGAATAAAATTTCATTTTTATGCATTACAACTACGCCTGATGCTTTGTCAGTTCTTAGTGTAATTATGTCGGATCAACAATGTAGTTCCGCAGAGCTTTAGAGTCACAATGCTTTTTGCTTCCGCCATGAATTACGGACTTGATGGGTTATGTTAACTAATTTAGTCTTTATCCAGCTTTGGTTTTCTGCCGATGTAAGAAGTAGAGGACTCAATTGATTATGGTTATCTTCAAACTGGGAGCCAATAGCTAAGTCAGAAATATTGGTTGATGAGGTAGAAAGGTTGAATCCGAATGGGAGTGCTTCTTTTTCATGTACTGAAGGTTCAATGGACGGCAAATCTGTCGCATACTTATCAGGACCTACTGAAAATCAGTTTAATCGGTGGTCGTTAGAACGTGATTCGAGTAATTTTGTCTAGTATATCTCTTCATGTTGTAAATGATAGAGGCGCAAAAATTGGTAAACTTGATATGGCAAATAAAAAAATATCAGAAAACCCGAAGTTCAATTACTATGCACAACTTGGCATGGTAATTATCAATGTGAGATTTTGTAAGAGGAATAAAGGTGAAAGACTCGCTTGCAATTTAGAGGGTCGAAGAGATTTGTAGAGTGGTCCTAGGAATGTGTCATTGAAGAACTGATGTGAACAACAAGATCTATATCAAAACAACTTTCAATTTTAGATATTAAAGTCGGCAGTAGTGCATACTAAAATACTCAGAGGCTATGGTCATCTGTAAAATTAAACCCTCCTTGTGTGTACGAAAATAATATGTTCTAGACTCTATTTGATTATCTTGCCAAGAGTAGTCTCAGTTACTGCCTTCCTTAGTCTTACATCCCTCATTCTTTTGTTTTTTATTAACTGTTTCATTTTTCGTATGAATTGAATTGAGTAGATATATGGTCAGATTATCCGAAGCATGCAGTTCTACTTTCACCAGAAGTCTCGTATATATAGTTGGTGAAACGACTCTGACTTATATTCCTCACTTACCGTCGATTCTGCAACTCTAACCAATGACGTATCTCCATTCCAGAGAATGTTAGTTTTAAGAAAACTTCTAGCACAAAATATTTACCAATCAGGCTTGATACTCATACCAAATGCGAGTGTTTAGCTCAGCGTACGCCGAATTTTGCATGGACAGGAATTTTCTTAGAGTAGAGGTTGTTGCGAGAACGAGACCAGACTAGATAATGCCCGTCGTAATGTGTATTTTGTCAATAACTGCGGTAAGTCATCTTTCAGGTCAGAAAAGATGCAGTATGATGACGTGGGAGCAACGAGATTTTCTCAGACTAACATTTGAACATTGGGAATAAAATGTTTACAGTGGTTGGTCATGATAACCATGCATTTGCAGATATCCCCTCGTTTCAGCTAAAGGTTTTGTATCTGAATACACAGAGTGTTCTTTTCTGTCGGTCCCATTTTCACAGGTTCCTGTGACTGTTTTGATTGAACAGCTTTGACAAAAGACCAGGGGAGTGTGACTCAAGTTAATATTTGTTTGGAATATTGACCTATTCACAAACTAACTGAAGTTGAGTCAGTGAATGCATAATTGCATCCATACAATTTCTTAAATACAACTCAATATGAGACTTCTTGTCCGATAGAATATTCGAAATCGATGTCCAGAAACTGCTGATAAGAATGCAGGTGTTGTTTGCTGTAATTATCTCACCTCGTTCTGAATAGGAAGCTAAGTGAGTAAGTGATTATCGGGGCATAAGGATGCTGCACAGTATTCTACACATCAGAATAAGACTAAAAGTAAGGGAATAACTGCTGCAGAGAAATGAATTTCGAGGCATTCTTCCAACTTTAACTGGACTACTGAAAAAGTTATACGATAGATATGCATTAAAGTTCAATAAAGATGTAGAGCTTCTGTATCTCACCGGACCATCAAAAGTAGAGCAGTCGAATGTGACAACTAGACAGATCAATTCAGTGACACGACCCCATCCAAAATATTTTTGACATTCCTCAGAATCATAGAGCATTTCTAAGCCTACAAACACTACTTCCATTTATGAAGACAGGTTTATAGAAAAGAAAAGGAGTTCAGCAAAGTGTTACTCTTTTCGGCGATATCATTCTCAAGGTGTACAAACCTCAAATTTATAGTAATTTTTCTTGGCAACAAAAGGAATATTTCCAAAGATGTGTTAATGCAATTGTTAATTTTTGACAGTAAATTACGTAATTTAGAAGGCGTTAGTCGGTTAGAAACTAAAATAAAGTTACAAAAGTAGTTTGGGTGACGTAATCTATTTGATAGGGTTCAATGAAAAATGAATGAGAGTTAAGTTGATTATCTGAGTAGAATTCACTTGAAAATAAACGAAAATGGAGTTAGCAACAGTCGTCACGAGGGTAGAGATTTAATAGAGGGTGGGGGTAGAAAATAATGCAATTAAGAAACAGACAAACAAAGAAGAAAGAGGTAAGACAAAATTACGTATTTGGTGTTAAGATAGATCAAGACCATTGTAGATTTAGTGACTGAACAAACTTCTTTTGTATGCAGAGTTCAGGATTCAATGTGTGAATTGCCATTGCTTCTGCAGTTTGAAGAAGTTTAATTCGTACTCTTTTGGCAAGATTCGTACGTATTGTGTAGATAAGTGAGAAGTTGTTTTTTTGGGTTTGCTTGGTGTCCGGATTCGATCAAGTGTTCTAGGTTTATTGGCAACAGAATTTTCTAAATACCTTTTATGGGTTTCCAGTCATCACAGTTGTGTGTGTGTGTGTGTTTGGTGTAGATTAAATAAAGACTCCGTGATCTATTTTGTACTGATTATATTAGATTTTAGAGCTTACGCTTTATCTTATCATATCGAACGTCAGCCCACGAATTGGGGAAGCCATAATTCTTCCTGATGATTGATGTTTTGAGGATCGCTTACTCTATATTTAGTGATTCTTTTGTGCTCAAATTTTCTGACTGACTCCGTCAGACTGCTTCAACCTTTATACCTTACCGCAAGATGATTATGCGGCATTTTATAGTCTGAATGATTTTGCCCTTCTGACGATTAATGCAGCTTCGTTTTCAGATAATTAATGAATATAAAGCTGCTTTAATTTCAGTTTCTTTAAGGAAACGATGAAATTCTTTGTTATCCTTTCATTTTACGGCAGCAACATAGAAGTTCTGGACTTCATCTTCCGGTCACTCAGTCTTTCATTTTCCCCCTATCAGATCTCATTAACACTTCAATGTATTCTGGCAGTTAATTACTGGGTAGTAATGCCTGTTTAACATGTTTTAATTTTGTGTTTAATTTTAATGAATCTCGCCTTAAGAGTATTAGATGAAGGAAAGTAACATCTAGGTATGTATCATAGTGCTTTTTTACTGTGCACAAGATGAGGCGATGAGATTTCTTTTTTTGTTCATTGGGACAAAACTGTGATAGTTTGTCAGCTGTTTATTCCATTTTGGCTTGCGGTAAATTGATCTTTGTAGGCTTCGATCTGATCGTCTAGTAAGTTGGACATCTAGGAAGGATAATTTACCTTTTGATTCCGCTTCAATTTTCAGTTCGACTGATTAGTGAGAGTTTTTGAAGATTTACAGGATTTTGTTGAGGTGAGTATTTTCATCGGTGATGAGAAATATATCATCTATATACAGATTGTACACTTCGAACTGTTTGATTTCTGGTAGGAGGAATATATGCCTCAAGGTACACCATGAAGCAATGGACCAAGTAGAGAATCCATTGCTACTTTATCCTTCTGGCCGTACATTTGACCATTGAATAAAAACTGAACATTTGTTGGGTGCATCTTAGGGTTAGTTCTTTGAAATGCTTAGTGGGTATGCCAAAATTTAGATTATTCGAGTCGATAGACTCACATAGGTAGCATACAGTTTCCGTTAAGGTGACATTGGTGAATAGAGAGACTGCGTCGAACGAAGCTATAGTTGACCCAGTTACATTTGCGAATTCACCAGTTCCAGGTGAAAATTCACGGGGTTTTCCAATGGAAACCCCTAATAGTAACATGACAATATTTGCTCAGCTTGATCCCATAAATGACAATGAAGAAAGCTAATGAGAAGAGCATGATGGTGTATACTGTGGATTGATATGAGTAGTCGGGAATCAGTCACGTTAATCAGTAGTGCCTACTAGCCAGATAGAATTGATCCAAACGCCGGACAACTTTTTCGTTCGTTTGGCGCCGAGCTCATCAGCGGCGTACCTAATAGACTGAACTCAGAGTCAAATCGGTTTAAAACACCCGAAATGGATTCTATATAGACTAATATAAAGAATTTATAACTGACTAAATTTGAGAGCGCAGTAATTTCTCACTAGGCTTTACAACTAGATAGTGAGCTTATTAATCCCCAAACATTTAATGCCAATTGGTCAGCAGAAATAAAGTTCGCATATATGCAAGCCGCTACTTACTATTGATTGACATGAGTAGTTGGACACCACTGGCAACAATCAGTAGTGATTGCTATTCAGATCGAGGTGATCTAAACACAGAACAAAGTCTCGCCTGTCCAGAGCCGAGGTCGTCAGCGATGTATCCTACTCAGATGAGAACCAAGTCAGTTAAAATCATCCGAATTCTAGCTAGCTACCTAGGCGAACTGGTAATAGATTGAACTGAATTCGCGATTTTCAGGTTGACTGCTATTTATGGCATCAAGCAGATCACATATTGTGATCTGAATAATCTCGACTACCTTAGGAAACTGGTGGAATTTCACCACGAAGTGTGTAAATGGCGAATCGGGAACTAACTTGCAAATTGCGATATTGATGGGATTAAAGTTCAGGTATATGCATTAGTGGATAATAATCAAGTTGATTGTGGTTATTATCACAAGGATAAGTTTATACAAGCGTCAATCATTGTGAATGTGTATATTTGTAGGGACGTGGGAGCAAAATATCTGTCTGGTAGCGATTAAGTAATGGAGTTCTTAGTTTCATGATGAAACGTACAATTGTAATACCCCGTGACGATGATGAAAAGATACAGGTGACATTAAAAGTAAAGATAATAATGACAGTTATCACCAGGAGAGAAAACTATTCTAGGTTGGGAGTGAAGGTCCATAGGAGGGAGACGGACTGGACAAACTTCTTCTGAACACAAATTGGGTTGGAATATTTTGTGGCGACTGCTTCAGCAGTGCTTAGGAGTCGAAGACTTACAAATCTACAGAACTTAGTTGACACCTTGTATGGAACTGAGTTTTTATCAATCTAGTGCTCTGTATCCACCAAGTTTTCTAGTCTGACGAAAATTATGGTAGCCGGAATTTCAAGAGGTCGTAACAGAAGGATGTCTTGCTCTATCTTGTAACATGCACTTCCGTTGACCCTTAGAGGATTGAACCGGCAAATACGTGTAACATGTATCCATGACTGCACTTGTCTCTTCAGTGTTTAGATTAATTCTATCTAGCCATCAAGTGATGATTAGTGTAAGTAGTTTCTAACTGCTCATATCCATCAGTAATGTAAACCAGCATGCTGGATTAAATAATACCAAATGATCTGTTGATGTCTGATTGACAACGACAGATTTATCTCTACACGAATTTGTTGGCGAAGGCAATACACTATCACTAATATCTTCTTATCATACATATTTGACGCATTTGTAACGACGATAGGTTATTAGATGTGGGGTTTTGTTGATATTCAGATAAGTTTAGTTCTTAAAGGATATCATATCCTCCTGCAGATCTCTAGAATTCTAAGTGATCAACATAAATCACAGTCCCTTAAGTTATAATTCAACCTGAAGGTTAAGAATGGTGTGTGGAGGAACGTATTAAAAGCAGTTTTTATAATTGGTTCGCATATCTGTTATACTTGTAGATTGAATTAGTTGCGAAGGTATTTTCACATCAGACATTTCTTGAGAGGATAATGAGTGGGTCTCGCATAATTGGTAAGTGGCGTGTATTGTCGTATCATTGAGAAAATCGTGTTTATAATGTGCTTTCAGTTGGAAAGATATTTGTATAAGACTACACCTTTTTCATAACTTAAGGGAAATGTGCATCATACTTTATGCTGCAAAACTGTTTTAGCTCTAGGTTTGTATTTACATACACTTCATCCGTAGGATAAGTCACTTTCACTGATGATTTGACAGTAGCCTTCATTCACTCTAACCTATAGAAACATGGGAGAAATTAACTTGTCATCAAATGAATGCTGAAATTCCTCTACAACTAAAAAAAATGTGTAGCTGTGAAACTTATTGCTTTAAGCTACTTCTCATCACTGAGTATAATCTAATCAGATGCTCAATCAAAATCTAATAAATTCTAACAACTTCTGACTCTTTGTATAATTTCACTGTTTAGAATGAATTTGATACACTTAGTGCCACAATTGTGTATACTTGACACCTGACAAAATTCTTCAACGAATTCAGTTACACCTGAGTACATCTAAATCTAGACATCTTATGAACACCAACAAAAATAACACCGACTAAATAGCTCATACTTTTAATAGTCATGTTTCAGAGACTTTCGGAAAACAAATCAATCATTTCTTTGTATTCTTACTGGAGTTCTACTCAAAATCAAATTACTAATATGGATTTCACTTGATAAGTAGGTGTTATGATCAACAACTTCATTCGGTTAAGAGCATATAGAGCTTACTTTCTTATCTTCAAACAAACTCCAACTACTTCTGATGATCTTCACTGAACCAAGAAGAACAAGTTTGGTAGTATAAAATGTGCACATTTTTATTTCGAAGCTTCTCTTTAGCTACAGACAAACTGAACTATAAGATGAACGAAATAAGAACATACGCTTTTTATTCTGCCGAGCAGAAATTAAACACGAATGCGGTAGCTTAAGGAAACAATGATAATTGATTGATCGGTGAACAAAGAATATTCTCTCGTCCAATGTATGTGCTTTGGAACATACATGTAAGTTGGTATATGCAATTAGAATTAACATGAAAGGGGGACTTGCCAAACTTAGATTATCTCAGTAAGCAATTTATCCTACAAAATGTGGCAGCTGGATAAACATAATTTATTGTCTACTTATGTATTGCAGATAATTCATCACCTTTGAAGATTAAGGAAAACTGGTTTCTTTTCAACTGCATCAAATTTTACCTTTATATTTGGTGTTCTTTGTATGAGATCTATTGTCTCATGAACAATTTTCAATGATGACTAGTTAGTCATTGAGTCTTTCTTTCGAACAAGGTTTTTCAATGTGGTAGGACAATGTCCTCACTAGACCTTTTGGTAACTGACCAGACGCAAGCTATTAAAATCCAGATAGGATCCATTGCAGAACTCCTCACCAATAATATACCTTGAACATTTCCAGAAGTTGAAACTTCTCATTTTGTTCGTATTCCATAGTCATAACAATAATCATCTGCTTTATTGCAGAAACAGTACTCATAGTGAATTATGCTTACGTGTCTGCTTTGACAAATACATCAAGTTGATGGGAGGCCTTTTTAATGTTATGATATTTAATAAATGTGTCATCAACATACCTCTTTCAAAACGTCGTCTAACCTGCCTTGTGTTTCAAACTCGTCTATTCAAAACAACCACTCGAAGCCAGCGTATCACATTTTCGTAGATCATGGTGTGCAATGTGTTAGCCGCAATCGGTGATTTCTCAAGGTACGCACCAACTGGACTCCAGCAGCACAAAAGGGTTGCGTGTAGTAATGGCTGTGCAAAAGACTTGCAGCTCAAAAGAACACCGTTTGCAGGATGTTATCATAATGCTGTGCGTCGGTAGCACAGCGGTTAGGACTCTCGCCGACCATGCACATGGTCCGGGGTTCGATCCCCTGCTGACGCACACCCGATATATATGGTCAGCCTGCGAAATTGGGCTACCGATATCCATGCTGAAAATTCCATACTTGTACTGAAAATACGGTGTGAAATCAAGCTGTTATCAAAATAAAAATAAATAATGCTTGGGGCGGCACTGAAAGTTCCTGATAGCAAACTTGTCTTATCGCTGACAGTGTAGTTTTAGTCCTCCTCATATCTTGGGTGAATAATAAGCGGTCATCACTGAAGTCAGGTAGCGAAGAGGAAATCAATGAGTGGGGAGATGTAGTCTCTAGCAGGAGGTGAGAGAAAACAACTGCGCAAGAGGTATTGCCCCTGGAAGAGGGAAAGACACTTTTGTCTCAAAGCAAACACGATCTCTCCGACAGATTGGTCATTTCTCACAACATGGGACAATCAAACGATTCACACCTGACAGAAATCAGGATTCATCGTCATCGTGTGATCTGATGACTGTAAAATTTCATTATCCTTTTCCCGCCTTGGATTTGGTCGGATCGACAACCAGTGAGCATATTTGTTTTCGGCCTACCTTAGCCGCATGGCCTATTAATCAGAACAATGTATTTCCACTGCCCTGTACCGATTTTAGTGTGGCGAAAAATCCATAAATATGACGTGTTCTTCCTAATAAAGTTGTATCCCAGCAATCACAGGTCACTATTTGTTTTTTGATATTTACATGGCTTAGTGAAGCAGAGGGTACCACTAGCGAATAGACGTATTTAGCATTTCATTTGAGTTGTTCATTGAGTCAGTATTAATATACCCACGCCTAAGTTCACTAGGTCATATCAACTGTCAAATAGATCACATCAATTGGCAACAGATACATGACAACATCCCAAGACCAGGTCCGACCCTTATTTTCTAATCAAACGAACTACGAGCATAACTAACCAAAGTCTGTACAGACCAAAAGGCTGACTTCGTAGCACATTTTTAAAGCCACAACAAGCTTAAAATACAGAGAGACGTGATTCTAATCAGGGCTCGTATTTTTTAAGGATCAGACACGAATCACACTAACCAGTGGTGTCTCCTATCCATAACAAAGTGATCTAAACATCTGACGCTAGCCATACAGGTTGGACACCAATTTCACAAGAAGTATAGCCTCTTTGACTAAAATATGACAGCTGAAATACATCAAACCACGCAAGAAGAACGCATTTCTGATGTTTGGAACATTTTAATCAAAGTTTCTAAGGTAAAATAGTTTATATGGGTAGTGTCCAACAATTCAAACTTTACTTAATTCCCTAGTTAACCGAGACGGTGAATTGTCTCCACCGTCCTTAAACATCGCTGCTGGAGTCATTCGATCAGGTCCCACTGCCTCGCCTCGTTTCAGATTACAGACAGCTTTTGTGACCTGAGTTGGGGACGGAGGACGGGTGTTTATATACCATTCAGGGAGGTGTTGTATGCCCAGCTATTGCAAATTAATGATTTCTGCTTCTTAGATATCATCGCCTCCATACTTCTAGTATCAATGGGAAAACTGTGCAACTCTCCTAACATTTCATTGAAAAATCTCATAAGATTAGAGGGAGCATTGTGATGCGTTATAAGGGATGATGACACCATCTTATCAGACAGATTGCTTTCCCATTATGTTCTCATCAGTCTGTACTTCTCGCGATGTATATACACATATACACTTGCACACAAATGTTTATAAATTCACAACTTCAACTACTCGTGATGACTTATATGTCGACCACATGAGCTGAATATGACACGGTGAACTGCAGTGGTAATGACAATAATGACGTGTTTCTAAACAGGCTAATAGTCGGCAATGCAAAGAGTGAAGTAACTTATAAAGGAGACATGAGAATGTGAGTGTTCTTACAGTCTAACCAGGTGGAATATTGGGAAATTAAAAATTGTGTAGTACTCCTGGTGGTGTCAATTGGTGATTACAGTGTGAACGGAAACATATGTTGACTGAGTGGAGGCTGAATGCTTGCCTATGTGATTTAGTCCTCTGTGAAGTGATCTTATCTGTGATTTTACTTGGTTAAGGGCGCTTGTCAGGAAGCCGTGGACATATCTTTCTTACATAGAGGGACGTGTGAATAAAATACTTCACACTTCTCAACGAATACCTCAGTGGAAACTGTTCAACGTGAAATACTGAGTTCGGAAATGGGATCGTTCTTCTAGAGATCAGTCCTATAGTACGCATCATCTGGATGGCATACGAACTTGATCCTTGCTTATTTCAGGTTCGGTCCTCGTTCGAAGCAATCCTAAACGTTGCTAATCAGGTAGTAGTTGCAGTGAGTAGGGAAGGTTGGGCATGTGGCCAGTAATCTCACCGCCTGAAAAGCAACCTCGCTACTGAAACTTGACAGCTCAAGCTGGAAGCCCTATGTCCTACTCGGAACGCTAATGAATGAAAAACGGCACTGTTAGTTGTGGGGTATGTACATGCATGTGATTGTTGACAGACATTTATATCACACGGATTTGTAACTGTGGAGATAATTCCATGTCTTTCTAACTACAATAGGAATAATAATAATGATAATATGACTCAACTGTCACTACAAATATCAAATATGAACTGCCATCGACAATCCTGTAATATTATCTTTATAATTGTTTCTAGTGTTATTCGATAAAATTAGATGCAGTATTGTACCAAATGCTGAAAATTCCATACTGCATAATTAGTGCTGTTTTGGAATAAAGTAGAAATTTTTGTTGTTATTATTATTAGTAGGAGTAGTAGCACTAGGAGTAATTTTTTCAGCCAGTACACTGTACTTTGCTGTAATACCGAAATGGTGAAAATTTATTTTCGACGCTCTTTTTATCATATGTCACTTTCTTATTCACTGCTCTTCGTTACAACTGAAACCTAAATCAGTGATAACACCTGATGAAATAATATATGTCGACTCGCTGGAGGATTTCATCATGAGCTGATTGATATCAGTTGGAGAACCGTTGGTAAAGCTGTGAATACTGGACAGCTGCCTCGTCCTAGTTTGGGACTCTTCATCGGTATGCACCCACCGGGATTCTAACTGATGTCAGCTCATGATGAAATCCTCCAACCAATCATACAAAAAGTCCCCTACAAAAAAATATTTGAAAATATATGTTGGCCTAAAATTGTTCTTGTCTAATTTGAATTTCTTCATTTGTATCTTTTAGTCATGAGTCACCTTTTCGGTTGAAAACCAGTCATTCATTCTTGTTATGATTCGTATGACCCTTTCGTAAGTTTGAAAATATTTAGTCCTATTACATTACGTCATATGAAGGTAGCATTACGTCACACGTGACACGAAAAACAGGTCAACTGCTTTAACTGAACTACGATTATTTAGTTGAAGTTTCCTAAAACTATGTCAAAAACTGAATGCAAAGTTTTGATAGGTCATTCATGTCGGGGTTGGTGATGAACTGCCCTTGTGGTTACTAGTAATCACATTTGAAATTAAACATTCAGAGTTGAGACTGGCGAGAATATGCGTGAATTGCGTTCACAAAACACACGGAAAGATTTTTGTGGAAATTTAAGTTTATGTTTCAAGTGGCCCAGAAAGAAAATTAACGGAAATTTAGAGGACTCAAGATCATTTAATAGATCATTCAGGAATAACAAGAGGACTACTAATGAAGACTGTAACTCGCTTGAAGGGAAGAGAGGAGAGTCAAAGAAGAATAAGCAGTAAGTGATTGATTTGATTCATTTCGTTATTTAATGTTCACTGGATGTTAATTCTTTTGGGTGTTATTTTTCAAAGTCTTGTGTTGTCTCCACATGGAAGTATTCTGTAGAACGCAGACTGCAGTGATACTCTTGTCATCGTATCTGAACTCAAACGATAGGGCGAAGCCATTGGATGAAGATAGATTCAGACAGTTAATCAATAATAATAATTCACTATAATGCATTTATAACTGTACAGGCTAGTGATAAAGTTATCGAAAAGAGTATACTTTGTTCAGTAACCATTCTTCTGAATACTTGAAAGGGCACTTTTAATTAGTCAATAATAATCTACTTTATTCGAAAAACAGTACTTATAATACAGAATGGATTTCTCAGCATTGGTAAGGAAACCACCACATTGACCGGTTTCTAACAGGCATTAGAAATCACGCGTAGAACCTATTAGGAGGAATCGCTTGAAACATTATTTGAATAAGGAATATTTCCAACTCCATAATCGTTCAGTATTCTGAGTTTTCGGTACTGTTCTGCATTTTCCATGCTAACAAATCTGAATGACTTCTTGTGAATGTGTTCTGGCGATACCTGAATATATAGACACACAGAGAGAGAGAGAGATAGAAAAGTAAACTGACATTGTTGAGTGAGTCGAATTCATGCATAACAGTGAGATCGGTTGTATTGTATGGAAAACACTACAGTGACAAGCTCTGACGAAGGTCGTACCATCTTAAGTAAGAATAGGCTAGAGATGGTAAGTGTAGACGAGGAGTTCTGAGGTTGTTCACAGCCTTCCAAGTGACAAGCATATCATGAACAATGGGAAATTATTATTGTCTTCTGAGGTAATATTATTTTACCAGGTGTTGAATGAATACAGAGGAGACATGAGGACGGGAGAACTTTGAAATTTTGACAACCAATCTCACTCAATTCAGACTCTTCATTCTATCGATCTTGCCCACCCGATCGAACAAAAGTGGTAGATAATAGACGAATGATTGTCGTGGACAATAGTAAGAGAACAAATGGGTGAATGTTTGGTTATGTGACAGCAGTTCACCGATTTAAACCATTACTACACCCAATAATTTCCGATTTTAACCAGAATTTGTCCATTTTTGTCCGTCTGAGAATGATCAGGTGATCTTCCAACCACTCATCTTTCAACCTAGATAGTGATATCCATGTTACACGCCATAACCAAGTTCATCACAGTTGACTTATTATCTCAAAATATTTGTAGGAATTATCGTCATTAAGATAAGTATTTCTATGTGAGAGGTGAAGTGTATTGTCACTGAGATTCAATAAAAGCCTCCGGGATGTCCTTCTGCGATCACACGGCTGAAGAAATATATCATGGTGCATTTAATGATCGCTTCATATGTGAAAATCTGGAAGTCGCGTCATCGTCTAAAGGAATCCTAATGGCAATCTTCAATAGGTCGGTCTCTCCAACTGCTCTAAAATAACTCTGGTAAACTCTCAGCTATTCAAGATTTCCTATATTCTCAATGGATACTTTGTCCCAATCTCGATTTCCACTTGTAGATTTCGCGCTGACACAAGCATAACATTGAATGACGAGTGTCCTGATGGTAATAACAATGAGCTTTGGATATCCAGAAAATCACAGAACAGATTGTATAGAAGCATGTATATTCCGAAGGAAAGATCCAATCTTGTTCCAATTAGGCAAGCTTCACTCGGATGTCAGAGAGTATTGCCAATGATCAAGGTGAGAGAGTTATTGATATAAGGATATAAAACTTAGGCAAACTGGTGATTTCATTACGGATAAAACTTTATTTTGACAAAGTCACACAGTGTCATACACTAATATTTACTGATGACGTTTCGAGAACAATTTATTGCTCATGATCACATCAAGGCACTGACACAACGTTCTTGTTTCGTTCATACACATGAGTAAAAGTTGATTAGACATTTGAAGAAAACCAATATAAGACTTGAGTGAAACGGAGAGGAAGATAAAGTACATTCGGAAATAATATCAGTAAAATACAATAGGATGGGAAATAAGACGAGTGCTGTTAGTCAGTAAGATAGGAAATAAGATGTGTTTTTTTTACAGTAAAAATAAGTAGCTTGTTAGAATGTTATAATGAGAATTGAATGCATTTTAACAATATCTTCCATATCTCTGGTATTTGCGTTGAGTCTCTTCTATTGCATGTGTTGGGTGTAGACTCGATGAAGCAGGATTCGGTAATCAATCTCTCTCTCCACCTACCTACCTATATCACCTTTTAGAATTTTGACTCTGTCCTACCCACCCTACTGTGTGGTTTTGTGTTAATGCATGCAGTGCTATTGCTGAGTTTTTTCTCTCAAATAGTTATCTTCGTGGAATCAATCATTCTAACCGTGGCTAAATTCTTATGTTCTGATAATCTGACTACTCCTGATCTACTAGTCTGACCTATGTAGTTGACCCAACTCATAGTCATTGCAAGGTTTTTTGTCACAGAATTGGTTGTATTGATAGCATTAGTAGTAGAAACAGAAGAAGTGTTAAAACAAGAGACTAAATTTGACAAGAAAGCGGCCCTTCAATCAGTGCCAAACACTGGTGTACATTCAAACGTGAAACGTTGAATAGAAAATCATATGTAAATATTCCGCCTGAATCAGTTAAACAAGAATTCAAGGCTGTCAGATCGTGTCATTATATAATATGCTTCCGGATAAATGAAGAAGTCCATGGCTATTGTTGTAAAACTTTTGTGATACCATTATGTTAACATTTACGTGTATGTACGTGAAATGTGTCTCCGGCTTCGATTCACTTCTGCATACATGAAATGTCATGTATTCTCCTGTCGTAGGTAGTATATTCGTTACCCATCCGAAATGTCGCAATATTTGTTTTCATTTGTCCTTGTGAGTCTGTATTTGTGGAGTGAACTGACTCTAACAAATAACTGCAACTCTCGTTCTTTTGGTCCAGATGCCACAGAATGATGGGAGGTTAAATAATTGTATTACTGTTTGTTACGATCTCGGCTCGATGCAGTCGCTGACCAGTTTTGCTGAACAACTAGGATCATCGATAAAATATTCGTAGTAAGTATTGTCAAGCCTCAATAAAGTCTGCTTATCAGTTTAGGTAATGAAATATTTCCGACCTAATTCGCTAACTCCAACTTGATATGTGATTATATTCATGAATATATATTCTGACAACTACACAGTGACTACAGTTTACTTACAGCGAAAGAATCCCATCCAGCTGCGACAAAAATACCTAATAATGACCTCGGTGATATCATATTCCTTTTATGCCTCATGTTTTGTATTCTGTGCAATCGGCAGTGTTGGTGTATCGTTTGGTCACTGAATGAAATGGACCGTCACTTGTAAAGAACAGCTATTGTTCAGTGCTTTCGATTAATAACAGCTAAGACCGACTTTTAAACTAAGTCTTATGGAATGTTCTTCATTGGTTCATCGGTGTGTCAGTTGTTCAGTCAGTAAGTCAGATAGCCAGCTACTTTTCAGTGATTATGATTTGGTGATGTGATTTAGATCTGATGGGGTGTCTAAGTAGGCTCGCAGACAGACTATGAAATAATAATATAATATGAATATGTGGTGCCGAAACACTGCATAGAAAATGTTGGCTTAGACGACGAGATACTGTTGGACGCCATCCAAATGGTGTTGCTGACATAGTTACGTGCGACCACCTTTCCTTATCATTCGTCTCTGCACATCTCATGTAATTACAATGAAATATTGTCTACAATAATAAGACACTCCTGCTTTTTCTTTCGTAGACATCAAAGTACGTCAATGATGCTTCATCGGAAACGTCAGCAGAATCACCACCGCAAACACCTGCTGCACCTCGACGCCATCCTACACCTCCACCCCATGCTCCAAAACGACCACCACTACCACCAATTTGTTTCCGAGTTCCACTACCGCCTTTTCCACAACCTCCACCACCACCACCATTCTTTCTATCGCCTTTATCCACGCGTTCCAACGATCAAGCCACACCAGCGCCTGGTGAGTTAACGTTCTAACTCATTTGTCAATGTACTTTACTTTGCTGTAGTACCAAAATGGTGAACACGTGTTCTTCATCTTCATATTATCATATGTTGTGTTTTACTCATAGCAGTCACATACTTCAGCTGAATGCAAGCGTGAGGACGGTAAACATCCATCAGCAGTGATCTGAAATGGAAAGAGTCACAGATATGCACCAACTGACCAGGGAGTACTGGACAGCTGTCTCGTCGTTGTTCCAGACTCTTCAGCAGTATGTGCCCATGGCCCCACCACGGATCGAACCAAAGACCTTTGGGTTACAAGATGAACTGGTACACCATGGAAACACTGGGACGTCACCTGACCTAGCAGACACAATTTACTGTGGACTCCTATCAATCAACTGATTGAAACGGAAAGCAGGCGTATAAACGAATTTCGTTGTTAAGTACAGAGCCAATGATAGTGATAAAGAGTGGCACATGCACTAGGTTTGTGCCCACCAGGGATTGCATACTCCTCAGTCTTGAATTCAGCATTTCACTGTATAGTGAATATGTAAGTTCAACCATTATAACGCGTTAAATAGAAACTAACTTTCGGAAAAAATCATGTGGTGAAGCTTGTAGAGTATTTCACCTACCGATTATGCACAGACAACTCCTATCTGGCTGATTATTTTTACGCCACCACCGGATTCGTGACGCCAACTACAAATCAAAAATTGATTTCTCTCAAAGTCAATTACCAACTAATCTTTGGTCACTTCCATAAAATACACTTCGCTATATTAATTCTCCTACCTCGCTACCATCTTTTCCTCTATTTGAACAGAGTTACCGATGCCATACAACATGAAACCAAAGGAGACATTCTCGACTGCATTCAGATTGAAGAAGGCTTGCGTATCTCTGGTAAGTGTTCAGTGACATGTGTATATGTCAGTGATTTTAATAATAATAATAATTGTTGTTGTTGTTGTTGTTGCTGTTATCACTATTATTATTATTATTATAATAATAAAAACACAAACCTCCACTGAGAGATGCTGCAGACAAAATTCCACAGACTGCGATACCCTCCAGATGCCCAGATGGAGGCAGGTGGTTGTTTTGCGACAACCCTATGGGTCTTTCATTTAAAGTATTATCCAGAATGCAGTGGGCCAGCGTCAGCAACAATGTTCCCATGATTGTGTTCCACTGACCACGTGTACGGCTGTAGTTGACCATTTTTCTGAATTTCTCATGTTTTAATGAACACTTACTTATATTCTAGTGAACCAGTAGTCTATTCCACTCTGGTTTACTTCTCTGGCGTATGCATTTACATTTTTCATCGATGAATAAAACTCTTTTTTAGCATGCACAAGATGATGTGAATGTGGACTTGACAAGGAGATTTGGAACTGTGAAAGTGCGTGACGTGCCTGTCGAACCTATCAGTCGAATGAGCCTATTGAAGAATAGAAATAGAAGTGTTCAGATGTCAGTGAGAGGTGGTAATACCAGATTCTCCGAGGTAAGTCCATCCATTGATGTTCATTTTTTCGCTTGCACAAATTCGGATATTATTGGCTAGGAGTGGTAATTACATGGCTTCTCCAGGAAATGTGCTTGACTAATTACTCAGACAAGTAGGTATTTTGAATCACTAGTGGGCAGTTAGGAGCGGATGGACATTATATCTCCGATCTACGGTATCTTTCAAAATAGGTGGGTTACTACAAATCTACTAATGTTTCTCAGTGGAGATAAGTCGGACAAACATGTGTTACAATCTCAGTGAATGTACCTGAAATGTGTCTCCGGCTTCGATTCACTTCTGCATATATGAAATGTCATGTTTTCTCCTGTCGTAGGTAGTATATTCGTTACCCGTCCGAAATGTCGCAATATTTGTTTTCAGTTATCTTTGTGAGTCTCAATTTTCGGAGACGAGCTTGAATTTTAACATTTTCACCTGAGTTCATGTCACACTATTCGCTTTCTACTGGTTTGCGCTTCACTTGTTATTTGTGACAGTGGAAGTGTTTTCTGTGATTAGGTTTCTGTAACACGTCGCATATTGCGTGTTTTTATTGTTTTACTTACTGCTGTGTTTGTGTATCACTCATCTCTCTACACGACACATATTTGCAGTGTGGTATTTGCAGCCTATTCGAATGAGGTACTCCTATTTTTATTTTTCTCAGATTTTCGAATACGATGAGTCATCATTCACTTCACAAGGATCATCTCCAACCTATGCTTCGGAATGTGAACCAGTGTCAAGTCGAATAAGCTGATCAATAAACAATGTTGAGGTCGACCGCTTCAGTCACATTAGTGCAATGTGAGTTGGCTATCTGATTCATTGGTCAATGTACTGACTGCACTTCACTGCAACACGAAATTCGTGAGCACTTATTTTCTATCCTACTTTTATCATATGCTACTTTCCATTCATTGTCTTTACACACTTTGCATCATTTAGATCCATGTATGTGAACAATAAATATTCATCAAGATTAGCCTGAAATACATTGTAGTGAGTGGTAGTTATGTACAAACCGATCTACTGAATACAATTCACTATGATATTTTCCCAAACAGTTGAAACTGAAAAGAAACGAACGAATGATTTTTGTAGTTGAACAAAAGGTAGCAATAGGGTTAATGATAATAATAATTTGCTTTATTCCAGAAACGGTACTAGTGGTACAGTATGGAATTTTCAGCAAATATCTACAATATTTGCATCTAATTTTATCAAACATTTAAAAGGAGTATTTCAAAAAACAAGTATAAAGACAGCAACAACAAAAAATAAAACAACACAAAAATAATAAAAATATATACCAAGAAGTAGAAAGGAAAATCAACTACATAAAATAATATCTCAGTATTGGGTGGTGGAAGCTATGATATGATTGTGCATGGTGACAGTAAAGTTGTAGTCATACAAGAAGTTATGAAATGATATTTAAGAATGTTTATCGCCAAGATGATCAGTTAATTTGGTTGAAGCAACACTAAACAATGATAAAATAACATTTCAGGGTTGTTTTTTTATTGTCAGGTCTAATGCGGTGTTTGTAGTGGTAGTGTGAGTAATCCTACATAATACAAAATTTTAAGATGGTGATAATGGCGTCCACAACCAAGATTGTCAGTTAATATTGCCGAACAAAAAAAAACAACAACCACAAAAACTAATAATTACATGATGGTTAAATGACAGGACAATTTTGTAATACTCATAGTGCTAATGTAGTCAGAACCAGTAGATACACGAAAGAAGGAATAGAGTAAAGTACAAAAAGGTAAGCCAATATTCATAATTTAGGTAGCTAAGTATGTTTAAGAAAGAGCGCACTACAGAATGCAAAATAAGAGAGAAATAAAAGAGCCTAAAATTATGTTATTAACAACAAAGCAAGTCATAGGTTGAAAGCGTGACACATCCGCTCGGTTTATGTCCAACAATAATTCCGTATCTCACCGAACCATGAAAAGTAGAGCAGTCGAATGTGACAACTAGACAGATCAATTCAGTGACACGACCCCATCCAAAATATTTTTGACATTCCTCAGAATCATAGAGCATTTCTAAGCCTACAAACACTACTTCCATTTATGAAGACAGGTTTATAGAAAAGAAAAGGAGTTCAGCAAAGTGTTACTCTTTTCGGCGATATCATTCTCAAGGTGTACAAACCTCAAATTTATAGTAATTTTTCTTGGCAACAAAAGGAATATTTCCAAAGATGTGTTAATGCAATTGTTAATTTTTGACAGTAAATTACGTAATTTAGAAGGCGTTAGTCGGTTAGAAACTAAAATAAAGTTACAAAAGTAGTTTGGGTGACGTAATCTATTTGATAGGGTTCAATGAAAAATGAATGAGAGTTAAGTTGATTATCTGAGTAGAATTCACTTGAAAATAAACGAAAATGGAGTTAGCAACAGTCGTCACGAGGGTAGAGATTTAATAGAGGGTGGGGGTAGAAAATAATGCAATTAAGAAACAGACAAACAAAGAAGAAAGAGGTAAGACAAAATTACGTATTTGGTGTTAAGATAGATCAAGACCATTGTAGATTTAGTGACTGAACAAACTTCTTTTGTATGCAGAGTTCAGGATTCAATGTGTGAATTGCCATTGCTTCTGCAGTTTGAAGAAGTTTAATTCGTACTCTTTTGGCAAGATTCGTACGTATTGTGTAGATAACTGAGAAGTTGTTTTTTGGGTTTGCTTGGTGTCCGGATTCGATCAAGTGTTCTAGGTTTATTGGCAACAGAATTTTCTAAATACCTTTTATGGGTTTCCAGTCATCACAGTTGTGTGTGTGTGTGTGTTTGGTGTAGATTAAATAAAGACTCCGTGATCTATTTTGTACTGATTATATTAGATTTTAGAGCTTACGCTTTATCTTATCATATCGAACGTCAGCCCACGAATTGGGGAAGCCATAATTCTTCCTGATGATTGATGTTTTGAGGATCGCTTACTCTATATTTAGTGATTCTTTTGTGCTCAAATTTTCTGACTGACTCCGTCAGACTGCTTCAACCTTTATACCTTACCGCAAGATGATTATGCGGCATTTTATAGTCTGAATGATTTTGCCCTTCTGACGATTAATGCAGCTTCGTTTTCAGATAATTAATGAATATAAAGCTGCTTTAATTTCAGTTTCTTTAAGGAAACGATGAAATTCTTTGTTATCCTTTCATTTTACGGCAGCAACATAGAAGTTCTGGACTTCATCTTCCGGTCACTCAGTCTTTCATTTTCCCCCTATCAGATCTCATTAACACTTCAATGTATTCTGGCAGTTAATTACTGGGTAGTAATGCCTGTTTAACATGTTTTAATTTTGTGTTTAATTTTAATGAATCTCGCCTTAAGAGTATTAGATGAAGGAAAGTAACATCTAGGTATGTATCATAGTGCTTTTTTACTGTGCACAAGATGAGGCGATGAGATTTCTTTTTTTGTTCATTGGGACAAAACTGTGATAGTTTGTCAGCTGTTTATTCCATTTTGGCTTGCGGTAAATTGATCTTTGTAGGCTTCCATCTGATCGTCTTGTAAGTTGGACATCTAGGAAGGATAATTTACCTTTTGATTCCGCTTCAATTTTCAGTTCGACTGATTAGTGAGAGTTTTTGAAGATTTACAGGATTTTGTTGAGGTGAGTATTTTCATCGGTGATGAGAAATATATCATCTATATACAGATTGTACACTTCGAACTGTTTGATTTCTGGTAGGAGGAATATATGCCTCAAGGTACACCATGAAGCAATGGACCAAGTAGAGAATGCATTGCTACTTTATCCTTCTGGCCGTACATTTGACCATTGAATAAAAACTGAACATTTGTTGGGTGCATCTTAGGGTTAGTTCTTTGAAATGCTTAGTGGGTATACCAAAATTTAGATTATTCGAGTCGATAGACTCACATAGGTAGCATACAGTTTCCGTTAAGGTGACATTGGTGAATAGAGAGACTGCGTCGAACGAAGCTACAGTTGACCCAGTTACATTTGCGAATTCACCAGTTCCAGGTGAAAATTCACGGGGGTTTCCAATGGAAACCCCTAATAGTAACATGACAATATTTGCTCAGCTTGATCCCATAAATGACAATGAAGAAAGCTAATGAGAAGAGCATGATGGTGTATACTGTGGATTGATATGAGTAGTCGGGAATCAGTCACGTTAATCAGTAGTGCCTACTAGCCAGATAGAATTGATCCAAACGCCGGACAACTTTTTCGTTCGTTTGGCGCCGAGCTCATCAGCGGCGTACCTAATAGACTGAACTCAGAGTCAAATCGGTTTAAAACACCCGAAATGGATTCTATATAGACTAATATAAAGAATTTATAACTGACTAAATTTGAGAGTGCAGTAATTTCTCACTAGGCTTTACAACTAGATAGTGAGCTTATTAATCCCCAAACATTTAATGCCAATTGGTCAGCAGAAATAAAGTTCGCATATATGCAAGCCGCTACTTACTATTGATTGACATGAGTAGTTGGACACCACTGGCAACAATCAGTAGTGATTGCTATTCAGATCGAGGTGATCTAAACACAGAACAAAGTCTCGCCTGTCCAGAGCCGAGGTCGTCAGCGATGTATCCTACTCAGATGAGAACCAAGTCAGTTAAAATCATCCGAATTCTAGCTAGCTACCTAGGCGAACTGGTAATAGATTGAACTGAATTCGCGATTTTCAGGTTGACTGCTATTTATGGCATCAAGCAGATCACATATTGTGATCTGAATAATCTCGACTACCTTAGGAAACTGGTGGAATTTCACCACGAAGTGTGTAAATGGCGAATCGGGAACTAACTTGCAAATTGCGATATTGATGGGATTAAAGTTCAGGTATATGCATTAGTGGATAATAATCAAGTTGATTGTGGTTATTATCACAAGGATAAGTTTATACAAGCGTCAATCATTGTGAATGTGTATATTTGTAGGGACGTGGGAGCAAAATATCTGTCTGGTAGCGATTAAGTAATGGAGTTCTTAGTTTCATGATGAAACGTACAATTGTAATACCCCGTGACGATGATGAAAAGATACAGGTGACATTAAAAGTAAAGATAATAATGACAGTTATCACCAGGAGAGAAAACTATTCTAGGTTGGGAGTGAAGGTCCATAGGAGGGAGACGGACTGGACAAACTTTTTCTGAACACAAATTGGGTTGGAATATTTTGTGGCGACTGCTTCAGCAGTGCTTAGGAGTCGAAGACTTACAAATCTACAGAACTTAGTTGACACCTTGTATGGAACTGAGTTTTTATCAATCTAGTGCTCTGTATCCACCAAGTTTTCTAGTCTGACGAAAATTATGGTAGCCGGAATTTCAAGAGGTCGTAACAGAAGGATGTCTTGCTCTATCTTGTAACATGCACTTCCGTTGACCCTTAGAGGATTGAACCGGCAAATACGTGTAACATGTATCCATGACTGCACTTGTCTCTTCAGTGTTTAGATTAATTCTATCTAGCCATCAAGTGATGATTAGTGTAAGTAGTTTCTAACTGCTCATATCCATCAGTAATGTAAACCAGCATGCTGGATTAAATAATACCAAATGATCTGTTGATGTCTGATTGACAACGACAGATTTATCTCTACACGAATTTGTTGGCGAAGGCAATACACTATCACTAATATCTTCTTATCATACATATTTGACGCATTTGTAACGACGATAGGTTATTAGATGTGGGGTTTTGTTGATATTCAGATAAGTTTAGTTCTTAAAGGATATCATATCCTCCTGCAGATCTCTAGAATTCTAAGTGATCAACATAAATCACAGTCCCTTAAGTTATAATTCAACCTGAAGGTTAAGAATGGTGTGTGGAGGAACGTATTAAAAGCAGTTTTTATAATTGGTTCGCATATCTGTTATACTTGTAGATTGAATTAGTTGCGAAGGTATTTTCACATCAGACATTTCTTGAGAGGATAATGAGTGGGTCTCGCATAATTGGTAAGTGGCGTGTATTGTCGTATCATTGAGAAAATCGTGTTTATAATGTGCTTTCAGTTGGAAAGATATTTGTATAAGACTACACCTTTTTCATAACTTAAGGGAAATGTGCATCATACTTTATGCTGCAAAACTGTTTTAGCTCTAGGTTTGTATTTACATACACTTCATCCGTAGGATAAGTCACTTTCACTGATGATTTGACAGTAGCCTTCATTCACTCTAACCTATAGAAACATGGGAGAAATTAACTTGTCATCAAATGAATGCTCAAATTCCTCTACAACTAAAAAAAATGTGTAGCTGTGAAACTTATTGCTTTAAGCTACTTCTCATCACTGAGTATAATCTAATCAGATGCTCAATCAAAATCTAATAAATTCTAACAACTTCTGACTCTTTGTATAATTTCACTGTTTAGAATGAATTTGATACACTTAGTGCCACAATTGTGTATACTTGACACCTGACAAAATTCTTCAACGAATTCAGTTACACCTGAGTACATCTAAATCTAGACATCTTATGAACACCAACAAAAATAACACCGACTAAATAGCTCATACTTTTAATAGTCATGTTTCAGAGACTTTCGGAAAACAAATCAATCATTTCTTTGTATTCTTACTGGAGTTCTACTCAAAATCAAATTACTAATATGGATTTCACTTGATAAGTAGGTGTTATGATCAACAACTTCATTCGGTTAAGAGCATATAGAGCTTACTTTCTTATCTTCAAACAAACTCCAACTACTTCTGATGATCTTCACTGAACCAAGAAGAACAAGTTTGGTAGTATAAAATGTGCACATTTTTATTTCGAAGCTTCTCTTTAGCTACAGACAAACTGAACTATGAGATGAACGAAATAAGAACATACGCTTTTTATTCTGCCGAGCAGAAATTAAACACGAATGCGGTAGCTTAAGGAAACAATGATAATTGATTGATCGGTGAACAAAGAATATTCTCTCCGGTTATTTATTCATCAGGTTCTACAGTTATGTATCCATACTCATTAATTAATTATTGTTATTGACAACACTGATGTACCTTTCAGTCTTAATTCCCTTGGAATATTTTCTGACATGTGGTCTCAAATCTTTCTTTCTGCTCGTCCAATGTATGTGCTTTGGAACATACATGTAAGTTGGTATATGCAATTAGAATTAACATGAAAGGGGGACTTGCCAAACTTAGATTATCTCAGTAAGCAATTTATCCTACAAAATGTGGCAGCTGGATAAACATAATTTATTGTCTACTTATGTATTGCAGATAATTCATCACCTTTGAAGATTAAGGAAAACTGGTTTCTTTTCAACTGCATCAAATTTTACCTTTATATTTGGTGTTCTTTGTATGAGATCTATTGTCCCATGAACAATTTTCAATGATGACTAGTTAGTCATTGAGTCTTTCTTTCGAACAAGGTTTTTCAATGTGGTAGGACAATGTCCTCACTAGACCTTTTGGTAACTGACCAGACGCAAGCTATTAAAATCCAGATAGGATCCATTGCAGAACTCCTCACCAATAATATACCTTGAACATTTCCAGAAGTTGAAACTTCTCATTTTGTTCGTATTCCATAGTCATAACAATAATCATCTGCTTTATTGCAGAAACAGTACTCATAGTGAATTATGCTTACGTGTCTGCCTTGACAAATACATCAAGTTGATGGGAGGCCTTTTTAATGTTATGATATTTAATAAATGTGTCATCAACACACCTCTTTCAAAACGTCGTCTAACCTGCCTTGTGTTTCAAACTCGTCTATTCAAAACAACCACTCGAAGCCAGCGTATCACATTTTCGTAGATCATGGTGTGCAATGTGTTAGCCGCAATCGGTGATTTCTCAAGGTACGCACCAACTGGACTCCAGCAGCACAAAAGGGTTGCGTGTAGTAATGGCTGTGCAAAAGACTTGCAGCTCAAAAGAACACCGTTTGCAGGATGTTATCATAATGCTGTGCGTCGGTGGCACAGCGGTTAGGACTCTCGCCGACCATGCACATGGTCCGGGGTTCGATCCCCTGCTGACGCACACCCGATATATATGGTCAGCCTGCGAAATTGGGCTACCGATATCCATGCTGAAAATTCCATACTTGTACTGAAAATACGGTGTGAAATCAAGCTGTTATCAAAATAAAAATAAATAATGCTTGGGGCGGCACTGAAAGTTCCTGATAGCAAACTTGTCTTATCGCTGACAGTGTAGTTTTAGTCCTCCTCATATCTTGGGTGAATAATAAGCGGTCATCACTGAAGTCAGGTAGCGAAGAGGAAATCAATGAGTGGGGAGATGTAGTCTCTAGCAGGAGGTGAGAGAAAACAACTGCGCAAGAGGTATTGCCCCTGGAAGAGGGAAAGACACTTTTGTCTCAAAGCAAACACGATCTCTCCGACAGATTGGTCATTTCTCACAACATGGGACAATCAAACGATTCACACCTGACAGAAATCAGGATTCATCGTCATCGTGTGATCTGATGACTGTAAAATTTCATTATCCTTTTCCCGCCTTGGATTTGGTCGGATCGACAACCAGTGAGCATATTTGTTTTCGGCCTACCTTAGCCGCATGGCCTATTAATCAGAACAATGTATTTCCACTGCCCTGTACCGATTTTAGTGTGGCGAAAAATCCATAAATATGACGTGTTCTTCCTAATAAAGTTGTATCCCAGCAATCACAGGTCACTATTTGTTTTTTGATATTTACATGGCTTAGTGAAGCAGAGGGTACCACTAGCGAATAGACGTATTTAGCATATCATTTGAGTTGTTCATTGAGTCAGTATTAATATACCCACGCCTAAGTTCACTAGGTCATATCAACTGTCAAATAGATCACATCAATTGGCGACAGATACATGACAACATCCCAAGACCAGGTCCGACCCTTATTTTCTAATCAAACGAACTACGAGCATAACTAACCAAAGTCTGTACAGACCAAAAGGCTGACTTCGTAGCACATTTTTAAAGCCACAACAAGCTTAAAATACAGAGAGACGTGATTCTAATCAGGGCTCGTATTTTTTAAGGATCAGACACGAATCACACTAACCAGTGGTGTCTCCTATCCATAACAAAGTGATCTAAACATCTGACGCTAGCCATACAGGTTGGACACCGATTTCACAAGAAGTATAGCCTCTTTGACTAAAATATGACAGCTGAAATACATCAAACCACGCAAGAAGAACGCATTTCTGATGTTTGGAACATTTTAATCAAAGTTTCTAAGGTAAAATAGTTTATATGGGTAGTGTCCAACAATTCAAACTTTACTTAATTCCCTAGTTAACCGAGACGGTGAATTGTCTCCACCGTCCTTAAACATCGCTGCTGGAGTCATTCGATCAGGTCCCACTGCCTCGCCTCGTTTCAGATTACAGACAGCTTTTGTGACCTGAGTTGGGGACGGAGGACGGGTGTTTATATACCATTCAGGGAGGTGTTGTATGCCCAGCTATTGCAAATTAATGATTTCTGCTTCTTAGATATCATCGCCTCCATACTTCTAGTATCAATGGGAAAACTGTGCAACTCTCCTAACATTTCATTGAAAAATCTCATAAGATTAGAGGGAGCATTGTGATGCGTTATAAGGGATGATGACACCATCTTATCAGACAGATTGCTTTCCCATTATGTTCTCATCAGTCTGTACTTCTCGCGATGTATATACACATATACACCTGCACACAAATGTTTATAAATTCACAACTTCAACTACTCGTGATGACTTATATGTCGACCACATGAGCTGAATATGACACGGTGAACTGCAGTGGTAATGACAATAATGACGTGTTTCTAAACAGGCTAATAGTCGGCAATGCAAAGAGTGAAGTAACTTATAAAGGAGACATGAGAATGTGAGTGTTCTTACAGTCTAACCAGGTGGAATATTGGGAAATTAAAAATTGTGTAGTACTCCTGGTGGTGTCAGTTGGTGATTACAGTGTGAACGGAAACATATGTTGACTGAGTGGAGGCTGAATGCTTGCCTATGTGATTTAGTCCTCTGTGAAGTGATCTTATCTGTGATTTTACTTGGTTAAGGGCGCTTGTCAGGAAGCCGTGGACATATCTTTCTTACATAGAGGGACGTGTGAATAAAATACTTCACACTTCTCAACGAATACCTCAGTGGAAACTGTTCAACGTGAAATACTGAGTTCGGAAATGGGATCGTTCTTCTAGAGATCAGTCCTATAGTACGCATCATCTGGATGGCATACGAACTTGATCCTTGCTTATTTCAGGTTCGGTCCTCGTTCGAAGCAATCCTAAACGTTGCTAATCAGGTAGTAGTTGCAGTGAGTAGGGAAGGTTGGGCATGTGGCCAGTAATCTCACCGCCTGAAAAGCAACCTCGCTACTGAAACTTGACAGCTCAAGCTTGAAGCCCTATGTCCTACTCGGAACGCTAATGAATGAAAAACGGCACTGTTAGTTGTGGGGTATGTACATGCATGTGATTGTTGACAGACATTTATATCACACGGATTTGTAACTGTGGAGATAATTCCATGTCTTTCTAACTACAATAGGAATAATAATAATGATAATATGACTCAACTGTCACTACAAATATCAAATATGAACTGCCATCGACAATCCTGTAATATTATCTTTATAATTGTTTCTAGTGTTATACGATAAAATTAGATGCAGTATTGTACCAAATGCTGAAAATTCCATACTGCATAATTAGTGCTGTTTTGGAATAAAGTAGAAATTTTTGTTGTTATTATTATTAGTAGGAGTAGTAGCACTAGGAGTAATTTTTTCAGCCAGTACACTGTACTTTGCTGTAATACCGAAATGGTGAAAATTTATTTTCGACGCTCTTTTTATCATATGTCACTTTCTTATTCACTGCTCTTCGTTACAACTGAAACCTAAATCAGTGATAACACCTGATGAAATAATATATGTCGACTCGCTGGAGGATTTCATCATGAGCTGATTGATATCAGTTGGAGAACCGTTGGTAAAGCTGTGAATACTGGACAGCTGCCTCGTCCTAGTTTGGGACTCTTCATCGGTATGCACCCACCGGGATTCTAACTGATGTCAGCTCATGATGAAATCCTCCAACCAATCATACAAAAAGTCCCCTACAAAAAAATATTTGAAAATATATGTTGGCCTAAAATTGTTCTTGTCTAATTTGAATTTCTTCATTTGTATCTTTTAGTCATGAGTCACCTTTTCGGTTGAAAACCAGTCATTCATTCTTGTTATGATTCGTATGACCCTTTCGTAAGTTTGAAAATATTTAGTCCTATTACATTACGTCATATGAAGGTAGCATTACGTCACACGTGACACGAAAAACAGGTCAACTGCTTTAACTGAACTACGATTATTTAGTTGAAGTTTCCTAAAACTATGTCAAAAACTGAATGCAAAGTTTTGATAGGTCATTCATGTCGGGGTTGGTGATGAACTGCCCTTGTGGTTACTAGTAATCACATTTGAAATTAAACATTCAGAGTTGAGACTGGCGAGAATATGCGTGAATTGCGTTCACAAAACACACGGAAAGATTTTTGTGGAAATTTAAGTTTATGTTTCAAGTGGCCCAGAAAGAAAATTAACGGAAATTTAGAGGACTCAAGATCATTTAATAGATCATTCAGGAATAACAAGAGGACTACTAATGAAGACTGTAACTCGCTTGAAGGGAAGAGAGGAGAGTCAAAGAAGAATAAGCAGTAAGTGATTGATTTGATTCATTTCGTTATTTAATGTTCACTGGATGTTAATTCTTTTGGGTGTTATTTTTCAAAGTCTTGTGTTGTCCCCACATGGAAGTATTCTGTAGAACGCAGACTGCAGTGATACTCTTGTCATCGTATCTGAACTCAAACGATAGGGCGAAGCCATTGGATGAAGATAGATTCAGACAGTTAATCAATAATAATAATTCACTATAATGCATTTATAACTGTACAGGCTAGTGATAAAGTTATCGAAAAGAGTATACTTTGTTCAGTAACCATTCTTCTGAATACTTGAAAGGGCACTTTTAATTAGTCAATAATAATCTACTTTATTCGAAAAACAGTACTTATAATACAGAATGGATTTCTCAGCATTGGTAAGGAAACCACCACATTGACCGGTTTCTAACAGGCATTAGAAATCACGCGTAGAACCTATTAGGAGGAATCGCTTGAAACATTATTTGAATAAGGAATATTTCCAACTCCATAATCGTTCAGTATTCTGAGTTTTCGGTACTGTTCTGCATTTTCCATGCTAACAAATCTGAATGACTTCTTGTGAATGTGTTCTGGCGATACCTGAATATATAGACACACAGAGAGAGAGAGAGATAGAAAAGTAAACTGACATTGTTGAGTGAGTCGAATTCATGCATAACAGTGAGATCGGTTGTATTGTATGGAAAACACTACAGTGACAAGCTCTGACGAAGGTCGTACCATCTTAAGTAAGAATAGGCTAGAGATGGTAAGTGTAGACGAGGAGTTCTGAGGTTGTTCACAGCCTTCCAAGTGACAAGCATATCATGAACAATGGGAAATTATTATTGTCTTCTGAGTTAATATTATTTTACCAGGTGTTGAATGAATACAGAGGAGACATGAGGACGGGAGAACTTTGAAATTTTGACAACCAATCTCACTCAATTCAGACTCTTCATTCTATCGATCTTGCCCACCCGATCGAACAAAAGTGGTAGATAATAGACGAATGATTGTCGTGGACAATAGTAAGAGAACAAATGGGTGAATGTTTGGTTATGTGACAGCAGTTCACCGATTTAAACCATTACTACACCCAATAATTTCCGATTTTAACCAGAATTTGTCCATTTTTGTCCGTCTGAGAATGATCAGGTGATCTTCCAACCACTCATCTTTCAACCTAGATAGTGATATCCATGTTACACGCCATAACCAAGTTCATCACAGTTGACTTATTATCTCAAAATATTTGTAGGAATTATCGTCATTAAGATAAGTATTTCTATGTGAGAGGTGAAGTGTATTGTCACTGAGATTCAATAAAAGCCTCCGGGATGTCCTTCTGCGATCACACGGCTGAAGAAATATATCATGGTGCATTTAATGATCGCTTCATATGTGAAAATCTGGAAGTCGCGTCATCGTCTAAAGGAATCCTAATGGCAATCTTCAATAGGTCGGTCTCTCCAACTGCTCTAAAATAACTCTGGTAAACTCTCAGCTATTCAAGATTTCCTATATTCTCAATGGATACTTTGTCCCAATCTCGATTTCCACTTGTAGATTTCGCGCTGACACAAGCATAACATTGAATGACGAGTGTCCTGATGGTAATAACAATGAGCTTTGGATATCCAGAAAATCACAGAACAGATTGTATAGAAGCATGTATATTCCGAAGGAAAGATCCAATCTTGTTCCAATTAGGCAAGCTTCACTCGGATGTCAGAGAGTATTGCCAATGATCAAGGTGAGAGAGTTATTGATATAAGGATATAAAACTTAGGCAAACTGGTGATTTCATTACGGATAAAACTTTATTTTGACAAAGTCACACAGTGTCATACACTAATATTTACTGATGACGTTTCGAGAACAATTTATTGCTCATGATCACATCAAGGCACTCACACAACGTTCTTGTTTCGTTCATACACATGAGTAAAAGTTGATTAGACATTTGAAGAAAACCAATATAAGACTTGAGTGAAACGGAGAGGAAGATAAAGTACATTCGGAAATAATATCAGTAAAATACAATAGGATGGGAAATAAGACGAGTGCTGTTAGTCAGTAAGATAGGAAATAAGATGTGTTTTTTTTTACAGTAAAAATAAGTAGCTTGTTAGAATGTTATAATGAGAATTGAATGCATTTTAACATTATTTATTATCCTCCTCTGGTTTGACTGGTAGTAATATCTTCCATATCTCTGGTATTTGCGTTGAGTCTCTTCTATTGCATGTGTTGGGTGTAGACTCGATGAAGCAGGATTCGGTAATCAATCTCTCTCTCCACCTACCTACCTATATCACCTTTTAGAATTTTGACTCTGTCCTACCCACCCTACTGTGTGGTTTTGTGTTAATGCATGCAGTGCTATTGCTGAGTTTTTTCTCTCAAATAGTTATCTTCGTGGAATCAATCATTCTAACCGTGGCTAAATTCTTATGTTCTGATAATCTGACTACTCCTGATCTACTAGTCTGACCTATGTAGTTGACCCAACTCATAGTCATTGCAAGGTTTTTTGTCACAGAATTGGTTGTATTGATAGCATTAGTAGTAGAAACAGAAGAAGTGTTAAAACAAGGGACTAAATTTGACAAGAAAGCGGCCCTTCAATCAGTGCCAAACACTGGTGTACATTCAAACGTGAAACGTTGAATAGAAAATCATATGTAAATATTCCGCCTGAATCAGTTAAACAAGAATTCAAGGCTGTCAGATCGTGTCATTATATAATATGCTTCCGGATAAATGAAGAAGTCCATGGGTATTGTTGTAAAACTTTTGTGATACCATTATGTTAACATTTACGTGTATGTACGTGAAATGTGTCTCCGGCTTCGATTCACTTCTGCATACATGAAATGTCATGTATTCTCCTGTCGTAGGTAGTATATTCGTTACCCATCCGAAATGTCGCAATATTTGTTTTCATTTGTCCTTGTGAGTCTGTATTTGTGGAGTGAACTGACTCTAACAAATAACTGCAACTCTCGTTCTTTTGGTCCAGATGCCACAGAATGATGGGAGGTTAAATAATTGTATTACTGTTTGTTACGATCTCGGCTCGATGCAGTCGCTGACCAGTTTTGCTGAACAACTAGGATCATCGATAAAATATTCGTAGTAAGTATTGTCAAGCCTCAATAAAGTCTGCTTATCAGTTTAGGTAATGAAATATTTCCGACCTAATTCGCTAACTCCAACTTGATATGTGATTATATTCATGAATATATATTCTGACAACTACACAGTGACTACAGTTTACTTACAGCGAAAGAATCCCATCCAGCTGCGACAAAAATACCTAATAATGACCTCGGTGATATCATATTCCTTTTATGCCTCATGTTTTGTATTCTGTGCAATCGGCAGTGTTGGTGTATCGTTTGGTCACTGAATGAAATGGACCGTCACTTGTAAAGAACAGCTATTGTTCAGTGCTTTCGATTAATAACAGCTAAGACCGACTTTTAAACTAAGTCTTATGGAATGTTCTTCATTGGTTCATCGGTGTGTCAGTTGTTCAGTCAGTAAGTCAGATAGCCAGCTACTTTTCAGTGATTATGATTTGGTGATGTGATTTAGATCTGATGGGGTGTCTAAGTAGGCTCGCAGACAGACTATGAAATAATAATATAATATGAATATGTGGTGCCGAAACACTGCATAGAAAATGTTGGCTTAGACGACGAGATACTGTTGGACGCCATCCAAATGGTGTTGCTGACATAGTTACGTGCGACCACCTTTCCTTATCATTCGTCTCTGCACATCTCATGTAATTACAATGAAATATTGTCTACAATAATAAGACACTCCTGCTTTTTCTTTCATAGACATCAAAGTACGTCAATGATGCTTCATCGGAAACGTCAGCAGAATCACCACCGCAAACACCTGCTGCACCTCGACGCCATCCTACACCTCCACCCCATGCTCCAAAACGACCACCACTACCACCAATTTGTTTCCGAGTTCCACTACCGCCTTTTCCACAACCTCCACCACCACCATTCTTTCTATCGCCTTTATCCACGCGTTCCAACGATCAAGCCACACCAGCGCCTGGTGAGTTAACGTTCTAACTCATTTGTCAATGTACTTTACTTTGCTGTAGTACCAAAATGGTGAACACGTGTTCTTCATCTTCATATTATCATATGTTGTGTTTTACTCATAGCAGTCACATACTTCAGCTGAATGCAAGCGTGAGGACGGTAAACATCCATCAGCAGTGATCTGAAATGGAAAGAGTCACAGATATGCACCAACTGACCAGGGAGTACTGGACAGCTGTCTCGTCGTTGTTCCAGACTCTTCAGCAGTATGTGCCCATGGCCCCACCACGGATCGAACCAAAGACCTTTGGGTTACAAGATGAACTGGTACACCATGGAAACACTGGGACGTCACCTGACCTAGCAGACACAATTTACTGTGGACTCCTATCAATCAACTGATTGAAACGGAAAGCAGGCGTATAAACGAATTTCGTTGTTAAGTACAGAGCCAATGATAGTGATAAAGAGTGGCACATGCACTAGGTTTGTGCCCACCAGGGATTGCATACTCCTCAGTCTTGAATTCAGCATTTCACTGTATAGTGAATATGTAAGTTCAACCATTATAACGCGTTAAATAGAAACTAACTTTCGGAAAAAATCATGTGGTGAAGCTTGTAGAGTATTTCACCTACCGATTATGCACAGACAACTCCTATCTGGCTGATTATTTTTACGCCACCACCGGATTCGTGACGCCAACTACAAATCAAAAATTGATTTCTCTCAAAGTCAATTACCAACTAATCTTTGGTCACTTCCATAAAATACACTTCGCTATATTAATTCTCCTACCTCGCTACCATCTTTTCCTCTATTTGAACAGAGTTACCGATGCCATACAACATGAAACCAAAGGAGACATTCTCGACTGCATTCAGATTGAAGAAGGCTTGCGTATCTCTGGTAAGTGTTCAGTGACATGTGTATATGTCAGTGATTTTAATAATAATAATAATAATTGTTGTTGTTGTTGTTGCTGTTATCACTATTATTATTATTATTATTATTATTATAATAATAAAAACACAAACCTCCACTGAGAGATGCTGCAGACAAAATTCCACAGACTGCGATACCCTCCAGATGCCCAGATGGAGGCAGGTGGTTGTTTTGCGACAACCCTATGGGTCTTTCATTTAAAGTATTATCTAGAATGCAGTGGGCCAGCGTCAGCAACAATGTTCCCATGATTGTGTTCCACTGACCACGTGTACGGCTGTAGTTGACCATTTTTCTGAATTTCTCATGTTTTAATGAAAACTTACTTATATTCTAGTGAACCAGTAGTCTATTCCACTCTGGTTTACTTCTCTGGCGTATGCATTTACATTTTTCATCGATGAATAAAACTCTTTTTTAGCATGCACAAGATGATGTGAATGTGGACTTGACAAGGAGATTTGGAACTGTGAAAGTGCGTGACGTGCCTGTCGAACCTATCAGTCGAATGAGCCTATTGAAGAATAGAAATAGAAGTGTTCAGATGTCAGTGAGAGGTGGTAATACCAGATTCTCCGAGGTAAGTCCATCCATTGATGTTCATTTTTTCGCTTGCACAAATTCGGATATTATTGGCTAGGAGTGGTAATTACATGGCTTCTCCAGGAAATGTGCTTGACTAATTACTCAGACAAGTAGGTATTTTGAATCACTAGTGGGCAGTTAGGAGCGGATGGACATTATATCTCCGATCTACGGTATCTTTCAAAATAGGTGGGTTACTACAAATCTACTAATGTTTCTCAGTGGAGATAAGTCGGACAAACATGTGTTACAATCTCAGTGAATGTACCTGAAATGTTTCTCCGGCTTCGATTCACTTCTGCATATATGAAATGTCATGTTTTCTCCTGTCGTAGGTAGTATATTCGTTACCCGTCCGAAATGTCGCAATATTTGTTTTCAGTTATCTTTGTGAGTCTCAATTTTCGGAGACGAGCTTGAATTTTAACATTTTCACCTGAGTTCATGTCACACTATTCGCTTTCTACTGGTTTGCGCTTCACTTGTTATTTGTGACAGTGGAAGTGTTTTCTGTGATTAGGTTTCTGTAACACGTCGCATATTGCGTGTTTTTATTGTTTTACTTACTGCTGTGTTTGTGTATCACTCATCTCTCTACACGACACATATTTGCAGTGTGGTATTTGCAGCCTATTCGAATGAGGTACTCCTATTTTTATTTTTCTCAGATTTTCGAATACGATGAGTCATCATTCACTTCACAAGGATCATCTCCAACCTATGCTTCGGAATGTGAACCAGTGTCAAGTCGAATAAGCTGATCAATAAACAATGTTGAGGTCGACCGCTTCAGTCACATTAGTGCAATGTGAGTTGGCTATCTGATTCATTGGTCAATGTACTGACTGCACTTCACTGCAACACGAAATTCGTGAGCACTTATTTTCTATCCTACTTTAATCATATGCTACTTTCCATTCATTGTCTTTACACACTTTGCATCATTTAGATCCATGTATGTGAACAATAAATATTCATCAAGATTAGCCTGAAATACATTGTAGTGAGTGGTAGTTATGTACAAACCGATCTACTGAATACAATTCACTATGATATTTTCCCAAACAGTTGAAACTGAAAAGAAACGAACGAATGATTTTTGTAGTTGAACAAAAGGTAGCAATAGGGTTAATGATAATAATAATTTGCTTTATTCCAGAAACGGTACTAGTGGTACAGTATGGAATTTTCAGCAAATATCTACAATATTTGCATCTAATTTTATCAAACATTTAAAAGGAGTATTTCAAAAAACAAGTATAAAGACAACAACAGCAAAAAGTGAAACTTCATACAACTTGTTCCCTTGATAAATTTCCATGAAGAAAGGAAGACGAAATTTGCAGCATAAAATGATATCATTCTATTTCACCGGTTCTCATCAGCTGCAGACTACCTGAAATTACAATGGTTATATAAATGATAATAACATACTTTAATTTTTGAGTAGTAGTAGAGAAGAGATAAATTTGTCGCATCCAAAAAAGAATGAAAGCATTACAATTTTTAGTTTAAGTTATCATCATCAATTTATACACTTCCAAAGTTGAATAGATGGGGGAGGGGGTAAGACAGAAAACAGAAAAATTGATTAACAGAAACAGTGTTAGCTTGTAGGTTCACATAGCAACTCTAAAAAACAAAGGCGGTTACAGTTTATGAGATTGAGATTTGTTCAGTGAGTTGAGATCACTGAATTAGATGACTAATTATTGTAATCAAAATCAAATTCAGTTACTAGGGGAGTGAGAGTTTAATCACACTCTCTTTCTGTATGCATAAGTCTGGTTTAAATCGTTTGATTGCGATCGCTTCGGCAAATCGTAGTAAATTTGCTGTCCTTTGTCTATTTAATATTTTGAAGGACTTAGAAATCTCTACGAGATATCTGGTATCAACAATATGTCTTGTAATTGCACTGAGAGAATATTTGCTTCCTTTCAGGGATAGGTTTCTTGGAATATGTGCAGAAAACCGGATAGAAGCCCTTCTTTCTGTCCTTCCATGTACTTGCTCCCGCAAGTGCACGTAAATTCATAAACGCAGTTGGAGGTGACATCAGCAGGGTATTTATCCAGTTTTGAGTGGATTATAGAAGGAGTGGTGTTGTATACCTTTACGAGTTTTGCTACCGGGAAGCTTCTATTTATTTCTCCTTTCAGTCTTCTGTCAATCTTTTGTGACACTGCATCTCCTTTGAATGGGAGACAAATAAACACTTTTTTCTTTTCTACAGTTGGATGCTTTTCTTTCTTATCTTTTTCTCTGCTATACTTCCGTATAAATCGTTTACGGTATCCATTTTCCCTCAGGCATTTCTCGACGAAATCTAGTTCTTCTTCGACCTTGTTTGGTGAACATAGCTTCCTGGCTCTGTCGTACAAAGTCCTCACTAATCCACGTTTATAGCTTATGGGACAAAAGCTGTTATAGTGAAGATATTGTCCAGTCCAGGTTTCTTTTCTATAGATGGACTTTTCAATCATGCCTTCGTTTGTTCTTTTCACATTTAGATCAAGGAAACTGAACTCATTTTTATGTTCATATTCCATGGTGAACTTGATATTTGGATGGATCTCATTTAGGCGATCATATAATGCCGATGCGTGATCCATGTCGTTGCAAACAACAAATGTGTCATCAACATATCGGCGATAGTAAATTGTTCCACTGATAGCAGAACTTAGTTGTGTCTGTTCAAGGTAGCCCATGAAAATATCAGCCAGAATAGGTCCCAGAGGTGAACCCATCGCGACCCCATCAATTTGTCGGTAGAGTTGATTGTTGATTGTGAATTGTATATCTTTTGTGCAGAGCAGCAGTAGTCGCTTTATCTCTGTTTCCGGTAATGGTAGTAGATCCGTTTGTTTAATAGTAATAATTTGCTTTATTCCAAAACAGTACTTGTGATACAGAATGGAATTCTCAGCATTTTTACTACAGTATTGCATCCAGTTAGTACATTATCAATAAATAGAATTCTATATAGATTGAGGAAACCAACAGTTCATTATTACAACAATACATTGGCATGTCAGTAGCAAAGGTAAAGCTGAAACAGTGTTTGAAGGTGTTAGAAAAGTGGGAGCTGTCTTATTAACGGGCGTAAGCGAGAGAAAGAGACAAAGCAGCACATAACGGAAAAAGAGAGAGAAAAGGAAAAGAAAGAAAGAAAATGTTGTACCTATTGATGATGTGAGTTGGAAAGACAAGATCCAGTTGTACTACTGACTATTTAAAGAATTATAGGTGTCACGCCTAATGCTTTCTTTATCACACAGAACACGAGCTAAGTAGGGTATGGTTGAGTTTTGTACTTGCTGGTGCGAGCATATAGTTTTCTATATTGGCTTCTGGTTTTACCTGATGAGATGCAGGGGGAGAGTTGTGAGTGAAGAGGATGGTGTGAGTTAGATAAAATGGATTTGGCCCATTTTTCACATGAGTCCATGTGCCTGTCAACCAGAGTATTAGCAAGCTGGTTAAGTGGCACGTTGCTTACCCTGCTAACAACATTTAACATCCTGCGTAAAATGTTATAGTCTTTCTTCAGTAGCCCAGGAAAAACTAAGGGGGAACAATAGAGAATAATAGGCAGGATGCGAGAATTAACGAATTGTAGGAGTAAGGGTTGGGTTATACCAGAATGTTTTAATTTCTTGATGTAGAAGGTAAGACGGAATATTTTCTTAGAAATCGCTAAGATATGAGACGACCAGGAGAGATCAGCAGATAGAATAACACCTAGGTATTTAATTTCCGATTTAGTTTCTATTTCAGTGCCGTCTATGTTGCATACCTCGTAAGAGCCAACCAGTTTGTTTAGGTCGGATTTATGCCTAAAGGTGAAATTGACCGTTTGGCATTTGGAGGGGTTTAGGGTAAGACCATTTTCCTTGGACCACTGGCTGATTTCTGACAGAAATCCATTAAGTTTAGAGCAGCCGCTTTGACATTTGATAGGCAAAGATACAGACAGATCGTCAGCGTATTTGACAAAATTAATGTCATTTGAAGATGGTAAGTCATGTAGAAAGAAAGAAAAGAGAAGTGGGGAGAGTACAGCGCCTTGGGGGACTCCGGCTTCAGTGAGTACAGCAGAGGATAATTTACCTTTGTACACGGTGTACTGCATTCTGTTTGAGAAGTAGGAATGCAACCAGTTAGTGACCCAAGACTCAGTTTTTGTCAAAGAGAGCTTATTTAGCAGGAGACATCTAGGTACAGAGTCGAAAGCAGAAGTGAAGTCGAGAAACGTGCAGCGGACGTATTTGGCACCTTTATCTAATGATGAGACGATGTTGTTGTGTAAGACGGCTGCAGCGTCTAAAGTGCTCCTACCCTGTCTATAGGCAAATTGTTTGGGGTCTTCAAAGTTTTTAAGGGAGGGTTCAAGTTTGAGAAGTATTGGTTTTTCCATAAGCTTTAGAGACGGGGAAATGATGGCAATGGGTCTGAACTTTACGTTCTTGCCGTTTCCAGGTTTAGGGACAGGGACAATTTTAATGTCTTTCCATGCATCAGTTACGACATTTTTGGAGAAAGAAGCATTTAGGATGTTGGTTAGTGGGGAACACAACACATCTGCACATTGTTTTAGAACATATGCAGGTATACCATCAGGGCCAAGGCTACGTGAGGGCTTGAGTGTTTTAAGACATTTTAGAACATCGAGAGTATTAAAGTCATGAAAGTTTTCAGTTACATGATAGGTAACATTAGAAGTAGTTAAAGTAGAAGGACAGCGTATAAAAGACTGATTAAGAGCATTAACATCATAAGAGGGAAAAGTATTACAACGCTTACTATTACCAGTAATTTCATTGAAAAGTTTCCACATACTGATTGGAGATTTACATGATAAAAGTGTATCATTGTAGACAGCATTAAAATTTTTGATTTCAGATTTGATTTGAGCATTAATCTTTTTGAGTCCTAACTTGTCTTTGGATTTGTATAATGTTTCTTTTTGCCTGCGAAGTTGTTTGAGATAAGGAGATGAGAAGCGGTCGAGGCGTTTGAATAGTTTTTGTTTGGGACAGCATATATCAAGGCAGAACTTAAGATAATCCGTTATATTGACAATTGTGTCATCTAATGAACTTTCATGGAATAAGTCCCAGTTAGTATTTTGTAACATGCTCCTTAGATTGAGTAAGTTGTCGGATAAGTAGCATCTTTGTTGTGATTTCATAGACAGATGTGACAAGACTTTAGTATGTGTTTTGCTGTAAATTTTTGGTAGAACACGAACAATAGAGTGATCAGAGTTGAGGATCGGTGCATGTTTACGTGCTTCATAGATTCCTTGATCATTTGTGAAAACTAAATCAAGTGTTTTGTCTAGTCGAGTGGGAAATTTGACAATGTTAGAGTGACCAAGTGCTTCAAGGAAGGAGCAATCTGACGAGTTGAAGTCCCCAGTAATAACAGATAGAGAGTTATCGAAGTTGGCGGCAGCAAACATGGTGAATTCATCAGCAAAATCTGAAAGATTAGATAGTGAGCAACTTGGAGATATGTACATGTTTGTGATAAAGATGTGTTTATATTTGGGGAGATGTTTGGGACGACATTTGACGGTGATGCAGTCTATGAAGTCATTTGAGAATGAGAAGCAAACATTATTAGAAATAGACCATTTTGAGTTAATGAAAGTTGCTACTCCACCCCCATTCACCTTATTACAACATTTTCGGTCTTGTCTAAATAGGATGAAGTCCTTTAGAGAGATGAGATTGTCATCGTACAGTTCGTGTAACCATGTTTCTTGTAATGTGATTATCGCAGTATTGTGATAAGTGTCAGTGTACATCAAGGATTGTAGGTACATTATTTTGTTTACAAATGATATCAATCGTTTCCATCAGTGGTACGTTTGTGAACAAGGAGGTCACGTCATACGATACCATGAGATTGTCTGATATGTCAATATTGTCAACTACCTTCGAAAATTGGTAGCTATCCTTCAGGCTATAGGTTGCGAATTTAATTCGAATTGGCTCTATGGAATCAGCTAACCATCGAGCTAAGTTGTGGCATGGTGAGTCAATTATTGACAAGATTGGTCTTAAAGGCACGTTTGCTTTATGGATTTTTGGTAGGCCGTACATAGACGGCAGGCGTCAACCTTTTGACTTCAGTTTATTGTATGTTTCGCTTTTGATTAGTTTCTTCATTAGAAGTTCTTTGAGACATTTATTTACTTTATTTTCAAACGACGTTGTGGCATCTTTTTTTGTTATCTACTTGCAATTTTTCTTTGTCGTTTAGAATTGCCATCATTTTATGAATATAATCAGCTGAGTTTCATAATCCTCGGATGTTTTTGATTGTAGCTCTTTGATAAAATTCATGAATTTAACCCAGCAAATAATATTAAGCTCGTTCAGTAGGGTATCATAGGTAGCCAGACGAGCTTTCAATTCGGAGAGGTACTGGTATGAAGATTCGATGTCAGATTTTGTTATTCCACGGAAATTCTTGTGAGAAGGTGGGAGTTTAGCCGATCGCACATGTTTCAGGAACTGCCGTGTTGATACCGGACATCTCGTAGAGATTTCTAAGTCCTTCAAAATATTAAATAGACAAAGGACAGCAAATTTACTACGATTTGCCGAAGCGATCGCAATCAAACGATTTAAACCAGACTTATGCATACAGAAAGAGAGTGTGATTAAACTCTCACTCCCCTAGTAACTGAATTTGATTTTGATTACAATAATTAGTCATCTAATTCAGTGATCTCAACTCACTGAACAAATCTCAATCTCATAAACTGTAACCGCCTTTGTTTTTTAGAGTTGCTATGTGAACCTACAAGCTAACACTGTTTCTGTTAATCAATTTTTCTGTTTTCTGTCTTACCCCCTCCCCCATCTATTCAACTTTGGAAGTGTATAAATTGATGATGATAACTTAAACTAAAAATTGTAATGCTTTCATTCTTTTTTGGATGCGACAAATTTATCTCTTCTCTACTACTACTCAAAAATTAAAGTATGTTATTATCATTTATATAACCATTGTAATTTCAGGTAGTCTGCAGCTGATGAGAACCGGTGAAATAGAATGATATCATTTTATGCTGCAAATTTCGTCTTCCTTTCTCTATCGAAAAAATAAAACAACACAAAAATAATAAAAATATATACCAAGAAGTAGAAAGGAAAATCAACTACATAAAATAATATCTCAGTATTGGGTGGTGGAAGCTATGATATGATTGTGCATGGTGACAGTAAAGTTGTAGTCATACAAGAAGTTATGAAATGATATTTAAGAATGTTTATCGCCAAGATGATCAGTTAATTTGGTTGAAGCAACACTAAACAATGATAAAATAACATTTCAGGGTTGTTTTTTTATTGTCAGGTCTAATGCGGTGTTTGTAGTGGTAGTGTGAGTAATCCTACATAATACAAAATTTTAAGATGGTGATAATGGCGTCCACAACCAAGATTGTCAGTTAATATTGCCGAGCAAAAAAAAACAACAACCACAAAAACTAATAATTACATGATGGTTAAATGACAGGACAATTTTGTAATACTCATAGTGCTAATGTAGTCAGAACCAGTAGATACACGAAAGAAGGAATAGAGTAAAGTACAAAAAGGTAAGCCAATATTCATAATTTAGGTAGCTAAGTATGTTTAAGAAAGAGCGCACTACAGAATGCAAAATAAGAGAGAAATAAAAGAGCCTAAAATTATGTTATTAACAACAAAGCAAGTCATAGGTTGAAAGCGTGACACATCCGCTCGGTTTATGTCCAACTATAATTCCGTATCTCACCGGACCATCAAAAGTAGAGCAGTCGAATGTGACAACTAGACAGATCAATTCAGTGACACGACCCCATCCAAAACATTTTTGACATTCCTCAGAATCATAGAGCATTTCTAAGCCTACAAACACTACTTCCATTTATGAAGACAGGTTTATAGAAAAGAAAAGGAGTTCAGCAAAGTGTTACTCTTTTCGGCGATATCATTCTCAAGGTGTACAAACCTCAAATTTATAGTAATTTTTCTTGGCAACAAAAGGAATATTTCCAAAGATGTGTTAATGCAATTGTTAATTTTTGACAGTAAATTACGTAATTTAGAAGGCGTTAGTCGGTTAGAAACTAAAATAAAGTTACAAAAGTAGTTTGGGTGACGTAATCTATTTGATAGGGTTCAATGAAAAATGAATGAGAGTTAAGTTGATTATCTGAGTAGAATTCACTTGAAAATAAACGAAAATGGAGTTAGCAACAGTCGTCACGAGGGTAGAGATTTAATAGAGGGTGGGGGTAGAAAATAATGCAATTAAGAAACAGACAAACAAAGAAGAAAGAGGTAAGACAAAATTACGTATTTGGTGTTAAGATAGATCAAGACCATTGTAGATTTAGTGACTGAACAAACTTCTTTTGTATGCAGAGTTCAGGATTCAATGTGTGAATTGCCATTGCTTCTGCAGTTTGAAGAAGTTTAATTCGTACTCTTTTGGCAAGATTCGTACGTATTGTGTAGATAAGTGAGAAGTTGTTTTTTTGGGTTTGCTTGGTGTCCGGATTCGATCATGTGTTCTAGGTTTATCGGCAACAGAATTTTCTAAATACCTTTTATGGGTTTCCAGTCATCACAGTTGTGTGTGTGTGTGTGTGTTTGGTGTAGATTAAATAAAGACTCCGTGATCTATTTTGTACTGATTATATTAGATTTTAGAGCTTACGCTTTATCTTATCATATCGAACGTCAGCCCACGAATTGGGTAAGCCGTAATTCTTCCTGATGATTGATGTTTTGAGGATCGCTTACTCTATATTTAGTGATTCTTTTGTGCTCAAATTTTCTGACTGACTCCGTCAGACTGCTTCAACCTTTATACCTTACCGCAAGATGATTATGCGGCATTTTATAGTCTGAATGATTTTGCCCTTCTGACGATTAATGCAGCTTCGTTTTCAGATAATTAATGAATATAAAGCTGCTTTAATTTCAGTTTCTTTAAGGAAACGATGAAATTCTTTGTTATCCTTTCATTTTACGGCAGCAACATAGAAGTTCTGGACTTCATCTTCCGGTCACTCAGTCTTTCATTTCCCCCCTATCAGATCTCATTAACACTTCAATGTATTCTGGCAGTTAATTACTGGGTAGTAATGCCTGTTTAACATGTTTTAATTTTGTGTTTAATTTTAATGAATCTCGCCTTAAGAGTATTAGATGAAGGAAAGTAACATCTAGGTATGTATCATAGTGCTTTTTTACTGTGCACAAGATGAGGCGATGAGATTTCTTATTTTGTTCATTGGGACAAAACTGTGATAGTTTGTCAGCTGTTTATTCCATTTTGGCTTGCGGTAAATTGATCTTTGTAGGCTTCGATCTGATCGTCTAGTAAGTTGGACATCT